>OZ005742.1:224727047-225927047 GCA_963930735.1 Dioctria linearis
AGTGCGAAACATCAATTTACTCTAAACTATGGAAATTTAGCTTACGCCACTCTGATTCTTACCGGCTCATAAGTGTCAACCGCAGGGAAACTATCATCATCTGATGATGCGCATGATGCAGTCCCAATTTGTGTTCGCTTCTGAAGTGTGCAGCACATTACTGCATTTCGACCGTACAGTAAAATTCCGTGATGCTTTCTTATTCCGAGCTGTTCGAATGTGGAATAGTCTACCATCTTCTGTTATTGCTCGGGCTTACATCAACACTCCGTCACTTTTCTCATGTACCTTAATCTTTCCCCTATCTCCTTCCTGCTCTTCCTTATTTTTGCATCATAGATTATCTCTTTATTTTTATATTTTACTCGATGTGTTAAAATAAAGTTTTTGCTAAGCTAGTTAGTCCAACGGTCTTTGTACTCAAAAGATGTGTAACCTTATTGTCCTGAGCTTGGCTTAATAATATAAAAAAAAACCAAATCGTCCTGATATTTATATAAATTCATGTGCGCTAGTTCGATCAAGTACGCTTAAAAGACGAACCTATCGCGCATCGAAGAAACAACGTATAACGGTATTTTTCAGTTTATAAATTAGAGAGGGATGAGAAAATAAAATTTTGAGGACAGTAGCTTGTTAATGGATATCATCCACCAACCTCTTTTCTTTGGTTTTTCTTGTTTAATAATAAATAAAACTTACCATAATGACATATGCTGAACTAGCTAGAAGTGCTCTCTCCATTTTCACATATCAAATCAAGAAAAGTAAAAAAAAAACGAACAACAAACTTTGTCCAAGTACACGCATTGTCACATTATAGAATCGTCTAGATGTAGATGGGTGATGCGTTAATGAAAAATGTTGACACATTTGTCAAATATGTAGCTAGCAAGTGGGCAATTGGGCAACTTTTTTGTAAATCACTCACTAAATAGTAATAGAGAAGAACATATTAAAAGTTGTCTAAATTTCTGTCAGTTAAAAACACAGATCAGTCAAATTTACAATATTTTCTACTATCAACAATGCCATATTCACGACACACTTTACACGACAAAGTTTTGTTGTAGTATTAAAAAAAATAATCTTATTGTTGCTTATTTGCACTAGCAGTTGTTTTACTATGACTATAAATATAACAGTTACAGCTATTCTATATTATACTTAATTTTACGTGTATGGTTATAGATAATTTTAGTCAACATACACATTTCCCTCCCTCTATTTAAATTGTATGTCAATTTCATGTTAAATTCAAAAGAACTAAAACTCAAAATTGTTAAAAAAAAGAAACATGCACAAATTAAGTGTTCTATAAAAAAAAAACATCAAATCAAAAGCCTGAAGAATTCGTTAAGAAGCGTAAAAGAGGACTTCTTCTATGGGGTAGCATGCATATCGCCAGCCATCCAGAGGACTTCTTCTATGGGATAGCATGTATATCGCCAGCCATCTTACAGTACCTAACTTTTATCTAGAATTTATTCCTTAAGATGTTTGCTCTTTATTTTTTTTTTTTTATTTTCTTGTTAAATTCATTTATAAAACTAAAAAATAACATAAACTTTAAAAAAATGACTAAATATTTGCAACATCCTAATTGTTCAGTGCAGTAAATGTTCAAATGTTTTCATTTGTTGTATAAATCACATTCGTTGCCATATTGAAAGTGTTGTTGTCAAACTTATATACCGAAAACAAAAATTTAAAAAAAATAGAAGAAATTTAAAAAAAGGAGGAAATAAATGAAATGTTTTTATGGAAAATTAAGATTTTTCAATGTTTAATCAGCTCAATTTGATTTCAATCCCAACAGCTAAGCTAAAGTTTTACACTGAACCTAAAACAAAAATTAGAGTTCAGTGGAATCGTGTATACTGTTAAAGTGTATTTATTTATCCTTTAGAAATGGTAAAATTATGATTTGCTGTCAATAAGTTTTGATATACGTCCTAAAATTTGTGTCATTTTTGAGACAATAGTACTCAGTCTAGTCCCCTACCACAATTATATTTTTTTTATACTAGTCAGAGTATCACACCATCTTTCTATAATAAAGTAATGAGATTTTCAAAACGAGGTCAACACTCTTGGGGGTAGGTAACTCTTGAGCATGACCGTCGTTAGCCAATTGTGGGCCCTGGGCACTTAAGATAATGGAGGCTCCTAACAGAAACTATTTTCTAAAATGCTTTGGGTTATCAACAGGAATAATAAGGTAAAGTATGTTAAGGCCTATTGCGCACTAGAGACTTTTTCTCACGTAACTGTTTTGTCACCACCGTCAGTTCCATAGGCTCTAATGTGAATGCGCGTATGAAGGAACGTGACAGCAAGGTGACTTTACGATTCCTCCGATTAGCAAGTTTTTGGTAACGAAAGTATCACCACGCCTTCATGTTTATATGGATGTGCACGCACTGGTAAAATTTTTGTCGCCGCTTGACTGCCATTGTTTCAGTAGATGTTGTAGACCTTGGAAGTAACTTAGCATCTTTTTTTGAAGAATGGCTGCTGCAATGATAGTGTGAGAGGAAAATATAAATAATGAAGCATAAATACAAGAAATACAAATGAGACCACCACAATAAAAATTTTAAGCAATACTCTGATAGCAATTTAAAGATGAAAATGTGAAGAGAAATATCCATGAAAGTGTCTGCAGCCCTTAGAGTTATAGCAAGTCTCTCTTCGAGTTGAATTGATGATCGCATATTGGTACTTTGATAAGAATATTAGGTCGCAAAATCTGTAGTAATAAATCATCAAATCTCTCAACACTTATACGGAAATATCAAAGGAGCTTCTCTGGCTTCTGGATAAGTGAAATTTTCCTTAAACCAGTCTTTCGCTTCAATTTGGAAGGACCCAATAGCGTTTCTTTCGTTGATATTTTCTATGTCATTATGACAAATACGAGTACACATATCACAACTGCCTCCTCGAAATTCATATTGATGAATGGTCAAACTTGAGAAGAAATTTACTTAAAAGTAAAATATATCTAGGATGACAGAAAAAGCCGCTCTATACGTGCCGTTGTTTCACTGGCAGAGCTTGTGGACTGAAACTAAGATTGATTTATTGGATGTATACGGCGGTTTTCAGATCTATGATGTTCAAAAATTAATCAAAAATAAGCAAATGTTCAAATACAAAAAGTTCAATAAATGGCCCTGTCTAAGCCATGAGAAAGCTCCTATCTTACTGTAACTATGTACTTCTTAATAAATCTTCTACCACTACTTCTGAAAATGAAAAGAAAGTGCTATTATGTTGTAAACAGATAAACAGTTAAATCAAATACATTTTGAGAAGGTAACTAAAAACTCTGATATACTCACAACCTAGCTAGATTTTGTAAAACTACTAAAAAATCTTAAACAATGACGAACAAGCGTACCTGCGTACATAACGTAATATAGTATGGTTGGGTGTATACAACTCCACATGCCGCACCGATACTCTATTTCAATTTGTATTCTAAGCAGAATTAAGGGCCTTAGAAGAATATGTCAATATCTGTATTAATAAAGCTATTAACGCTCCAATCATCATCATCTTTCGAACAGTAAATCTGTCCTTAATAAATTAGCAAGGAAAAACATAATCATTTTCATGTGGGCATAGGAAAATGAAGGCCAAGGAAATATTGAAGTTTTTATTGGCCCAACGATTCCCTTTATTGGATATGGATCAAAAACATCTTGCGACATCTTCAAATATTATGATCAAATTGTTTTTGAAGGCTAGAAAAAATATATTTTTACTGATATAAGCTACAAGGACTGTTCCAGGCAAAGGAATTCATAACTACATTTGGAAGAAAAAAAAGCAGAACAAGTTTCTCTATTTTACAGATTCAGAGCTGAGAACTTTTACAGACTACATGTCTTGCGGTACCATCTAAAGTAGGAGTTGGTAACACCGAATCGCTATAGCAACGTCAAACATTACTTGAGTACCTACATAGAATTATACAAATTATTATAATATCGTCGTCGTATTAAATATTTTTTTTCTACTGTTAAACAATTGTCGGAGTCTCGTTATTGATTTGTGGCATTAATCTTGTGTCATCGGCCAAGATATCAAGAAAATACAAAAATCTGCAATTCACAGATTGTAACCTCAAATTATTTTATGAAAACAAGTGGTAACCCGGGTAGCCAGATATGACATATAAGCGACAAAACAACGACAAATTTTTGTCATGTCAACAAAATTATGTGACAAATATGATTTGGATCTGTGGTTAGGGTTGACGCGAATTGTCACATAATATGACACATAAACCATATTTGAGATTGTCACAGTAATGTTAATAAAATCTGTGACATTTGATTCACTTATATTTGTGACATTTAAATGTCGACATTTTGTGAAACTGTAATAATAGTATATATATATATGGTATATATGTATTTAAAAAAGAAGTTTAAAAAAAATACACACATTTTTGAAAATTTTTTATTTTATTATTATCATTTTGAAATAAAATTTAGTGCAGCGTTCTCAGCAATCTTTATTGCGGATAATTTTATGATATCTGAAAACAAGGAAAAATAAAAACAATTGAAAATTATTATAAAAATAATTAATAATATCAATTTACCTGTCAGAGAATTGTATTTTCTTCTGCAAGGTGATGTCAAACAGTCAGATAATAACACGAAGACGGCGTTTTTAATACTTTTCCCTTCGATAATTTTAACACATAATCAATCGCACGTTATTCTAATCATCACACAACGGAATTTTGTCACATTTTGGTCACAGTATCTTATGAAATTTTTGTCAATAAAAAATGGTGTGCGATTACAATATAAATGTCAAACTATTGTGTGACATTTCATTTTCACAAATTTTCGACATTATTTTGTGATGACATTACTTGGCTACCCGGGAAAAAGACGATCAGTTTAATATCACCGGAGGCAGCAGAACAACTTAAGAAGAAACTCAACGCAAGCTGTAGGTATTCAGCTGAAGTATACGTAATGGGGGACTCTTTTTCCTGCGCCATATTTGATGCAAAATTATGTGATGCTCTCGATGTCAAATTAACTAAAGTTGCAACAAAACAGAAGTAATAAAGGCTAATATGGTTAAACTAAAAGCGGAAAATAAGCAGTTCCGATTGACAAAGTGAAGTCAGAACACAACAACTTACTGTTTGTGCTGAACCAAGTGGACAAAAACACCAGACGGCATAATATTCTGATAAATGGATTAAAAACTACCAGTAATAAACGATCTAGGGAAGCCTTCTCGGATTTGTATGTCAAGGATCTTAAAGTCAGCATCAATATAAATATAATCAAAGTAATAAGAACGAGAAAAGAGAACGAGTATTTCATTGAACTGGATAGGTGCTATAAACCAAGCTAAGGAAATACTTTTCAATATTGGCAAACTAAAAGGCAGTGGGATATTTTATCCAACAAGATTTTACGGCACACACGTCATTTGAGAAAACTGAAACAGTCTTTAAGCAAAGTCAATGGAAATCTTGTGTTTAAAATCAGAGGAACTAGCTTGCTTAAAAGTAAAAAAGCAGTATCAATGGACTCAAGCAGGTATTGTAGCAGGTTGTACTCAAGATCAAGCTTTTCTGAAGGAGATTGTAGTGAAGCCTGGGATGCAGTACAACGTTCTCATGAGGAATGTCGGTTCACGTGCTGGTTCTCTTTGAATTCAAAAAATATATTGAGCGAAACTATGCCCTGGAATTTGCCAATATCGAGGGCCGGATTTGGAAACCAAAAAAGCGTGTTTCATCCCGACATAGCTCTGTGTGAATTGGCTGCAAATTTTTAATAACTTAAAGGCTTATACCGCATCTTAGTGTCGATGATTACTTCATTATCGGAGATCTTAACGCTAGAACTGATAAACTGCAAACTGTTGATAAACGTACTCTTTATAGGAATCAGAAGGTGACTTCATGTCATTCCTTCAAGGACAAGATTGTTGATTTTAGTGGGAAACAATTACTGTATTTCCTAAATAATATTGGTGGTATCATTCTTAATCGCAGACCTAAGCTGACAACCAGGGCTGTCCATGTGCCTAAAATGGTAGGCATAGATGAGATAGTTGAGGTGTTGAATCATGGAATAATGAAGGCATTTAGCCGACGGCCAACTGTAACAAAACTTAAGTATAAGAACGATTGGTTCGACGCCCAATATTTTAGGGCGAGATCAATGCTTAAAGGTGCTCTATACCAAATACATTAAAAGCGTGGTACGATATAAAAACTTGTGTAGAGGTAAAAATTTATCGCATCAAAATAAAATGCTACTTGCGCTAGATTATGCAAATGACGCCAAAATCTGGTCGGCCTTAGCAAAAGGATCAAACTCAAAAAATTTGTGACTAATGCAGGTTTAAGCAGCTTAGATTTTTATGCACATTTCCAGGCACTTTTATCACCATCGGCTGAGCATATTACCATTTTAATTGCAGAGCCTTATGCCACACATAGCGCTAGTAATGAAGAAACAAGCTAACGACTCATTAGAATATAATGATTCAATATAAACTGCAGCAACACAGCCATTTCGTTAATTAATTTGTACTGTCAAACTGGTTTTGATATACTTATGACATTAAAGAAGCGAGGTGGGTCGAATTAACGCGATAAACTTTACTTTTATTTATTTTATTTTTCAATTTAACAATTTACAAATGAGAAAAACCTTATATTAAAAAGAATATTGCCAATATTGTTTGTGATTTGCATTTCTAGCACATTTTTCCTCCTTATAGCAATAACGAAGAAAAAAAATACTTCATTAGAGTACTTCATTATGATCTGATTTTCGAGCCATAATGACACATACTATGTGACACACTGCATTTAATGAATAGTTTTTACTAATGGGCCGGCCATCCCAACGAGTATAAATCGCTTTTTTAGGGAAGAGATGAAAAGACGCCAAAATATCTCTGCGTCTTTTCACCTCTTCCCTGCATCAAGAATACTCGTCTGGGATGGCACAATGATTCATTAGATCGTGCTGTGTGACTCTGTCTATCACTATTCGATTTTATGTATAAAAACTTTACGTCCATTCTGTTTAACCGAGTAAGCATATGGGTTGAACATGACACAATATGCACCAATCCACAACATCTTCAATTTGACCAGTAATGTCCACCTGAGATTGAAAAATACATTGAAAACGTATATACCTTTTTCGTCGATTTTAGAGCCGCTTTTGATACAATAAATCGAAATACTCTCTTTCGTAAGCGTTCATCTATGGGAATGTCAACTAAAATGTTAACCTAGTCTATCTACGGGCATTTGGAGGCTGCATACGCAATATGCAATTGTGTAGGTGTCTCTGATTTCTTCAAGATGTCACAGGGGCTGAAGCAGGGTTGTCTTTTTAGATCATTACTTTTCGCATTGTTTGTTAACGACATACATGATATTCTCCCGGGAGGTATACATTGCGCTGATTTGGTCGTCAAAGTCCTATTATATGCTGATGACATAGCCAAGTTAGCGCAGTACTGCCAATAATGAAACCTTTCGGTTAATCTATAGAAGAAACTGCTGCGATTCTTTTTTAAAAGATTGTTGCATCTACCATGCAATACTCCCAATTACATGCTACGCACTTGGAGTAAATGTCTAATTTATTATTGTATCGCTTCATGTTAAAAATTTTTTTAATATTATTCATGTTCCGTAAGTAGTACAAACAGTGTAAATTTTGGCAAAAGCTTACTATTGTTACTTTATAGATAAGACCACCTGAAGACGCGGAGTGTTCACCCGCGAAACGTTGTGGCATATTAATTAAAAAAAGTTTT
Source organism: Dioctria linearis (assembly GCA_963930735.1). NCBI lineage: Eukaryota > Metazoa > Arthropoda > Insecta > Diptera > Asilidae > Dioctria > Dioctria linearis. The sequence goes on from OZ005742.1 coordinate 224,734,881, forward strand.
TAGACACCAATCTGTAGTTTGTTGTCCAAAAGAAAGACCGATAGCCCGAGCATCCATCCTTTGACTGGTATCAATAGATCTTTCATCTTTACTTTAACATTGCATTTCAATTATAATTCATAATTATCTGCGGAGCATATTTAAATACTCGCATCACAGGCTCCCTATATGACTGGATAAGGAAACAATTTTATCTAATACATCATGGGCTGAGTTGGGTGAAATTTTTACTACGGCAGGGGTACAATTGGAATTTCCCGCACAAAACAATAAGTGGAAGGAGATTCATGCAAATATTTTAGAAAAACTTGTGCATACAGGCTTGGATGTACACGTCTTCCGGGCATGGATGTCTCGTTTCCATGACGAATATTGTAAACTGAACTACATTAATCTACCCAAATAGTTGATGACAAATACCAAAACCCTCGAAAATACTTCACAAGCCATGACAGAGACTCCCTCCCTACCACATGTGAGGCCCAACGGAGTCCTTACATTCCAAAATATTTGCAGTGCTCCTATGTAAAACTGACAAAAGTTTGATTTGAATAGCTTCTCCGCCCTAAACTACTATTCTTACAGAAAAATGGTGTTCTGATAATCTTGAGCTTGCTTTCTTTCTTATCTTCCGAACCGTAATAAAATTTTCATACCTTTCCTGACAAAATTATTTAACAAAATTTATCTTAACCAAATGACTACGATTCCTCAAACAAAAATTCTCAGCTGAGTAATCATTGTAATGTCGCTGTACCGTCATGGGATGCCGTGGGCTGATGATATCGAATGTAGCTGCCTACAGATTCGGACTCCGGCTGCACATAAACACATGCAATTATTACTCAGCTGAGAGGTATTGAGCGTAAAATGGTAAGGTTACTTTGTAATCAAAACTATTTTATTATGTTGTTAAGTAAGGTAAGGAAGTGCAACCTTTGGAGAGGTAAGGAATCAAGCTTTAAATTACCAGAAGACTATTTTCCTGTATGGATAGTAGTTTAGGCTCTATAACATATATAAGTCAATGTTTGGCACGTTTCCATAAGTACCAATATAGAACATTTTAGAAAACGGACTCACAACGCATTCATACAGATTTCTGTTTCATGGCTTGGGAAGTATTCTCGAGGGTTTTGGAAGTATTCTCGAGGGTTTTGCAAATACTTATCGAATTGTATTAGGTTAATATTCAAGGCACGAGGTGGCCTGCGGGATATTGTAACCGCAAAGGTTGGCTCGAGAGCGCCCTGTGCTCATAAGTTGGAGGTTCGTAGTAATCGAGCTCTAAGATAGTTGTTGCTAATTTTGTTGAGTCACCATTCTAACGCATTGGATTGGGCGCCAGACCTCCTCCGTATCTTCCAGCAACGCATGCGAGCATTAATTGACTGTGACGCAATTTGAAATTTTTTTTAAACAATTTCCATTAATATCACTCTAGCGGGCCTCAAGTCGGCTTCTCGGTTTGACTTTCCTCTTATCTAATGGTAAAAATAAAATTGTTTTAATGCCATAAACCTCGTCTGACCAAGTTCTGGTCCACTTTTCCCCCTGAAGGGTAGTTTTACTTGGTATGGTCCATGGCTTAAACGTTGGTGTGTGTCTTTGTAGATTTTTCCACATAACTCATCCTTGGGGTGGGCTATTTTTCGTGGGATTTCTTCTAATTCCCAGAATCGTTTCAGTTGAAGATCTAATTTGTCATCTTCAGTTACTTGGACCGTGAGTGTTTTGATGTGCTTAGTTTCGTCCCTGTGTTCTGTTTTGTTGTGTTCTGTGTTTCTGTTGTTTCTGTGTCAGTTCCTAGTAAAACGTCAATTGGACCAGGTTGGTAGAACTTCGGATCCGCTAGGTGTAGATGCTGTAGATAGAGTAATCTTTTTGACGTTTAATGTGTCGGCTGGGACGAAATCTGTGATTTTGTGTAGTATGAGGGCGTTCATGTTTGTTTCAAACTGTGTGTGGAGTGATTTTAATTTGAATGACGCCTGGGACTTTATGGAAGCTGTCTGAATTTTACCCAGTCCAGTTACTTTGACATTTGCAGGATGTTTCTGCATTTTTAATCGTTTTATTGCGCTTTCCGTAATAAACGAACCTGAGTGCCTGAATTTATCAGTGCTCTCACTTGATGATTTTGACCGTCTGGACCTTGAATATGGACTAGGGCTGTTGACAATAATGCTCGGTTGATATTTGAGAATAATGATGTAGTGTTTGGCTCATTGCTGCCACTAGGCTTCATGTCTGCTTGCCTCTGGTCATTATTTGTCACCTCGTTTTTTGGTTCGAGAGGTTGATTTACGTGTAGTAATGTGTTGTGCCGTTTGTGACACAGGAAGTAGGTTTTTTGGCTGGGACAACTATTGATGTTGTGTCCTGATGCGAGACAATTTTTACAAAGCTTAAATTGTTGGACGAATTGTAATCTTGAACCTAGCGTTAATTTTTTAAATGCCGCGCAATGAAAAAGCGTGTGATTTTGTTTGCACTTAGTGCAAGTATATGTTTTGCTCATGAAGGCAACCCTTGTGTGCATGGTTAGATGACGGCATGTTATTTGAGTTCGTGACTTTATAGCCGCGCCGTAACTCTTGGATATGTGGAGACCTTGTTTGTCGTCCATGTTCCGCTGAGTTCAAGCTTTGACGTACTTGAATTGATTCTAGAGTACGGAAACGTGACTCTAGAAAAGCTGACAGATCAGCGTATGTTGGTAACTCGGACTTGCTACCTTGCTCTTGCTCCCATAGTTGATGAGTCTCTGGTGGGAGGCATTGAACAAGGTTATAAATTAATATATCACCCCAATGTTCTATAGGGAGTTCTAAATATTTCAGCTCGTGGAGGCTCTATCCTGTCTGGTCTAGAAGAGAACGAATGGCGTGAGCTGATTCGTTTTTAATGGGATTTGTGTCAATAATGCCTTTAAGTGAGTATTGACTAGGACTCGTTTGTTGTCATATCTCTTTTTTAATAATTCCCATGCCTTGGTATAATTCGTTTCTGTCACTTCAAATTGACGCAACAAGCGTTCTGCTTCGCCTGTGACGCTGAGCTTCAGGTAAGCTTTTGCACTTTGGATAAGTTTGGGTCTGTGTGTATAAGTGAGTTATAGAGATCATGGAATGGACGCCATGAATTGTAGCTACCGTTGAAAGTTGGTATGTGAATTGGTGGAAGCCGAGTTTCTGGCTTTGATAGTCGTACTGACTGAACTCTGGTTTCATTTGTGTTTGTATTGAGAGGTATTGCTGGGTATGACTCCTCTAATTCCTCTAGTAGAGTGGATAGGAGATTTATATATATGAGTTCGGTTTCCTCATATAGTTCTCCTTTGGCATACTCGCTTTGAGCGCCATCTTTGGGCGACCAGATTGCTACATACAGATCTGTGAACGATTTCCAGAGTTTTTCTAGTGAGTCTATTAATAAATTCAATTAAAGGGGATAGGATTTTAGTTTTATCAGAGTGAGCGTCATACAACTGCTCAAGTTCTGACTGAGCACCAAGACAGATCGGCAGTTGATATTGAAGCCAAAATTAAGTCTTGTTTAACCAATTAAATCAAGGGAAGTATATGAATCCCTTTTACTAAAAAATTTAATATATATATTTTCAGCACCCTACATCGGGAGTCTTGATCCCAGACATTTTAAAGAGCTGTTGTATGACGCTCACTCTAATAAAACTAAAACCCTATCCCCTTTAATTGAATTTATTAATAATAGTGTCCTTTTTATTACAGATTAAAATTCGCCAGTGGAGGCTCGTTATTTTAAGGTAGTAGTAAGTGGAATTGAATTAAAGTATCTTAAGTGAATTTTGGATTATATTAGATTTAAGTACTGAACTGCCTAGTTGTTAAGAAGCATTTTGTGATTAATAAAACTAGTGAATTATTTTGTCAAATTGAAAATCCTGTCTTATCATTTCCAAAACCGCACCTGCCCCTTTTTTGTATGCTAAGCCCATATTGGGACTTAACAGTACTTGTGTAGCAAGTTTAACATTCATTTTATCGAAACTGTCAGGATAAATATGTTTTTCCATCAACTTATAACAAATTTTTATGGTATCGTTTACCTCCTCCCGGAAAATTTTTTAAACAAATTACAGTTTTAAGTGCACAGGATCATGTAAAAAAACAATCTCTCTATTTGAAATTTTTATAGAAGGTCTATCCACTGTACATCGCAATAAGACACACGCTTTCGATTAACGGGACCTTGATCACAAGAAATTCCAATTACATCAAGGCCGATATTATGTAGAGCTTCAAGAGTTTCTAAAATAATTACTCTTAATTTTTCTGCATCAACAGCCCCCCACATAATATGCGATAGATTGCTTCCAGTTTAGATTAAGACCTCTAACCATAAATAACAAAGCAAGCATTTATATTTTAATAAGTCAAGAATAGTTTGGTTAATTCCTGGAGACAAAATTATCTTTCTTTGCCAACGCATTATCGTTTTAATGTGTGGCATTGAAAACCCCATAGTTTGCATCGCTTTGTAACAGATCGGAGATTTATAGTATATTTTAAGAAAAACATCCTTTTCATCAGAGGACCATCCTCTTCCAGGGCCAACTTTGTGAAACAATGGTGACGCAAAAATGCTTTTACATCTTTAGTTTTAGTTTCGAGCAAGTCTCTGACACATTCATTGTCGTTTCCTGTGTTTTTGCTTGTGGTCTGAAGCTCTTCCACTTCAAACGATTTTGAAAAGGATGGTGGGGATGGAGACTTCCTTATAGGTGGCTCTAAGAACTGAGAAGGGGATGCAATATTTGTCTCAGGTATTAATGGTATTTTATAGTCACGTATATATGTCCCCACGTTATCACTTCGGTTAACTTCCAAATCTGGTGAAGGAGGTGAGTAAGACTCAATTACAGCAGGCATTGTACATGAAAAATCCTGTGTTGTTAGAGGATAGCTTCTTTTACGTGCAATCCTAGATTTCCAACCGATATTTGGCCTACATAAAGTAACAATACTATATTGATCACATTTGCAAAAAGATGATTCATACGGCAAGGGTATGGCATTTGTTAGCAAGCTGGACTTCGTTCCATTGTAGATGATGTCTTCAGAACGAAAATGCTTTTCACATATAAAAACCTGCACAATATTCTCAATTTTGGTTTTAAATGCTAAACTACCACAATGTAATATCCACATATCGCGCCTTTCATAGCAAGGTGGCTTAAAATAACTAATTTGTGATCCAAAATGATCACAACTGTTACAATTGACATAAAAGCAATATCGAACCATATTAATTGTATTAATTGTATATTAAAATTTAATAAAAAGGAAATCAAAATTCAGACGTCAAAGCCAAATCCAAAGCTAATTAATAAAATCTAATAACTAAATTAACAAAACAGAAGGAAAATCTAATTAAATTATTCAAGTTTAATGAAGTTCAAACAAAGTCCAAATACCTATACAGCCAATGTCGAAATATTAATAATCAAAATAAAAAACCAGAAGAAAATTTAAATTTAATAAATTCCAATTAACGAATTCAAACACACCGTCAAATTAGCAATAAAATATCAGAAAATTGAAATGCAAGACCACAATGAAAATTCTAATTTTAAAAATCTATAAATGAGAAAAATAAAATCCAAAAGCAAAAATCAAATTTAATACTAATAAAGTAATCCAAGAATACAAAAACCAAACCTCCAAACAAAACACACACAAAATATTAAAATATAAAAAAAAATTTCAATCAAGAAATCCAATGCAGGGTAAATTTTAATTGAAATAGGCAACTAAATGTCCGTTAAACTGCACTAAAAAAACCTACACGTAATTTCAACAGAATCATTTCCTTTACTGTATCTATATCATTCTCAGAATATACAGCAGTATGGTGACAAGCAATTTCGCTTAATTAATTCTAGTCGTATTGTTAGTGGCCACCAAGAGTAATTAACAATTCTGCCAAACTATTTTCTAATTTCTAAAACAAAAAAAAAAGGAATGCTTATTGCTTATCTGCGCGTCTAGCTCATAAAACTTGTTAGCAGCCTAAGCAATATAATAATAAAAATTCTGTTCAGTAAATTTCTAAGAAAAAATTGAGGGCTTCCTTAAATCAGGTCCAGGCATCGTTGATTTTATATTGGACTAGGGCATTGCTGGCTAACCCTTTCGTTACATCACAAGTGGAGGCATCGTCGATTTTATATACGATACTCATGCCATGCGGATCACAGAAAACCCGTACACCGGAATGAGGAGATATCTATAAGGGCAGGTACACACGTTCAAGCAAATCTTGCGACTTGCATGACCCAGTCGTATGATTTGCTTGAGCGTGTGTAGCGGTCTTTACACTCCATAATTAATGGCATTCCAACTCTAGTCAATATAATTTATTCATTACATTCCATCCATCCATTCCTCCCGTGTAGTCGGCCATCTTTTCAATCCATCCATTAATTTTAACAAGCAAAAACGCTAGAATTGGTCTAACAATAACACCAATTCTTATGATACCCTAGATGAATGCCCGTTTTTATTTAAATTGGTATAGACACATATCTGCGCAACTTTGATTTTTGAAGTGGTTTTTCGCATATATTTCTAGAACGGCTCGTCGGAAAGTAAAAATGATTATGACCTCATTGGATACGTAAAAAAACTAAATTTTTGTATGCAACACCAAGAAGGGGTTGTCCTGTTTAGTCCAGTTTTAAAATTTTATTGACTATTTTTATGAAAACACCATGTACAAAATTTCAGCTGTTGTTCAAATGTTGTGGTCCATTCCAGCATGTTCCATCAACCATATAAAATTTATATACTCTGCTCAATATACACAGTATACGTGTATACGTAAAAACCCTTCAGTTAAGTAAACGCGTTCTCAAGATATTGTGCGGATGGACAGACAGGACAGATGAAAATACAAAAATCAAAATAAATTTTAATATTATGTATGGGTGTCCAATCCATTTTGCTCTACCATCATTATTTCTATGCCCTACAAACTGAATGACAAACTTAAACTACAACTACAATAGCCGTAAAGACGTTACGGATTTCAACGAGACTGAGGTTTAATTACGAAAAATTGTCATTTTTATCACATTCCGTAAGGGTTATTATCTTCACCGTCTTTACGACTATTGTAGTCGAGTCATTAGTATACCCTATGATTCAACATCTAGATTCTAGGATAAAAAAAGTTTGAAGATTCTGACGTCAAACCCAATTCCAAAGCTAGTCAATAAAATCCTACAACCAAATCAAAATGATTTATTTAAATTAACAAAACAGAAGAAAAATCAAAATCAAATCGTAAAATATGCACACTATAATTATAGCCATTGTGTTCTCAATAATATTATAAAATAATTTAGAAACTTATGATATTTGAAGAATAGAGAGGTGATCATTATGCATTCGCCACCGAGGTATATATATGCAACCACCAAATATGTTACGTCATCAAAGCTTAAAGAAACTCAACTCAACTAACCTGATTTGTTCTACGTATAAAAGTTCTATAACAAAGTTGTATAACAAAGCTCAATATTCTCAAACAGGTACAACTATGGCCATCTAGCGTGGAACTGACAACTTAAAGTTGCGACCACTATATAATATATACACAATGGTAAGAGTGTGTACGAGTCATCAAACAGATGTGTTTGCATTTGAATGTTTTCCACTGAAGTTGGAAAATCGTGGCACATGTGCTAGATTTTATCAAGAGTCAGTAAAATTCTTCTCTTGATAAAAGTGAGTGTTAGTAATCTAAGTTAAAGCTATAATTGAAATTATGGAGTGGAGTAATAAAAAAACAATAGAACTAGTCGAAAATTATAAGGAAAGACCATGTTTGTGGAATCCACTGGATGAAAACTATAAGGTTTCATCAAAAAAATTCGATTCGTGGTGTGAAATTGCGACGGCAATGGGTTGTGATATATATGAAGTGAAAAGAAAGATGAATTCGCTTCAAACATCTTACAGAAGGGAGAGACAGAAACAAGGTCAAATAAAATCTGGGGCAGGAGGAGGCGAGGTATATTTTTCAACTTGGTACGCTTTCAAACACTTAACCTTTTTAATGGACAAATTTAAACCAAGAACAGGAAAGAATACATTTCAAGCAGTAAGTAAAATTTTATTAATATTTTGCCAAATAAAATACGTCTAGTAATTGTAATATTGTTTTATGCGTATTGATCTTGCCACGGTTCTCTGCCTAATGTTGTAAAATACTGGGCGTATTCCATTCTTACTTCCTCAAACTCTCTCGCAGACTTTCGCGGGGTCTTCCTTAAAGGAAGAAATGACTGCGATTGTGCCAACTCTCGCCGCCAGCTACCTTCTCTCACCTCAAAGGGGGACTCACAATCGAAAGTTCCACTTGGGGTATATATATTCCGGGAACTTTCACTTTTTATTAAGAAGTTATGGAGGTAAACACAAGTTAGTACTACTGAAGTTTTCAGGTTGTACGAGCATAGGTTTTCTAAGTACTCTAAATACTGCAGACATTATTCCGAAAACACTCTCGATTATCCGGCGTGATCTTGATAATCGATAGTTGAATATTTGTTCAACTGATCCCTTCGCGTACGAACCTGAAAAGGGCTTTAATATATGCTTCTGTAAAGGAAATGCATCATCTGCGACGAATATGAAAGGTACAGCTTTTTGTCTTCCCTTGAGAGAAGTATGCAATGGTATTCCAAGTTGATTGTTTTTCAGTTTATTCCATAATGTTGTATTTTTAAAAACGCCTCCATCGGAAATTCTCCCATGACATCCTACATAGGCAAACAAAAATCTATGATCTGCACTAGCAAGTCCTAAAAGAACTATGCTGAATGTTCGCTTGTAGTTGAAGTATTCACTCGCAGAATTAAACGGAGTTTCAATGTGGCAGTGCTTTCCGTCCATAGCTCCTAGGCACTGGGGAAAATTCCATTTCGATTCGAACAATTTTGCAATCTCATTCCGTTCACCTGAACATGTAGGCAACTGAAAAAAAATGTATTCAAAATTGATTTAAAATTTACCAAAAAAAACTATTTCAGGACGAAGGTACACATGTGGAAATTTCCGAAAGCAATGTTGAATCTCGTGATGCATCTGAGGAAATAATTGAAACAGGGCTGAGAATGAACATCCTACAAAGGAATTCAAATCCCCGAAAAAGAGCGCACCTCCTAAAAGGAAGAAAACTGAGGAAGATCCTAGAATAGTAGAGGCACACAAAATTCTCAAAGACACTGCTGCTCAAAGGACTCAAAGAAATGACAATGTAGCCTTTGGGGAGACCATTGCATTTAAATTGGCGGAATATAGATCTCGCACTAAAAGTGTCGTTCAACATCTCATATCAAATATTTTATATGAAGCAGATATAGGTAAATATGAACTACCGGTATCAGTTACACCAACTTCATCTTTTTTGCCAATATCGAACGCTTCCGGTTCTTCGTTCTCCACAGCTCCTGTAGCACATGATTCATCGTCAAATGACACATCCAACTTGCAAGAGGGGTCACAGCCTGAAATAAGTAGCCTTCCTATGCAAATGGCTACCGCTGTACTGGGAATGTCTAAAGAACAACATTCTTCCACAAATACGGATTCTGCAGCAAACTATTTGCAAAATTTTACTTCGTATTAATTTTGCTACTCGTAAACCACCATCTTAAGTATTTTATATTATTATTTATACTAAGAAAAATGTTTTTTTTTAAGTCATGTGGTTTAGGTGTTTTAATCAAAGGGAAGAATTATCGTTAACTTTATTGTCTGTTATGTTATTTTATAAAGATATATAATACATATTCGATTTCCAATACACAAAAACGTTTAGTGTATATGAAATAAAACACACTTAACGCCTTTGTGTGGCTGACCATAAAATATGTTCACTTGAAATTAAACGTTTTATTTATTACTTACCTGGATGTTATCCTGTAAAGCTTCTATAATAGCAGCACACACCTCAGGAACTATACTTGAAATCGCCTGCTTTGATATTTTAAACAGGTACATTAAGCTTGTGTAGGAATCACCACCAGCCAGAAAACGAAAAGTAAGAGCTAACCTTTCTTTAGCATGTATACAATCCCGTAAATTTGTATTTACTTTAGTTATGCGAGGTCCAATTAAGTGGAGTAGCTTTTCAAAGTCCGCACTTGATATCCGACAAAAATTATCAAATTGTTGCATGTTTTGGGTTTGCAAATCCATTAGCAACGAACTGCCACTATACAGTTTTCGGCTTTCAAAGATTTTCGATGTCCAACAACGCCTCTTTTTTCTCTTAGTATGTTTCTTTATTAGATCATTTAAAAGTATATACCCCGTACTTGCAATTATTAAATTATCGTCCGACATTATGATAAGCAAAATCGAAACGCACGAATGCTTTTTCGTGATATGAACTGATCTTTGGAAATTTTTCTCAATAAAATCAAACAGCAAGCACACATCCAAAAAACACATTCGTTCTCTGTTTAACGGTCGTATGCACTGCGGTAATTTGTTTGCTACTGCTACTGAATAATACATATGTACACGCACTTGCTTCACGTACCCTAACTTTTAAACAAATTTGATTTCTACGCATTTATGTTCATTCTTGCTTGCAAATACGTACACACTTGTCACATTTGATCATCATTTGAGTTGAGCGGACTCAAATCATGTTTTAAATAACATAAAGAGAATCTGATTTAATTAAAATTGAACTGAAACTGAAATTTCAATCAAATAAGAAAAGTATACAAAAAGTCATTCATTATATTATATTACATTAATTTAGCTTTTGCTAATTTTCTTAGCCAACATTTCTTCTTCCCCTTAATATAGTGTAAACTGTACTTATTCAATAATGTGTAAAGACCGTATGGCATTTTCCCATTCTTGAAAAAGATATGATTCAATTTATGGTGATTCTACTTACAATTATCCATAGAAATGCTTGAAATATAAAGGGAAAGTAATATGCAGATGAGGAATCTTAGTTTTGTGAATTGTATTTAAATTTTACAGTCGAAAATAGTGTTAACTTCAGACTTGAAAAGTTATTATTGTCATTGTCTGATTTTTATACCCTAGATAAAATCTAAAGGGTCTGTCTGTTAAGCTTGTCATTCCGTTTGTGACGGATAGAAAAAAAAATTCTGGTAGAGCAAAATGGGTGCATAATTGGTTGAGACATTTATTATTTCCAGAATCAATGAAAGCCTGGAATGTTTCGACATGAATACGCAATCCCAAAATAACAATCAAGCTACGCCATTTTGTGATTCAGATTGTGAAGATGACCAAAATTCAATGGAGGGTCAGAAATTGTTCTTGGAGAATAAATAATTTTTCCACAGACAAACCTCGAGCGTATTTGAAAACAAACGTTTTTCGGTGGTAAAAGGCCTTTTTACCGAATACAACACGGCATTGCCTAATAGTGCTTCGGTAGAAAGATTATTTAGCATAGGAAAACTAACGTTGACTCCTAATGGATGTCGTCTAACTGACGGAAATTTTGAAATGCAAGTGATGATATAATTATATCAATGGAAAAAATATATAGTAAGACGCTGATTCTATGGAAAAATGTAAGTACAACTTCCTTGAATTGAATTATAACATTTTCAAGTATGGTTTTTTCCTTACAGGCTTTAAAAGTTGTTGAATTTGTACATTATATTGAGAGGAAGAGAAATGTTGGCTAAGAAAATTAGCGAAAGCTAAATTAATATAATGTAATACATATGCATAATAAATGATTTTTTTGTAAGCTTTTCTTATTTGATTGAAATTTCCTTTCAGTTTCATTTTTAATTAAATCAGATTCTTTTTATGTTATTTAAAATATGATTTGAGTCCACTCAACTCAAATGATAAGACAGTTCAAGCAGTAAGTTCGCTCAAGACTTGAGTCCGCTCAAGTTCACTCAAGGAGTGAGTCCGCTCAACCAGCGAGTCCGCTCAAATTTCGAGCGATGAACCACCGCTTAACTGTTGAACGGACTCAAAAATTGAGCGGAATCACTGCTTGAGTTGACCGATGAGTTGTGTCAAAATTTGAGTCCTTTGCATCCCTGATATTATACATTGAAAAATTATAAAACTACGACGATTTACCAAAATAATTGTCCGTTCACGACACCAGTAAAATTGTAAGGATTGTATACCTCTACGTTTGCCCTAAAGATTACAAAAAGTTCATTTTACAAAAACAATCTTTCCCAACTGAGATCAAGGGCAAAAAGACGCTTTCCAAAAAGTTTTGTGCCAAAAAGATCTTTGCAAGGACGACCTTTAGCAAATATGTGTGTGTCAACATGTGACAAATATGTTGCATGAAATGGGGCGCGGGCGTGGCGCGATAAAACATTCTAGCATTTTAAAAACGAAGCTGCTAAATTTAGTTGCTTAGATCCAAATAATTACAAAAACCCAGAAATTAAATATTTTCGGCAGACATCAGACGTAATCGACAGCAAGGTCGAACTCAAGAGTTTGATTCTTTTAAGAATATGTACGGAGAGATAATAGGCACAGGAATTAAAAATAATTCAAATATCGAGAAACTGTCCATAAACAATGTATTCAGATTTATCATTGTCAATGACATGTGCTCTGTTTACCCTAACCTCTCGATTTTATATAAAAATTTCTCGTCTTTATTCATAAGAAATGCAAGTGCGGAGTGATTCTTTAGCAGACTGAAACTTATTAATTCCTACCTACGATCTACAATCAGTGAAGATAGATTGTCTAGGTTAGCTTTACCCTCCATTGAAAGGCAGTTGCCTACTGAAGTGGATTATAAAATTATGATTTCGCAGAAACGAAATCTACATTTGTTAATAATTCATATATACTATTACGTGCAACAGAAAGAGACAACTGGTGACATCTACTGGCAATGGAAAGTAAACAACTTCAGGTTCGGAGAATCGATGCTGGAATCTTCGGGAAGGTTCAGGAATAGAATGAATAGAATAGTCAAGAAGCTTCTGGAATAGAACACTCCAGAATAATCTGGAGAGTTTCTAGGGTAAAAATATAACAGTTGTCACCACCAAAAAACGAGTCTTGTCTTAGACGTTGCAGTGTTAACAAGGGAAAGTAATAAACGGGCGATAGTGTTGTAATTGGATTGCGATAATTGAGAGTACAGTATTAGCGATAATTAAAGTTGAGTTGATTAATTGAAGGTTTATGAATTTTATATGATTAGAGTGAAATAAAGAACTTGTATATTAAATATTTAATATTGTGTTTTAAATAACGAACCAAAGGCCACGCTCGCAACAATACATACATACTTATATTAATTTTATTTTGAAGCAATAAATTTTTGCTATGTTTCTATTTAATAACAATTATGAAAATACTTATGTTTGAACTACTTTTTTTTCAAAATATGAAATAAAATTTATTTTTATACAGTGGCGCTTTTCTTTAATATGCTCGCTATCCAAATTTTTACACCTAGATACGCTTCTGGGCTACCACTGCTGGGGTGCCGACTGCTATACGGCTTACAGGGCCACACTTCTGTGTGCCGGCCTAATCTACTTAAAGGAGTCGGTGGCGCGTTTCGCGTGCATTTCTAATGCGCCCTCGACTGATACTAAAATAGTACGATTTTTTTTTATCTTATTGCTCAAATTGCCTTCGATTTTGACAAGAATTTCTTTCTCGAATTAATGCGTAACTCATGGAACGATTTACTTTTCGTTTCCTCTTCTTTTCTTTCTTTCTTGACGTATTTATTTTGGTCTTTTACATAATTTTTTTCTTGTTTTCTACATCCTCTACGGCCGAGCGTATTCCTTCGCTGCATAAGTGCCTTATGCGTTATGCGTAAACATATTTCCTTTCTTTAATAACTTGACCTACTCATTTCTTTTTTTTTTCGTTTCTTTTTACTTTTGAATTTTTTTCTTATTTTACGTCTCCATTTTTTTCGTGATAAACTCCACACTACATCAGCCTGTCTTATTTACTAAAAAATAACTTTTGTTAACTTGAGGAGGAATCAAACTCGGAATATGGTCCACATGAAAGAGACCAGTTAACGTGGTTGCTGGGATGCTGATCGGTTTCCCGTTATGCTACTACAAAATGCAACAGACGCGGGTCTTTTCTGCCTTGTTGCTAACTCTTTTTAGATTGTATCATAGAATTTCGTAGTTATGACTAGATGGCCTTCTGCGAATTCAACCATTCCTGTCACCTGACATTTCTATATAGGGCAACAACTACTTATTTTGGTTGCGCTCGTTCTGGTTAATTTATAACTACTGCGCTTCCTTTCTATGAACTTTTCATGTAATGTTCAAGACCTGGGTTAAAATTTGACCATTGCTTGGTAACTAATATATTGAAAAAATAATCTTTATAATTTTGCAAATACTTACACAACCTTAAACTAAATATACGTGAACCGCTATTTAGATTTCTTGAATGCTGCTTCACGTTTCATGGTTTCTAATGCAAGAACTAATAAAACTTGTTTGGACTGTAATACGGATTCCTGAAGCTTTCTGTGTTGGCTATTTTAACTGCACTTTGCTGCTATTGCGAGATATTCACTTGACCCAAGGGCTTCTCAACGTTATTTTACCGCCTTCATCTAGGTAATTCTTCACTTTTTCTTTATTCTCCTTGTTCTTTATCGTAGGGCCCTTCCAAGAAATAAAGCATTTAATACAATTGCTCCAGCACATCCAGCCGCTCTGCCCCTGTTGCCGTGCTTACCTAACGTATTCTCGGCGACGCGCCAGCTGTTGGTGAAACTCGTCTGGCTTAGTTTTCCATTTGTTTCTTTTTTTTATAAACGAAACTTTTGTGTCTTCGTTTCTTTTTGTTTTTTCTTTATGATCATTTGATGCAGTTCTAGTGCCCTTCAGTTGAAAGTAAAACCCTGTTACATTTTGTGCCGCAGCACTATCAGTACACAGTGATGCCATTCGGCCTATGCAACGCTCCACAAATTATGTGCCGCCTTATGGACAAAGTAATCCTGTTCGCTTCGTGAAGATGTTCTCGTCGATCTAGACGATTTGTTAATTCTGTCACAAGACTTTGACACACATCTTGTATTACTAGCCCGCCTAGCGGATTGTTTGAGGAAAGTTGGACTCACTATTAATGTAAAGAAGAGTAAGTTCTGTATTACAGAGACTAAATACTTGGGTTTCATTGTTGGGAAAGGAGGAATTAGAACTGACCAAGATAACATCTCAGCCATAGTTGACTGCCCGTCAGCTAAAACTGTTCGACAGAGTCGACGCCTGGCGGAATGCATCGTCGATTTATTCCGAATTATGCTGATTTAACTGTCTCCATAACTGACAATCTGAAGAATCCCAGTCACTTTCAATGGACACCTGAGCCCAGACGTGTCTGGAACAGTTGAAACAGAAATTTACTTCCGCTCCATTGGGAGTGAGTCCAGATTTGACCAAACCGTTCGTTATGCAGCGCGATGCAAGCCAACAAGGTATTGGTGGAGTGCTATTACAACTAGATGACGATGGCCACAAAAATCCGACAGCCTAAAGTTCGAAAAAGTTGAACTCGTCACAAAGAAATTATACAGTCACACAGCAGAAATGCTTATCAGCAATCCTAAGTGTACTGAAATTCCGGCCATTGATTGAACTCATGCCGTTTAAGATAGTGATTAACCATGCGAGCTTCAAGTGGATTGATGTTTCAAAAGGACCTCAGCGGTAGGCATGATCGGTGGAGTCTGAAGCTTCAAAGTTTCAGCTTCACCATCGAACACAGAAAAGGAAACTTGAACGTTACTTGGGTATACTATTTCATAAAACTTGTAATAAAGCTATATAGTCAAGCCAATAATAATATGACCATAAAAAACATCTTATAAAACTAAATGGGCCCTCGCTGCAATAAGCTGTGAGGGTCTATTTTTAAAACTATATAAAGCCTTATTGGTCTTATCTGAATTACTCTTTGCGAAGATTTGCAGTCCTCTATAAAACCTTTCATAAAACTAATAGCGTAATTTGAACTCATCAACCTATCCGCATAACGTTATTAAAACCATCATAAAACTATTCCTCAATCCTTTTTTATGATAAAAAGGCATTGGAAATACTATTTCAGCAAACCTTTTAGACTTGAAACTTCAAAATAAAAGTGATCTTTAAATCCATAAAAATAATAATAGAACCAAATAGATTTATATGTTCCACTTTATAATAATTTAATATGTTGAAATGTAATTCAATTTTATTTTAAGTGCAGTTTTAACAGTTTAATGTAGGAAATCTTACGGCGATTGAAAATTTACTGATTATATCATATAGGATAGCTCGAAAATAAAAACGCGCCTCCGAAATAATTAAAATTAGGAAAAGTTTAGAAATAATTGTAAAATATATTTTTTTATTTACACTATATTTAATTTTGATATTATTTTAAGTACGTTCGGAATTGAAAAAAAAGTTTGAAAATGATATCCCCTTAAATTCCTGAAAAAAAATAATTTAAAAATAATGCATTTTAAGCATAAAATGACGATTTCACATTAAAGCCTATTTGCTACTTGTACAGCCGTAATAAAACCGTTTGATCTTAGGATGGCTGCGATTGAAACAATTCATTCTATTGTAAATCCCTTTGGTTTTAAGTAAAACATTTTTGAGTGCTCCTAGACTGATATAATGCTATTTGCTATTAAATAAAACGATTTGGTTTTATATAAACGCATTATAAAACTTAGCGTACGTACGACACATGTCTGTTTGTATATGTATTTTCAATCGAACATAAATCTTGCTTCTGACCTTTACCATGCTTTTATACTAAGTATTTACAAGGCTTATGGTACCAATATGCATTGTTCGTACGAAGCATTTTTTACTAATTTGAATTCATACATTTCGGAGAATTTTTAAATTTTTAATTTATAAAGGCAAAATAAATTTGTTTGACCTTTATTTAGTTGATAATAAAACTGTTCGCTCTTTTTCAAATCTATTTGATCTCAGTTAAAACCATTCTAAGTCTATTGAGACTCAAATAATGTTACTTGCTCTTGCATAAATCTATTTAGTTTTATATGTATCAGTGATGAAATTTATTTCGACTTGTCGATTTCTTTTTGACGTCTAACCATTTTTAATCTAATTTATGATCTAGATATCATCCCAAAGCTGTCTCATCTCTTTTAAGCAAGATCATCACTTAACTATTTATATCCGTTTTTTTTTTAATGGAGCATTAATTTCTAGTTCACCGTCAGTAAGCATTTTTGGGATTAATATTTCCAGTAAGTTAAGTTGGACAGATAATATCTTTTCTGTTGCGAAAGAAGCATAGAAATATGTTGGATTTCTTAAAAGGTGTAAGAAATATTTCGCCTTGTCAAAACTAGCGAAACAAATCTTATATCAGACCTAGAATGGAATACAATATTCTTGCATGTCACATGACGAAGACACTTGGAAAGACGTACTAGGTTTATACGGCATTTGACTAAGTCTCTTAATCTTAGAATGATTTTGTGAAAGAATTTTGAAATTCATTCTTAAAACCTCTGTGTATAATAGTTTTATGATAGATTCCTACATAGCCCAGTAGCTCTCTAGACCAAATTGTCCCTGAAATTTTACTTAAAGTAGCCGTCCGTGCTTCTAATATAAGCTTCATGAGCCTTATTTTTAAATTTTATCAAAGCTTAATACAATAGTCTTGGCGCATGCTATAAAACCTTAATAAAATCAAGTAGTATTTAATACCTATTTCTGCTTAATGGTTTTATCCTAGTTGAATTGATAACAGCCATAAAACTTCTATAGGTACAAATGGACTTAAATGTTAAATAATTTTATTACTACTCTCCAGGAGGTTTTTAAAACATCACAAAAAAATCAATTGTTCTAGAAGACAAATTTGCATGACTTACAATCACCATAAAAATATTTAGCAACTTCAAAACCTTAATAAAACAATTATAAAACCTGAGTAAAACTAAATAGCATTTAAATTGTTACTTGGGTAGACAACGTTATGTAAGCTATATTAAAACTTAAATTGTTACTTGGGTTTGAACAGGGTGCTAAATCTTACAACTTTCGGGGCAAGCCTGTTAGTTTCAGAGTGGGTCAAAAAGTATACAAGCGAAACTTTATCCAGAGCAGCTTCCAGCATCAGATCAGCGCAAAATTGGGACGAAAATATTTGAAGTCTCGTGTCAAATCACAAAAAAGGAAACTCTCTATATGAGCTTGAGAATCTGCAGGGAACGTCATCAGAGGCTTACCATGCTGAGGACATCAGGCGTTGAGAAAAACTAAGCCCGGATACAGAAATTACTATACATACTTTTGATGAGTGTCTTCTAATGCTGAAATCGCTGACGATGAACATCCGCTGACATTCTGTAAAAATGAATCTTCAGCCACACACTTGAGTGATCCGAATTATCATGTTGAAAGCATTTTCTGAGGCATTAGCGTTTACTTCCCTGTGAGGGGCAAACGAATGCTTGACGTATGTTCTGCCTGTCGAAAGAGGTGACTATAGGGACATGAATCCTTCACTGGAGCTATACCGAAATATTCGGGGCGAGGTCCAGTGAAGGCCTGCAAGGTGTTCAGGACCTTATAGGTAGAATTGGATTGGATGAGCACGTGAGAGAGCCAACGGCGGCACCCATATCCCCTCAAAGGGGGCACTGAACTGCTGTGTGTGGAGATTTTGACACACACCCTCGAACGAGTGTTGGACTGCGGTCGTGGTGAGATGTCAGGAGCGGAAGAAGCTCATACATTCTTCACCCACAAGTCCAGCGGGGAGACATGTTGAATTATTTAGCGAGTCCTTTAACTTGCAACAGGTAGTTGATAGCCCAACACGTTTGCTTGATATAATTGGACATAATGCCAACCTATTAAATCTGTTTCTAACATCTCATCCTAACAAGTACGTCAGTGTCATCTTCTCTTGGCAGCTCGGATCATTGCCTCGTTTCAGCCCAATTCTCCTTATCAGCACTGAAACCCACCAGTCGCCCTCGGAAACATCGATTGGTGTGGCACTATGATCAAGCTGATTGGGCTTCACTTAACAAAATCATTTGAGAGTTAGACTGGTCTGAGTGTTTTTCCTCGAGAGATGTTGAGTGTTGCTCTGAATCCATTATCAACATCTTATGGATTGGGATGTGCAGCTTCATTCCGCACAGATACAAGAATATTAAACCCGACAATTCATTTTGGTTTAACAATGACTATTATCATAGATGGCATAAGAACTAGATGTCGCATAGCATACCGTAGAAAAGTATACAGATTTTAAATGGCTGGTCCATTCCGTAATAGACCACAACATGTTTCTGAGGTACCGAGAAATAATGGTGCTTTGACAGCAGTTTTGTATACATTTGGTCGACTGCCCAACATGGTAGATGCTGGAAAATATGAATCACTCGGCGTAACTCTCATCATTTTTGTTTTCATGTCGCTGTACTGATTAAAGTAAAGGAATGATGCACTGCACAACATATTCGGTGCGGTCGGTGGGAGGAACGTAAAAGTTACTTCTTTCTTGTCTCGTTTTGGAAATACTTTTTATTTTGATGTAGTTATTAGGATTTGATTTGATTTAAAAGAAACAACTTTATTAAATTCATTTGCCCCTGAGAGTAATTTTTTGGAATGGTATTGCATGACGGGTGACGGCTTTGCACCAACTAAATATTCTCCTATCGAACTTAACAATTTTCCTAGAAATTTACAATTTGCCCTGTCTTTGACAAACTAATAACATACGAAGTCTAGACTAGACACGTAGAACAAAATTATGCAACACTTTTCTAGAATATAAAATTAACGATGCACGACTTGGCACTTGATGACGTGTCCAAAGGGTTAGCCGGAATGCCTCGCTCCATACAAAATCATCATTACCACGACCCGATGAAGGAAATGCCAAAATTTTTTTTTAGAAATTTACTGGAAATTTCTTCCTTCGAATTTTCATGCATTGGCCGACCCCGAGAGCTCTAATATAAAATCAATGATGCCTTCATCAGGGAAGGCCGCAATTTTTTCTAAGAAATTTAATGGAAATTTTTTCCCTAGAATTTATACGCACTTTTGGAGGGCGACAACAACTGCTATGAGCGTAGACGCGTAGCCAAGCAATAAGCAAAAAATATTCTAGTAAATTTCTAAGAAAAAATGCGGCCTCCTACATCATGTCGAGGCATTGTTAATTATATATTGGAGCGAGGCACTGCTCTGTATGTTATTAGCAAAGTCTACATAAATAAGTATAAGTAGAGACAGAGGCGAACAAAATAGGAAATTTTTCGTGTTTTTTAGAATGAAACAAGTAATTTCATATACTTTCATCTTTTGCATGAATGGGGGAAAAGAACTTGGCTATACACTATTGTAGTGCAACCGAGACAACGAGCTAAAAAGAAAAATCGTGAGAACGTAGTATTACCCGAACGACAAAATCTTATTGAATCCCTCAAAATCCTATCAAACTATTCATAATAATGTACATCAGGTCACACTACTTTCCATTTTAAAGAAAAAGATAGATTTCTGTTTGGTCCACATGCTGAAAAGAGATGTAAAGTTCCTCTCAAATAAAATTCTCATTTTTTCCGAAAATATCAGAGAATCCAGCATGAGTTCTCCCACGTATTCTCTTCATAGCAAAACGAATGTAAACAGAAAAACGTGCTGTTCAAATATTATGGGATTACACCAACAAACATTAGAATTCCTGCGAAAAACATTGGGACAACTCCGCCCATTCTCTCTTATTTACGAAAAACATTGGGAAAACTCCACCCATTCTCTCTTATTTACGAAAATAAATCATTTGCCACTCAGTTTCGTTGCATATGTAATATTCGCTTTCACATTTTTTGTCTTATTCGTAAAATGTTCAAAGAGGGTTTGTTTTTTTTTTTCTCTTCCTTCCTTCCTTTTCTCGCCGTGTACATTTAAATGGAAAACAATCGGAACGCTCTTCTGTGTCCTTTCTTTCATTTAGTTATTCTTTGGATATTAGTTTGGCCCTGTCCTTTGCCGACGGCTTGTATACATTTGCACACAATTAAAATGCTTCAAACTTTGCGGCTCCCTTCCTTTACTTATCTATTCGTAGATTATGCTCGTCTCCAGTCACCATAGCGACCGATGCCACCATCCATTGCCGTCTTTATGTTCCAGGCCGTGACATAAAACGATTTTGCTACTTCCAAAAGAATTAGAGTGGTACGATTTCGCACTACTCTTAGCATTTGTTCTTATGGAAAAATGTATTACTTTAAACTTGTACCTTCTGCACAATGTAAATAAGCCTCCGTACTAAAAGTTTTATTCAATATTATTTAATTCCTTGTGCATTTTGTTTAATAAAATTGTTACTATTTTACACTCAAACCTAACACTAAACACAAAAATGAGAAAATGTGTTGAATTCTGTTGCCGTCATACCAGCTTTCATTTCTCTGTGTATTTTCTCACAGAGAAATGAAAGCTCACTTCAAAGTGGGAGCAAATAGTTCTTAAATCAGATCTACTTTTGTTTGAAACTGATTTTCTTTTGAAAATGTATAAAAACCTAAAGTATAAATTATACTACCATAAAGGCAACAAATTTGCCTATAAAATAGGATAAGATTTGATTTACCTTTGAATTATAATTTTAAAATTATGAAGAGTTAAACACAGAAAACCGTTGCCGTCCATTCGATTCACAGCGCAGTGAACAAGCGCAGCTTGTGAAAATATGAGGCGAATGTGTACCTCTGCCGATTCATTGATTAAAAAATTGTTTAATATGGAAGGAGGGAAATATTTTTAAATTGATGGAGACATTATGGGATAATATAAAAAAATTATTAACATTGTTTTTTTGTCCTACTTATACTTAAGAAGTTACTGTGTGTTAAACGTTGAAAGACTCATTTTTTCATATAGCTCAATAGCTCAATAGGCAAGCACAAAGCTCTGATTGCTTTCTAGTCTGTTTTGTGGTATGAAGGCAACAGATTTCAACACATTTTCTCATTTTTATTTGTAGTGTTATGTTTGAGTAATAAAATATAAACAATTTTCTTAAATAAATGCACAAGGAATTAAATAACAAAATTCCTGAATAAAACTTTTAGTACGGAGGCTTATTTATATTGTGCAGAAGGTTGAAGTTGAAAGTAATGCATTTTTCCATAAGAACAAATGCTAAGAGAAGTGCGAAATCGTACCACTCTAATACATTCAAAGAATTCGATGTCACGGCCTGGAACATAAAGACGGCAATGCACAAAACCAAAACCCTCGAGAATACTTCACAAGCAAAACCCTCGAGAATACTTCCCAAGCCATGAAACAGTGATCTATATGTGTACGTTCGGAGTCCGTTTTCTAAAATGTTCTATATTGATGCTTATGGAAAAGCGCCAAAAATTGACTTTATATATGCCATAGAGCCTAAACTACTATCCATACAGGAAAATAGTATTCCAGTAATTTAAAGCTAGGTTCCTTACCTTCCCAAAGCCTACACTTCCTATATACCTTACTTAACAAAATAATAAAATAGTTTTGATTACAAAGTAACCTTACCATTTTACGCTCAATACCTCTCAGATGAGTAATAAATTCATGTGTGTATGTGGAGCCGGAGTCCGAATCTGTAGGCAGCTACATTCGATATCATCAGCCCACGGCATGTCATGACGGCACAGCGACATTACAATGATTACTCAGCTGAGAATTTTTGTTTGAGGAATCGTTGTCATTTGGTAAGATAATTTTTTTTAAATAATTTTGTTAGGAAAGGTATGAAAATTTTATTACGGTTCGGAAGATAAGAAAGCAAGCTTAAGAATAACAGAACGCCATTTTTCTGTATGAATAGTAGTTTAGGCCGGAGAAGCTATTCAAATCAAACTTTTGTCACTCTTACATAAGAACACTGCAAATATTTGCAAATGTAAGGACTACGTTGGACCTCGCATATGGTAGGGACGTGGTCTGTTTCATGGCTTGTGAAGTATTCTCGAGGGTTTTGTCACAAGCCATGAAACAGACTCCCTCCCTACCACATGCGAGGCCCGTAACACCTGCAAATCCATTACTCAGCGAGCTAAGTTCCAATTCGACCAAAACATTAGACAGAAAACATTTACTGGTCGAAAGGGTAGTAAGGCCGCTTTCACATCGAAAAACGAAAATGAACGAATAAACGGTTCCACACCGAAAATTCGTTCATGCTTACATATCAAAAACGAACGAATAAAAATTGGGTTGTGTTTGTATCAAATGTAAATAAACGGAAATGAGGTTATGTAGGAACGAAAAGATATTCGTTCGTGTGTGGAACGTAGTATGGAACGAAAATTTACTTGACAGTTCGGAACGAAAATTTGTTTCTCGTATGAATAAACATAAGAATGTGTTTTAATTGAAATAAAGCTTTAAATATGGATATTTTTTTATCGAAACTATAATTAGAATAAATATCCAATATTTTATTGAATGTATTCCGGCAATTTTCTGATAGATTAAGACAAAATTTGAGTTTTTCGGTTTAGTGTTTTCGTTTTCGTTTTTCGATATGCAAACGGCCTAAGAGTCTTTGGTCTCATGTTAAAACACTCAACATCCGACCTCGCTTAATTACTTATATTCGAAAATAATTAAATTTGAATTCCTAGTGAATACTTACGTTGCTAGTTCACATACTGTAGTACATTAGAAGTCATACGTTATTTTTTTTTTTTTTTTTTTTTGACAAGGTTAAGATTATTACAAGGAAATTACATACTATATAGTTATACAGTGTATATAGTGTATAGAACTATCTAGTGATTGCGAAAATTCTTCCTTGTTATAATTTCAGAAATGCCAATAATATTTTGAAAATTCCGTTGAAGTTATAATAAAATTCCGTTAACAATCCGCCAGACTTACTTTTTTTCCGCCAATAAAATCCGTTTAAATAGTTTCTTAAAATTATAACTACAGTAAAATATATCAATTTTTTGTATTTTTATAATTAAACCAATTAACACTGAAACAAAAATCATCATGACTTTCGATATTTTCGAGCTGTGATGTGGCCGTTATATGTACTTGCAGGAGCTGTAGAGACAGAAGGTTGACTATAACTTTGAATTGTTCGAACCATATTAATTACTTTATCTGGCAAGTCGTATGTATAACAGGTTTTTCCACGTCGTTTTACTCCTGATCGTATATTTAAAATTGCGTTAATTTTATTTCTTCGTTTTGATTTCACTCCATTCATATTCGATATAATTACAATGCTAACTCAATTTTAGCAAAACTATGGACATAACGAGTTTTGTTTCTATACCCTTAATTGCAGTGTGGAGGCACTATTGGTTGATAATGCTGAAAGTGCCAATTATTTGAAATAGGAATAAAAAAGAAAGCTGTGTTTAGTTTTCACAAGAAATACATACAGACATAGATACCACCAATCTTGTTGCGGGTAAGAGCATAGACAAACTAAGGGAAGTAGTAGACAAACAAAGGGAAGTAGAATAGCCAGTAAAATCTCGCTAGAATATAAAATCAACGGCCTCGACTTGATCCCGTAAAAAGCCATCAATCAGGGATGCCAAGGACTCAAAGTTTGATTCAACTCATCTCTCAACTCAAGCAGTGAGTCCGCTCAACATTAGAGCGGTGGTTCATCGCTCGAAATTTGAGCGAACTCGCTGGTTGAGCGGACTCATCATTTGAGTTGAGCGGACTCATCATTTGAGTTGAACGGACTCATCATTTGAGTTGAGCGGACTCATCATTTGAGTTGAGCGGACTCAAATCATGTTTTAAATAACATAAAGAGAATCTGATTTAATTAAAATTGAAACTGAAACGAAATTTCAATCAAATAAGCAAAGCTTACGAAAAAGTAAGAGTTATTATCTTGATATTTAATGTTTTCAATTTTAAAAAGTGGTAAAAGTGAAAAAATTGACAAATGGAAGTTGATGTAATTGAAGATTTTTGCTTTCTTTTAATTCGCAGTGCCCTAATTAAATTTTGTGTTAAATTGTAAAAAGTGGTAAAAGTGAAAAAATTCACAAATAGAAGTTGATTTAATTGAAGATTTGTGTTTTATATTAATTCGCAGTACCATTTTTATTCCATTGTAATTTTTACATTGAACTTTTAATCATTTAATAATAATTTAATTGTTTGGACACATCGTGTTCTTACGGAAAATTGGATATTTAAACTTAACCAAAGTTCCCCTCACGAGTTATAGTTAATTTGTGTACGCCTGTTAAATTAAAGGGCGCGTTCGCTTTACGTAAGTAAATGTACTTACGTATACTTCTATTGTAGTTCAGCCTAATGTTGAGCGATTGCAGCTGGTTTACCCTTTGGTTACGTTCCGCAGTAGTAGCGCCTCTACAATACAGCAAGGTAGGGTAAACGTACCTATTACCGGCCATCACTAGTTCCCGGCTACTCAAGCAAAAGTACCAAAATAAATCCATCACCTTACACATTAAAATCCTTTGAAATGTCTCCTTAAAAAAACTAGTTTGTTGTCTAAGTATTACAAAAGTTTTGACAATATATTACGCACTCCTGAGAGTGTCTACCCTTTACAGTACGCGGAAGTGATCTTATCGTCTTAATTGTGCTTATGTAGTAGCATTTTATTTGAAAAATAAGTTATTTGGGTGTATATTTCTATATCAAATACGTGTATAGTTGATCGGAAAGTCACGAAAAATTACGTAGTAATAGCAAAATTATCCTGGCCATTTTTTTTAATAGTTTTCTGCTGAATTTTTAATAATAGCTGGAGTATAGATTTCACATATTATATGTCGTGTCCCAAAGCAAATGAACAGTCAAGACCAATAAAACTTCTTGAAAAAATGAGAACACTCGAATTTCTTGTAACACATGTAATTCTTTATATATGTACAGCTAAAAACTGACCTAGCGCAATAGTTAATTAAATGTTCCGTACTGCTACTGGAAGGTTTTTGGTGCGTGTCTTTAAACGTCTCAGAGGTCCTCTTTTTATCTTGTTGCTGTTCCCAGACCACTAATTTCCTTGGATTCCACCTCTTATTAGCTGATGAACCTGCCGATTTCTCTTTTGTTGTTGCCAATTGATCGATTCCTAGTTCCTGCTCTAACTCTATTGCTGTTTCCTCTGCTACTTGCAGCTGCTGCTCTAATGCCGCTACTTCGTTTATTAGAGCTTTATTTTTCTTATTGTTTTCCTCCAATTCCTGCTCCGACTCAATTTCCTTCTGTTGGATTTCTTCGAATGTAGTTGTAACTATCAGGTCCAATGCTTCTTCAGGTTCCTTGATTCTTCACTTGACAATCGTTTTTGCAGTTCCGAAGTGAGATGATCTCCAACGTATTGTCTTGTTCGTAGCTCAGAATTTTTGTTTCGTACTCTTTTAATTTCTGAGCTCTGATCTCTAATTCTTTTTCCTGGGCTTCGAATTGCAATAGTTCCTCCCTAGTCAACACGTTACTTCTTCCTACTGACATTGATGTCTACCATTTAAAACAAAGAAATACCTAAACCCACTTATCCCTGCATACTTAGAAATCACTTTTTCAACCTATTTTACATAAACTTTATATTTAATCGCATCGAACCCAAATACATATAATAGAGCAAATATGCTTTAACCTAGATTATTTCCGTTAATAAAAAATTCTAATAGTTACTACCAGCAGTTATTACAACTTATTAAAAACGCGAGAAATTACAGAAAGGCGTGTGTGATGAACTTTTAAACCGGCATGCGACGTTGAAAACTTATCTAACCGATGTCTACAACAATTTACAAATTACTCTCGAACTCCATTCCATGCTAAAATTGACATCTGTTACCTGAAAGATCGTCGCTAATTATTGTGTATAATGATGAAGACGCGGATGTAGCTTTTTATCTGAAAACGGTGAATGGTGTTTATACGGGATGCGGGAGTAGCTAATATAGCTTTGCTCCTTGTGTGTATGCTGGTGTAGCTAATATAGCTTTGCTCCTTGTGTGTGTGCCGGATTAGCTAGTAAAGCTCAACTCCTCATAAGATGTAAGTGTAATTATTATATCCAATTTCACCACACAAAAAAATAAAAATCACAAACCCAAAAATAACACAGAAAACAGAAATTTTAAAAATTACCAAAATTTTAAAAGAACACACTTACCTTTAATTTACCGGCTGCGCCAAAATGTCGTGTCCCAAAAGCAATCAAATAACGAAAAACTATTGAATCAAGTTTAACACCAAAAAACAACAAACTTCTTTAAATAAAAACGCTTGAATTTTTTTAGCACAATACAAAACTTTATTACCCGCAATAACTGACCTATCTTAACTATAATATAACTGTTCCGAACCGAATGGAGCTCGACACTTTAAAACCAAAAGTTCCGACGCGACTAATCACTTAACCGCACTCGTCATTGGTCTTTTATGCCCCCATATTCGGAAGTAAGCTTTCTTTGCTCACAACGCGGATGTAAATAAACGACAACAACTTTGTCGTTTGCTCTACCGGTTGCAGTACCTGAGTTGCTTAGTAGTAAGCAATCGCTTTACATAGCAATTACCATGCGAGGTTAATTGTTATCGTAATCGTCGATTGCCTACTGAGCGCTCATCGCAGCCAGCTGTTGAGCTAATCAACGAAATAACCGACAGTTGCAGAACAATACCATGCGAGATTACTGTTTAGCAATTGCTAATTATTTCACTGAAATACGCCCTTGGCTGTTGGAAGAATCCTCCTTATATTGGGCCATAACATATATACTGTACATTAATTTAAAGAAGGAAAATAACTTAATAGTACAATTATAATGAATATTTTTTTTGAAAATCAGAAGGTTATTTTATTAATAAACGAAATTACTTAACATTATAATAAAATCCCTTGGAAACGCGTTCTTTGAGAGACATTTTCTTTCAAAGAAATGAACTTGACAGGATAACAGAAAGTTTTTTTTTTAATTAAATAAAGTCCAGGCTGTTGTAGTAGTTTACATTACAGTCATTTAAATTAGAATATAAAATAAATGCTTTATGGAGTTGTCGTCATTTTACAAATGAATTAAGGTTGTAGCCTGTATCTAACGCAGCTTTTGCTTGGAAGAATTTATTTACGGCCACAGTACAAATTTCGTAGTTGGAATGTAGTTGTTAGATGATTTGTTTTTCTTTTAACAGGATGTCTTCAAAATCGTGATTATACCCGGAAGATACTCTAAAAGCAGCTTTAGATAGCATTTGTATAGAGGGAAGGTCAATATGGGAAGCTAGAAGAAAATTCGGGGAGCCAAGAACTACACTACAGGATAAGCTAAGTGGAAAACTCTCTGAAGAGATTTCGACTCCTGGCCCATCTACTATCCTTACTCCTTTAAAAGAAGAAAAAATAGTGAAATGGTGTATTAACTTGACCAAATGTGGGTTTCCCATTAAGAGAGAAGACACAGTACAGAAGATAATAAAGTACGATGGCCGGAAAGCTTCCTTTCAGGATGGATACCAGCAGAACATGGCTCGATTTATTTTTAAAAAGACAGCGTATACCGGAAGGCATTACCAAGGGGACGGCTGTGATTACAGAGGCGTCAATTATATCATGGTTCGAACAATTGAAACATTATTTGAAATCAATCGAAGCTGAAAACATACTAAATGATGCCAGAAGAATTTTAAATGGGGATGAAACTGGGTTCAGCTTATGTCCCAAAACTGGACGGGTATTGGCTATAAAAGGATACCACAATGTATACGACATCAAGTTAGGTAACGAAAAAATGCTATTACCGGGTTATTTACTTTCAACGTAAACGGAGAAGTAATTACACCTTGCGTAGTTTTCCCCACCCAAAGATGTGATTAACAACGTTCCGTCCAATTGATACCTAGGATTGTCCGATTCTGGGTGGATGAAAGGAAACATATTTTTTGAGTACGTTGCTAATGGGCTAGACAAATGGCTGAAAGATAATAATGTTCAAAGGACAATTATATTCTTTGTAGACGGACATAAATCCCATTTAACACTGGAGTTAAGATAATATTGTCATGATAATGAAATTATCTTATATGTCTTACCACCCAACATAATGCGCATTATGCAGCTGTATTCATTATGCTGATGTAAGCGTGTTCAGACCGTTAAAGTCAGAGTGGAGAAACCTGTGTCAACTTGGCAAAGGCCTACAGGATGTATTGAAAATGCAACCAAACTAACATTCTGTTCTCTACTAGAAAAAAATGTGTTAAGAATGGAAACACTTCCAGAAACTATTCGCAATGGCTTTAGAAAATGTGGATTATATCCCGTAAAACCAAGTGGCATTGATTATACAAAGTGTGTACGAGTTTTCATTGCAAAAGAAATAATAGAGAACGTACCACCTGAAGAAGATTCAGATCGCTATGATACTGCTGCTACGGCTAAGGAATATAAATGTATACACGGTATTGAAAGAAATTGAAAAAGCCAAAGTGCAAGCGCTGCGGACGAGTATCCGATATATGATCAGGCCGTTTTAGACGCTTTAAAAGACCTCGGCACCGGAAAACCTCGAAATGGAAAATATTCTGGACAGCAGCTTTCAGATGTGTGAAACTTCCTGTGCTTTACTGGTTCAAATATGTGAGGCGAATTTGCCTGCAGGTCCTATATCGGAATCTGTATCACCGATTTTAACATCTTCACTAAAAAATATACAATATTCTAAGGCGTCAACATCGAAAATTAGGCAATATTAAGGCGTTTTGGTCAATGTGGTCTCCTCTGAAACTGGATGATAACATCGCCGTCCGCATCATCAGCCAAGGAGCATTAAATATTAAACAAATCTTGGTCCCGAAATCTCTTCGAAAACTTGTTCTCCAGCAAGTACACGACTCTCTAAATGGCGGACACTTTGGCGCTGATAAGAGGTTAGGTAAACTTCGACAGAAATATTAGTGGATTGGTAGTAATACTGATGTAAAGGACTGGTGTGCCGGATGCCTACAATGTCAAGCACAGAAAGGATCGCGGCCAAGACGGAGAGCTCCTCTACAAGTATGTAACATTGGCGCACCTTTCGAATGAGGTGCTGTAGACATACTGGGACCACTTCCAAAGACCAATACTTAGTAGTCTGTATGGACTATTTCACCAAATGGCCTGACGCAGTTCCAGTACCAGATCAGACAGCCGAGACGGTATCCGATGCACTCATATCAGCCGTATTCAGTCGACATGGAGCTCCACTACAGCTCCATTCGGATCATGGTAGAAATTTTGAAAGTGCCGTTTTTCAAGAGGTACTGCATAGATTCGGAGTAGAGAAGACGCGCACAACGGCCCTACACCCACAGGTCGAAAGATTTAACAGAATAATTCTTGACTACCTGGCGAAAATTTTGAATTCGCACCAAAGGGAATGGGACCAGTACGTGCCTTACCTACTGCTATCGTATCCCGCAAATGTAGAGGATAGCACTAAACAAACCAGATCACCGAAGCTGTAACCGATGTGGTTTTCAAGATAAAAAAAATGTCACGGTGGAAAGATTCAAACTGTCCACTTCGACAGACTGGCCCCGTACCGCGAAAGAAACGATCTTTCCATGTAACCACTAATGCTTCCTTGTAGCCCTAAGTAGGCATCCAGCCAGCTTAACTGGTAACTACAGGATACCAATGTGCCGCTTAGGACCTACCCAACCTAGCGGCCGGTATACCTCTTGTAAATTAGTCCACTTTTACACACTCCCTCGCTTAACAAAGAGTCAAAACCTCTCCCTCCTGGTACCCTACGTAGGTCGCGCTGCCGTAGGAATTCCACATTAAAGACTGTCTTCGAAATTTTAACCCCTGCTGGAGACTTTGGAGCACACCCTCGAACGAATGTCGATCTGCGGTCAGAGGGAAGGGCCCCGTGCGGAAGAAGTCCTGCAATCAGTTGGTTAGGTTACTGGTTGCAGAGGCTCCTCCGACTGGTCTTGGGGTTGAGAGTCGGAGGTGTACTGGTAGACTGGATTTTTTGGGCTGCTGGGCTGCGAGTGCACCTTTGGTTTTCGATACCGAGACCGATATTGAGCTCTGACCAAGGACCAGCGTGACACCGTGGATGTGCTTCTGACTCGCCATGCACAGATCAAGTCCGACAAAGCCTTAGTGGCGTCCCTTTATTCTTTCTACAATCCGTGGTGGCTAATGAATAAAATTTATAAGGACACGACCCTTGTTTAACCTGCCTCTGCCTTAATGAGCAGATTTTTTTTCTCACTAACTCCTCCTAAGTTAGCCTTCGTTAGAGGGTTTCAACTTTCCTATCCCTTTTCATTATTTCCTTAATACGTGGTGGCTGATAGAAAATGTAAAAGGACACGATCCTAGTGGAACCCATCTCTACCTTAAATGAGTAGATGAACTTTGCTTGACGGTCTATAGCTTTAACCCCCTCTGGGTTATCTTTCAGTGGCAGTTTTAACTTTCCTGTCCTTTCTTCATTACTTCCTTAATACGTGGTGGCTGATAGAAAATTTAAAAGAACACGATCCTAGTAGAACCCATTTCTGCCCTAAATGAGAAGGTGAATTTTGCTTGACCGTCTGTAGCTCTAACCCCTTCTGGGTTATCTTTCAGTAGACGTTTTAACTTTCCCATCCTCTCGTCATTCTTCCTACAAACCGTGGTGGCTGAGGAAAATTTATAAGGACAAGATCTTTGTTCAACTTGTCTCTGCATTAAGAGAGTAGATAAGTTTCCTACTAACCTCTTCTGAATTAGCCTTCTTTAGAACTATTTTACTTTCCTGTCCCTCGACTTCGTTTACTTCCCAATGCAAGAGTGATACCCCCTCCTAAGGGATCAGCTAGCTTGGACGGAGCTACAAGCTTATGATGGGAGGGTAGTGTAACAAAACGACTCACCTAGCTATTTTCCTCTATTTTGCTTAGGTTGAGAATCCCTATGCACCCTCAGAATAGCATTTTCCTTCGAGGAAATGTTGACTGACCGACGGATATATAATACAGGCAAGGCTATGTTGTTATAAATGCTTACAGTAGACAAATAGGTCGGCCGAGTCTCTTTAGAATATTTCAACAGCAATAAGGGGCTATTGGTTGTAGAAAGGCACATGGAATCGTTCGGAGGCTCAAAATCCTGCTAGAGGCATTCGTGTGATCGCAATTGGAAGAACAATGCGCTCTTGCTGAAACCAGACATATAATATGATCAGTTGAACCCCGGTATACTAACAGAGGAAAAATTCTAACAGAACGACTTACCTGAATTTTCCCGTCTCCTCTAGCCATATGCATTACCAAGGTCCCAAGAAGAATTAAGCGAAGAAAAGGCACCATCACTATAACCAATTCCCGTAGTCATGTTTTCTTTTGTCGAGAATAAATCCATTAAACAAGCTTTCGGCCCGGCAACACAAAACTAGCAGCGAATAAAACGCGAACCACAACAAAACAAAACCGAGCCTGACATCTCCGTCGGTCAGCTGTCTCTTGTCACACAATAGCAGAACTTCAAACCAGATTAAACACACGTCCTTATGTTAACCCAAGTGCCTTATTACATTCCCGAATAGAATCTACTCCAATTCAGAGACCACTTCAACCGATGGTAATAGAGGGCAACCCACACGTATCAGCACGAAGCCCGAACATTTTGTTGGGCTTGTACTTAGACATGTCATCAGAAATAGAAAGTCGAGTTTTGACACGTCCCAGATGGAAAAGGACATTTCTAATTTAAGAAACACATATAAATTTTGACACGTGTGAAAACGAAAGTTTAGCGAAGTAAAAAGCAAATATAAATTTAGACAAGTATGAAGAATTAAAGTTTATTGAATTTAAAGAGCAAATATAAATGTCGACAAGTCTGAAAATTTAAGGTTTATTGAATTTAAGAAGCAAATATAAATTTTGACACGTGTGAAAATGAAAATTTAGCGAAGTGAAAAGCAAATATAAATTTAGACAAGTATGAAAAACTAAAGTTTATTGAATTTAAGAAGCAAATATAAATTTAGACAAGTATGAAAAATTAAAGTTTTTATTGAATTTAAGAAGCAAATGTAAATTTTGACACGTGTGAAAATGAAAGTTTAGCGAAGTGAAAGAAAAATATAAAGTTTGACAAGTATGAAAAAATTAAAGCTTAATGAATTTAAAGAGCAAATATAAATTTTGACAAGTATGGAAAATATAAAATCAGCAAAGCAGTTTTGATAGGTTTTGGTACCACCTTGAAAAAACTATTGAAATGAATTTTAGCACACTGTAAATCTTAGACTTAGGTAAAACTAGTTTAAAAATTATTTGTATTGGTACCAACCTGAAAAACTATTGAAATGAATTTTAGCACGCTGTAAATTTTAAATTAGATGAAACTTGTTCCAACATTAAAAAATTGTTAAAATGCAGCAAATTGCCTGATGTAAACTTTTAGAGATAAGAGGTCGGACCTATGTAAGTCAATTTTGGAAGAGAGGGAAAAGAATCATGTAAAGAATAGATCACGTAGGCCGGGCAAAAATGGATTGGAGGCCGCCATTTTGGGGTCGAGCTAAGTTGTTGAGTTGACCTGAAAAGAGAGTCGCCAAGTTTTTTTGTTCTCTAACAAATTGTTAAAAATAAAAGTAAATATTTTTTTAAATAAAAAAAACAAGTGTGTTTTAAATAAAACCGGAAAAAGGAAAGAAAGAATTCATTGAGATACAAGAGGGTTTGTCTTTTCCCATTGTCAAACCCTTACCAACACGCAACGGGGACAAGTTTTAAAGAAGCATTGCAAAGTTCTTCCTCCAGCCAGGCGTCAAGGAGAAGAATAATTTCAGGTAATAGGTTCAGCTTTACACTCTCGAGGTATACTTGGCGCTTTTGCTACGCCATCGCCCAAGTCGTACCGCATTCCACCGGCGACCGCTCGGCCAGGTTGCAATGCTGTAGCAGTACTTCTAACGGGTCGCATACAACACGCTCTGGACAAACCGTTTGAAGGAAAAGCGGTTTCAAATCTACTACCGCCATCGAAGTAACTCCAGCTAAAACATATTACCCAGTTCCGATAGAGGGATCAATTAATAGAACACAAAGTACACACGAGAAGGAAGGAAGGACGATAGCAATATTGTAAAGCAATGACCTCAGGTGTGAATATTTTCTCAATCAAGAATTATTATGCTTGCATAGCAGAATTTGCTTGCGTTGCAAATTCTTCTTGAGGTCGAGCAAACTTTGTTTGTTTTTAATTATTTTTCGTTCCTATTGTTGTTTATATTTCTTGACCGTGGTCATGGCTTTACACTGTATTCAAGAGAATGCTCCCCGAGTGTGAATAATCATTTGTCCATTCCTTCCAGCAAACATATTTTTTCCAAATAAAAGAGAAAGAAAGGTCAGAAAATGCCAAGTGCAATATCTTCCATAGATTGTTACAAAGGAAAATGAAAAGAAAGAAAAGCTTGAAGCTATTAAGAAGAGAGAAAAAGAGAGGTTGATGAAAAAGCAAAAGCAAGAATTAAAAAAATTAAAGAAACAGCCAAAGACAATTCAAAATGTGCAAAGTGTGATGATGAACTAGTCACGTAGAAAAAGATGAGTTGAAGAACATTGGCTGCGACAAATGTCCTAAAATGTACGGAGTTCAACATCTTTGAGGAAGCCTTCAATTCTACTTTTTATTGTCAAGACTGTCTAAAATGAATGTACCTGCTTGCATTATTTTTGTTAAAAAAGAACATAGCAATAAAGATATTTACGTATAGGTATATATATTTATTACCTGTTTAAGAAAATATCTTTTAATCAGCTGAATTCCTATATTTTTAATAATGAACTGTGTTTTGTGTTTTCCTTTAAGAAAATGACCTTGTTTTTCCTGAATA
This sequence comes from Dioctria linearis, assembly GCA_963930735.1. Taxonomy (NCBI): domain Eukaryota; kingdom Metazoa; phylum Arthropoda; class Insecta; order Diptera; family Asilidae; genus Dioctria; species Dioctria linearis. The sequence continues at coordinate 224,769,849 of OZ005742.1, forward strand.
ATATATTTTGATACTTTTAATTTTAGTCTTTTCTTTGCATTTTGAAAAATAATTGACTTTTACTTCTGGCCGGTAATTGACGCGCTCTTGGCCGGAAATAGAATTTTCGTGACCGGAAACTAACGAAAGTGATGTTCTGTATATTATTTGATTATAATAATGTTTTAGAAAGTAAATACACAAAGAAAATCACAGAAATAGATAAAAGAGAAGTATATACTTATTCATTTGAAATATAACATGTTTCACCAAAGCAAACTCCACCATTATATAAAGCATAGATTACAAAAAAAAGTGTTAGTTGGCCGGTAATAGGTGCATTTACCTTACTTAGTCAAACTTCGTTTCGCAATCACTAGATAGTTCTATACCCAAGGGTTATGCTATCGTGTTTGCGGTGTAGGGCCCTATGCCCAACGGATGCTGTTAGATTTCTACCTCATGAGGAGGAATGGTGTATGATGATGTAAGGGAAATCCCGGGCGGAGCTTTCCGGCTTGCTGTGTTTTCAATTCTAATTCTATTTACAGGATCACAGTTACTACAGGAAGCCTTCATGGAAGAGCAGATTTGCTCATTTAATTAAAGGTGACTTTATAGGGGATTAGTCCACAGTATTTTCTCCATATATTATTTACGTTTATTTGTATAGATGTATTTTTTTTCTTTTTTATCTAACGTGTTTAAAATGTGCATTAGAATAGTTCGTATTAGGTGAATAGAATTCAACATTATCCTGTATATAACGAAAAGGGGTAGATGGTTAAGAAACACAATCTTGCCTAAATGCAATATTTTGCTCTTACTGTTGTTCACTGCTTTTACTTACATACGTTCAATTAATACTAACTAAAAGGTGATATAGTAAGACTAAATGTACACGAGTTGCAGCTTCTTGTAATAGCGGTAGCGATTTGCGTAATTTAATATACCTTACATCAAGTACGTGACGTAAAGTTAAATTTTTTTGATTCATAAACGAGTACTTACCTATGTGCATATACCTGCATATGGTCAATTATAAGTTTTGTTTTCGGAACATATACCTTTTTATCGCTTTTTCGCGAAGATGTTGTTGAAGCAATTAATACCGAAATCGTGTTGTTTCCGTTTCTGTGATTTATCTCATTTATTGCGCTGTAAGGTAGTAGTACTTAGTTATGCCTAAAAATAACGAGTTATCATTTTTACTAGTCCTTATCGATTAAAGGCTTAGGTTTTTGCCTTTTTATTTTAGGCAAAGCTTTTCTTCGCGCTTACACATATGCTTGGCAACGGTTTTAACGCGAAAATTTTGTTCCAGGGTAGTTACTTTTTTTATAATCTTTGACCACGTTATTGGTCACCATCAGTATGAGAAAAATATTCATTTAATAAATTGTGATAGTAATAAGCAAAAAAGAAAAAACTAAATCAGGAATAAGACATTTTTCTACCTACAGTTTTACATAGTCATGGAGAATCCTCCAAAACCTTGAACTTTAGATTGTAGTAACAGAAAACGGAAAAGACCTGTATTACATAACATCGTACGATATTCTGTTTACCTGTGGACGATCGTCCAATTCAAATAAATAGTCTGGTGACACGTAACAATATGGAATATTGAAATTTCAGTTCTTTCCCTGTCTCTCCTGGAGCCCTTCGGAGATGGATGTCGTTTAGGTCCGCTTCTCCGTTGTATTTTCAGGTCATAATGGCGACACTGTAACATATTGCCCACAGTGTCATTGCGTGGATGGGGCACGGCTTGAAGACGCTACATCTATGCCTTCAATGGCAGTAAAGGTAAGTGGTGTAAGGGCCCCTTCAGGACCGGATGGTGTGCTACGTTTCTTTTAAGAAACGAGTTTTTATTTATATGTGGACTGTGACAGCGGCAGTTAAACTTTTGAAATGCTCACTGCAAATACCTGTAAGACACTTATGACTTTTTAAATTCAGGCGTAGGTCCTTTAGACCGCAAAAATATTTTGAGTATCCTCGTGCAGATGATAAGAGGGTCTCAGGTGCAGGGTACGTGTTGGGTTCCGTTTCCGATAATATGTCGGTTTAGATATTAAAGTAATCACCAGTAAAACAATAGATTGGCTTTTAAGTTACGCGAAAATCCTTACTTTTTTGTAAATCTCAAAAATATATATACTTATAGTATGCAATATCTTACAATATAATTCGTACAGTTTTTGAATGGAAACATTCAATCAAATACTGAATACACATATTGACCGCAAACAATTTAACCAATGCCGATAAAGCTTGACATAGATATTTTCTCGGTTTGCCGCAATTTTGGTACCGGTAAGTTTGGATTGTTTCGTTTCCCAGAATCTGCAGAAAAATTACGTGGTGCATAAGACCAGCAGAGTTTATTGCAATCAACACATTATTTGACCAACTAAATTGTTTTCAAGCTCTATTGCAGAGAAGCACAAAATCACTTTTAAATGACAGAACTTAAGACGTATGAGCCATGAGCGAAACCGTTCAGTATATAAATCATTATAGAAACCAAATTCTACTATATTCGAATGATTCTAATCCTTCGGAATTCTTTCGTTACAATAGTTCAGAGTCAATAAATAGCTTAAAGGATGTTGAAACTGATTCAGAAGAAAACCATTGCGAAAGTCGTGAAGCCAGTTGCAGAGGATGACCACACCACAGGAAATTTTCGACGATTTTGAACGTACTCCGGAAAGTTTTGTACTTCTTCGAGGTTATATTTCTTTGGATAGATATCTTTCAAAAATAATAAGAACAAAATGTAAGTTATGAATGATAACTTGCGTAGCCAAAAGCATACTTACACTGAATCGAATCTAATCAATACCGACCATTAATTTTGAAAGTGCTTTGAGATTTGAACAAAACCTATGAAAAATTGAAATTTTTTCATCGCTAAATGAGAGAAAAATTATAAATGAGAAAATACTTCCAACTGTGTAATCAGTCAGTGGAACTGTTGCGACCACCACCATAAGACTGCGGTTAAATTGTTGTTAATTGTATTAGGTCTGTTTGATGAAAACCCCAGGTAGACCCAGGGCTACACCGGGCTAGACTATCTTGTTTTTTGAAAAACATAGGGCTACCCCGAGCTTACACTAAAAATTTCTTGGGTATAATGGTTTGACATTTGTCACTTGAGAACTGACACTTACAATTTGTTGCTGTTTGGGGCATATAAATTACTTCTTGAAAAATATTAGCAAAAATTAGAAAAATAGCTAGAACACATTTTATTTATCTTCACCGACTTTATAAATAACTTTTAATTAATTAATTATACTCGGGAGAACTGTCAGAGAAATGTCATTACACTAGGTGTTTTAAAAATGTGTTCGCTGAACGGAAAACCTCTCGGTAAATATTGGAGGGGAAAATTTACACGGTTTTTTACACGGTATTTTCATCGAACAAACCTATTAATTGGAAAGACCTAAAAACAACTAGAAGTTGGAGAATACTAAAACGTTACATGAATATAGTCTAGAGTAGACATGATAGCTCAAACTATAGATCGAACTATAGACACAAGGTATACAAAGTTTAAGAATAAAGACAGTTAATTTTTCTAGTATTCTCCAATGTTCTGTCTTATTAGATGTTTTGATTTTGTCATTAAGGCGTTTAAGTCTAGCCCTAATTAATGCAATCAAACCTTATTTAACCATTGCAGTCTTATGGTCGCAGCCGTCCCACTGACTGATTATATTGCCACTCTCTCACTTATGTGGTGATGAAAAAACTTAGAAAATTCTTCATAGATTTTATTCAAATCCTTTTGAAAATTCATGGTCGGTATTGTATTAAATTTTGATTCGAGCCTTTTCATCTCAGTCAGCGTATAATTTTCACTACGAGCAGGATCGTTATCAATCATATACTCGTATTTTTGATAGAACTCACACTTTGTTCGTCTTACAACCGTTTTTGAAAGATGTCCAAAGAAGTAAAACCTCCAAGAAGTACAAAATTTTTCTTTAGAACTAAGTACTATCAAAATCATTGAAAATTTCCTGTGGTATATCATCTTCACTACCTTCGCAATGGGTTTCTTCTACTAAGCTATTTATGAGCTCTGAATTGTTTATTCAATTCTTTGAAATATTGTGACGACTAGAGCACTCCGATGATAATACCATAGAATCATTAGAATATAAAAGAATTTGTTTTAAATTACTATATATTACATATACAGAGTATCCCATACGTACCGCATTTCCTTTATACCCCGGATTCCTCACTCAATTTCGAGAAATAAATCGTATGGGAGAAGAGCATGAAAATGCACGGTAGGGGTTTTGTGATTTTGGGTGCTTTTTATCCTAATACCATGTAACTTTCTTGTTATACACCCCATGAAGGTCACTGGATCTCAGGTGATAGTAAGTCCTCTACGGTTTACAACAAATGCACAACCACCCCCCCTACCCCCTTTCCGTCGGCAGTTATAACATCAAAGTCAAGAAATTGGAAAATTTTGCAATTCCTTTTTCAATTTTAACGATTTTCCCCCCTAAAAGGTAAAATAAGGATAGCACTTTCTTTCAAGATTTCGAGATCTCCGAATGTTCCTGTCATTTGATCCTACCTAAATGCTACCGTTTTTGAGATATTCCCGTTTCTATGATTCATAATTTCATGAATTTTGCTAATTACATTAGAAATCCGCTTAATTTTATGCAATTCCACCCAAATTAGAAAAATTCATGAAATTATCAGTACGTTTACATGAATACTTGAGTTTTGACTTGAAATCCACTTGAAGCTCAGGTAGGGTGGTTGATTGAATTAATTCCAATTACTTGACTTGAATTTTTCTTGAATTTAATTTTCCAATTACTTAAGTTGAAATTTACGCGTCGAATCAGCCTTTTCATGATATTTTGATTACTTCAAGCATACTTCAAGTATTCATGTAAACGTGCTGTACGAATCATGCATATACTTGGTAGCTACCTGAGTAGCTTAGATTATATAGCAAAAAGTTTAGGCTATGAGCATGATACAAAGATAACAAGGTATGGCCGATTCGAGAGGAAACTTTTGTGTTGCAACGTCACAGGGAGTCTAAAGTCATATGGCATTGCATGCCAATTATTTTGCAAAACTTTAAAATATTTTTATCTGTCAGTTAACTGAAAAAAGTGCGAGTACTGTGGTTTGGGTTTTTATTAGTTTATATAAGTATATTCTCAATTGAATTTCATATAAAATTTGCGAGCTCAATATCTTTCATTTAGTTGCAACAACAACGATAAACGATTGTGCAAAAGAACAAATATAATTATAATTATCACCGGAAAAGTGTTGCTAGAAAATGTATTTCAGGTTTGAAGAAAAAAAAACAAATCCATTACTCGTCCGTGACAAATAGCATATATTTCATTTATAATTAACAGGTTTATACCGAATTGTGTTAAACACTACTTAAATATCGATGGATGTCATCTGTACGTGCGATATTTATCCGCTACATCTGTATGCCGCCCCCTTCAAAGGGAATTTGTGGAAATCGAAGCTTCTTACGCAAGTGGAGTAATTTGTTCTTTTTTTATATTTGTAAATGTGCCAATTGCTAAAATACAATACATCAATTATAAATTACAATTGATTTTTAAAGAAATTTTATTCCAATAGAAAGTAGTCTTGCGAATTCATCCAGGTTGTATTGTTTCATGAAAGAAATCCTAATAATATTCAATGACACGAAAAGTCAACATTTTCCAGTTTTTCTCATTTGTTATAGGCTTGCCATTGCGCAATACTCACAAAATAATTCAGAAAAGTTTCTGAAAAAATCCACAACTTGAGACAATGACAGATCTCAATGACTTGTGTCCTCATAGGACGTAACTACCCAATTGACAGAAATCTCGGCCATACCTTGTTATTCTTGTATCATGAGGAAGAAAAACTTAAGCATTTTTCTTCATGTAGTAGAACAGCATCACTATGTTCGTTTTAGTCATGGGTGTAGTAAACTACGATATTTTCAGAGCGGGCACATAATTTAGTGGTATAAACTTTATTAAGTATTGAATGAATTCAATAAAAGAGGTCCCATTATATCGCAAAATTTTTAACCACCGCACTATTTTTCTTAAATTCAAATAAATTTAGAAATGTCAGATGTTTCGAACTGACAACAAATAAATAACCCATCCCTCTTTTCACTTCTCCTCTCCCGCCCCCTCCCCCATAGTGTCTACAAAATAAATTTTACACAGCATAGCCAATCCTTTTTGCTCTATAATCTAAGACAATGACACCAACACATTAAAAGGCCTTGTTTTGTACACATCATGGAGGAAGAATTAAAATTTCATCGTAAACAGGTCCTAAAGCCTAAAACTATCGCCTTCACGGAAAAATGAAGTTAAAACAAATTACAGCCAAATATGTTTTCTTTCTAGCGGTTGTAAAAAAAAGAATCTAGAACAAATATATTGAAATTATAGTGTGTGAACAAAATACAAAGTACTTTTATATGAAAAACTCCTGCAGTAAGACAAGGCATAAATCTGTGATGTTCGTGCTAACCGGCCCGCTGCTCTTTTTTTTCAGACTTTGTTCATGGCTTATATATACCGGGGGTTACGGCATAGCCTATCCTTTTTGCTATATAATCTAAACTGAGAAGGCGTCGAGGTGGAGAGATCAGATTTTGTACATGCGTTTTCATAAAAATTGCAAATTCAGTTCTAAAATAGGACCAATCGAGCATCCCCTTAATGGGGTTAGCAAACAAAAATTTCGTGTTTTACTCTCAAATAAAATTCTCATTTTTCCCGAAAATATCAGAGAATCCAGCATGAGTTCTCCCACTTATTCTCTTCATAGCAAAACGAATGTAAACAGAAAAACGTGCTGTTCAAATATCTTGGGATTACACCAACAAACATTAGAATTCCTGCGAAAAACATTGAGACAACTCCGCCCATTCTCTCTTGTATACGAAAAACATTGGGAAAACTCCACCCATTCTCTCTTATTTACGAAAATAAATCATTTCCCATTCCATTTCGTTGCATGTAATCTTCGCTTTCATATTTTTTGTCTTATTCGTAAAATGTTCAAAGAGGGTTTGATTTTTTTTTATTTTTTTCTCTTCCTTCCTTCCTTTTCTCGCCGTGTACATTTAAATGGAAAACAATCGGAACACTCTTCTGTGTCCTTTCTTTTATTTAGTTATTCTTTGCCCCAGAGTACGGAATCGCGCGATCGATTCAGATAATAGCATAGATATTATGCATCTCTAACCATCCTACCCCCACTCATCTTAAGACGTATTTCATTTACATTCCCACAACAGAACAAGGAATCGTATTTCACCCACGGCAACATACCGGCAGTACGTTGCAAGGCTACATTTCATTCCCAGGCATTTTATGCTGACCAGCCAACTTTCCGTTCACACGGAATATATTTCCCTAAAGTAGATTTTTAGATTTTAGATTTAGTTAGTTGTAATTTGCATTTCAATAAAATCACTTCAAATAAATTTCGTGTTATTTTTTTTTAGTTCTGAGCGAATTAAATTCATTAACTGGCGCCCGAGCAGGGACCGTTGTGATGTTAATTAGTTAAAGTCCAAATCCAAACAGTTAAAATTTTTCTTTCTTTTCGCAAAAAAAATAAAACTGTGAAATCAAATATTTTGTTCTGAAGTTTAATCAGTGATTCAAATAAATTTCGAAGTGAAAGTGTAACCATCACATCATTTCTATTGATCACTTTTATTGAATTGTAACCATCAATTTATTAACGTTCAAAGTGAAAGTATTAAACTAGCTACCTAATTTTTTTTTGCAATAGGTCACGTAAATGCTTTAAAACTTAACGTAAAGGTACAAATTCCCTTTCTCAGTTGACTTTCTGAATCAGACGCTTTATACGAAAACTTATAATTTTTTTTTTGTGAACTCAAAATAAAATGAAATGCCTGACGAACACGTCATAAAACCATCCGTACTAGCACAAGGTATTGCTAGTAACTCCTCTTTAGATACTCATAACATTCCTACCAATAGTTTCGACCTTACTCAATTAAAACAAGTTATTTCCGAAGTTGTCAGAAAAGAGAACAAACAAACTTTTCAATTGTTTACTAACTCTAGCCTAAACGGTACGACAAGTGACCAAACCATAGAACCTAAATTTCTTCAAAACTTAGAAGACAGGGATAAAATACCAAATGTAGTTAAAAGTTTACGTGATTTCTCAGGTCAGCCAGGAAAATTTAGCACTTGGAAGAAGAGCGTGGATAGAATTTTAAATATTTATGATGATCTCAAGGAAACCCCGAAATATTACGGCATACTTAACGTTATAACAAATAAAATTACTGGAAACGCGGACACCACATTACAATCCTATAATACCCCCTTAGACTGGAAGGAAATTTCAAAATGCCTGCATTATGAAGATAAGAGAGATTTAGGTACGCTCGAATATCAAATGACAACCTTAGTACAGAAAAATTGTTCCATTCCTGAATTTTACCAACAAGTTTATTATCACCTATCCCTAATTCTAAACAATTATCTTCAATGGATATGGGACAGGAATTACTTAACGTGATAACACAAGCCTACCGCCATAAGGCGTTGGACACATTTGTCAGAGGCCTCAAAGGAGATTTACCAAGACTCCTGAGTATGAGAGGACCTGCAGATTTACCCGAAGCCTTGCATTTGTGTTTGAAACTCGAGAATGTGTACTATCGTGTTCAGCATAGCCATGGTAATATTCGAAACCCTCAATTCACCCTACCTCCCCCGGTACCACCTAGACGAATAAATACTCAACTACAGCGTAACCCCTATATTCCACAAACGAGGAACTTCTATCCAGAATTACTACACAATCCTCGAACATTTCAGTATACTCAAGAGCACCCGCAGAGATATCCTCGACCATACCTACAACAACATGTAAATCAACCACAAAGGCAACCCTTTAGAAATGACTATCCTAAACCAGAACCGATGGACATAGATCGTTCCCTCCATTCTCGACAAGTTAATTATCAAAACAGACAGCAACAGCAAAATTTTGCTAATAAAAGGCCACTCTCAAATCAAGTACACCAGCCCGCAAAATTCCAAAGAAACTACCATATTGAGGAAACTACCGAAGACCCTGAACTTCAATTTTATCACGACCAGATGTCCAACAGTGACCCAGAATACGACCAAACATTTATTGAGTATACCAATTCGCAGGATATCTCAGAATTAGAAAACAACGCAAAACCTCTAGAGCACAGCGAACCTCAAGAAATTACAGAAGAGATTGACGATGTCCATTTTTTAGATTAAAACGCTCTTCGCTGCCATATTTAGAGCACGTAGCGAGGAGCGGAAAAATATTTAAATTCCTAGTTGACACAGGCTCAAATAAGAATTATATTATTATATATAATGAAAAGCCATTTGTAGCAAGCCCGGTAGCAGGCAACGTTAGAATAACTCATCATGCCTTAATAGATCTTTTTGGACCAGAACGGAAATTAAAATTCTTCATCTTACCTAGCCTTCGATCCTTCGACGGGATTATCGGCAACGACAGTCTAAAACAACTCAAGGCAACAATTCACACAAGCCAAGAATTTATGACTATCGCCCCAAATATAAAAATACTGCTAAAACAACACATTTCTGAGTCTGTTAACAACATTGACCCTAAAACATCGCAGGTTATCCCCACTCTTAGAACGTCTCACCTCAGCCCAGTCCAAAAAGGGAAATTGAATAAAGTAGTAGGAAACCACCCAAAACTATTCGCCGAGCCCAATGAAAAATTAACCTACTCCACAATAGTCAAAGGTGAGATCCGGACGTATAACTCTGAACCAGTTTATTCTAAAACATACCCTTATCCCATGGCTCTTAAAGAAGAAGTGGACAAACAAATAAAGCAACTTCTTGCAGACGGTATAAATAGGCCATCTAAATCACCGTATAATTCTCCAGTCTGGGTAGTCCCCAAGAAAGAAGATGCATCCGGAGAAAAGAAATATCGAATGGTGATCGACTATCGCAAATTGAATAGAGTCACAATTCCCGATAAATACCCGATCCCCGAAATCAACGATGTTTTAGCCAACCTAGGCGATAACAAATTCTTCACTACCATAGATCTGAAAAGCGGTTTTCACCAGATTCCATTAAAGGAATCTGACATTGAAAAAACAGCGTTTTCAGTCAATCATGGCAAATACGAGTTTACACGCCTACCTTTCGGATTAAAAAACGCACCGTCAATCTTCCTACGAGCTCTTGACAATATTCTCCGAAATCACATTGGCAAAAGGTGCTACATATATAGATGATATAGTAATTTTCGGTAAGACCGAAGAAGAACATTTGAAAAACTTGGAACTTGTATCGAAGTCTTAGAAGCGGCCAATATGAAAATCCAGCTCGACATAAGCGAATTTCTACGAGACGAAGTAGAATTTTTAGGATTCATTATTTCAAAAGATGGTATTAAGACCAATCTCAAAAAAGTACAGGCTATAGTAAATTTTCCGCCTCCCAAAACAATAAAAGAACTTAGATCATTTCTTGGAATGGCTGGCCACTATCGACGCTTCTTCAAAGATTCTGCCAAAATTACAAAACCGCTTACAGCGCTTTTAAGAGGGGAAGATGGACATAAGTCCAGAAATATCTCAAAATCCAAACCAGTCTCTTTAAATGACGAAGCTACAAAAGCTTTCAACAAACTCAAAAACTCTCTTGCATCAGAAGATGACATATTATCTTTCCCGAACTTTAAGAAAGAGTTCGAACTTACTACCGACGCTTCAAATTTCGCACTCGGTGCAGTTCTAGCCCAGGAAGGGAGACCAATTACATTCCTATCTAGAACTCTTAATAAAACGGAAGAAAACTATGGAGCGAATGAGAAAGAAATGCTCGCCATAATTTGGGCTCTAAATTCTCTGAGAAACTTCCTCTACGGGTCCAAAAAGGTCAAGATATTTACAGACCATCAGCCGCTGACATATGCACTTAGCAATAGAAACAACAATTCTAAAATGAAACGATGGAAGGTTATTCTAGAGGAGTACAATTACGAACTCAAATATAAACCAGGAACTACAAATGTTGTAGCCGATGCCCTATCAAGAATACCTCCAATCACTGAAGTAAACGTAATGTCGGTAACCCAACACAGCGATGAAAGCTCTTCACACGACTTGATCCCTTCAGTCGAAGTCCCCGTCAACGTTTTCCGAAATCAGCTGATACTACTACAAGGATGTGAAAACAGTTACCAAATAAAAAACCCTTCCCAAACTACACAAGACACATTCTTATACGACGCGAATACTCCGAAGAACATATCATTAATATTTTCAAAAGATACCTAAACCCCCTTATAATCAACGGCATCAAAACCACAGAAGCAATAATGGGCAAAATCCAAGAAATCTACCCAATACATTTCAGAAATTAGTACGCTTTACGCAGAAAATGGTACAAGACATTACGAACGATGACGAAATAGACGAAAGAATACTAACCCAAGAAAATAAAGAACAAGTAATTGAAAAATACTACTTCCAAAAATGAGTAAGAGAATCAAATTCCTAGTCAAACGATGTGAGACCTGTAAAGAAAACAAATATGACCGCCACCCTAATAATCAGGTAATCTGCCCTACACCCATTCCCAACTATCAGATAATAGCATAGATATTATGCATCTCTAACCATCCTACCCCCACTCATCTTAAGACGTATTTCATTTACATTCCCACAACAGAACAAGGAATCGTATTTCACCCACGGCAACATACCGGCAGCACGTTGCAAGGCCACATTTCATTCCCAGGCATTTTATGCTGACCAGCCAAATTTCCGTTCACACGGATTTCAGCCAGCAGTATATTTCCCTAAAGTAGATTTTTAGATTTTAGATTTAGTTAGTTGTAATTTGCATTTCAATAAAATCACTTCAAATAAATTTCGTGCTATTTTTTTTTAGTTCTGAGCGAATTAAATTCATTAACTTATATATTTTTTCGCCGAGCACCGGCACCCCTAGTATATATATATAATGCTTTAACACTAAGTCCGTTTGTTTAGCAGCCCACTTGATCAAGCTTAAGATATGGTTTAAACTCAGTTTACCTCTTCAATACCATTTCACAGTGTTAAGTTAAACATCGTTTAAACTTAGTGTTATGGTCGAAGACAGATGAGACAGCATGCCCATCAGATGACTTCTCAATGGGGCGATCCCACACGGATACGGGCCACGGTTGGCACGGGCGGACGATAAAAAACTGACTGTGACGGGACACCCAAAAAAATTGCTTAAGGGAAGAAGAAAATAGTCTTTTTCCTGTCTGTCATCTAACTCTCGGTGAGGTCGGCTGAAAACAAGGAAGAAATACGCGGAAGATCTTAACCAAAAAATAGAAAAGGGAAAAGGAAATCTATTACGTTAAAGAGGCAAGAAAATTAGTTTGATTAAACGGTAGAGTAAAGAAAATTTTTCGTGTTAATTAGAAAAGGGAACTGTGAAGACGGCCCTACAAGAAGGCACGAGTTGCGACGGGAATAAAAGATAAAAAGAAAAAGGTCATGATGGTGTGATCTTCGGTGGTGTACGGAAGAGTAAAAGTCGTGATTCTGTTGCTATAAAAAGATTTTAATTAGGAAAAAGAAGAAGCCAGAAAAACAATCAAGAAATCAAAAGAAATTCAGCAGTGAAAAATTAAAAATCGGAGAAAAAAATGTAAACTAAGAGACAACAAGAGTGAACCGGGAAGATCATTCTAACCTGTTTGAAGAGTTGGAAAGCAAAAAGGGCTGTAAATTTTTCACCATTTCATCCCTCTTACAGGCCTAATAATTTGGGGTTGGCGGAGATCCTTACAAGGAACATTCTATGCAAAAAAGCGTGGAGACAAAACGCGGCGGAAAAGAAAGAACCAAATCTCTCGACATACTTCCAATCTAAAAAATTTTCCTGAATACAATCATGCAAGACCGAGAACATCACGTGTTACGTTTGGCGAAAAGCGAATTTCTTGGGGATTTCACGGCATCACGCCGTACCTATGGCAGGCGTGGGGCAGCCCCCGCAAGCACACCCAACGTGACCACAGGTATCAGGCCATGAGCAGTATTTGTGTCTGGACGTACTAGTTCAGGTTCAAAACGATCCAGCTAAGAAACCTGGCTGTAGTCAGATCTGTTGACCTGTATCAGGAGATGACAAGCAGACCCACACAGGAGCACTAAATTAGCACATAGTTATATAAGGAGTCACTCAGCAATCAACAATTAGAAACGAAAAAGAGGAATAAACACAGAAAAACCAAATTTTTGGTTTAGATGTCGAAATCATGCAGGTATGGGCCAGTAATTAAGTAAAATTAGGAAGTCCCGTTGTGTACAAGGTCGCCGTCCGTGCAAAAAAAAGCATGGAACATTTTTGTAAATATTTCAACAAGCGCACATAAATAGCTTCTCTTGTGTACTTCGTTTCCACATGTCACTCAATTAAATAGTAAGTCATAAAAGTATACGATTGTCAAGAACGGCAAAAGTTATTTTCAGAGACTGCACCATCACCTACAGGAATCTCCTTCGAGGTAACACGTCATATGTAAGTCGAAGTTGAGTGCATATTAGATTAAGGTATATTTGATCATATTGCATTTTACAATATTTATTTTAGATGTGATCATAAAATTATTCGAGTCGGTTTTGCTTTACATTTGATCGTTTTATTTTTTTTTTTTTATTCGGGGCTATCGCTAATTACATAATTGTGTTTGATCAGAATACTATTGATGTTTATCTACGTCCGAATATGGCTTAAGAGATGCATGGCATGTTGTTCTCCTCCGATCCATAGTTCTTTTTGTACGAAGACGTCCTGAAAGTGTAATTGTGCTAACCATATCAGTTATCATATTTTTTTGATTTCAAGACTTAAACTAGGTCTAACATAATCACTTATCGTAAACTTTAGCATTGTCAACTGTAATAATGTAATTTTGTAATTTTGAATTAGAGGCTCAAACAAATTTTTAGCATAAGCACTTATTGCAAACATGAACTGTAGTAATTTGAAATTTTTTGAATTAGAGACTTAATCTAGGTTCTCATAGAAGCAAAAATCGTGAATTTTAGTAGTGCCCAGCGTAATATTTGTCTAGGTTTGAGATAGTATCATAAGTTGAGATATACGAATATTTATTGTCGAGTCGAATTCTATTAGATAAGCTAGCTTAATTATTTTGAAAGGTCGTATGTTTACTTGTAATATTCTATGGACACAAGTAGAGTTAGGAATCCATACCACCACAGACTTATGAGAAAGGGGTATACTGAGTTCAGTTTGTTAAATTGAGATACGTGGTGTAGGAGCCCCTTTAGGGCTGGATGTGTGCTCCGTTTTTTTTGTGAATAGGTTTTTGGGTAACCCCCCCCCCCCCCCTATAACTCTCCCGCACTAGTCGAGGTGCTAGCATGCCGCCCTGTGCTATCGCCGATCACGGAGTGAGTTTTCAGCTTATGCTGACAGTTGGGACTTAACGTCCAGTCTTACTCACTCGCAAAAATTATACCATAACATTAGCTTAAACCACCAAGATTGAGCGCTTAAATTGAGTTTATCTTTAAATGTAATGAGGTGACATTTTAATTTGACACTTGCTGAAGTAATTTGGTTTTTAGAAAACAATTTGTGTGATAATACAATGAATTCAGATCAGGAAGATATTAGCGCTGAATATATTGATAATATTTTTGTGTTTTTCAACAAATTTCATTAATATTGTTGTTTCTTTTGATGAGAAATTCGTAGTGCGTTTTAAAGAGTCTTTACTCATTTTTGTAGGCTTAAATAAATTTTTTTCTCACTAGGATCATCGTTTTTTATTTTTCACTACGATTTATCGGAAAAAACTTGCAAGCAATTTAAAACAGAGGCAATATTTTGACAATTAATGACTCACAATAGTTTGTTAGCTCACAATTATACAGACAACAGCATTCTTAGCCTCCTAGAGAAGGTATTGGAAAAACTTTTTTGTTACCAAATTCAGGAGTTCTTAGATCAAAATAATCTGCTCACGAGATATCAATCTGGTTTCGGTGCAATGCACAGTTGTGAGACTGACTAGCTAAAGGTATCTAATGATCTCCGTTTGGCTCTTGATGCCGGTGAAATTGGCGTGCTTGTCTTATTGGATTTTTCTCAAGCTTTTGATAGCGTTGTGTACTCTACACTACTCTGTAAATTGTATGTTAAATATTTCTTTTCTTCTTCTGCGGACAAGTTAATAATTAGTTTCCTCACAAACCGTTTTCAACAAGTAAACGTTAATGGTATTCTCTCCTCCTTCTTACCTGTGTTTCAGGGTGTCTTGCAAGGATCTGTATTAAGACCTCCATTTTAGTCTATACATAAATTATATCGGTGATATCGTACATAATGTACAGTTAAATCTATATGCCGATAATGTTCAACTGTACTTGAGCAAACATCTTGTGTTGATTGAGGATTGTATTTGCAGAATCACTTATGATCTTGCTGCAATTCACAGATGGTGAATTGATAACAAGCTTCTCTCAATCCTAATAAATCACAGTGTTTGGTGTTGTACAGCTCACCTCCTGATTTCGATGATATACCCTTAGTTATTCTCCATACCGTCATGTAACCTTTTGTTGACTCGGTGGCTTATCTGGGAGTGAAGCTCAACAGTCGCCTGAAATGTTGTTGTGATCATGTTAAGGGTATGTTGGGTAAAATTTATGGTGGGTTGCAAAGATTTTGGCTATTTGCTAATATCTTACCAACAAATTTACGTTTGAGATTGGTTAAGATGCTTTTGTTGCCTCATTTTACTTGCGGCAGTCTAATTTACCCAAAGCTTGACTCCCTGTGCAAACGTAATATGGAAGTTGCTTTTAATGATTGTTTACGATTCATTTTTACCCTGCGCAGAGCTGCCCACATTACTCCTGTCAGGTACTCGTTACTGCGATGTTCAATTCAAACATATTTAAAACGCAAGACATTAATCTTCCTATTCAATTTAGTACAGACTAGGAAGCCCATGTATCTTTAAGAAAAAATAGAATTTCTGCATTCTAGGAGAGGAATGAGCTTACGTATACCGCGTTTTAGTACATTGACTTATGAGGGATCTTCCTATTCAATTTGGTACCGACTAGGAAGCGCATGTATCTTTAAGAAAAAATAGAGTTTCTGCATTCTAGGAGAGGAATGAGCTTACGTATACCGCGTTTTAGTACATTGACTTATGAGGGATCTTACTTTGTCCAAATTGTTCGTTTATGGAATTCGCTCCCTCACAATACTCAGTATGCGGCTTCTGTCAACGAATTCAAAGGGTATTTGGATGATTGTATACTTTGAGTTCTATGGGATGTTGGGTATGACTGTGCAAGATTTTCTTATTTACTTATTTGTTATTTTTTTATAATTTTTATTATTAACATGTTTTTATTTAATTTTAATTTTCGGTTGCCTCCTCAATATATATGTTGCTTGTCTTCACTTTTTCTTAGTTATAGTAGGCACTTTCTAAAAATGATGTTTTTTTTTTCTTTGATTTTTTTTTATTGTTTTCTGAGTAGGTTGACTAGTTTATATAGAGTACTAATTAAGATTTACATCTTGTGTACTTAATTTGATTAATAAATGAATATGAATATGAACAGCATATTAGTTCACATGTACAAAGATCGAACACAGTGAAACTCATTTTGGTTTAAACTTATTTTAAACTACGAACGGAGTTTAACTAATACTGAGTTTAAACTCCAACTGTGAAACCAGACCTTCAGGTGGTAAAAAACATCCCAGGTATTTCTGACGACGGCTTGCTAGGAAATGATTTCCTAGCCAAAAACTGTAATGTTGAGGGACCCAACAAGGTTCTGCGATTTCCTCGCACGGAAACCAATCCAGATGAGTTTGCTGTTCCATTAGAAACCGCATCGGACAACCCGTGTTCACAAAACACAGTCTACAAAGAGACACTGGTAGAAGATATTAAACCCGACGGGGATGCACCTTTTACCCGAAGTGTTCTCAAAGCTTCTCAGTCAGAAGAAGTCGGCTGTTACTTACAAGAACGCGATAAGGTGAGTTGATTACCAAAACTCTGGTTTGTAAGACTGGCCAGCATCAGGTGAATTTAAGTAAACCTGTGTCCGTACCAGCAAGGTCTCAGATCGTAGTCAAAGTCCCGTTGTATTTGCAGGAAGAAATGCTCAGTCTGTCAAAAGAAATAGACGACGCAGTCTTCTTAGCAAACAGCTTACTCTCAGCTGGGTTAAAGGCAGTCCCTATAGGAATCCTCAACACACGCAGTTCACAAGTAGTCCTAAACAGCGTGAACCTAAAGCTGGTTCCCATTAAAAACTACACTGTCGTCCCCATCAAACGAGAGCCAGATAAAAATATTACAACAGCCCATCCTTTGAATCCCATGAGTCAAAATGACGGCGATGGTGAGCATCAAAATATAATTAAACATATGATTAAGAAAATAGGGCATAAGAGCCCAGGTCAACCAAGCAGTAACAAGAAACAGCTTCAAGACGCTTGCAGGTCCCTCATGAAAACCCCAACGTCAGGCGCTGGCCAGCACACAAACGGTCTGCCGGTAGCAACTCCCGCAGATCCATAAGGCCCAGCGCCACTCATCTATCAAAGAAATAGGTTAAGAGGTAAAATGAATATGGATAATAATAATAGATCTAGATTTAAGAACAATACAAACAGGGCAATAAGCGCCGATCAGACGGCCACCCTACAACATATAAGATACTTGTTCCCAAACGATGTCGAACAAGAAGACACCAGCATTCAGCCCCGCTTCACCAGATTAGAGCAAGAACTCAGTCTGGATGAAACTTTAAATTCTGAGGAAAAAGCCTCAATAACAAATCTCTGTTACGAATATGATGACATATTCTTTTTAAAGTGTGACAGGCTCACACATACCAATGCCATCACCCACGACATCCCTCTGGTGCAAGACCAAGCACCTATTAACCAAAAGATGTACCGGTTATCAGAGACACAGCGAAATGTCATAAATGAGCAACTCAGAGAAATGCTGGACAACGACATTGTCCAGCCCAGCAAAAGCCCATGGAACTCGCCACTGCTAGTCGTCCCCAAAAAAGCGGGACGGTGAGAAAAGGTGGCGCGTCGTCGTTGATTTCCGTAAGTTGAACGAAAAAAACGATCGGCGACGCCTTCCCGCTACCACGGATTGAGGATATCCTCGATCAACTAGGCCATTTAAGATATTTTACCACCCTAGATCTAGCCAACGGCTATCATTAGGTACTCGTCGATCCGAAAGATCGAGCAAAAACGGCTTTTAGTACAAACTACGGGCATTACGAATTCAAACGCATGCCGTTCGGGCTCAAAGGAGCCCAGGCCACATTTCAGCGTTTAATGAATTTCATATTAATCGGCCTGCAAGGCCTAGAATGTTTCGTCTACTTAGATGACATCGTCATCTATGGAAAAAGTCTGGCAGACCACAACGAAAAGCTTCGAAAAGTCTTTGACAGGTTAAGAGAAAATAACCTGAAACTTCAACCTGAGAAATGTCAATTTCTCAGGCGCGAGGTAGTGTATTTAGGACACAAATGTTCTAACCAAGGAACACTACCTGACTCTAGCAAAACGGCATGCGTCCAAACTTTCCCCACTCCTAAGACAGTAAGGCAAGTGCAATCATTTTTGGGCCTTGCGAATTACTACAGAAAATTCATACCCGATTTTTCAAAAACAGTACGTCCTCTAACAAACTTACTCCGAAAGGATGTAAAGTTTAAGTGGACTGAGAAATGCCAAGAGGCATTTCAAAGCATTAAGAACGATTTAATTTCTCTTCCACTCCTTATATACCCCGATTTTTCAAAACCCTTTAACCTTACCACAGACGCCAGCAGCGAGGCTCTTGGAGCAGTTCTCTCTCAAGGAGAGGTAGGAAGTGACCAGCCAATTGCCTACGCCAACCGTACCCTGAACAAAGCCGAACGTAACTATTCCACTATTGAGAAAGAGTTACTGGCTATAGTTTGGGCAAGGCAAGGCCGAGAGTTCACGGTCTATACAGATCACAAACCACTCAAAGGAGTCTTCAATATTAAGAACCCCACATCCCGTCTGGTGAGATTTCACCATAAACTTTCCGAGTTCAATTATAAAATTGAGTATAAGCCCGGAAAGTACAACACGAATGCCGACGCTTTAAGCCGCATTCCACGGGATAATGGCAAAGACAAGGAAACTACAACCTTCACGGTAGAAGCTATAGTCCACCACCAAATGGACTCGGATATAGAGGAGGAAAAACACTCATCGGACTAAAAGGAGTGTCTGCAATGCAATGCAGTAACCAGAGCCCAGACACGAAATATTCAGGAAAGTCAGCGCCGGCTCTATCATATGAGCAGAGTGTGCACTTGAACAGGGCGCTGTAATCAGAGGGCGCCAAAAATGCCGCATTGTAAAAAGAATTAAACTCCTGAAATTATAAATTCACACAACGCTTACAAACTTTACAAAAAAAAAAAAAAAAACTCACGGAACAGTTTTTAAAATGTGCTTTTACCGCAAACCTACATCAAATCAAACACAAAAATAATTTCATCCACAAACCAAGTACATACACAAATCAACTTTCAACTTTCTTCGCATTTCAAAAAGCATTCTGTTCAAAATCAAAGTTTGCTCCTTCTTATGAACGAATTATTAGTACCAACAAGGGCGACAAAGCTTTTCATAGGAAGAAAATAATTTGAATTCTGTTCAAAATAGAAACATGCTCATATGGGTTTGAATGTAGCTTTCATCCACTTCTCGTTCCCGGTTACTTGAACCATTGTGTATTGAGAAGTATAATGTAATTTTTAACACTTTTTAAATATGTTTAATCTGGAAGTTTCCAAAATTAGTTATAAAATTCAATAAAAATCATCACCAAAAAATTGCATTTTAATAGATAATATTAGACAAATTATTCATTTTAAATGTGTGCCATCAACATTTAAGGGTGAACATCCTTCTGTTTTCACCATACTACGGACAAATATTTTTTGTTATTGTTGTTGCTATTTGTCTGTGTCTATACTTCTATATACCCAAGACTTGAACTTTGGTGAGTTGCAATGCGAAGCAAAAGCACATTATTGCAAATTTGTTATTTCTACACACTGCACAGTGGGGTATTTGACGCAAAAGTCTGGCCAAAAATGAATTTTCGAAAATGTGGGTTCATGAACAAAAATCCGTTTTTATTAAAGCCAAAGGTCCTACGGTGCAAAAGGCAGCCATTTTTTTTCACTCGGGTCTCGCGCCATGCGATCCCGTCAGTCAGAATTTACCGTTTGCTGATAGTTGTACGTGTGATTTTTCGATGCGCTTTAAGTTTGCTCACACAAAAATTCTTGTAATTTTGTTTTGTGATCCAGTGTGTAAAATTCTTTCTATGGATAATTCGACACCAGGTATGTTCTTACATTTTATACATTATTTAGTGAAATCAATCTGGAATTCTAGAAATTATAAAATATAAAAAAGACATAGGGTAAAAACTATAATTTTTAAAATTATCAGTACAAACTCTTGGCGTTTTAATTTACTTCTAAGCATTTCTATGCAGTTGTTTATACTTCAAATTAAAGGGCATTTATCCTAAAAGAAAACTACTAACAATATTGGAATGTCGCGGATGTATTTTTTGTAATTTTTTTTTATATAGCATGTCCCATTTTATGAGCAATACGAATTAACGATTATTTTTTATTCTAGGGCCTTCGGGCATAAAGTTTATGACTAGGAAAAATATTTATTCTATTTTGGAAAGTTCCAATGAGCCTACTTTCGATAGAAAACTTGATTTTATGGAAAAAAAATTATTGAATTGTATTCTGATGATGAAGACCGGCGACAAGATTTGAAGCATAAATTGTCAATGATAAAGCATCAATTCAAGGTTCGATGGCAAACAGCACACAAGAAGAAAGCCATATTTGAAAAAAATAACAGCATTTGGCTTAATGGAAGGACTACAATACCATTACCTACCACAGGTATGTACAATGTCAATAGGCCTTTTCACACGAGTCTTGTGAGGAACAGGTAAAAGAACCAAAGCGGAACCTGAAAAATCAAATATATTTCACGTTTTGTGATGCACTAATACAACCACAGTGAATTGTTTCTTTGTAAGAGGTGGGTCAATAATTTGTCGTGCAGTGTACGCAGGCATCCAGATTCTATTACTCGTTTATGAATGTGAAGGTTGCAGCAACAATACCTGACTGGATTCTCCGACTGTTGTTAAACAGGTTTGCACACCGTATCAAGAATGCTCGTTTGGAAAGGCCTAATACATTTTTTTACTTGTTCATTAGTATCGATTCAGGTCAGATTTCTTTACGCAATATATATTTTATTTGCAGGAATAAGTCCCGGTCGCCCCGAAAAACCATTTGTAGCATCAAGTGAAAGAAGCAAGCGGCGCAAAACTGAAGAAATCCGGTCACAAGAAGTAGAAACGTTAACCTACGCGACGCATATGAAATTACGTGCTTCTGGCGAGATAGATGCAGCGAATGTTGTTAAAGATCTCACAGAGAGTCCAACTCGGGCACAAAAATACAGATCGTCATTCAAAAAGCGTAATGATGAAGAATTTCGTCAACTATCACCCTTACAGGCCTTGTCTATGTACATAGAAGCAAGCCTGTCATGGGCACAATATGAAATAGTCAGATCGAGCAGGAAGAAATTATATCCCTGCTACAGTATACTACAAAAAGCAAAAGGAGATTGCTACCCCAAAAGAGAATCTTACAAAATAACAGCTACGTGTGCAGAAGTAAACTTGCAAGACTTACTGGACCATACTTCTTCGAGATTAATTATGCATTTGAAGGAAGTAGTTGATACATTGAAGGAAGACGATAAGCAATCAATGGAATTAGTCTATAAATGGGGATGCGATGGATCTCAACAAGTGCAGTATAAGCAGAAGTTTGAGAAGGAAACAGATTCTGATGCCAACATTTTCCAAAGCTCCATGCAATTAATTTGTGGTCAGCAGAAAAAAGTAATTTGGCAAAATCCTTTACCCTCGTCACCACGGTATTGTAGACCTATAAGAATAAGATTTGTACGTGAAACTGTGGATATAACAAACGAAGAGATCCAGTATGTGGAATCAAAAATAAATACCCTCAAACCGACTGAATTTGACAGCACCAAAATAAGACACACTATGCTGTTTACTATGGTCGATGCCAAGGTGTGTAACGCTGCAACTCACACCACCTCGACAATGAGGTGCTATATATGTGGTGCCACATCAAAAGAGTTTAATGATATAACGAAGAAACGAGACGTTAAAGAAGAGTCATTAAAATTTGGCCTTTCGATACTTCATGCAAAGATCAGATTTTTTGAAAGCATTTTACATCTTTCCTATAAATTACATGTTCAAAAATGGCAAATAAGGACGAAGTCCGATAAAGATGCTGTCCAACAGAGAAAGAAAGAAATCCAAGAACGATTTAGGAGTGAGATGGGTTTGATAGTGGACGTCCCCAAAGCCAATTTTGGAAACACTAATGATGGAAACAGTAGTAGGCGATTCTTTGCTGAACACGAGCTGTCTGCATCCATTACTGGAATAGATTTAAATCTAATATATAGATTTAAGATAATACTTCAGGTATTATCGAATGGTCACAAAATTAACAGTCAAAAATTTCAAAAATATGCAAGAGAGACTGAAGAACTCTATGTCCAGCTGTATAAATGGCATCCAATGTCTCCCACGATCCATAAAATACTCCGTCATGGTTCTGAAGTAATTTCGAATGCTCTGCTTCCAATCGGACAGCTCTCCGAAGAAGCTGCGGAAGCTCGCAACAAACATTTGAGAGCATACAGACTCAATTATTCTCGAAAATTTTCACGAGAAGCCTGTAACTTAGATGTTTTAAACAGACTGCTTATAACGTCAGATCCAGTACTTACGGGCATGAGAAAGCCACCAAAAAAGAAAATGAGGTCCTTTTCTAAAGAAACTTTGAATTTGCTACTGCCTGCCGAAACGAGAACTTAAATTGAACCTGGAGACGCCGACAATAGTATTATTTAAGAAGAACTGTGAATAAATCGTAGTATTTAGTAATTTTAATAAAAAAAATCTTCAAAATGCTTTAAAACAGTTTTTCTATCAATGAAACAATTATCATAGATCCATTTCATATAAAAAATAATTTTGGCCAACTTTTTCGATCAAATACCCCACTGTGCACTGTTCAAATTAAAATCATGCTCATATCAGAGTGCTTCCATGTATGTACTTATTAAGAAATTTAAGGCGCGTTTACTATATTCTGTCAATGTAATTGCGCCTGCGTGGGTTGTGGGATTGGGATATTTTTTAAGCGAATATTTAGAATAAATTCAGTTGAGATTATAGTAATAGTTTTGCTTAAAACAATATTACGTATAAATATTTTTGGACAATTTTGTGGTTTTGTTTTTGTTTTAAATGTTAGGCGCGGGTGTAAAAAGAAAAGCTTAAAAAACTTGCGGGTGGAATGCAGGCAGGTAGGCTAAATAATTTTTTATATCTAAGCCAAGCAGTTCAGGAAATGAATTTTTGCCTATATTGAAAAATATTTTTGGTTCGTACCAGAGATCAGTGAGTTATTGAGGTTTGCTATCAGCTCTTCCATACATCATTTTCTTAGTATACTACCGTCGATATCTGGGTATTTCTTGTCTGTGCTGATATCTAATGCAGCTCAGAATCAAATATTGCTGATGACTAAAGAAGCAAAGTCCTTTTCGATAATAGTTGATTCCACTCCTGATATAAGTTGGGAGGAGCAAGTTCCATTAGTAAATAGGTTTTTGCATAAAGTGGACAATACATTTATAATAACAGCACGCTTCTTATGTTTTTTAAAATGTACGGACAAAAGTGGCTTAGGGCTAACAGAAATAGTACTAAAAAAGATAAATAGTTTAGGATTAACAATTTCGAATTGCAGCGGTCAAGGTTATGATAACGGTTCAAATATGAAAGGAAAAAATTCATGAATGCAAGCAAGAATTAGGGAAATAGAACCTAGAGCATTTTATGTTCCATGCTCCTCTCATTCATTAAATATAGTTATTAATAATGAGGCCCTTTGTAGTTTAGATGCAGTTAATTTTTTTCGATATTGTCCAAAGTTTATAAGTTTCTATCTCCGGCACTACAAATAGGTGGGATATTTATAAAAAGAATGTTACGAGTTTAACTTTGAAACCACCTTGTGAAACTAGGTGGGAAAGTAGAATAGAAGCAAGAAGGCCATTAAAGAATAACTCAGGTGATATACATATATGAAACTCTTATAGAAATTTCTGCATCAGGTGATAATGCCGAGTCATTTAGGAGGCAAGATCTTAGAATTTAAATTTATATGTTTACTATTAGTTTGTATTATATATTAGAAAATATTAATGTAGCAAGTAAATATTTACAAAATAAGCAAATTATTATAATTATAAATTCTTAAAAACTCAAGAGAAACTTTAATAGAAATTAGATCTGATTAGAAATTTAATGACTTTATTAAAAAGGCAGAGCTCATTGCTATAAATTTAGAAATCCGTTGTCAAGTTCGACATAAATCTACATTCCGGTCTAGAAAAAGAAAAACTATGTCCGGAGAGAAAGCTCAAGATGAACCCATATTAGATCCGAAACAAGCTTTTAAAGTTAATTTCTACTATAAAATATTAAATCAAGCAATAACCTCAATCAATGAACGATTTGAACAGTTGCGTGATCACAATGACTTGTTTTCCTTTTTATATAACATACATAAAGCTCCTGAATTAGAAAGCCTGAAAAAATTATTTTTAAATGTAGAAAAGGCATTAAGCAACAATAACAGTAAAGAGATAAATGCAGAGGAACTTTATCAGGAGTTATTAACGCTTTCTCCTCTCGTAAACCAGCAGATGTCTTGCCTAGATATACCTACTTAATCTTGTTTTTGAGTATTATTTAGATACAATTTATTCAAATGTTCTAATATGCATATGATTTAACATTTTAAATACATTACCAGTAATTGTGGCATCGGCCGAGCGTAGTTTTCCTAAACTTAAATTAATTAAAAATTACTTTGTATCAACAATGACTCAAGATAGACTTATTGGATTACCTAATTTATCCATAGAAAAAGACTCGGAAGCTTTGCATTACGACAATCTGATAGGAGAATTCGCGAAAATGAAAGGAAGGTGTGTTCAGTCTCAATGATTTGACGCTAACAGTGAATAGAAATGATTCATTCTGAATTTAATTTTAAGAAGAAATTATTTACACGTTTTCGTTATTTTGGATTTATTTATAAATTTATTTTATTGAATTGGTATTTATTTTGTTGATTATGTTAAGAATTTTGGTTTGTTTTTATTTTTCGAGGAATAGGACTATTAGGGAAACCTCTCTAAAAAAACGCATCGGGGGTGCACTTTACCTCTCACCTCTTGTTTATTCAACCGGACGTTTCCAATAATTAAATTAAAAAAAATTATTTGTTAATTGTAAAATCAGATAAATAGTTTACAGGAGGCATGAAATATTAATTAATTTAAAAACATTGGAAGCTTAAATTCGTTTTTACGGAAAATAACAAAGATAAATATTTTAAGATCTTAAGATTTTTTTTAAATGGAATACCAAATTTAGGTATCGATATTTGATGAATTTTTTCGTATCAAAGTTTGTGATGTGCACCTTCATAAGTCTACCTCAAAGGTGATGTAGAAATGGCTTAAATGTATTACTAACTCTTTGAATTCAAATTTATTTAATATTGCGAAACTTGTATACATGGAAATATAAGAACAATAACACAATTTTCTCTGATTAATAAATATAGAAACACAAATTCTTTTAAATGAACGGTAGACTTCACATTCATGAGTAAGTGCATATAAAATATAACGCCTACATAATATTATTACTACGTCTTTAATATAATGGCCATATAAATTCTGAACGAAAAAACACACACTGGAAAATAAAGGCGCCCCTTTACCGGTTGAACAGGGCGTCAAAAATATTAAGGCCGCTGCTGAGGAAGGTGGAACAAATCAAGACAGCCAGTCCAAACAAAAAGAACAAACTCATCATCCAGAAGAGACCGCAGACCGTGACAGTCCACCTTGTACCAATCCACCAATTATAGACGAAACTCGTCCCCCTGAAGTAATCACAAGCCCAGAGGAGATGCAATGAATCTTAAAAGATTATCATGATTCTCTCTTTGGCGGCCATCAGGGAGTGATAAAAACCTATAAACGGATTCGAAGAAAGTACTGGTGGAGGCACATGCTTAGTGACATCAAAAAGCACATTAAGCGGTGTGCCAAATGTCAAACCATGAAGGCCTCACCACAGTATAAAATGCCGATGGTGATTACAGACATAGCGGAACAACCATTCGATAAAATCTATCTAGATATAGTCGGCCCACTAGAGGAGACTGAATCCGGAAACAAATATATATTAACGTTTCAGGATAACCTCACGAAGTTTATAGATTGGTGTGCCATACCAAATGGGGAAGCTATAATGATAGCGCAAATTTTCTTCGAAGAAATCGTCACGCGCTACCGCATTCTCAAAAGAATAGTCACCGATCAGGGAAGTAATTTCCTGAGTGACCTTTTCAAAAAGGTATGCAAACTCCTTAGGATAAATAAGCTGCAGACTTCAGCTTATCATCCCCAATCAAATGGAGCACTCGAACGTGAACATAGACCATTGATTGAATATCTACGAACTATAGTGGACGAAAATCCCAGGTCATGGGATAGTTATCTGCGAATCGCTGCTTTCGTGTACAACAACAGTGTACACGAAGGGACGAAATTAACTCCCATGGACTGCCTCTACGGCTTTACAGCGGACGTTCCGTCCAACTTAAGGCGAGACCCTGAACCCGTGTATAACCACGAGGGCTACTACCATATTCTCAGGTATAAGCTTCAAAAGTCTTACGCCATGGCACGGAAAAATCTTCTGATGAGTAAACAGCGCTCGAAAAATTACTACGACAAAGCTGTACGTCCACTGACATTTCACAGAGGAGACAAGGTTCTACTCAAGAGCAAGAGTCGTAAACATAAACTCTCCCAGATTTGGTTAGGACCCTATACGGTAACCGGCATACCCAGCTCAGTTAACACAACAATTAAAATTCGTAAACGACAGGTGACGGTACACAACAATCGTCTAAAACCTTTCTACGAATAACATGGTGTGAATATAATCTAAGTAATTCTAAGATACATATATAATAGAATGTAAGCTACCAAGTCAACAAAAACCCCATTTTAATATACTATCCTATCCTCTCCTAGATAACAATGCGGTCAGTAATTTTCTACGGACTGTTCCTGATCACAATAGGAGCCCTCGCGGAGGAACCTTACTCTATAACGCCCCTAAATAATACGGGAGTACTATTTGAGGATCTTGGAAGCCTATCAGTTTACCACGACACTTGGAGCGTCATCACTGAGTTATATCTGGGCGAGTTGGACAATCAGACAAAACTGGCGGAAGGCGCGGTACACAACGTTCATCAATTATGTGGTAACAAATCTTTTGATCAAAATCTATGTACCCTACAAACCAAACATGTACATGCCCTGATGGAAAACATCAAGAGACGCACCAATGTCATTAAAGAGGCAGTGCCTAATTCATGCAAGCCCCGATCCATCTTTGATGGGATAGGTAATGCGATGCACTTTGGCACTATGGATAGCGGAAACGAACAAGAGGTGTACAGCCGACTAAGCGAATTAGAGGTAAATACTCAAACCTTAGCTGATCTGGAAAAACAACAGATCAGCGTAATAAAAACCACGTTTGAACAAATTCAGAAACCCCTATCTTCCCTGTCTGAATGACAGCGTCAGATAACCAACCAGATTAACAATCTGCGGAACACAACAGACGAGTTGACAGCCCACCAATAAGACCAAATTCGTGGCTGTACTCCTTAACCGAAACTACTATAGTACATATAACTTGTACTCAACAGTTACTCACTCATCGTCTCGCAGGACAAGGAATCATGACAGTCAACGAACCATGTTCCTTGCAAATAGGGTCTCACGCTTTGTATTTCGAAGCAGAAAACCTGCATCCGCTAAAAGTTTTCCAACCAACCTACTTCCCAGGCACAAACGAAACTCAGGAGGAGTTGGCAGGATATATGTCCAAGATATCCACTCCTAAAGACCTTGAGAAACAACCAACATTACTCCTAGGAGATGATACAAACCAACGTATCCACCTAGATACAAAAACTCTAGACGAAATCTGTACCAAAGTGAACAACATTCACTTTGGACCAAAGGCCAAGAGTCCTCATATACTCTCAATTACAACCCTATCAATGACCGGACTCTTGTTGCTAATTGCATCTGTGGTGGCATTAGCAAAATATATCGTCCCGGCATTCATGGCATGGATTGCTAAACGCAGACAACAGCCCACAGCTGAAAACGTACTCAAAGTCTCCACAGAGCGAGATCTATACAAGTAGTATAATCAAAAAGATCTATACTCGTTGGTTGGCCCCGTCTCATCCTTTTATTACTGGCGGAACCACTGTCCTTCCACTACACTGTTATTAGAAGATAATTTGAAATAATTTATAGCAAATAAGAAATAAAGCGACCAGGTAAAATTAATATTACATAAGAATAAACTTTATTTAGTAGTACCTAAGAACCCAAAATTAATAAACATAAGTAGTACTTAGCAAAGTAGAAATAATAAATTAAATAAGCTAAAAAATAAGGTAATAAATAGAAGAAAGAAAGGCATAAGATAATAGAATTAAAAAATAAAAACATAACCGAAGATTATTTACACAAAAATAATAAGTAAATGATATTTAGCAACGTTAAATAATACATAACAATTAACTTAGATATAGACATAAATATCTAAGATTATACTAAATAGAGAAGTAAAGTAATAAGATCATAAATAGGAAATAGTGACTTAAATTAGTAGAATAAATAAGAAAAAAAATTTTAACGATATTAGATACAGTAGAAATTGTATATATTCCCATAAGAAATATATTCTATATATAGGCATATTCCCGTCAAACCAAGACCGTAAACCATTCTTCTTCAAGACCACAAAACAACAAAAGGTCGGCCCAAAAAGAAAAAGAGATGCAAGAATCTACTTTGATAAACCGCCTAATTAACCTTTCGGAGTTACAAGATTTCGACTATCAGTAACCCCAAATACTCCCATAGGATAGCTTATTCGAGATAGCAACTACACTCATAATCAGGGGCTATAAGTTGACACTATTCTATAATTGTACTAAACTGTGCATATATCATATATGAGCACCGGATGCATTAATAACGGCCAGTCAAGCTTAAAACCGCTTAACAACACTTAGAGCCGCCCAAACCTAAACAAAAACCAGCGTCAGAGAGAAATTGACGATCGAGCTCAAAATCTGTCAAGTCCATTTTTGTGTTACCTAAAATCTATAAATGAAAAAACAAAAAAAAATGTTTATCAAAAAATGAAAGACAATATTTCACCATTTAGCCAAGAAATTTTTTATTATTTTTTTTATAAGAAATACAAAACAGGAGAATAAAAGTAAAACTAAACTTTTTATAAAACTAAACGTACAATTTTTTTTGAAATAGATTAAAAGTTAATAGAAAGAGAAAACTAAAGAACTGTGGTGGTACGCGAACCAAAATAACAAAAAAATTCTGAAATAAAGAAAAAATATAATTAGAATAGAAATTGAAAATAAGTTACCATGAGACGAGGGAGAGTCCTCGGCTTAATCCTGGGCGGGACCAGAAGTCTATTCAGAAAGATCCCCAGTCCTTCTGGGCATGACCGGAAGCCTCTTCAGGAAGATCCCAGTCCTCAGATGCAAAACTCGGCGCTGCACCAGGTAACTCCAATCCATGCACGAGGTAGTTGGGATGCATCCGAACACCAGGGCAGGCACACCACCCTACCTCCCCAGATAGCACCGAAGTCGCTCCTAGAAAAGAATATTTAGGAAATTATCAGTAGAATTAATTAACAAAAAAAAAAAAAACTCACCCATGACCACCCATGAACTCCCACCGTGGGGCCACAAGCACAGCTCCACCAGATGAAATACATCAGCCTCCGCCGGAGCACCCCAGATGCATACATCTGGACGACCATCCTTCCGCAGCAACAACCGGATTAGTCCACGCCACCGGGGGGCACACTTTGTACGAAAATGGCCAGCACCCTCATGCAATTGGGTACGGGACTGGTGTAAGGAGCACGCGGAGACACAACTTCACAAAATTCCATTTTGAAACAAACTATGAACGGAAGTGCAAAAATCGCCCCATATAAAGGGCAAAGCAGCTAACGTTAACGAAAATTAGCTAAGATGCACCTAGTATGTGTCGTGCCCTTATCTCGGAGAATCCCACGCAACCTCAGTAGCAAAGGTAGTTTTTTTTTACTCCATCCTTTAAAGCACACAAAATATGCTCCGCAAGTTGCAATTTGTGCATTATGAATGTAGCTATAAAAACACAAATTCCAAACATTTTTTTTCTCTTCTCTCTTATTTCTTTCCAAGCCGAGGCAAGATGCATTTCAATATCTCAAACCGACCCTTTAAAAACAAAAAAAAAACAAAAAAACAATTGCACTTGAAATGTGCAAACACTCTCTCTACGGTAGAAAAATAAGTTCGTTCGCTTATCAGCGGCACGAGATATTAAATTACGAGCAATATCCAAATGAAATGACATCTTTTTATTATCAAACAGAATTTTTTTTTAAATTGGGGCCGGCAAAGAATTTCTTGGGATAGAATAATCAATATCGCTAAAACCAAAAAAAAAAATTTAATTTTTACATACAATAAGATAAATCCATAAGGACTATAGAAAATAGAAAATAGAATAAGTAAAATATATACGATACAAGCTAAGACTAGAATAACTTAATTTTGTAACAAACACAAAAATGTAAAAACTCAACCGAAAACCGCCAAAGACCCAGCCACCAAAAACGCACCCACATCAACTTCCCCTGAGAATTATTCCTCTTCAAAGAATAATTCTCTTTTTCTCAGGGGGAAGGATTGTTATATACCTAAAATAAATAATATTTTTACATAAACCTGAAAAAGGGCAAAACATAAAAATAATATTCATTAAATTTTAACATAAGCTAATCATGCTTAAAACATGGTTAGCTTATCTCTTAAATGGGTGAAGAAAATTACATCAGCAATTTTCCTCACATACCATAAATTTTTCTCATAAAACGACTTGGGAAAAACAAAAGTTTCAGTTTACAACCCAAGTCATTTTACTTAAAAATTTCCACGACAAAATTTGGCCTTCAGCAAAATGTAGGGTTAGGCTCCACCTGATAGAATCGGCAGGTCCCGATGTCATCAGTCAGCTTTGTCCATACTAGTGTCTCGGAGCATGGCAAAATAGTAATAATTTCGCAGACCGTCGTCCTTACTTTCGCAGGATGATCTGCTCCTTCTCCAAGTTTCATAGAAATTTCTATGTTCCCATATTTGAGAATCCGCTCTCCGACATCCAGATTTATTTTGTATGTAGTCATGAAGTCTATTCCAAGTGTATAAAGTGCTTTTACTTTATGTTTGTAGAAAAGCCAAAGGTTCTTGTACCTTGACTTGAATGATGAGGTGTGCGCGGTACTTGAACCACCACACCAGGAGTTTGCTGAAAGGGAAAAATGATTAACGCGAAAAAATTGGTCCTATTAAAACACCCCGCCGAAAGTTAGTGAAAAACTGAGATCTATTAACTTCCAAATTCTGGTTTATATACAATAAATTGGAATAATGTGTGAGAAAAGAAATTAAATAAGCAAATTTTACCATTTACCTACCTACATAAATTCTCACGAGTAAGTGCCGAGCAAAACATCTTGCGTATTCTCACAAGCCACCGCGGTTGAGAAAAACAAAAGTGTCAGTTCACGTCTGGCCTGAAGCTTTCTGATTTTGTTATCAGCAAATTCTTCGGCGACTCGTGAGAATTTATGCATTACATGTATGCAGTTTCTTTGCAAGAATTTTTATTCAATAACTATGAATAAGTATGTTTTGGATAAACATTCTCTCCAGCATTGAATACCTAGTTCAATTAAGCCTCAAAATTGATACTAAAGTCCAGGTCTTCTTTGTTGGCAGTGCTGACATTAGACCTTGGTGCAGGTTTAGGTTTCTTCTTGAAAAAAGGCTGACAAGACGTTGCACAGAATCTGCAACCATTGCAGAGAATGACAGCTGCGGCTAGTAGTAGTCTAATATATGATACTGCAAATTGATGGACATCATTTCTGTGAACATGACTTCTTGTTGCCAGTTCCTTATAGACTTGCTGAAGCTATCCCTTGAGGTCGTCTAGGTCTTCCCAGGTCGGATGATAACGGTAGGTCTCATTAGAAGAGAAGGGTGTCAGGGTTGGCATTACAAGTTTAGTTAAGTTGCCTGAAGGTGAATAAGACATCCTTGAAATTGTTGGGTAGATGTTGTGCCCTTGAATAGTTACTAGTTCCTGCTTGATGACACAGTCACCTTGAATTTTTAGGATACCTGCCGCTTTGAATACTAGCGTTGTCACGTTGCTCCCGCACACAACATTCACTGTCGTTTCCTGCTTGAGGACATAAATCTATTCATTAGGATGGGAAAGTTGTATCCAATGTGAACCATCTCCTATTTTTATTATTCCACATGCGTGTGATTGTGGAAGCTGGTTAATCAAATCAATTTCACAAGCGCTTATAGTTGATCCCTTCCGATATATTGGATGTTTTTGTCGGCAAAGATGTTTGTCTTCGGCTATGGATGGACAAGAATTCAGATCTTGTTCTGTAAGTGGGTAGTATTGGTCAGGATGCAGGTTTATTACTAAGAATGGTGAGGACGGCTTAATTGTCAGAAAAGTGTTGTTGATCAATACTGGTACATATATAACCTTAAAGAGCTCAAAATCTTCCAGTACTAATAGTGGTACCTTGATTTTGAAGATTATATGCCTTGTTGCAATCTTTCCTTCAATGGTCATTAGATTGTATAACGTTAGTGTATCATCCTGTGTCGTTGGAAGCCTCAGTGACAAGGGTATATGTTCCTTTATTGTAGACAGCTCTCTTCTTAGTTGCAGGGGCGATATGAGTTGTGGGTTGATTTTCCCATGATGAGTGTCGATGAGCACATTCAATATTAATGATTGAATTCGCTGAAAGTTTAATGCGGACAAAGTTGCTTGAATAGTTAAGGATGTGAAGATTTCAGATATCCTTTGTTGATGAAGCTCTTCCTTTAAACCGTTGATTTGTTTGGTTAGCTAATTCATGTGGAATTCAAAGGTTTTTGAATTGCTTATCTATGATTTGCTGGTTCCTCTTGATTACATTTACTGTCACATCTATGAGAGGAGTTTGGTTTTTAATCAAGCTTGTGATGTGATCCTCATTTTGTTGTATGGTTTCAGACATTTTTTCTGCATAGTTGGAGTCTAAAACTCCGAATAACACATTTGCAATGTTACCTACAAAATCCAATGCTCCTCTTTTTACTCTGGATGAGTTTTTCGGAAGTAACAGATCATTATTTCTGGACAATTCATCACTTAGGTGTTGAAAGTGACCCACAGTTCTTAGACAGATATCCCCTTCCTTCATTAGATGACAGAAGTAGTTTAAGGTATTGGTGTAGTTTGCAAATACTTCAAGTCAGTAAGGTCGCATATCATAATAGGCAATGATATTCCATTCGCTTGAGATTATGTCAAAATATATACCAGGGTGGGATTTAAAGGGCCGTAACTCTAGCGGAGAGCCTTGGGTTGTTGGCAGCATCAAACAAGTCATTAATAATGTAACTATTTGCTGCCTAGTGACCGCCGAGCCTATTTTCTTGGATTCGTATTACCCTTATTTGAGGTGTTTTCGTCTTTATCGATGGAACTTGAGTTATCACTGACATTGTTCTGCGTTTTCGAGATGTTTTGTCCATCATTGCTGTTACACTTGATAGGTTTTAGTGAGTGCGGTACGCCATCGACAGGCTTGGTTGGGGATTGCTGTTCTTCAGCAGGAAGAGGTGCTAGCT
This sequence comes from Dioctria linearis, assembly GCA_963930735.1. Classification (NCBI taxonomy): domain Eukaryota; kingdom Metazoa; phylum Arthropoda; class Insecta; order Diptera; family Asilidae; genus Dioctria; species Dioctria linearis. The sequence goes on from OZ005742.1 coordinate 224,804,140, forward strand.
TATGTATTGCTCGTCGGAGAATACCACTTGACGTTCGAACATCTGCCACTCGCACTAGACCATCATTGCCCCTGATGACATTAATTATACGTCCCAGTGGCCACTTCAAGGCGGGCTTATTGTCTTCTTTAATTATGACCATGTGGCCTGGTTCGATGTTCTGACACCGCTGATTCCACTTATATCGGTGTTGAAGTTGACTTAAATACTCCTTGGACCAGCGGCGCCAAAATTCATTTTTGATGTGCAAGACGAGTTTCCAGCGAGTGATGAGGCTTGTATGCTGGGGTTGAGCGCTAGGATCGATGGAACTTGTCAAAGGCTCCCCAATGAGAAAATGCCCAGGTGTCAACGCCATTAAGTCATTGGGGTCTGAGGACATTGGAGTTATTGGCCTGGAATTAAGTATCGCTTCTATTTCAACTACGGCCGTCTCAAGTTCTTCGTAAGTCAGTGCGGCTGAGGCAATTGTTCTTTGCATCATGAACTTTGCCGACTTAACTGCTGCCTCCCAGAGTCCCCCAAAGTGCGGTGCGCGCGGAGGTATGAAGTGAAATTCAATTCCTTTCAAACTGCAAGTTGCTGCTATGGTATCTCTCGTCTTGTAATCTATCATCATGTCCTTTATTTCTTCTAGTTGGTTTTTGGCTCCTACGAAGTTGGTGGCATTGTCACAGTAAATGTTCCTGGGAGTACCTCGGCGTCCTATGAAGCGCTTGAGAGCTCCCAAAAAGCCCGCTGAAGATAAATCACTCACTACTTCCAGATGCGTGGCTTTGGTAGAAAAGCAACAGAAAACAGCTATATACGACTTTTGTGGTCTTTTCCCTCTGATTTTTAAGTGAGTGTATGTAGCGCCACAGAAATCAATTCCCGCATTCACGAATGGTCGCGCTGGCTGCACCCTATCTGCGGGCAAATCTCCCAATAGCTGAGATAAAAACTTAGGCTTTGCCTTGGCGCATTGTACACATCGTTGTACTACCGATCGGACGAGAGTTTTCCCTTTGATTGGCCAATATTTCTGCCTAAGTATGGCTAGCAATGCCTGCGGCCCAACGTGGCATCTCTCTATGTGCGTGTCGTTTATCAACAGCTTAGTGAATTGATGAGAATAGGATAAAAGCTGCGGGTGTTTAGCATCATATGATAAGCTAGATGCCTCTAATCGTCCACCTACCCTGTTGATTCCTCTGTCATCCAAGAAGGGGGTAAGGCTAGACAGTGCGCTGGACCTAGCCACTTCTCCGGATTGCCTTAAATGACAGATATCTCCATTAAACTCTTGATCCTGCATTTGTCTTATATGGTTTCTTCCGCTTCGTGAAGTTCCTGCAGGCTTAGATGGGGTTCACTCATAGTTTCACAGGACTGGCGTCTGATCCTTGAAATGAAGCGGAGAACGTATGCCACAATTCTTTTGAGTCGAGCGAGGGAATTTCGATGATCCACTGAGTATACAAAGTGTATATCATCATCTGCTGTGGTGGCCGCTGCGATTGTGTGTCGATTCTCAGTACTGGACTTCGGCAGTCCCTTGATATATGGGACTAGCCATGCTGCCTCACTTCCGTGCAGAAAAATGGGTCCGTAAGACCAAAGATTACGAGAGCTTAGCCTTTCTGGTGCGATTCCTCTTGATAAGACCAGACAGTTGTTGTAACGTGGATACTCGGTTCGCAACGAAAGTGTGAAACGACGAGGAGGGCGAGTTTATCCAATTGATGACAATTTCGGAATACGTCCATAAGTATATGGTCTCATTTTTTAAAGTCAAGTCTCTTTTAATCCGTTCTGAAAGCTCTTGGCAATGTAGTTTGCTTTATTGGAGCCACCTTTGACTTAGCACACAGTAATCGCACTATTACAACATCATCCTTATCAACAGCCCGTAGGTATGCTGCGGTGCCATACGCCTTTTCCGATGCGTCCGCAAAAATATGAATTTGCACAGCCTTTGGCACTCTGTGAGCTAGCACGTGCTGCTTAATGTTTTCAACCCTTCTCGGTATTTAATCCATGATGAGTGCAGTTCCTGTGGTAGAGCTGCGTCCCAGTCTAGCTTGAGCGTCCATAGCTTCTGTAGAAATATTTTTGCTATTACTACAACTGGACCCATTATGCCTAGAGGGTCAAAAATGTGTGCGATTTCGGAGAGTGCTATGCGCTTTGTGACCTTGTCCTTATTATTTCATGATGGTCTGATTTGAAACTCATCGGTTTTAGGTAGCCAATTCAAACCAATTGTCTTGATGTCTTCCTCAGAATTATTTGTGAAATCTTACTGTAACTCGCGATCTTCTTCCGGTAGATTCTCCAGTAGTCTTGGGTGATTTGAGCACCACTTCCGCAATTTGAATCCTGTTGAGTGAAGGATGAACTTCAATTGGTCTTGCATGGCTATGGTGTTTGTCAGACTGTCTGACCCGGTAAACACGTCATCAACATAAAAATCGTTAGCTAATGCCTTGGCGCCAAGAGGGTATTCTACAGCTGCTTCGTCTGACAACCTTTGAAGGCATTTTGTTGCCAGATAAGGAGTACATGTTGTGCCGTAGGTAACCGTTGACAGTTTGAAGCATTTAAGCCTTTCATTTTCATTGTTTCTCCACCATATTAGTTGAAATTTCTGGTCAACCTCCTCAACTTGTATCTGCCGATACATATTTTCTATATCGGCGGTGAAGACGAATCTTGGTATCCGGAATCTCAAGAGAATTGAAAATACATCTTCTTGAATAGTGGGCCCCGTGTATAGAATATTATTGAGAGAGAGGTTGGATGACGTCTTCGCAGATGCGTCAAACACAGCCCTGAGTTTGGTGGTAGTGCTGTCAGGTTTGATCACACAATGGTGAGGTAGGAAGCATCAGGGACGTTCGACCTGATCCAGTTGGACTTCCTTCATATGACCGAGGTTTATGTATTCATTCATAAAGTGAGAATACTGGTCCTTCAGCTCTGTACTTTTTGCGAGTCGTCGCTCTAGGCGCATAAAGCGTTTGAAGGCGACATCCTTTGATTCTCCTAATTGTTTGGGATCCTACTGAAATGGCAATCGTACAATGAAGCGACCGTTGGAGTTTCTTGTTGTTGTTTGGTTAAAATGGCTTTCGCAGCGTGTTTTTGCAGCTGTGAAGTTGTTGGTGTTAGTTGTTGTCTCCTCCAATCTCCAGAATTTCTCTAATTGTTGGTGCATTTCTTGCTCTTCGAGGATTGCACATGTTGCCTGAGTTTGAGTTTCGTTTGTAATCTTGCCACCTACTGTCCACCCGAAGGCGGTATGCTGAAGTGTTGGTAGTGTCTCGCTTAATTTGATTTGTCCGATGTATAGTATCGTGTAGTATAGCTTCGCGCCAATCAAGAGATCTATTGACTTTGGTGTATTGAAGTCAGGATCGGCGAGTTGAATATTATTCGGATTGGGCCATTTCGATATGTCGATCATCTGTGTCGGCTGAGGAGATACTATGCGTGGTAAGACGTATGCTTCCAATCTTGTGTTAAATCCATTGATTCTTGATTGCAATGCTAGACTCACTCTGAGTTGGGCTTGTTGTTTTCTTTGCCCGATTCCTTCTATGCACATTGATTCGGGAATTTCTATTAGTCTCAATTTTTTGGCCATTTTTTCAGTGATGAGATTTACTTGCGATCCTGAATCTAAGACCGCTCTGCAATCAATAGCTGGTCCGTTTCCACCACTCACCTTGGCCAAGACTGTGCTTAAGAGTATATATCCCCTTGTTGTTGCTGCCGTTTTGGTTGTTAGTGATATTGACAGGGGCGGATTTCCCTATAGGCCGAGTAGGCCCGGGCCTAGGGCGGCAGATTTAGGGGGCGGCAAAATGTTTGAATGATTTTTGATTTTTTCTTGTAGTTGTGGGTATTTCATTACATTTTTATACTTTTTCGTTTTTTTAAATAAAATAATTCGTTGGAAAGTGTTATTTTTAATTCTACTCCATTTTTTTCAAATCTACTCCGATTTATGAGGCAGCCTACTCCGCTAATTCTAGCCTGGGGTCCCTTCACTGGATATAGATCATTCAATTTTTCGTGTTTTACAGGGAGTAGGGGGGCGGCAATCTTCCATAGGCCTAGGGCGGCCAAGTGATCAAATCCGCCCCAGGATATTGACGTGTCTATTTCTGGTGGACTTGTCACAGGTTCTTTCGCAGAGCGATTGGTGGATGCTGATTGTCGGATTGACGCCAGCACCTTACCTGCATTTTCGTTGACCTTCTCTGTTCTGTGAGTTTTGTCTGGAGGATGCAACAGTGTATTGTGTTTACGAGAGCATCGTGTACAATTGCCGGAGGGACAGGCAGTTAAATTGTGTCCAGTGCTTAAGCAATTGAAGCAGAGTTTGGCAACCTTTTACGAGACTGATTCTCTTTTCTGGTGATAATTGCAAAAACCTTCTACAAGCAAAAAGCTTATGATCACCTTTACAAGCTGGACAAGTTATCCCTGTGTTGGTTATGTAAGCTAAAGACTTCAACGTATGGAGTCTACTTTCCTCTGTTCCTCTGCCCTTGCTCCCCAGCGCTTCCAATGATTGAAAACGAGTCTCCAAGAAGTCTAAGAAAGTGTTGAGGGGTTGCAGGTATCTAGGTTGTGCCAATGACTGTTCGCCACAATGCATGAGTGGTCTTGTCTAGCTTCTTGACCAAGATGTGAAGGACAATAGGGTCCCATTGATCTGTGGGTACTCCTAAATTTTGCAAGGCTAGCAAGCATTCCTGTGTTAAGTCGTGCATAGACTTGATTGCTATTGGGCTTTCGATTGATATACTTAGTTGGGAGAGCAATTTGTTTATTAAGGCGGTGGCGGGCAGTCGGGTGTTTTCATACCTGTCGTTGATTAGCTTCCATGCTGTTGCATAGTTTGTTTCTGATGTAGTGAGATGCCGAATGAGCCTTTCTGCTTCGCCCGAGAAACTTATCTTGAGATACCACAACTTTTGACATTCTGCAATGGGCTGATTATGGACCAGCTCTACGAAGAGATCACGGAATTGCCGCCACTTCAGATAATCGCCGTCGAACGTTGGCAAGGAGATCTTGGGTAGTTTCACTCTGATGGCAGTGGCTGTGGTAGCCTCTTCGTTAATTGCCCTGCTGCCATTTGTAGTTCGAACTGCCTGGCGCAACTATTTGTATAGATGAGCAAGTGTATTCTGAATCTGTTCTTCCAGATTAAAGTAGCTTTCAATGTCATAATCGAACGTGTTAGGATCATCTGCTAAACTCCAAATTTTATGGTGAAGCTCTTGCAACAGTGAAAAGTGCCGCTCAACTGTTTTTATTCTCATCTGGAGTGTTTGAGATTCACTTGGCCCTTCTGTGTTGCCAAGAGTACGTTGAATGGCATGCATAAGTGACTGTAGCTTACTGACAAGAACACGAAGTTGGCTTGTTCTCACAGTTGAACCAGGAGTTTCTTTATTAGATCCCACTACCTTGGAAGCTAGTTCTTCTTGTATGGGCTCCATCAACAGATTGACATCTGTTGCCTTTTCTTTTCCCTTAAGCTCCATCTGAGCCGTATCTTGCTCCTTGATACTGGGCGCATCGAGTAATTTGTCTTCGATGCCATGAGTCTTTTTGCGTAACAGCAATCTAGACATGATCTGTCCTCTAAATTTCTCATAGCCCATCTGTATGCCGTCATAGTAGCTCTTTGTGAAGTAGCTATGTTCCAATCGTTGTCCGTACAGAGTTCGAATTTGAGTGTCTGTTTCCTCAAAGTCGGCCCATAGATTATCAATCATTTGTAGCCTCTGTTGAAGGTACGCTATGTTCTTGCGGTCATCTCCATCCTTCGAATAATTGGTCGCCAGTCGCTGGATTTCATCACCTGTATCCTTCTGGCGTTGAGTAAGCTGGTCTAAGCTCATATTGATACAGCACTGGAGGTATGCGTTTGATACGTGAACGAGATGTGTGACGTGAATCAATGATCACGTCAGGGTCACCAAATGTATAAAGTGCTTTTACTTTATGTTTGTAGAAAAGCCAAAGGTCCTTGTACCTTGACTTGAATGATGAGGTGTGCGCGGTACTTGAACCACCACACCAGGGGTTTGCTGAAAGGGAAAATGATTAACGCGAAAAATTGGTACTATTAAAACACACCGCCGAAAGTTAGTGAAAAACTGAGATCTATTAACTTCCAAATTCTGGTTTATATACAATAAATTAGAATAGTATGTGAGAAAAGAAATTAAATAAGCAAATTTTACCATTTACATAAATTCTCACGAGTAAGTGTCGAGCAAAACAAAAGTGTCATCTTGCGTTTTCTCACAAGCCACCGCGGTTGAGAAAAACAAAAGTGTCAGTTCACGTCTGGCCTGAAGCTTTCTGATTTTGTTATCAGCAAATTCTTCGGTGACTCGTGAGAATTTATGTATTACATGTATGCAGTTTCTTTGCAAGAATTTTTATTGAATAACTATGAATAAGTATGTTTTGGATAAACACCAAGAGTGCATTCATCCATTATGTCTGAAACCAGGAAAGTGTGAGGAAATAGTAGTTCGCCTAGTTGAACATCTAAAGTTATTTCTCCAAACACCTGTGCTGCTGCTCCAGTTGCTGTTCTTAGTACATATTTGGTGGTGTTGTGAAGCCATTTGTTCTTAACAAGATCTGCTCTAATAATTGATCTTGAAGCTCCAGTATCGATAATGACTGCGCAGTCATTTTTTCCTACACTTCCATATATAACAAGGCTGCTATTATTTCTCTGTAACTGGCCTACTTGAATGATGACTTCGGGGCTGTCGATTCCACCAACCAATTTAGTTGTACTCCCGACACTTGTTGTCGAACTTCCAACACGTCCTGCTGGATTTCTTCAATTTTTACATTTTGTTCGTCTAATGAACCTTTCAGAAAAGTCTTCTGTTCCTCCAAACGAGTTTCTAGATAATTCTCCAGAGAGATCTTTTGTTCGTCCAAACGAGTTTCCAGAGATTTCTTTTGTTCCTCAAAAGCATTCTTTTGTTCGTCCAGACGGATTTCCATAGATTTCTTCTGCTCATCTAACCGGGATTCCAGAAAATTCTTTTGTTCCTCAAAAGCATTCTTTTGATTGTCCATAGATTTCTTCTGTTCATCTAAACGGGATTTCAGATAACTCTTTTGTTCCTCAAAAGCATTCTTTTGTTCGTCCAGAGAATTCTTTTGTTCGTCCATAGATTTCTTCTGTTCATCGAGAGAATTCTTTTGTTCATCAAAACGGGCTTCCATAGATTTCTTTTGTTCCTTAAGAGCATTCTTTTGTTCGTCCAAACGGGTTTCCAGAAATCTCTTTTGTTTCTCAAGAGAATTGCTTGTTTCCTCTAAAGCCTTTTTTCATCTGCAGAGCTAATGAAAGCTCCAATTTACTCATTAAAGTGCCCAAAACTTGTTCCATGTTCATCACAGACTTTTCTTCCGCTTCAGTTTCTTCCAAGTTATCTTCGAAAACAAATGTCTCAGGATTCTGTCCTTCTTCTATCAAAGCTTGTCTCAGTCGCTCGACGAGAACATTCTTTGCACCTGTCGTTTGTAACGACCGATTCCCTAACTCCACTTTCAAATCCTGTATCCGAAGCTCCTCCAGTTTGCGCCCCATTACTTTAATAATGCTCTTACAGATGAATATAAATTATTTTCCAGAACTTTCACAATTTAACACAATTTCTCAAAATTAATCACACTTTTAATTTTTCAATCAAATGCCACAACTTTATTTCGCGAATTTATTTCATTTCTGACACCAGTTGTTGCGAGCGTGGCCTTGGTTCGTTATTTAAAACACAATATTAAATTTTTAATATACAAGTTCTTTATTTCACTCTAATCATACACAATTCATAAACCTTCAATTACAATACTTTCGCTTCTTTATTACGTAGAAGTGATAATGAGTTTTTACTCTTTCGAGACCCGTACAAAATATGAGTCTACAGGAAATTCTCAACCTACTGCATATGAGCAGACAAAATTAAAAAACAAGTACCGAGGTACTGTCAGTTTCTGGCCTGAAAGTCGAAGACCAAAAATTCCAAAAAATTGTTAAGAGAATAGGTACTGTGTGCTTCTTTATTACTTTCGCTTGTTAACATTGCAACGTCTAAGATAAGACTCTTTTTCTGGCGGTGACAACTGTTATATTTATATCCTAGAAACTCTCCAGATTATTCTGGAGTGTTCTATTCCAGAAGCTTCTTGACTGTTATATTCATTCTATTCATGAACCTTCCCGAAGATTCCATCTTCGAACCTAAAGTTGCTTACTTTCCATTGCCAGTAGATCACCAGTTGTCCCTTTCTGTTGCACGTAGGGCACGATCCGTAAAACCACGGCAAAACGGAACGTGTGTGGCGAACACCACGTTTTGAGGTTCGGATGTCTACTAAAACCAGAATTCTGGTCATGCCAGAAACTTTCTCAAAACGTGGGCAAAGCATTACGTGTGTTGATTGCCACTAAAACGTGCCTTTGCTCGTTCATAATCAAAGTTAACTTAATAATAAGCTAAGAAGTAGGTGAGATTTCTGAATGTTTTACATTTAAATGTACACGGCAAGAAAAGGAAGAAAGAAAGAAAAAAAAATCAAAAATCAAACTCTCTTTAAAACTTTTATGAATAAAGATAAAAAAAGTGAAAGCGCAAATTGCATGCAACGAAACAGAATGGACAATATTTCGTTTTCGTAAATAAATGAGAAGTGGCGGAGTTTTCACATTTTACTCTCATAAAATGTTCCCGCGTTTCTGTGAAAACCGGCTTTTATTGTGAGAATTATTATTATTATTGTCACTACAAGATGACGGCAAAACGTGAGGCGAAGATGTTACGTGTGTGGGGCTTTTTCTTAAACTCGTTTTAGGTTCTTATCTCGACTAAAATGTGGTTTTAAAACGACGGCAAAACGGATCGTGTATGGCGCTCTTAACAATATAGATATGCCACCAAATCTGTTACCTCTTGTTCAAGGACGATCGCACAAAAAAGGATTTTCACTAAATTCCTTTGTCTCTAAACCAATATAAAAAATTACGACTACGCAACCAATTACACAATAAAATACCAAGTGCACTTTCTGGGATCAAACTTGCATACCGAATATGATAACATTAGGCATTGAGCCACAGAAGCTCCCAAACACCTTACCTTTAACACTGGTTTACTTTTACTTATCTTTGTTGGATGGGTTCATGAAATAAAACAAGCTAATTATAGAATCACTTATATATTAACAAAATTGTCACTGTTCAGATTCTTAATTTTTACAAACTGAGTTCACAAGTAAGAAACCCTAGATCTTAATTAACTGTGATTTCTAGAGAGTTCACGAGTAGAGACAAAAAATTAATACTTAATTAATAATGATTTCTAGAGATCGCACTACTGCACAACTTAATTTTGTGAGCCTTTATCGTGTTGGAGGAATGTTTAATTTCTTGTTAATTTTACTGTTTTCTAATATCAATTGTTTCCTACAAATTTTAAAGTTTCCGATACCGTCGCGGAGCAGAACTTACTTCGACTCCCACATTATTCTTCAATCTTTTTGGAATTTGAATTCCAACGGTTTCTCTAAAATTTAACGTTTCCGGTTTTTTCTTTTCTAGTTACAATTTTTCTAGAAGGTTTTCCCCTTCTTTTCCCCTATCTCTTTCTTGCACTAAATCATCTCGTTTTAACTATAAAATTATGGGATCAACAAAAATGTCTAACTTAACGAAGAACGAGGAGAAAAAGAGGAAAATACTGACAAATGTCAATCTGGTGGTGGAGTGGTGCAATGCAAGAAATCTTCTAAGTGCATATAATGGTGAGTATAAGTTCCTATGTAAATTGCAATTCATTGTTTTTACGTGTTTTATGTTCTGTACTAGTTTTGTGAATGTCTTCTGTTTCCTAACATAACGTAAGTATCTAAATCTAATTTATCTAATTATGTGAATCCTAACCTCTAATGTACATGTAAACAACCTACTACCCTACGCATAATGTGTGAATCCTAACCTGACTTCTATGTAAATATTAAATCTACCTTAATTAATGATTACATTTCTATTTTTTAGCTGCTTCCAAGAGGTACCATGATGATGATTGGAGGATTCGATGTGGAGACGTTCGGATTGTCAGATAAGTTTCTTAGCCTTTGCTCTAATATTTTCGTGGTACTTTGTGTTTTATCTTTTCTTTTGGATACCAAACACCTCTTCTCGACACATGGCCTTACATGTACCAAATTAGAAAACAGAGGGGAAATTTTTACCGGATGACTGAAATCATATTTACAGATGGCGCCATCTATTAGAAAAAATTATATAATATGGGGATATTAAGTTGTCTTCGATAACAAATGTTTTGCTTCTTCCCTATCTAACAATGTCTAGGAATGTGGAAAAAATGTAATGAAGGAAATCAAAGGATTTCAAATTTTTTCTCAATAAATTTGCTTTTTATGAGATATGTTGTTGAATTTTGTATTCCTTCTGTTCTACAAGAAATTATTATTTAAATTAATGCATATGTAATTTAATACATATTTCATTTGGCACATTATTTCAGTAACTTATATATGTACATATAAATATATTGTTGCGAGCGTGGCCTTTGGTTCGTTATTTAAAACACAATATTAAATAATTAATATATAAGTTCTTTATTACACTTAAATCATATAAAGTTCACAAACATTCATTTAATCAACTCAACTCTAATTATCGCTATCACTGTACTTTCAATTATCGCGATCTAATTACATACACTTTCGCTTCTTTATTACTTTCACTTGTTAACACTGCAACGTCTAAGACAAGACTCTTTTTCTGGCAATGACAACTGTTATATTTATACCCTAGAAACTCTCCGGATTATTCCGGAGTGTTCTATTCCAAAAACTTCTTGACTATTCTATTTGTTCTATTCCTGAACTTTCCTGTAATAATAATTGATTCTCCGAACCTGAAGTGGTTTACTCTCCATTGCCAGTAGATGTCACCAGTTGTCTCTTTCTATTGCACGTAACACTGCCCCCTTCTTAAATTTGTTCGTCTCGAACAACAGGTGGTCCACGGTCTTGATGCTCGTAGTATTGACACAAGCGGTCCAAATGAACACTTTTATACTTGCCTCTTGTGTCACGCTTAATCCTGTATACCACGTCATTAATTCTAGTTACTACTGAATACGGTCCTCCTCAGTGTTGTTGCAATTTTGGCGAACGTCCCTTACGTCTTTTCGGTTGTACAGCCAAACAAGATCACCTTCGTTAAATCCTGCGGAATTAGCACGTAAGTCATTGCGGGTCTTCATACGATCAGTTATTGTTGCTAATTTCGTCCTCGTGGCCTCGTGTACATCAGCTAATTGTTGTTAGAGCTCCGATACGTAGTCTTCTGGTAACTTTTGTTCACCTCTGGGAGTACCGAATTTGAGGTCGCTAGGTAAACGCATCTCCCTTCCGAATATGACTTTAGCTGGGGTTTGTCCGGTAGTACTATGAATGGCTGATCTATAAGCCATTAGGAATATAGGAATATGTCGATCCCAATCGCGTTGATGATAGTCAACTACTTTCTTTAGATGCTCGATCAATGTTCTGTTGAAGCGCTCTACCATGCCATCAGATTGTGGGTGTAGAGGAGTTGTTCTAGTTTTTCTTATTCCCAACATTTTACACATCTCCTGGAAAGTCCGCGATTCGAAGTTCCGTCCTTGGTCCGAATGAAGTTCGTGAGGCACACCAAACCTACTGACCCAATTCATTATTATTTGTTCCGCAACTGTGGTTGCCTCTTGATTAGGGATTGCATAAGCTTCAGGCCATTTACTGAAATAGTCAATGGCAACTAATATATAACGGTTACCGCCATCCGTTTCTGGAAAAGGTCCAGCGATGTCTATAGCTATCCTTTCAAAGGAGGCTCCCACATTATACATATGGTTTTCTCCTCTGCTTCTGTGTTGCGGCCGTTTGCAAGCAGCACAGACAGTGCATCTGCGGCACCACTCCTCCACATCTTCTCGCATATGTAGCCAATAAAACTTTTCTCGTATTTTGGAAATGGTTTTGTTCACTCCCAAATGTCCTCCAGAGGTTCCACCGTGCATTTCTTCTAGAACATCTTTGACGTTTGATACCGGCATGACTATCTGCATTCGGAAAGATTCGCCATTAGGTGCTTCCCACTTGTGTTTTAATATACCACATTCAACATGAAGAGAGTTCCATTAAGCCCAGTAACTTTTCAGCTTCTCACTCCGTTCCGAAATATCCTTCCAGTCTGGTCTTTCCATGTCTTCTTTCCAAGCAAGAATAGGTGAAATGTCCGGATCTTCTCGTTGTGCTGCTCGCAGGTCCTCGTTGTCCCAACCTGTAGATGGTTCCACGGTTACCGACTGTATAGTTGCTGTTGTTTCTTTTTCTTCCATCCGGGCGCAATGTTTGCATTCAAGTTTGCATTGACGTCGTGAAAGGGCGTCTGCATTTCCATGGATACAACCTCTTCGGTGTTGTATTTCAAAAATCATAAGCCTGGAGTCGCTCTATCCATCTCGCCACTTGTCCTTCAGGATTCTTAAACTGCAGAAGCCATTTAAGCGCTGCATGGTCGGTGCGAAGGATGAATTTCTGCCCGTAGAGATATTTATGAAAATGCTTTGTTGAACTTACAATAGCAAATAGCTCCTTTCTTGTAGCACAATAATTTTTCTCTGACTTTGAAAGAGCTTTGCTATAGTAAGCTACTGGAACTTCTTGACCATTCTCCTCCTGAGAAAGCACTGGACCAATACCTTCATTGCTGGTATCCGTGTCTAATATAAATGTTTTTCCCAGCTTTGGATAGTGAAGTACTGGCGCTTCACGGAGGTGTTGCTTCAAATTTTCAAAACTTTCGTTGCATTTATCTGACCATATGAACGGCTTTCCCTTTTCGGTAAGTTGATGTAGGCTTCTTGCTATATCTGCAAAACCTTTCACGAATCGCCTGTAGTAGGTAGCTAAACCAAGAAAACTCCGTCATTGATGTTTGTCCTTTGGTGCTGGCCAATTTTTGACGGCTTCTATCTTCTCTGGATCGGTTCTCACTCCTTGTGATGAAACTATGTGCCCTAAATATTTAACTTCATTTTTGAATAGAGCACATTTACTCGCACTGAGCTTCAATTTTGCATCTTTGAGTCTTTGAAGTACGTCCCGTAAGTTGTTTTTATGGTCCATGAATGTCCTTCCAATTACTATTATGTCATCCAAATAGACAAGACATGTTTTCCAGGTTAAACCGCGTAGAACACATTCCATTAGTCGTTCGAATAAGGCTGGAGCATTACATAACCCAAATGGCATTACTTTGAATTGCCATAGGCCACTGCCAACTGAGAAAGCAGTTTTCTCTCGGTCCTCGGGATGTATTTCCACTTACCAGTACCCACTCTTCAAATCCAGCGTGGAAAACCATTGCGCTCCGGCAAGTTTATCCAATGTGTTATCAATCCTTGGCAATGGATAGCTATCTTTTCTCGTCACGTTATTTAGTTGGCGGTAGTCTACACAGAATCGGGTGCTGCCATCCTTTTTCCTAACCAGAACAACCGGCGATGTCCAAGGGCTGTTAGATTCCTCTATGATGCCTTGTTTCTTCATGGAGTTCATCATGTCTGCAACTTCTGGTTGTTTGGCTAATGGCAATCTTCGTGGTGTCTGTCGAATAGGCCTGGAATCTCCTGTATTGATCCGATGCTGGACAAGATTTGTTTTACCATAGTCATCATCATTTATTGCAAATAATTCCGAAAATTCATCAATCACCTCTTTGGCATCGTTGTGTTGTTGTTCACTTAAGGCACTGGACGAAAAAGTTTCTGAACCTTTTGAGTAGTATCTGGTATAGTTTTTGTCTCCTTGATATTACTACCATTATCTAAATTGACGATTTGGTGAACGGGTTCACAACTTCCAATTATAGCACCTTCTTTTAGTTGTACCTCGTTTTCGGATGTGTTAAGCACTCTGACTGGAATTAATGTTGCACCTTCTGCCTTCACTAAAGTCTTGCCAACGATGATGTTCGATGTAACTTTTGTGGGGTTAGGCTCCACCAGATAGAATCGGTAGGTCCCGATGTCATCAGTAAGCTTTGTCCATATTAGAGTCACGGAGCATGGCGAAAGAGTAATATTTTCGCAAACCATCGTCCTTACTTTCGCAGGATGATCTGCTTCTTCTCCTAGTTTCATAGGAATTTCTATGTTGCCATATTTGAGAATCCGCTCTCCGACATCCAGATTTATTTTGTATGTGGTCATGAAGTCTATTCCAAGAATGCAGTCATCCATTATGTCTGAAACCAGGAAAGTGTGAGGAAATAGTAGTTCGCCTAGTTGAACATCTAAAGTTATTTCTCCAAACACCTGTGCTGCTGCCCCAGTTGCTGTTCTTAGTAGATATTTGGTGGTGTTTTGAAGCCATTTGTTCTTAACAAGATCTGCTCTAATAATTGATCTTGAAGCTCCAGTATCGATAGTAACTGCGCAGTCATATTTTCCTACACTTCCATATATAACAAGACTGCTATTATTGCTCTGTAACTGACCTACTTGGATGATGACTTCGGGGCTGTCGATTCCACCAACCAACTTTTGCCCCACAAAGTTGGTTTTTACTAGTTTTCCGACTGCTCAACAGTAGGGGCGATGCGACTAGTCGCTGCTTGATATCTTGTCCCTCCACGAATAGCTTGTTCCCTGGCTCGACATCTTTGGCATTCTTCTTTCCCCTCTTCTTCTGGTAATTCCACTCGTCGACGTTTTCTGCAGTCTCTTTGAAGGTGCCCTGGTATATTACAATTCCAGCATCGAAGGACACCACGTGAATGCGGGCTCTGTGATGATTGCACTCTGTTACAAGTACATCCTTCCTCTGAAATTTCTCTCACTCGTACTGCACTCCGTGAAGCTTGTCTGGCGGATTCGTACACTAATGCGTAGGCTAGCGCTTCTGCTGTTGATTTATGTCCTGCTAGCCTTAAAGATTGTTGTAAATTTTGATCTGCAATAGCTTTCACAAATGCTTCCGTTGCCACTTCATTGAGAAAATCTGCATTCACGCTGGAGTATGAAAGTTGCGCTAATCTTTCTACATGTCCCTGCAGTTGTTGTAGTGATTCGCCATGTTTTTGAATCCTGTTGCGCAACTGTAGGCGATATACTTGCTGCATGTGTTCATCTCCGTAACGTAATTCTATCGCCTGTACTAATGAAGAGTAATTACGTTGATTTTCAATCGGTGCAGTTTGTAAGAGTTCTGACGCAGGACCTCGAAGTGCTAACACCAGAGCTAAAGCTTTGTCTTCATCATTCCATCCATTTACCTCTGAAGCTGTCTCGAATTGTGTCTTGAAGATATGCCACGAGTTTTGTCCATCGAATATGGGAGGTTTCATTCTACCTGCACCGGATATTTCAGTTGCTACGTTTAGAGGCTGACGATGCTTTATTCTTTCCAGATCTGATTTAAAACTGTCAAGCTGCTCGGTGACTTTTTGTTTAGCTTCCGCCACTTCCTGCTCGATTCGTTCAATTTCCAAACTTTGTTCGTCCAATGAGTTTTTCAGGAAAGTCTTCTGTTCCTCCAAACGAGTTTCTAGACAATTCTCCAGAGAGATCTTTTCTTCGTCCAAACGGGTTTCCAGAGATTTCTTTTGTTCCTCAAAATCAATATTTTGTTCATCAAAACGGGCTTCCATAGATTTCTTGTGCTCATCTAACCGGGATTCCAGAGAATTCTTTTGTTCATCGAGAGAATTCTTTTGTTCGTCCATAGATTTCTTGTGCTCATCTAACCGGGATTCCAGAGAATTCTTTTGTTCATCGAGAGAATTCTTTTGTTCGTCCATAGATTTCTTCTGCTCATCTAACCGGGATTCCAGAGAATTCTTTTGGTCATCGAAAGAATTCTTTTGTTCGTCCATAGATTTCTTCTGCTCATCTAACCGGGATTCCAGAGAATTCTTTTGTTCGTCCATAGATTTCTTCTGCTGATCTAACCGGGATTCCAGAGAATTCTTTTGTTCCTCAAAAGCATTCTTTTGTTCATCGAGAGAATTCTTTTGTTCATCAAAACGGGCTTCCATTTTACTAATTAAAGTACTCAAAAGCTGTTCCATTTTCATCGCAGGCTCTTCTTCAGCTTCGGTTTCTTCTAAGGTCTCTTCGAAAACAAATGTTTCAGGATTCTTTCCTTCCTCTATCAGAGCTTGTCTCAGTCGCTCGACGAGAACATTCTTTGGACCTGTCGTTTGTAACGACCGGTTCCCTAACTCCACTTTCAAATCATGTATCCGAAGCTCCTCCAGTTTGCGCCCCATTACTTTAATAATTCACTCACAGTTGAATATTAATTACTTTTCAGAACTTTCAAAATTTAACACAATTTCTCAAAATTAATCACACTTTGAATTTTTAAGTCAATTGCCACCACTTTATTTCGCGAATTTATTTCACTTCTGACACCAGTTGTTGCGAGCGTGGGCTTTGGTTCGTTATTTAAAACACAATTTTAAATAATTAATATTGTTGCGAGCGTGGCCTTTGGTTCGTTATTTAAAAACACAATATTAAATAATTAATATATAAGTTCTTTATTTCACTTAAATCATATAAAATTCACAATTCCTTAATTAATCAACTCAACTCTAATTATCGCTAACACTGTACTTTCAATTATCGCAATCTAATTACACACTATCGCTTCTTTATTACTTTCGCTTCTTAACACTGCAACGTCTAAGACAAGACTCTTTTTCTGGCGATGACAACTGCTATATTTATACCCTAGAAACTCTCCGGATTATTCTGGAGTGTTCTACTCCAAAAGCTTCTTGACTGTTCTATTCATTTTTATCCATAATCGATTCTCCGAACCTGAAGTCGTTTACCATTGCCAGTAGATGTCACCAGTTGTCTCTTTCTATTGCACGTAACAACTGGTGACATCTACTGTCAATAAAAAACTTCAGGTTCGGAGAGTAAATGACTTCAGGTTCGGAGAATCGAAGGAAAGTTCAGGAATAGAACAAATAGAATAGTCAAGAAGCTTTTGGAATAGAACACTCCAGAATAATCCGGAGAGTTTCTAGGGTATAAATATAACAGTTGTCATCGCCAGAAAAAGGAGTCTTGTTTTAGACGTTGCAGTTTTAAGAAGCGAAAGTAAAAAGAAGCGATAGTGTTGGAAGTGTATGTAATTAGATTGCGATAATTGAAAGTACAGTGTTAGCGATAATTAGAGTTGAGTTGATTAAATAAATGTTTGTGAACTTTATATGATTTAAGTGTAATAAAGAACTTATATATTAATAATTTAATATTGTGTTTTAAATAACGAACCAAAGGCCACGCTCGCAACAACTGGTGTCAGAAGTGAAATATAATTGAGAAATAAAGTGGTGGCAATTGACTGAAAAATTAAAAGTGTGATTAATTTTGTGGAATTGTGTTAAATTTTAAAAGTTCTGGAAAATAATTTATATTCAACTGTGAGTGAATTATTACAGTAATGGGGCGCAAAGTGGAGGAGCTTCGAATACAGGATTTGAAAGTGGAGCTAGGGAACCGCTCATTACAAACGACAGGTGCAAAGAAAGTTCTAGTCGAGCGACTTAGACAAGCTTTGATAGCGGAAGGAAAGAATCCTGAGACATTTGTTTTCGAAGAGAACTTGGAAGGAATCGAATTTGAAGAAGAGCCTGAGATGAAAATGGAACAGCTTTTGAGTACTTTAATGAGCAAAATGGAAGCTTGTTTTGATGAACAAAAGAATTCTCTCGAGGAACAAAAGTATTCTCTGGAATCACGTTTAGAAGAACAGAAGAAATCTATGGACGAACAAAAGAATTCTCTCGAGGAACAAAAGAATTCTCTGGAATGACGTTTAGATGAACAGAAGAAATCTATGGACGAACAAAATAATTCTCTCGAGAACAAAAGAATTCTCTGGAATCACGTTTAGATGAACAGAAGAAATCTATGGACGAACAAAAGATATCTATGGACGAACAAAAGAAATCTATGGAAGCCCGTTTTGATGAACAAAAGATTGATTTTGAGGAACAAAAGAAATCTCTGGAAACCCGTTTGGACGAACAAAAGATCTCTCTGGAGAATTGTCTAGAAACTTGCTTGGAGGAACAAAAGACTTTCCTGAAAAACTCATTAGACGAACAAAATTTGAAAATTGAAGGAATCGAGCAGGAAGTGGCGGAAGCTCAACAAAAAGTCACCGAGCAGCTTGACAGTTTTAAATCAGATCTGGAAAGAATAAAGCATTGTCAGCCTCTAAACGTAGCAACTGAAATATCCGGTGCAGGTAGAATGAAACCTCCCATATTTGATGGACAAAATTCGTGGCATATCTTCAAGACACAATTCGAGGCAGCTTCAGAGGTAAATGGATGGAAAGATGAAGACAAAGCTATAGCTCTGGTGTTAGCACTTCGAGGTCCTGCGTCACAACTCTTACAAACTGTACCGATTGAAAATCAACGTAATTACTCTTCATTAGTACAGGCGATAGAATTACGTTACGGAAATGAGCACATGCAGCAAGTATATCGCCTACAATTGCGCAACAGGATTAAAAAACATGGCGAATCACTACAACAACTGCAGGCAGATGTGGAAATATTAGCGCATCTGTCATACTCCAGCGTGAATGCGGATTTTCTCATTGAAGTGGCGACGGAGGCATTTGTGAACGCTATTACAGATCAAAATTTACAACAATCATTAAGGCTAACAGGACATAAATCAACAGCAGAAGCACTAGCCTATGCATTAGCATACGAATCCGCCAGACAAGCTTCACGGAGTGCAGTACGAGTGAGAGAAATTTCAGTGGAAGGATGTACTTGTAACAGAGTGCAATCATCACAGAGCCCGCCTTCACGTAGTGTCCTTCGATGCTGGAATTGTAATATACCAGGGCACCTTCAAAGAGACTGCAGAAAACGTCGACGAGTGGAATCACCAGAAGAAGAGGGGAAAGAAGAATGCCAAAGATGTCAAGCCAGGCAACAAGCAATTCGCGGAGAGACTAGATATGAAACAGCGACTAGTCGCATCGTCTCTCCTCTTGAGCAGTAGGAAAACTAGTAAAAACCAACTTCGTGGGGCAGAAGTTGGTTGGTGGAATCGACAGCCCCGAAGTCATCATCCAAGTAAGTCAGTTACAGAGAAGTAATAGCAGTCTTGTTATATATGGAAGTGTAGGAAAAAATGACTGCGCAGTTACTATCGATACTGGAGCTTCAAGATCAATTATTAGAGCAGATCTTGTTAAGAACAAACGGCTTCACAACACCACCAAATATCTACTAAGAACAGCAACTGGAGCGGCAGCACAGGTGTTTGGAGAAATAACTTTAGATGTTCAACTAGGCGAACTACTATTTCCTCACACTTTCCTGGTTTCAGACATAATGGATGACTGCATTCTTGGAATAGACTTCATGACCACATACAAAATAAATCTGGATGTCGGAGAGCGGATTCTCAAATATGGCAACATAGAAATTCCTATGAAACTAGGAGAAGAAGCAGATCATCCTGCGAAAGTAAGGACGATGGTTTGCGAAAATATTACTCTTTCGCCATGCTCCGTGACTCTAATATGGACAAAGCTTACTGATGACATCGGGACCTACCGATTCTATCTGGTGGAGCCTAACCCCACAAAAGTTACATCGAACATCATCGTTGGCAAGACTTTAGTGAAGGCAGAAGGTGCAACATTAATTCCAGTCAGAGTGCTTAACACATCCGAAAACGAGGTACAACTAAAAGAAGGTGCTATAATTGGAAGTTGTGAACCCGTTCACCAAATCGTCAATTTAGATAATGGTAGTAATATCAAGGAGACAAAAACTATACCAGCTACTACCCAACAGGTTCAGAAACTTCTTTCGTCCAGTGCCTTAAGTGAAATACAACACAACGATGCCAAAGAGGTGATCGATGAATTTTCGGAATTATTTGCAATAAATGATGATGACTATGGTAAAACAAATCTTGTCCAGCATCGGATCAATACAGGAGATTCCAGGCCTATTCGACAGACACCACGAAGATTGCCATTAGCCAAACAACCAGAAGTTGCAGACATGATGAACTCCATGAAGAAACAAGGCATCATAGAGGAATCTAACAGCCCTTGGACATCGCCGGTTGTTCTGGTTAGGAAAAAGGATGGCAGCACCCGATTCTGTGTAGACTACCGCCAACTAAATAACGTGACGAGAAAAGATAGCTATCCATTGCCAAGGATTGATAACACATTGGATAAACTTGCCGGAGCGCAATGGTTTTCCACGCTGGATTTGAAGAGTGGGTACTGGTAAGTGGAAATACATCCCGAGGACCGAGAGAAAACTGCTTTCTCAGTTGGCAGTGGCCTATGGCAATTCAAAGTAATGCCATTTGGGTTATGTAATGCTCCAGCCTCATTCGAACGACTAATGGAATGTGTTCTACGCGGTTTAAACTGGAAAACATGTCTTGTCTATTTGGATGACATAATAGTAATCGGAAGGACATTCATGGAACATAAAAATAACTTACGGGATGTACTTCAAAGACTCAAAGATGCAAAATTAAAGCTCAGTGTGAGTAAATGTGCTCTATTTATAAAAGAAGTTAAATATTTAGGGCACATAGTTTCATCACAAGGAGTAAGAACCGATCCAGAGAAAATAGAAGCCGTCAAAAATTGGCCAGCACCAAAGGACAAACATCAATGACGGAGTTTTCTTGGTTTAGCTACCTACTACAGGCGATTCGTGAAAGGTTTTGCAGATATAACAAGAAGCCTACATCAACTTACCGAAAAGGGAAAGCCGTTCATATGGTCGGATAAATACAACGAAAGTTTTCAATATTTGAAGCAACACCTCTGTGAAGCGCCAGTACTTCACTATCCAAAGCTGGGAAAAACATTTATATTAGACACGGATACCAGCAATGAAGGTATTGGTGCAGTGCTTTCTCAGGAGGAGAATGGTCAAGAAGTTACAGTAGCTTACTATAGCAAAGCACTTTCAAAGTCAGAGAAAAATTATTGTCCTACAAGAAAGGAGCTACTTGCCATTGTAAGTTCAACAAAGCATTTTCATAAATATCTCTACGGGCAGAAATTCGTCCTTCGCACCGACCATGCAGCGCTTAAATGGCTTCTGCAGTTTAAGAATCCTGAGGGACAAGTGGCGAGATGGATAGAGCGACTCCAGGCTTATGATTTTGAAATACAACACCGAAGAGGTCGTATCCATGGAAATGCAGACGCCCTTTCACGACGTCCATGTAAACTTAAGGGCAAACATTGCACCCGAATAGAAGAAAAAGAAACAACAGCAACTATACAGTTGGTAACCGTGGAGCCATCTACAGGTTGGGACAACGAGGACCTACGAACAGCACAACGAAAAGATCCGGACATTTCACCTATTCTTGCTTGGAAAGAAGACATGGAAAGACCAGGCTGGAAGGATATTTCGGAGCGGAGTGAGAAGCTGAAAAGTTACTGGGCTCAATGGAACTCTCTTCATGTTGAATGTGGTATATTAAAACACAAGTGGGAAGCACCTAATGGCGAATCTTTCCGAATGCAGATAGTCGTGCCGGCATCAAACGTCAAAGATGTTCTAGAAGAAATGCACGGTGGAACCTCTGGAGGACATTTGGGAGTGAACAAAACCATTTCCAAAATACGAGAAAAGTTTTATTGGTTACATATGCGAGAAGATGTGGAGGAGTGGTGCCGCAGATGCACTGTCTGTGCTGCTTGCAAAGGGCCGCAACACAGAAGCAGAAGAGAAATGCATAAGTATAATGTCGGAGCCCCCTTTGAAAGGATAGCTATGGACATCGCTGGACCTTTTCCAGAAACGGATGGCGGTAACCGTTATATATTAGTTTCCATTGACTATTTCAGTAAATGGCCTGAAGCTTATGCAATCCCTAATCAAGAGGCAACCACAGTTGCGGAACAAATAATAATGAATTGGGTCAGTAGGTTTGGTGTGCCTCACGAACTTCATTCGGACCAAGGACGGAACTTCGAATCGCGGACTTTCCAGGAGATGTGTAAAATGTTGGGAATAAGAAAAACTAGAACAACTCCTCTACACCCACAATCTGATGGCATGGTAGAGCGCTTCAACAGAACATTGATCGAGCATCTAAAGAAAGTAGTTGACTATCATCAACGCGATTGGGATCGACATATTCCTATATTCCTAATGGCTTATAGATCAGCCAATCATAGTACTACCGGACAAACCCCAGCTAAAGTCATATTCGTAAGAGAGATGCGTTTACCTAGCGACCTCAAATTCGGTACTCCCAGAGGTGAACAAAAGTTACCAACCAGAAGACTACGTATCAGAGCTCAAACAACAATTAGCTGATGTACACGAGGCCACGAGGACGAAATTAGCAACAAATACTGATCGTATGAAGACCCGCTATGACTTACGTGCTAATTCCTGCAGGATTTAACGAAGGTGATCTTGTTTGGCTGTACAACCCGAAACGACGTAAGGGACGTTCTCCAAAATTGCAACAACACTGGGAAGGACCATATTGAGTAGTAACTAGAATTAATGACGTGGTATACAGGATTCAGCGTGGCACAAGAGGCAAGCACAAAATTGTTCATTTGGACCGCTTGTGTCAATACTACGAGCGTCAAGACCGTGGACCACCTGTTGTTCGGGACGAACAAGCTTAAGAAGGGGGCAGTGTTACGTGCAATAGAAAGAGACAACTGGTGAGATCTACTAGCAATAAACAACTTCAAGCTCGGAGAGTAAATGACTTCAGGTTCGGAGAATCGATTATGAAATCTACAGGAAAGTTCAGGAATAGAACACATAGAATAGTCAAGAAGCTTTTGGAATAGAACACTCCAGAATAATCCGGAGAGTTTCTAGGGTATAAATATAACAGTTGTCATCGCCAGAAAAAGGAGTCTTGTTTTAGTCGTTGCAGTGTTAAGAAGCGAAAGTAATAAAGAAGCGATAGTGTTGGAAGTGTATGTAATTAGATTGCGATAATTGAAAGTACAGTGTTAGCGGTAATTAGAGTTGAGTGGATTAAATAAACGTTTGTGAACTTTATATGATTTAAGTGTAATAAAGAACTTATATATTAATTATTTAATATTGTGTTTTAAATAACGAACCAAAGGCCACGCTCGAAACAATATATAAGTTCTTCATTACACTTAAATCATATAAAGTTCACAAACATTCATTTAATCAACTCAACTCTAATTATCGCTATCACTCTACTTTCAATTATCGCACACACTTTCGCTTCTTTATTACTTTCACTTCTTAACACTGCAACGTCTAAGACAAGACACTTTTTCTGGCGATGACAACTGTTATATTTATACCCTAGAAACTCTCCGGATTTGTTCTATTCCTGAACTTTCCTGTAATAATAATCGATTCTCCGAACCTGAAGTGGTTTTCTCCATTGTCAGTAAGAGTAAACGACTTCAGGTTCAGAGAATCGATTATGGATAAAAATGAATAGAACAGTTAAGAAGCTTTTGGAATAGAACACTCCAGAATAATCCGGAGAGTTTCTAGGGTATAAATATAACAGTTGTCATCGCCAGAAAAAGAGTCTTGTCTTAGACGTTGCAGTGTTAAGAAGTGAAAGTAATAAAGAAGCGAAAGTGTGTAATTGGATTGCGATAATTGAAAGTAGAGTGTTAGCGATAATTAGAGTTGAGTTGATTAATTGAGGAATTGTGAATTTTATATGATTAGAGTGAAATAAAGAACTCGTATATACATTATTTAATATTGTGTTTTAAAATAACGAACCGAAAGGCCACGCTCACAACAACTGGTGTCAGAAGTGAAATAAATTCGCGAAATAAAGTGGTGGCAATTGACTTAAAAATTCAAAGTGTGATTAATTTTGAGAAATTGTGTTAAATTTTGAAAGTTCTGGAAAATAATTAATATTCAACTGTAAGTGAATTATTAAAGTAATGGGGCGCAAAGTGGACGAGCTTCGAATGCAGGATTTGAAAGTGGAGTTAGGGAACCGGTCACTACAAACGACAGGTGCAAAGAAAGTTCTAGTCGAGCGACTTAGACAAGCTCTGATAGAGGAAGGAAAGAATCCTGAGACATTTGTTTTCGAAGAGAACTTGGAAGGAACCGAATTTGAAGAAGAGCCTGAAATGAAAATGGAACAGCTTTTGAGTACTTTAATGAGCAAAATGGAAGCCCGTTTTGATGAACAAAAGAATTCTCTCGAGGAACAAACGAATTCTCTCGAAGAACAACAGAATTCTCTCGAGGAACAAAAGAATTCTCTGGAATCCCGTTTAGATGAACAGAAGAAATCTATGGACGAACAAAAGAAATCTATGGACGAGCAAAAGAAATCTATGGACGAACAAGAGAATGCTTTTGTTGAACAAAAGAATTCTCTGGAATCTGGGAAGAAATCTATGGAAACGCGCTTGGACGAACAAAAGAGTTCTCTGGAGAATTGTCTAGAAACTCGTTTGGAGGATCAGAAAAATTTTCTAAAAAGTTCTTTAGAAGAACAAAATTTGAAAATTGAAGGAATTGAGCAGGAATTTTAACAAACGGTTTCGGAAGTTCAACAAAAAGTCACCGAGCAACTTGAAAACGTTAAAGCAGATCGTCAGCCTCTAAACGTAGCAGCTGAAATATCCGGTGCAGGTAGAATGAAACCTCCCATATTTGATAGGCAAAATTCGTGGCATATCTTCAAGAGACAATTCGAGGCAGCTTCAGAGGTAAATGGATGGAATGATGAAGACAAAGCTATAGCTCTGGTGTTAGCACTTCGAGGCCCTGCGTCAGAACTCTTACAAACTGTACCGATTGAAAATCAACGTAATTACTCTTCATTAGTACAGGCGATAGAATTACGTTACGGAGATGAACACATGCAGCAAGTATATCGCCTACAGTTGCGCAACAGGATTAAAAAACATGGCGAATCACTACAACAACTGCAAGCAGATGTAGAAAGATTAGCGTATCTTTCATACTCCAGTGTGAATGCGGATTTTCTCAATGAAGTGGCGACGGAGGCATTTGTGAACGCTATTGCAGATCAAAGTTTACAACAAGCGTTAAGGCTAGCAGGAAGGAAATCAACAGCAGAAGCACTAGCCTATGCATTAGTGTATGAATCCGCCAGACAAGCTTCGCGGTGTGCAGTACGAATGAGAGACATTTCGGTGGTCGAATGTACTTGTAATAGAATGCAGTCATCCCAGAGCTCACCTTTGCGTGGTATCCTTCGATACTGGAATTGTAATAGACCAGGACACCTACAAAGAGACTGCAGAAAACGCCGACGAATGGAATCTCTAGATGAAGAGAGGAAAGCGGAATTGCAAATATATCGAGCTGAGCAGCAGACTTGCAATAGATTGCAGTTATCACTGAGCACCCCTTCACGTAGTGTTCTTCGATGTTGGGATTGCAATAAATTGGGACACCTTCAAAGCGACTGCAGCAAACACCGTCGAAAGGAATTAACTGAACAGAAAGGGAGAGAAGAATGACCAAGTTGGCGAGCTAAAGAGCAAACTATTCTCAGGGAGACTAGAATCCAACCTTATGGCTTTGAGAGCCTACACAGGAAAGGACGTATCCATGGAAATGCAGAAGCCTTGGTACAACGTCAATGGGAACCTGAATGTAAGCATTATTACGGCTGGGAGAAAGGAAATGAGAAAACAGCTACTATACAGTTGGGAACTGTGGAGCCATCAACAGGTTGGGACATCGAGAATTTGCGAACAGTACAACGGGAAGATCCGGACATATCGCATATTCTTGCTTGGAAAGAAGACATGGAAAGACCAGAATTGAAGGATATTTCGAGGATGAGTGAAAAGCTGAAAAGCTACTGGGCTCAATGGAATTCTCTTCATGTCGAATGCGGTATATTAAAACGCAAGTGGGAAGCACCTAACGGTAAATCGTTCCGAATGCAAATAGTCGTCCCGGCATCAAAGGTCAACGATGTTCTAGGTAAAATGCATCGTGGAGCATCTGGAGAACAGTTGGGAGTGAATAAAACAATTTCTAAAATACTGGCTAAAATATTGGCTACATATGCGGGAGGATGTAGAGAAGTGGTGTAGCAGATGCACTGTGTGTTCTTCTTACAAAGGGCCGCCACGTAGCAGCAGAATGGAAATGTATAAGTGTAATGTCAGAGCCCCATTGAAACGGAAAGCTGATGTACAAGGGGCCATGGGGGCGAAATTAGCAGTAAGTACCCATCGGATGAGGACACGCTATGACTTACGTGCGAATTCAGCAGAATTCAATGAAGGTGATCTTGTTTGGCTATACAACCCGAACCGACGTAAGGGATGCTCTCCAAAATCACAACAACAGTGGGAGGGGCCGTATTCAGTAGTAACTAGAATAAATGACGTAGTATACAGGATTCAACGTGGCACAGGAGGCAAACGAAAAATCGTCCATCTGGATCGCTTGTGTCAATACTACGAGCATTAAGACCGTGGACCACCTGTTGTTCGTGACGAACAAATTTAAGAAGGGGGCAGTGTTACGTGCAATAGAAAGAGACAACTGGTGACATCTACTGGCAATGGAGAGTAAACGACTTCAGGTTCGGAGAATCGATTATGGATAAAAATGAATAGAACAGTCAAGAAGCTTTTGGAATAGAACACTCCAGAATAATCTAGAGAGTTTCCAGGTTATAAATATAACAGTTGTCTTAGACGTTGCAGTGTTAAGAAGTGAAAGTAATAAAGAAGCGAAAGTGTGTAATTGGATTGCGATAATTGAAAGTACAGTGTTAGCGATAATTATAGCTGAGTTGATTAATTGAGGAATTGTGAATTTTTTATGATTAGAGTGAAATAAAGAACTTGTATATTAATTATTTAATATTGTGTTTTAAAATAACGAACCGAAAGGCCACGCTCGCAACAATATTATAGGTACCTTAGATAAATAAATAAATTATTTTCAAATTAGGAATGGTTTATTCTAATTTCAAAATTGCGTCAATTTTGCAATGCCTCCTTTCAGCCAACGCATCAACAGCTTTGTTTCGCAGCAGCCAGTTGCAGATCATTAAAAATTCTTACATATAGTAAGAGAGCTAGCAGCGTCATCCAATAGTTAGGCATGCGGCCCATCTGTTTGTTGAGAGGGGTTGCGTTTATCTGTGTCCATTCCGTTCCACAGGTAGATAAACAAAGCAGTTTTCAAAATGATTTTAGTTCGATTTTTCTTTCTTTTTTATTAGTTTTTACAAAAATATAATATAATTTCATTATTCCCAGACAGTTTTTTTTTCTGCTAGTATGTGCCAGACGCTTTTTTTCGATAAAAATATATTTAAAAATATTATTATATTATGGCTGTAACTTTTATACGAGCTGCGAAGGAACAACATGAAATTAATTTGTCAGGCAGAAATTCGGTTGATTGTTAATAGCCGATTGGAGTGTGATAGGGAATAAATGTGTAAGAGTACGGCCGACAAGACGTTGGTTTTTAACGAAAAAAAACGTCTAGAACGGTGCCAGCAATGAGGAAACTGTCTGGAAATAGTAAATTTATATTGTTCGTTGTTTAAAAAACTAGATGAAAAAAAAACGAACTGAAATCATTTTAAAAACTACTTTTTTTACCTGTGTAACGGAAAGGGCACAGGTAAACTCAACCCCTCTTATCAGGCAGCGTAACTGAAGGGTATTGGCTGTAGGAATTCCATTTCAGATCCTTTCCTGACTAGTTGGACCCCTATCCCGATGTCTGCGATATTGCAATGTAAATATTTGTGCAAATAAATTGGAGTGCGTTAATTTAATTAACTCCAGCAGGCTGTCCCAAATCAGTTTGGAGTTGAATCTATTTGATTGAAGAGCCAGTAATCCAGCTCTGCAGTCAGAAAAGATATTATAGATGGTTTTGTTGCTGTAGGTTCTCTTGATATTTTTCCTAATATATAGCCCTTTTATATATGCCGACCCGAGGTCTTGAACCATAAGCTCCTGCCCCATCGCCCACATTTGTTTTGAAGCCATCCGTAAATCGAAATTATGTTCTATCTAGGCTCAGGCGCTGCGAGCACCCGAATGAATTCAACTTTATTAGATCGTACTCGGCAACCAATAATGCATAAGAATTCTGAAGAAAAATTTCCAGTAATTTATAAGAAACAAGTAAAAAATCTAGAATTCGTCTAAGACCAATTCTTATGATATGTAGATGAATACTCGTTTGTAATTGCGTATAGTCACCCATCTGCGCAAGTTTGAGTTTTGAAGTGGTTTTTGAATATCTCTAGAACGGTTCGTCGAACAGAAAAAATGATTATAACAAATTTTATAGGATTTCATATTCTGAAGAACAGGATACGTAAAAATCCTAAATTTTTATATGGCAACACCAAGAAGGAGTTACCCGATTTGGTCTGTTTTTGAAATTCTATTTACTGGTTTTATGAAAACACTATGTACAAAATTTCAACGCTCTACGTTGACGCATTCTCAGGCAATGTCCAAATATGTAGTGAAAATGAAATT
Source organism: Dioctria linearis (assembly GCA_963930735.1). NCBI lineage: Eukaryota > Metazoa > Arthropoda > Insecta > Diptera > Asilidae > Dioctria > Dioctria linearis. Next base: position 224,832,796 of record OZ005742.1, read on the forward strand.
TTTGTAATGGCAACCGTACGAAGGAGTTACCTGATTTGTCCCATTTTCAAACCTAATTTTGCTTTTTTGTTTAAAAGCCCATGTGCAAAATTTCAGCTTTCTCAGTACACGCGTTCTCGAGTGAGGACGGGCAGACAAACGGACATGCAAAAATCAAAATAACTTTTAATTTTATGCATGGGTCCAATTCGTTGTGCTCTAGCATCATTATACCTCAAACTTTGAGGTAAAGGAGGCGACATCCCACAGTAAAGTATATGTATGGCAGCGTAGCCAAAAATTGATTTTGGCAGGGTGTTTGACTGTCACTTTTATGTAAACAAAGAGCCGCGAAGTGTGTTTGGCGCAGAGACGTACTAGTTACAAATGAATAATTTACTTTTAATAGGAAATGGTTAATTACTATTGGACTAAGTGTTAGTAATATAAAAAAGAGTTACATGTGCTCGAAGATTTAGATACAACAAGCTGTGTTGAGGAAAATGCTTTAAAAATACTTTTGTGGTAAATTCGGTAAATTCCACTGACATGCAATCGCAAATAATTTAAATATATCGTCAGTGAGAGCATAACTGAAATCAAAACTGATGCCACATGAAATAGGAGATCAGTCAGTCCATTTATATACTTGTCAGTGGGTGGTGCGGCAGATTGTGCGGAGTTTCTAAGAAATGTATTTGAATTTTCGCGCCATTAATTTGTTGTGATATTTAAGGCATCAACAATTTTTAACGCCGCCTCTGACACCTCACAAAAACAAGAAGGAGCGAGATCACTGACTTATAACAATGGACTGAGCGATTTGCTATTTCATGTGGCACAAAAAATATTGTGTTTCTGTTTATCACCGTTAGAGCACCCTTTAAAACGATTACATAAAAAACATGTAAAACTCAACCAATCAGATGAAATTTTACACCCGTAAATCGAATTTAGTTAAAAAAATATATTTTCTTGTGCCCTAGTGGTATTTTAATCGCTTATAAGGAATTAAACTCATTCCGACTTTAATTTTCAAAAGTTATTCTTAACTGAATTCTGCTTATGGGCAAGAGAGACGGAGCATGGTAAACACTATCTTTACCTTATTCCTTCTGCAGTGATTGCATCTGTGGCCAACTTAAAAACATTAAATGGATAAGCAAACGTTCCAGAATGTAATGTTTTATGTTGGTAGCTCCAACTCTGCCATAGCGCGAAAGAGAGAACTATAAAACTTGTGCCATGCTTTCCTATGGGAAAATGACAATACGCTCCACTGACATATAATAAGAATGGACTGAGCGTTCTTGCTTCAAAAATGGCACAAATATTGAACAGGCTATGAAAACCCTTTATTTCGTACAATTGCACACCGATTCATAATTTATTATTATTTGTCGATTGGAAACACTAAAGATGTTATAAAATAGTATTGCATTAAATTAAAATTATTAAGGAAGTTAAACTTGTTTTAATTAACCCAAAAATTAATTTTTAATATTATTGAAAAATGTGTTCCTCTGCAGATTTGTTGTCAAATTTCCTTGAGCTTGTAAGAGATAGACGTATAAAAGCAATATATTTGTCTGAACTTTTATGTCATTTCCAATGCATTCCAATTAATACAGCCGTACTGTTTCCAAAATTGGTTACAGTTCAGTGTACATTTTGAGCTTGAAAGAGACAAATAGATTTTAACCAAAATTTGTGCCATTTTTGACTATAGGAATTAGATAGGATGGCTCAGTCCATTCTTATTATATGTCAGTGATACGCTCAGTAACCAAAAATGAAGTGTTCGTCAGTGCTTGCAAATATAAATTGGATTATAAACTAGTGAAATCATGTTTTGTTTAAAATCTGTTTTGTTAATAGCCGCAGAGATTTATATAAATTAATTATGTGAATTATTTCAAAATAAAGTAGAAAAAGAACATTTTTTACCACAGATGCTTCGCACAAAACCTTTGTTACTTTTTGCAAATTGACAAGTTGTTTAGAATAGGGATGACGTGTAAATACATGTAAAAATCACTGACTTATAACAATCACTGACTTATAACAATGGACTGAGCGTATTGTCATTTTCCTATAGGAAAGCATGGCACAAGTTTTATAGTTTTCTCTTTCGCCCTATGGCAGAGTTGGAGCTACCAACACAAAATATTGCATTCAGGAACGTTTGCTTATGCCATTTGATGTTGTTATGTTGGTTATAGATGCAATCACCTCAGAAGGAATAAGGTAAATATAGCGTTTACCATGCTCCGTCTCTCTTGCCCATAAGCAGAATTCAGTTAAGAATAACTTTTGAATATTAAAGTCGGAATGAGATTAATTCCTCATAACACTTGGGCACAAGAAAATATATTTTTTTAACTAAATTCGATTTACGGGTGTAAAATTTCATCTGATCTGTTAAGTTTTATATGTTTTTTATGTAATCGTTTTAAAGGGTGCTCTAACGGTGATATACAGAAACACAATATTTTTTGTGCCACATGAAATAGCAAATCGCTCAGTCCATTGGTAAAAATGGACTACCAAACAACCAGAAATTCATTACGCAAAATCTGGTTTATCACCATTCCTGATTGCTCTATATTCTAAACCAGTCAACAACCAGATGTGAAAAGGCAGATCGCAGAAATTCTATCGAAAATCCGACCGAAAAATTTCTTGGAAGCCCACAGTGCCTAGATAAGATATTTTGTTTGTTTTCAACTTTCTGATGCGAAAGCGAAGTACGATATTCTTTTCACTTAAAGACGTATCATACACATTTGCCAAATCCTTTTAATCATCTTGATACTAATCAAGATATGCCTTTAAATTTCCTTATTACAGATCAGATTTTTTCCACATTTCTTTCTACACATCATCAGATAAAGAAAGACGGAAAAAACAAAATTAATTAGATTCTTTGCTATGATATGGCGCTATTTATTATCGAAGACAACTTATTATCCTCATATTCGCCAAATTTTGCTAACAGATGGCGGACCGTTTTGTAAGCAGATGATAAAGTACTGCAGTGACGACTCAGTAAGAAGAGGTAACAACATATTGTGCGCGGCGGTGGCATATCTATATGTATAAAATCAATGGTCTAAGACAAGGCTCTTTTTCTGGCGGTGACAACTGTTATATTTATACCCTAGAAACTCTCCAGATTATTCTGGAGTGTTCTATTCCAGAAGCGTCTTCTATTCCTGAACCTTCCCAAAGATTTAATCATCGATTCTCCGAACCTGAAGTCGTTTACTCTCCATTGCCAGTAGATGTCACCAGTTTTCTCTTTCTATTGCACGTAACAGTATGTTCGGAAAATCAAATTTTGGCGGCCAACTTAATCACGTACGTACCGGAGAAAACTATTTTTCGGATTAACAAATGAGAAACATATAATAGTAATAGACTGAGCCATCCTATCTACATAATTCCTATAGTCAAATGGCACAAATTTGGTTAAAATGTGTTTATCTTTTTTGGAAACAGTTGTATTAAATGGAATGCATTGGAATTGACAAAAAAAAAATTCAGATAAATATATTGTTACGAGCGTGGCCTTAGTTCGTTATTTAAAACACAATATTTCAGATATAATTGAAAAGCTCTTCTTTTATTTAACTTCACTGTTTTCTTTTATAACATTCTTAAATAATTATCAAATCAACTCTTCAGTTATCGCTAGTACTGTACTTATAATTATCACAATCCAAATATGTTACTTCGTTCACTTCACTGTCTGAAATAATGTGAGAAGCGCCGTATTTATTCTACAAATTATCCTAGAACCTTCCTGAATAGTCCGTTCTCCGAACACAAAGTTTTCTAAGATGTCACTAACTTTCCAACAGATGTCGCTTGTGTCACTTTGTTGCACGTAACAATATGCTTACGCGACGATTACACGAGTTAATGACGGACAGCCCTGATTTTGTCTGTCCATTTTACTGGCAAAAAATTATGTGCGTTCGTTCAATTGACTAGTCAGTTCATAATAAAATTTCGTCAAGCGGTGCAGACATTCCTTTTCTATATGCATATCTAACGATTTCTTCCTTAATCCGCCATTTATCTCTACAAAATAAAGATTAGTCATTTCCCACTCAAAAGAGAGAATATTAGAAATATAAACATGTTGGCAGCTCAGACTGAACGCAACCAATTCAAGACGTGGACACTGACAGGTTTGAGTCCAACTTCACATATTGTACGCGCGTCTTGTCGGCTTCACATAAAGATATAATTTTAGTAATTTATGTAACCTTTTGTAATTAAATCATTAAGTCAGTAGTCGGTCTTTTAATTACGAAGTGGGTAACAAAAGTGGCGACGAGGATTTGGAAAAATATAAAAAAATATATTTAATTGGAACAAGTTCGAGAATTTTCATGCTCACTGCAAAATGGCGGAGATGGAAAAATTGCTTCAGTTGATCGAACAACAACAGAAATTGTTGGAGATTCAACAACAAATGTTCCAAACACTTCAAACAAGTAATTCTGACACTGTGACTTTGGGAAAAGGAACCGAATTTACAATGGATTCCTTAGCAAATAATATTACCGAATTTTTCTACGACCCAGATAATGGAGTAACGTTTCACGCACGGTTTTCCCGCTTTGAAGATTTATTCAAGGAGGATGGTGCTAAACTAGACGATAAGGCTAAAGTTAGACTTCTCATGCGAAAGTTAAATCCACTGGTGCACGAGAAATATGTAAATTATATACTTCCAAAGCACAGTAGAGACCTTCAGTTCGACGAGACAATTGCAACGCTAACAAAAATATTTGGAATTCAGGAATCGCAGTTCAACATTCGATATCAATGCTTACAAACGTCAAGAGCAGGTTCGGATGGTTATATTTCATTTGCGGCTAAAGTCAACAAAAATTGTGAAGACTTTAATTTGGCAAAACTAAGTTCAGATCAGTTCAAGTGTTTAGTTTTTGTTATTGGGCTGCAATCTTCAAAAGATGCGGACGTTAGAGCTAGACTTTTATCAAGGCTTGAAACTGAAACTGATGGACCACTGACACTTGATAAATTGGTATCAGAAGCGCAACGGATCATCAATCTAAAGCAAGACACAGCTTTGATTGGTCAAACTCCAAACAAGCCAAATGTTAACGCTATTTATCAAAAACAAAACAAGCGGTACTCCAATAATAAAAAGCGTCAATCAATCACTCAATTAGCGCGGTCAGCTTCATCAAGCACTGTTGACACTCCACGAACACCGTGTTGGGCATGCGAAGGCATTCATTTCATACGTTATTGCTCATACTCAAATCATAAATGTAATCAATGCAGTCGAGTTGGTCATAAGGACGGATATTGTGCTTGTTTTTTACGGAAAACTGCAACTACTTCAGATCAATCACAGAAGTTTGCCAGATCTAGAAAACAACACTCTTCTAATCATAACAAGAAGTCTATAGTCAACAATTTAGCTATATTTGCCAATGTCAACAAAGTTCAATATCAAAATAGGCGGCGGTATATAGTAGTTCAAGTCAACAATATTCCTGGTAGAAATGACATTGTTAATGCTTCGCTTCGATTGCAAATTGACACAGCATCAGATATAACTCTTATCAGTCAACCCGTGTGGGAGGAGTTAGGGCGTCCTGTCACTACAGTGGATACCAAATTGCAAGCAAAAAGTGCATCTCACCATGGAATCAACATAATCGCACAGTTCCAATGCGATATTCAATTAAATGGGAAAGTTCATTCAGGTCAAATTTTTGTAATTAATGTTAGTAGCCTTAATGTTCTAGGCATTGACTTGTGTGATGCTTTTAATCTGTGGGAAAAACCTCTGAGCTCAATCTGTTACCAAATCAAATCAATGGACAGAGAAACAGAAATTGCAACCATCAAGCGTCAATTTTCTGAGCTTTTCCTAGAGGTACCAGGAACTTGTACAAACGTCATTGTACATCTACACCTCAAAGACAACGCAAAGCCAGTGTTTCGACGGAAACGACCTGTAGCATATTCAGCGCAGATTTTAATTGAAAACGAGCTTCAGCGTCTGCAAGATATGGGTATAATATCACCAGTTGAATATTCAGACTGGGCAGCACCTATTGTTGCTGCGAAAAAACCAAACGGGGATATCAGGATTTGTGGGGATTACTCTACAGGGTTAAACGACGCATTACAACCACATCAGTATCCATTGCCTGTTCCAGCAGACATATTTGCTACATTGTCAAACAGCAAATTTTTCTCTCACATCGACTTATCCGACGCTTATCTTCAGATACCGGTCGATGAACAAACTAGAAAGCTATTAACTATCAGCACCCATAAGGGATTATTTTCATTCAATCGACTAGCACCAGGAGTTAAAGCTGCACCATGGGCATTTCAACAGATTATGGATACAATGCTAGCTGGGTTGGATGGTGTTGCAGCTTACCTTGATGATATTTTGATAACAGGGGTGGACATGGAATCTCACATGCGAAATCTGGAAAAAGTTCTACAACGGCTACTTGACCACGGTTTCCGTGTAAAATTATCAAAATGTAAATTTCTATCACAGCAAATAAAGTATCTTGGTCATATTATTGACGTAGAGGGGCTACGACCTGATCCGGATAACATCATCAAAATCAGGGAACTTCCTGAACCAGAAAATATCACACAGCTGAGATCATTTCTTGGCGCAGTAAACCATTATGGCAAATTCATTTCACAAATGCGAAAACTTAGAGCACCATTAGATGAGCTTCTAAGGAAAAACGTAAAATTCAAATGGACATCTCAGTGTCAACACGCATTTGACAAATTTAAGGAGATTCTTTCATCAAACTTACTGTTGACTCATTTTGATCCAGCGTTACCAATCAAAGTAGCAGCAGTAGCCTGCACTCGCCTGGAAGAAACTATTGAAGAAGATCTATATTCAGCAATCAGAGCATTGCCAGTCACATTTCGCATGATTCAACGAGAAACACAACGAAATAGAGTTCTTCGCACTGTCTTAAATTTCATTGTACAAGGCTGGCCTGCATCAATATCAAAGGAACATCCATTGCATTCACAATTGATTTCATATTTCAATCGAAGGGAATCTTTATCAGCGGTTCAAGGATGTGTCATGTTCAGCAATCGCATCGTTGTACCTGAAATCTTCAGAAAAAGGGTTCTTCGACAACTGCATCGGGGACATCCGGGTATAGAGCGCATGAAAGCTGTAGCAAGGAGTCATGCTTACTGGGAAAATATCGACGATGACATTTATAAATATGTTAAAGAATGTCAAAACTGTGCTAGTGTAGCAAAGTCACACTTCATTCATGGCCTATAGCAAATTCACCAATGGAAAGATTACACATGGACATTGCCGGACCTTGTGGAGGGAAATTTTATTTGGTAATAATTGACGCCTACTCAAAATGGCCCGAAATTTTCCAAATGGACAGAATTACATCGACTGACGTCATTGAAAAACTTCAAACTGTTTTCTCTCGATATGGGAATTGTCAACAACTTGTAACGGATAATGGCACACAATTTGTTAGTGCACAATTCTGCAAATTCATGGTATCTCGAGGGATAGAACATCTTAAAACAGCGCCGTATCACCCACAGTCGAACGGCCAAGCTGAACGATTCGTGGATACACTCAAACGTGCTCTGAGGAAACTTCAGCAGGAAGGAACGAGTATAGATAACTTGGAGACATTTCTTCAAACATACCGATCGACACCTACTAGGAACTTACCAAATTCTGTAACACCTGCAGATATGTTTATTGGCAGAAAAATTGCAACAACCTTAGACCTGCTTAAGCCTCGACAAACAATTTCACCTAAAACAAATGTAAAGCAGAATAATCAGTTCAATCGCCGTCATGGAGCTAAATACCGTGAGTATAAACCTGGAGACTTGGTTTATGCTAAACTTTTTAAAAAAAAACAAATATCACTGGAATCCTGGTGAAATCATCGAAAGAGTTGGAAATGTTAACTACAACGTCCTAGTTGAGGACAAATTTAGACTAATTCGATCACATACCAACCAGCTTCGGGATCGAAAACAAGGCGACGCTGTCGTTGCTAACAGCGATATATCTTTTGAAACGTTGCTTGATGCATTCAGCATTTCACGAAGCGATTCAAATAGTGAAGAGCCTAACTCTATGCCTTCAATACAATCAGAGCACGAGTTAGAAGGAGAGCACTCATCATTGTCATCAACGTTATCAGGTGCTGAAATTACAGAGCAACCAGATGAAGAGTCAGCAACTGAACCAATATTCTTCACATCAAATTTAGATCCAGTACGCACTAAAGCTGGAAGAGTAGTCAGGCCGCCAGCCTACCTTCGAGATTATTCAACCTAAAAGGGGAGGTGTTGGCAGCTCAGACTGAACGCAACCAATTCAAGACGTGGACACTGACAGGTTTGAGTCCAACTTCACATATTGTACGCGCGTCTTGTCGGCTTCACAGAAAGATATAATTTTAGTAATTTATGTAACCTTTTGTAATTAAATCATTAAGTCAGTAGTCGCTCTTTTAATTACGAAGTGGGTAACAAAACACAACTTTCCACTAGCATCTACCTTTTCAATTTCCGCCATCTTAATCTAACATTCGACAGTATATTGACTAGTCTGTACTGACTGGTCAGAAATCTTTTCAGTACAGAATAGTCAGTAGGGGCTTACACGAGCTTGTGTAAGTGTCAAACGCTGTCAGTGTCAGTTCTACTGAGTCGTGTAATCCCCGGGTAATATACGTCTATCTCCTTCAATCTCAATTAAGTTTTACATCAAATCTGCTCCTCATGTTTCATAAATATTAGAAATTCTCTATTAATTAAAACAACAAAACAATTGTTATGTAATAAACATGTTTTTAATCGACAGTAGTGCAGTTCTGAAAACAACAAATTTGGATTTCTCTAATTTGAAGCCACATTCACACAAACTTTGTAAAAAGATAAGAATTTGAAGAAAAGCATTTTTGCGAGCATCCTTTTAAAGTAATCTAATATAATAATTAATTTTTCAATTTCAATTCCTAAATTCAAATAAGTTACCCTTTTTGTTAAAAATTTAGTTTTTCTCCGCATGGCGTCAAAAACCTTTTTGGCTGCTTTTTCTCGACCCTGTTTAGACGGGTCGGTATTGCTGGGTCTACGTCACGAAAACTTGTTGGTAAGAAGATAGTTGGGGCTGGAATAAAACATCACCCTACCCACAGATGTCGTACGGCAGAGTCAGTATACTGACCTGTGCAAACTGGGCCTATCGAGAAGTCTGCTTTTCTCCGCGACGGCCGAATCGGAGGAAACCACTGACATATATGGACTGACTGATCTCCTGTTTCATGTGGCACCTGGGGGCCTATTATTGAATTTCGAATGGGTTTTACGAATTCGTTATATAACGAATGGTTGATAACGAATCGAATTCCCCGTTCGTATTCTTGAACCTCATAGTTATAAAGCCGAAGTGGTGAAAAAGTTTTTCAACATAACGAGTGTGGTAAGATTAAATCTGTCAATTTACAAATTGAATATTGTCAGCTGTTTCATGTTTTAAAATATAATTTGTAAAATATGGCTAGCTTCAGTGAATTGTCATTATTGTTTGCGTCTGAAATCGTTAAATAATCTATGGACTAACAATTACGTCGATCGTTAATCAATTCCTGCACCCTTAACTCAACGCTAGATAGAAAAAATTTTGCAGGACCTCCACCAGCGCCATACAATGTTTTTTTTCCGCCGCAGATTTTCCTTTCACCACACATATTATTCTAACTCTGGAAATTTTCTATTAGCTTAGTTTTGAATATAATATCATAAAAAAACTTTTCTAATTCTGTTGCGCTCCAAGTATGGAATTCAATACTGATTTTATTTTGCCACAATTCTTGTGCCATTTGCTTTCATGCCTTTTTGGTTCAACTAGCAGTCCATGTACATGCATTAAATAAATAACTAATAAGGAAACGGCATATCGGGTGAAAACCTAAGCCACTAAATTAGTGTGTTGCGTTTGTATTTTGAAATCCTGACATTTTTAAGATGGGCAATTTTTTATAATACAAATTGCTATGTAAAATCATGTCAACGAAACAAAAACTGTTAACGTGTCGGAAATTCTTGCAATCTAAAACTTTTATTTCCTTAGCGCCATCTATTTTTTCGATAAGAATGTTTCCTTGAAAATAAATATGGCGTCTTTTGAATTCACCACATGGTGATTATGATTGGATCGCCAATCAGAATTCTCCTATTTCTGAAAACAATTGCTCACGCACACATCTTCAAACGGAAAACGTCGCAAAATTTCACCCCTTGGACCTGACAGTTTTCAATTTTCAAACACAGTTGAGTGAGTTCCATGGCTGCTTAGTGCTTCATTTCGTCGTTTGCAAAGCGTGTCCGATAAATGCGTTGGCCGGGAATAATTACCTAAAAACGAAATAATTTGAGGTAATCGCGCCTTACAATATTTTGTATGAAAGTAGTTAAAAGTAGTGTTATTGGTGCGTGAATAGATTGATTAAAAGTGCAGAAGTGAAATTTTTCAAACTTAAAAACGGATAAAAGAACTGCATCAAATGAACCGCAGTGTAATTTTGTTCAGACGCTAGTGAACTGTCAAATTGTTGAATGTCAATACAATAAGAAAATTAGCTGATTTGAAACGTTATTTTCTTTATTTTTTATGCAGAAATTTTATCGGAAAAATCTTCTGAAGGATTATTACATCTTTTGCAACACTTCGGAGTAAATAAAACTATTTTATGAAGGTAATTTAAGAGCATTTCTATGTACGAACTTTCTTTTATAAATAGTTTTATCATTTTCTATAAACTCTTCGAGGTTGACTGCTTTATGTAAAAACAAAAAATAATTTTAGTTAAAATACTGTAGTTATTTTTCTTTTCTAGATACGTAAAGAAAATGGAAAAATCAATAGTTGTTCCGTAAATAAATGAGCATAACCTCAAAACTGTGTTAAGAGGATACATATAGATTATTTTTTGACCTAGTTGAGAATTACTTAGGATTAGCAAGGCTTATCTTAACGTTAATTAAGATTTATAAAATATTTAGATATTTTTTTTCTAAAAGGCTGGCATTCAATTAAATCCAGAGTCTCTTAAATGGGCTCTTGTGAAATTTAGTCTTGTTTCTCTGATTTCGTATCCCTTCATTTCATGCGCTTTACTTAATTAATTATGAAAATTTTGCTTTTAGATTCATGTTACAACGGTTGAAAGAGTTCTAAGATATTCCTGACTGCACGTCAGATACTTGTTGTTTGTCGGTATGGTACAATTCAGGATCAACTGGTTACTATAGCCAACAGTAACAAGATTTTGCCGTGTTTACCAAGTGCACCCATGCAAAACCTATTTGACTGCAGTCAGGTTTTGTGTGCCGCTAAGTGAAAAAGAAAAAAATAATCGTGAACGATGTGCCACGGTTCCCATTTCATTGGTAGACTAGACAGACCTCCATCCTCCATGTGGCTTTACGTTTCAAAGCAGTTCTTGCTACTTCTATTATGAGAGTTGTTAGCGACAAAATTAACACCCGATAACGATTCAGTTTTGCCTTACCTTAGAAATTCTTTTGCGTGATGTAAGCATACATTAAATAAAAATAAAAAAATCTCCTTAATGACAAAGAAATATCGAATGGATTTCCTTTTTCACATTACTGGTTGTGAAAGGTATTTATTAAGAGCTTTAGAATACGTCCAATTCATTCAAAATACAATTCAATTTCGGAATACGTATAGAACGGTAAACCGACGGGACGGCATTAATTAAAGCACTGATTACTTTCTGGCTTCTTGCCAGAAATTCGTTGACTCTAAAACTCGCATATCATGTACAGTGTAGTGCAGGTGTAATATGATTTCTCTGAATTCATTTAGAATTCTACTAAGGTTCAAGTTATTACCGTATCGACCAATCTGATTGGATTTCGTTTTATAATGTAACTGGCTCCAATAAGTGCATAATATAAAGAAAGAGGCGCAAAAATAAATTGCTAGGCGTTCATGATATGATATTTAATCTTTTGACTGCGTTCTTTGAAATTATAAAATAGTTCCATCATTTGACTACGGTTAATCGGAAAATTCAAAGTTTTAATAAGTAAGATGCATTATACCTAAAGAAAGCTACATTACGAAACACAATTTGCAGTGAAGACGTATTCTTGAATTTTTTAATTGCTAATTCGAACTATAGATTGAAGCCTTCTTTCTTAAGACTCATTGTAATGTACAAATTCCTAGAGCAAATACTAGATTGTGTAAAAAAATGATAACAACGATAGTTCTCAAATTTTGGAGACTATTGTTAAAAATATTAAAGAATTGTTCTAACTTTCTAAGTGACTTAGGTATAAAAACAGTTGACAGTTTTTGATTATAATCCCAGAGGATTGTTAAAAAGTGATTGCACCACGTAATTTGATGATGAATTCATCCATTGTCGAGGTCATACGTCTGATGAAGTTAATGGAAATTCTTACAATTTCTTACAATGTCATGTAATTTCGTAGAGAGCAGAAGCCTGGACGTTCATCTTGACTTAGTCACTTATAATTTTATTGGCAAACAAGCTTTGTTCTTGTACGTTTTATTTTGGTAGATCATATTTTTATGAAAAAAAAAGGATTATAGCTGATAACGTCGCACTTTTGTACATTCTAATTGTTTGTTTTTTTGTCACTTAGAATGATAAATTGCGTGGAGCGCATCTCGAGCCATCGACAAGTCAAATCAATTTAATCCAATGTCGTACAGATTAACTGGAGTTATTCGGACTTGTGATAAAATAGTTAAAAAGATCAGCGTCGACTCCAGAAAGGGTAGTAAATAATCGATGACCGATTTTAAAGTTTAGTTTGCAAAATTTGAAGCGTGTTGGAGTAAGAAAAGTCAAGTGCAGTGTCATCAACTTACTTTTGGATATGATTGTAACTAACGGAGATGGTGAAAGATCAAGAAAAAATGTGTATATATAACAAAGAACTGGAAACAGCGACAGTAGTGGAATGACGTTATCTATGAGTTAATGGGTACGCTCCCCACTAAATTACAGTACGTTATCGCTGTTTGAATATCCTGTAGGACATTATTCAAAGATTATCAATTATTTCATATTTTCAAATTGCTGAATGAACGATAGACGTAGGTGAATTATCAAAGCGTTAATAGGTCAAGTAGGTTTTGGTTACCAAGTATGTGTATAATCTCTAAGGCGGATGCATGAGTTTAGTGGTTACTTAGTGAAATTTTATAGCACCACCTGCGATAAGTATCTGAAACTTCGAACACTCATCTTTTTAATGTACCTATATCAAATTAAATTTTTATACGCCAGCAAATTTATTTTCTAGAGTTTGTTGGGATTTAAATATTCCCCCCTTAACTTATGTATTTTCTTATTCCCCACTTTGCAGTCAAAGCTCTCAAGAACTCTTTCTTTATCTGTGTTAGTCTTGTTTGAAACAGGTTGAATTAAACACATTCCTCGATAGTTTGATGGTATTTAAGTCACGCCTTCTTAACTATTAACTGGAAGTTCTAATAAGCCTTTCTCTTTACTACCCAAGATATTCACTATCTTTTATGCTGTATTGGATTTTATTTTGATTATGATACATTTGTTTAGTGTCGGTCGATGTGATGGTAGTGGTTGGTGTAGCCTGTACCTTAAATCTTAATTTTTTGTAGTGTTCCTATCTCGCTTTTACTTAAATCGTTTCTCCAAACAAGGGTTGGATATCCACCGGCAAGCACTACGTGAATTGGGGTTTCAATTAAATATTTGTTTTAGATTAATTTTAAATATATTTGTCTCTCTGCCACCTCTGATTTTCTTAATTGAGAGTAACTGTGATATTTGTACATAATGTGCGTTAACCACTTAAAACAGCTGTGGTAAGCATCAAATCTGGCTATTCACTGTCATAAGAACTGGCCATTGGTCCATCTCATACGAGTATTCCTGATGCAGTGTGCAAACAGGTTTTTTGGGGCACCTCTTTCCCAGATAACCAAAGTGTAGAGATATCTCTTTGCTTCTTCTCCACCTCTTCCCCAGAAAACCTGTAGGCATACTACATCAAGAATACTCGTGTGGGAACGCCCATTGCCTGCTTGGGCAAGAACCCAGGCGAGAACTGCCAATTCTGAAATGAAGGGGTAGAATCTGCAGAGAGCACGTTAATAATAAAGTTATAACCTTCATAATAAAGGCGAACTTTTACTGGACCCAGCATTGCAAGGGCATAGCACAAAAATTCTTGAGTCGTGGTGCTCATTCTATTTATTAATAATAACACCTTAATTGCCTTCTTTTATAAAATTAAATAAATAAAAATTATACAACCAGTAGGTTATTAATAGACGAGATTAAAATTACCCAAGCCAAACAAGAACAGGGTGAAGTTAATGCTTTAAATTTGGTTCAAAGAATACGATGCCAAACTCAATCGAGGATTTTACAAAATTCTTCTTCTTTTTCAATTTAAATAAAAATACTTCAGACATTGGCCACAGCTTGGACAATCATTTTGCAAAATTACATGTTTTTCCATAATTCGACAAAATACCAAGTGTATGTTTACGTTAAATTTGTAATTGCCATAAATCAGAGAGGCAATTCTGTAATTTATTTAGGGAACGTATGGAGTTTATAGAAATATTAATGAAGAAATAATAATAGTTGGTGATTTCAATATAAATTGGTGTAGTGAAAGTATATATAAGAAGGAAATTAATGAAATCATTTGTGATAACGTCTATACACAAAAGGTGCGTGAATTTACAAGAGTAACAGGTATCAAGACAAGAACCTTAATAGACTATGTCATAATAGCAATGAATAATATAGAAGTAAATAAGAGTAAATAACAACGTAAAAATAAGCGATCATGAAAATTTAGAAATTAGCGTATTAATAAATAATTCTCCGACATAAGACAAGATGAAAGTTTTGAGATTTTTAAGTATAAATAAAATGAGTTTGCAAATGAATTGCTACAGATAGAATTGGAAAGGGTGATACTTATTGAGAGTTTGCATGACTGTTGTTAATTTTAACAATAGTATCCTGCAGGTTATGAAACAATTTTTAGTGCAAAAAAATATATGTATATACAAAAAAGAAAACAAATTCGTGGTATAGTACGGAATTAATAGTGGTAAAAGGGCGGAAAATTACAGCATATCAATGTGCAAGATTAACAAATGACGTAAATGATTGGATAAAATATAAAGAAGTGAGAAATATATATAAGCATATAATAAATATAGCCAAAAATGATGAAATAAAAAATAAAGTGAATGAAGCTAATAATCAAAGAAATGTGGCGTATCATAAAAAACTATCTTGAATGAAATGAAACCTAAAATAAAGGACATCCAATTTGGTGACTATAAATGCCAGCAAAGTAATGAAATGGTAGAGAAACTAATTAAATACTTTATTCAAAGCGTACAGTTCATAAAAGAATCCATACCTCATTGGACATTTTCGGACATAATTACAGAAGTAGACTATGACTTTGTTTTTAGACGAGTTGAGTATAATGAAGTGAAAGATATCTGTAAAAGCATAAATAAAAAACGGGACTTTAAGTCAATTAGTATAGACATGATATTATACAACTGAATAATTGGGGTGTTACTTTGGTTGACATAATAAATAAATCGTTAGTGAGTGGAGAATTCCCTAGCATCAATTGTTATCCCTGTTCAGAAAGTCAAGAACACAAAAAAAGCAGAAGAATTCAGACCAATAAATACATTGCTTATATATGAAAAAGTGATTCAAAAACAGTTAAAAAGTTACTTGGAAACAAATAAATTAATAATATTGAAACAGTCTGGATTTAGGATAAAACTTGCCTGTGTGCCAATGGAAGGAAGAAATAGATGCCTTAAATAGTATTGTTGCTGAGATTTTAGACCTAAGAAAAGCATTTGAAAATGTCGACTGGTACATTTTATTAACGAAATTAGCAAAATATGGAATTTCAATTGTTTCATAGATACTTGTATGGAAGAAGGCAGAGCACCAAAATAAATAATACAGTTTCCAGTCAAATTGAAGTATCGATGAGCGTTCTACAAGGATCAGTGTTTGGAACTATTTTGTTTATTATATGTATACTTATGTGAATGACATTAAATCAGTGTTGAAATGTTGAAATTCTCGAAGATAGTACTTTTTGCTAACGATGCATTGTTATATATATGTATCACTGAAAGACACCAATGAATTGAAAATTTAGAATTATTGTGTGACTTGTTACAGATGAATAAATTGAAACTGAATATAGGTAAAACAAAAGTTATGGCTATAAATAGTATTACATATAAATTACATATTTTTGAAGAAAGTTACGATGGCTACCGCGATAAATATTTACAACCGTATTATAAAATCACATTTTGAATACTGTTCTACAATATTGTTTATATGTAATCAAGCTGATTTGAACAGGTCACAAAAATTACAAAATAAGGCAATACGTGTAATTCTACGTTATAACCGTTTCACTTCTATTAGTAGTATGTTAAATTCTTTATTATGGTTTGATACTAAACTAAGAATTGAGCTAAGTGTATTACTTTTCATATTCAAAATGAAAAATGGGTTGGTTCCGGAATATCTTCTAAATATGATGACGTGGGTGGCAGAGGCTCAACCATGTAATCTAATCGGAAAACAGTTTCAAGAAATTTAATGAACTTCCAATTGAGTTAAAGAGTGAACCGAATTTTAAGTGTTTTAAAAAAGGTTGTGTGCAATATATTAAAAATAGAGCAATATTGTAAATTTTAAAATACACATATTTGTTAACTTGTAAATGAAAGGTGGTGGTATTGTACAGCGATAATATTATAAAATTCATTAGTCCAATGTGGCAGCCACGGGGTTATTTTCTTTTTTCTTTTAATTTGTTCATATGTAATTCCACACTGGTTTAAAAAATAGTGAGCTATTAGCAATCTACCTATGCAAAATATATAAATGCACGAATACTTCTGAAGAAGATCATACCTTTACTGCCCTATACGAACTCTGACCATCGAAATCATGACTTGCGTACTTTGCGCACTGATCACTTTGTATGTTAGGAGATAGGCTTAAATTGTCGGCACACTATCCTGCGCCGCATGTTTAATCGAAACATCCACTTAATCGTTTGTCTTTTTCCAAAATAAAAACCTCTTAGAAATTGTTAGCCAACTAGTTCTTACCACAAGAAGGGCATACCTATATGCTAAATATATAGAAATTCAAAACTCATCTTTTCGGCTAGACAATAAAACTTATGAAAATTAGAGAAAAAAATAATAATAGTCTAAAAGTTATGTTAAAAGGTATGGAACTATCAAAAGTCAATCTCTTAACCCTGGGGGTTTATTAATGAAGTGACCACCAAGGATTAGATACTTTGTGGTTTTGCGAGTAGACGATGCTATGTAAATTTTGGATAAGGTCTTTCTTTCAATACTGACATATGCATATGAAACTAAGATAAAATCTAAGAAATTCAAAATCATTCTTTTCATTTTGCTACAAAATTAATTGTTTTTGGAGTCAATCTAAAATTCGAATTTTGAGAGGAAGATGAAGGTATGGAGATAGATAAATCGTTCTTAGGGTTAATTTCATTTGGAACCGGAAATACCGAGTCTATCATATCAGTATATGAGTCTCTATATGCCGACTACATATTTACATATGCAAGTAAAGTCATAAGAAAGTCAGGTGGATCATAATCAACAGATTGCTGCACCACCCCAGTCTATCATTCAAGTACAGTATACGTGCGAGACTTCAGAGTGTAATTACATTTGCATTTAATGGAGTAGACTTCCATTATTATTATGTAGATCTACCTACCTACCAAACCTGCTTTCTTTACATTCAGTTCAGCTTATCTATTATCTTATCATTAACATGTTGCATCTTCTTAGAAGCTTCTGTTGGGTTCTTTTTTATGGACGTGATCATTTTCAAGTGTCTTCCTCATATTTTTTCTCATTTTTTTCTTTTTTTAGTACAATAAAATCAAGCAAACTCTGCAGCTTCGGAATTACAACAATGTTTCTAACTATAAATGTTAGGATTATAACTTAGCTCAGCTAATTAAATAAGAATTTCTGTTTCTTCTATGCGGTTCGTCAGGTGTTCTGAGTAAATTCCCACTGGCTTTGTAATTAACAATATTCCTTTCCTGCCAGAAAGTACCGCGGTTGATGTGTTTTAATAAGCAACACAAGGTTAAGCTTGCTTGACTTTTAGTTTTTCTCTTATATACAATCACAGCAGTCTCTTGAATATTATCATGACACAAGTCTTATTTAACTCATAGAACTAAGCAAAAAGTTTATTTTTCATATTAATTTATTTGTCTACATAAAAAAGTGCAACGATAATTAAAAAAACAAATTTTCTATTTATTACAGCAAGTCTACTATCTTACAATACTTACTGCAATTGGTAGTAAGTCGTTCTGGCGCCACACACGACAACCACTTAAACAACAAAAATTGCAAAGAAGTTTTTAAGAATTTGTAAAACATAATACAAATGTGGGACTGATTTTTGTGAAAAAAAAAGAATTATTACTCAGAAATTTATTTTGTGACAACTTTTTTTTATATAAATATTTTTTTTTAATTTGCTGTGCTGTAATTTAATACACGAAAAAAACGACTATTGTTATATGAAGTCTTAGCCATAAATTGTATTTCATACGCCTCAGTTCTGATGACCTCTTGCCTTATTCGTAAGCATAAAAAAAATAAAACTAAAAACATTTTTAAGTCTTTGAAATTGGTGAGACAGACAACCTACGACGACGTGGGGTAATGTTCTCAAAATCATTCGGAAACTTGACGAATTAAAACCCACGCGCGTGTTAGAGATTTGTGCGTTTTTTTTTAATACATATATGTTCCTCTAATAATAAGAACAGCGTGAATTATTTTATTAAAGACTTACGAAATAAGCAAATTGCAATTTGGGAAAGAAAGGGAACCGTAAAGTGCAGAGAAATAGGTGAAAATGTTTAGCCCGGACTATGAAAAAAGAATTTTAAAACACTGTAGTCCAGTTGCAAGAAGCTTGTATAACACTTTTGATAGTGCAAGTACATCATCATCGCTGGATCGATTTATACCTTGCAGGTGAGTAATTAAATAAATTATTTGTTATTATAAATATGTATTATGATAAGAATTTATATGAATTTTAACTAAATATTTATTACAATTTCTAAGTGTATTTGATTATAACAGGTTTTCTGGGTTTTGGGAAAATGGGATTCTGGCAAAATCATACTGATTTCTTTCATACTGCACAAACTTGTTAATAATTTTGTGTTTGTGATTCTAATCGGAAGATTGATCGCTAATTGATCATGGATGAGGAAACTATATATGATCGAAATCTGGCAATTGGATTTGATTTTTTTTTACATTTTGATGGCATGCATTTTTTCCAAATATTGTAGGGAGATAGTTTATTGAAAGTTAAATGCTACCGAATCAATGCAGTGTCTCACACTGACACTTTTCTCTAGTTTTTATGGCAAAAATTCAAACTGTCAAACAATCAAAATGAAATATCTACTTCCAAATCATCTGCAAAGAGCTTTGAAAAATAACACCGCAGCGAATCTGTAGATGCAATACTTCCTGCTTCTGGACGTGGGACTACTTCCAAAATAACTTCAATCCTTTCTATAAACGAATATTTAAAATCTTTAAAAAAAATAATAGGAAAATATTAGTAAAACCGTGTTGCCAGTAGTCAAAATTGACGAATTAGGGTTGTCAGTAACAATGTTTTAATGCTTGAAAACTTTTTATGGAAGTAAAATTTTCCAGATACGCACACATTGACAAAACGAAGTCTGCGAAAAATGCAGAAGGTCTCTGTTTATCTGGTTAGTCAAAAATAAATTTCCGTATACGATGCACTATCTTCCTCACAATATCTGGGAAAAAATGCATGCCGCTGTTGATAAAATTCGAAGCATGAACGTTTTGTCAAAGCTTCGAGGCATGAACTTTTGTGTCTGCTCTGCATTGTTAAGGTTAAATTAGGTGTGTATGTTTACTCAAAAATTTTTACCCAGGCTTGAAAGTTTTTACGCAGACTCGGAAATTTGTTTACCCATAATGTGTATCTTAACTTCTCGGACTAGAAAAACTGGACAGTTGAATGGATTTGCAAGTTGTCTGTTAACTTTTTTCATTATCATCTAGTATTATCCCCTCTACTAAAAGAATACTTGAATTTTACTCAGACTTTTTTACACAAAAGTAAACATACATACCTATTATAATATTCGAGGTAACTTGAAATAATTTTAGAATAGTTTAAGCAGAGTTTTTCGGGGAACAGATGTGCTATAATTCATTTGGTGATGATAAGAACATATAAATATATTTCATTATATGTATGCATGATTTGAAACAAAACGTGGCTCAAAACTCTAAACGCTAATTTCACACTCTTCTGATCTTGTCTTCAACTAAAATTTGCCGCACTTACACATCTTGAACGAAAATAGACAACTTTATACCTAAACATAAAATCAATACGGCAGCTGCAAAATTGTGCCAGAATTTGATCGCTTATGGTCAGATTTGACTAAAAATCGATATCTGTAGAATTTTAGGGTCGAAGTTTTGGCAAAATTATGGTTCCTAATGACAGTCGAATTTTATCACTTAATGGACGGATTCAACTAAAAATCGAATATCTGGGGGATTTTGGAATTGCAGATTACAAATATGCTTGATTTTTTCATATTAGAAATTTTGAATCAAAGACATCATACCCATAATGAGAATGTAAATGATACTTTTGAAATGAGTTATGAAATTTCAAATACACGTTATTCAATTTTACAAGCCTAATTTAATTAATTTTCTAATAAATTTATCCATTAAACCATTGTAGATTTGGAAACATTTTCACAATTTGTCTTAATATTTATTAGTTCTGTTGAACGTGCCCCTGGATTGCTGCAAAGGTTGATATATCGGCGAATAGATAACTGCGCTAATCCAACATTGTGCCAAGCATAGTACATTTGAATTCACTCGAATTCTTTATCATACTTCGGTACTTCGTTGGTAAAACGATCCTACAAGTATTGACATACTAACAAATCGTTTTGCATAATTAAAAAAAACTACGTCTTTGCAGCGGTATGGCGGCTATTTGGGCGTCGTAATGGTATGGCATTGTGCGTTGTGATATGGTATTGCGCTACCGCCATGTTTATTTTTATGGACTACAAAAAAATGTAAGAGTTTTTGTGTAACAAATACCATAATTTTTCCGACAAGTTTAATTAATTAGCCAGTAATTACGCCAGCCCGTCAAGCCCTAAAATTATTATTATGTCAAGCATCTTGGAGTCTATCTTGAATCGAATCTGATTGCACGTAGGGGAAAAAGTTAATGCGGCTATGCGGGTCTTCGCACAATGAAAGACCGAATGTAGTTCACTGGATGTACACCTCGATCGTTTAGACCCATGCTCACATATGCCTACTGTGTATGGTGGCTGAGGACGCTCGTGGGAACTGCGATCCGGAAGCTGGTGGTCCTGCCTGGGATTTGCAAAACCCTCCGGCCAGCATGACACTTGATGCGATGGTACCAGAGCTTCGTTTCGGGCGTCACTTTTGTGTGAATTTTCTTTAAGGGAATCGCGGACTGAGGAAAGTGCCTTATCGAGCCTTCCCGGTCCACTTTAAAAAAATTTTACCGACGGCTTTCATTAATGAGGCACCCGGGGCGGGCGTTTACCTTTTTAAACCTGACATCGAGATGGATCACTCACTTCACTTCAATTTCAGATAGTCAGGCAGCCTTGATGACGGCCCTCGGATAACATTTAAGTTACTGGGGGACTGTAGGTTGTCCGTGGATAAGCTGTGTATCCACAACAAGGTGTATCTTCAGTCGGTTCCAGGTCACATGGGATCATAGGGAATGAAAGGACTGACCTTTTATCCATGTCTGGTTCTGGTTCTCTGTTATTAGAAGCAGCACACGCCGCAGGCATTGCCTCCTCGGTTATCGGGTCTCTCCTCAAAGCGGATGTTCATAGAAAGCATCAGCAGAGAGGGATGAACATGAGTACTTGCAGGTGCACAAAACTTTTTCTTTATAGGCCCACTAGGAATATCTCTGATTTTCTGTTCGGGCTTGGAAGGAAACAATCGAGAACTGTGGTTGGATTCATCACCGGCCACAGCTCGCTTCACGCTCATCTAACAAGGATGGGAGTTGTTAACAGCCCTGAATGTGCAGGAAAGTCAGACAACCAAACACTTTTTGTGTGCTTCGCCAGAACAGGCTGGATACTCTAAATCTAAGTTCTGTCCTCCTATCAATAAGAGGATAGGAATGTTTTGGTGATATTGTTTCTAGCAGGACAGCACAACAGGCCGCTCTGGCCATCGTGCTTGCGATCTCTCGTTCCCCTGCCTTGAAAAAAACAGATTAATAATCATGATTACACATCAATCATGATTACATCGAGTAATCTTAGAAAAATGTTACCGCAATCATGATTAAATTTTATAGAATACAAATGAAACTTTTCAAGAGATTTTAAAATATAGTTCTAAGAAAACAAACAATCTGTGAACGTAAGAATTTTCATTATAGACTCCGTTGGATTATATATTAATGGAGCCAGCGTAAGGAATTGTAAGTGCTTCTATTGTTAGAGACTGGCACATGTCTTATCATTAAATTCGAGGATCTTACTGATTATGTGTACAAAAAGATAGCGAAGAGATTAGATTTCTGGAGCGTATAAGAAAGTCGTTGAACACGGAAAATGCAATAATTTTTTTTAACGCTTTGATTTTGCCACACTTTTCATATTGCTCCACATTGTTATATGCTAGCTCGAATGAATCCAAGGAGCGACTGCAACTGTTGCAGAATAAGACAATGGGTGTACACAAGGAAACGCTGCAATGATTAAATATTACTGACATGACCGCAAGAGTGAAGATGAAAGATCAGATTCACTAACTACTACTTAGCAAAACAATAAAGTATTGTCTTTATATGATAAAGAAGATTTTGACTCTGATGGCGAAACCGTAAATAAAGTTTTCCCTTTCTTAATTGCTCATAATATCGTTTACCAATCCACAAATATCAGATTTTCAATTACGATCCACTTACAAACATTAATTTATCTACCACTACCGATTTCAATAATATATTTCGGAATAGAAATACAACAATGTTTATTTTCTTTCAACTACAGTTTTAAAACTCTTGCAACTCTTGTAATCTAAAAATGTAATCATGATTACGGTTACATTTTATCTATCACTAATCGCCAAAAATGATTACTTTTCTGATTAATAGCATCAATCTGTAATCATTAATCATCAATCAGATTACATTCGGCCCCAACACAGTCGGCAAAATAGGTACTACAAATAAACTTTTTCCTGTAATTAGGGCTTACTCGTAAAAAACAAAAAGCTTATCGAAGTACGAAATACGCCTCTCGAACAGATGAGTGCATAAGGGTACGTGCACAGTTGAGCGAGGTGAGGTGAAGACATCTCGAGGTGTTACAACAAAGCGTTCAGTTTCTTGGTAAATCGGGAGACAAGAGTATAAATTATGCCATCAGGTTCTGACGAAAAAATGTTGTGTTTGTCAAGCCTATCTCCGATAACCTAAAATATTCCTTAAATTTGTTTTATAACGATATAAAATTAATCTTTTTTTGCTTGCTGAGTAAAGAGCTCTTCGATTATATCAAAGACAAAACCTATAAGAATATGCCAGCTATCAAAGTTAGTGCTACACCTCACGAAAAATGAAAAAAATTTCTCGAGCGAGATACTTCGTTGTGTCTCGTCATATCGTGCGCAGCCACATCGTGGTTATGAACACTGTCATAGTATATCGTTTTTAATTTTATTTCTAAAACTCTTGATACAAACTTGCGTCGCTTCGCTTCATTAGCACGTACTCTAAGGCAGGGTTTAAAATGCTCGAGCTTTTTAATTGCTCTTGCTCTTGCTCTTACTTTGCTCTTAATTGAAACAAAGTAAAATTACTTTGCTTTGCTCTACTCTGAACAAATCCTTAAGCATTTTACATTACTTTGTTTTGCTCTGAAAATAACTCTACTCTAAATGATTTGCTTCAGAAAACTTTTTGCTCTGACAATTTTTGCTTTACTTTGCTGTTAAATGCTTTAAATACTTTGCTCCGCTCTCATGTTTTTGCAAAGAAATATTATAACACTAATTTGGGTCATAGGTAAAATTTAAATAAATAAGAAGACAATGTCCCTTTTTTAAGAAAAAGGCGAAAACTTGGGTGATTCAGAAAATATATAGGTGCTCGAAAAAACAAAGTATCAACATAACCAAATCAAGAAATAAAAATTTCTAAGTAATTAAAAAGTAATTCGAAGTAAGTAATATAAAAAAAAGAAACAACACTATTATTCTAATGAGTTCCTTAAGTCATTATCTTCCTCAAACAATGGTAAAGTGTTGCCCGCTTCATACAGGAAATTTCGATTGAGTTTTATTATTAAAATGAAATCAAGAAGATCTTGCTTAAGCTGGGTCCTTAAATCTGATAGAATCAGTTTAAGAGCAGAAAATGCTCTTTCTACAGAGGTATTGCGAAACATGTGTTTAGCTTATTGTCTCAGTTGCACTACAATAGTGCATAGCCAAGTTCCTCTTCCCCATTAATTTAAAAGACGAAAGTATATGAAATTACTTGTTTCATTCTAAAAAACACCAAAAATTTCCAATTTTGCTCTACTGCTGCCGATCTTCTTATTAGGTAATATTTCACACAGTAAGCAATCAAAGCAATTCAAAATTACACATCATTTCTTTATCTCTTTCCATACACGCATCTTGAGACTTGAGAGCAAAGTAAAGAGCAAAGTGAGCAAAATTGCTAGAACAATTTTAAACCCTTCTCACATTAAAAGCTAAAAGAGCTTAGCAAATTTTCATTAAATACTTTCGAATCAAAGAGCAAAGCAATTTCCAAAGCTTGTTTTAATAACCAGAGCAAGTGGGAGCGATATATATCGAAAGCTTTTTTGTCTATAGCAAAGCAAAGCACTGAGACTTATGCTTCGCTCCTGTTTGCTCCTGCTTTCAAAGCCTGCTCTAAGGTGCAGATTATGCGATGTTGCCACTTCGTATACAAACGTTCATTAACAAAGCTTATATCTGCACAACATAGGTATGTAAAAAACGTCAATCGTATGAAGAGACGCTTATGATACAAAAATAATACCCAAACAAATTTCTGAACCACAAATAAAAATATCTGTCGTCCGGACGGCTCGTAAACCCAGTGTTTACACGGTACCCACGTGGTAGTCAGCCTTCATTGGATGAAAGAAAGTCTTAGTACCTTAAGCTCGTTGTAATAGAGGCAAGCTATAACATCTTTATCGTGTTCAGTTCGGGAGTCACTTTCTTCTTTTCGCTTCGGTGAGATGTTCAACTCCAGTTTCTAATCCTTTGTCACAGTTTAAATCTTTCATTTTGTTAAAGTTTTCCTAATGAGCCTGTCAGTGTCACCATGAGACTTGTTGAATTGAAATCTGTTTAACTCGTTTTGGCTAAATTTTTGGCCAGTTTGAACTTACCGCGTTATGTCGTAAGGGAGACCGCACACTGCCGAGTGTTGTTGTCCAGCGACTGGTCTGTTGACTTTTCACCGACTGATTGCTGCTTAATCGTTGCTGATTGATTATTTGCATGTGCGGATATTGCATCATCTTTTGTCAGATTAGTAATCGAGTTACAAACTAGTAGCGTTGTTAAAAACTAGGTAATTTATCAAAAAATTGTAACTAGTAATTTACTGGTGACTGAGGAGAAGAAGTAGAAGAAAAAGGATGTGGAAGAATTCATCCATGGCAAAAGGGATGAATGATACAAACTACTTTAACGTATTTGAAGATTTGGACAGCACAGTCCTATTTCAAATGTATAACAGAACGTCTAAGGAAAGCTTGGATGAATTTGTAAAGATTGTAGGTGAAAAATAAGAAAATAATTCGGTCAAAAGCAAGTCTGGCTCGCGCAATGAGGGTTCCATACCAGAATTTTATCGACGAACAGTCGATCGAACGACTTTAAGTATGTTTTAATCTAATCCACTTTGCCTGTGCAAACTAAAAATGAATTATTGTGTTTTCTCTTTAGTTAGATCTGTATTCCATATTTTATTTTAAACGCTACAGTATTGTCAAATTTCAATAAAAGTCAAATAGGCGGACACAAGAATGATCTTATTTTTATTAGTACGAGTTGTCTTACAAATTAAGACAAAAGAAATTTTTTCCAGCAACTATGACAGTGACAATAAAGCGGCAGTTTTCCCTTTATCTATGATTCAATACAACTAATCTTGATTAATATCTAAATTGTGGCTTTAGAAACCTAGAAGATCAGAGGAAAGGTGTTTTTTCGTAAATTTTATAACCACGTGATCATTGAAAGTACCCTTTCAAACGATACTCCGCACGATACAAAAAAAATTTATTGAGGTGGCCCAACTCACCCCCATAAAATATACATATAAAGAAATATTGCATAATTTTTAAAATATGTGCACGTCACGAAGACCAATTTTCAAATTCCTACCTCAAGTCGTTTTCGAGAAAACGTCTGTGACAAACAGACGAACGCAAGAGCGATCTTGAAGGGTTCCGTTTTTTTCCTTTTGAGGTACAGAAACATAAGAAGACACAAACTTCAGGAAATCTTTACCAGTAGAAAAACATCTTAATCAAACTACAGTAAGTAAATTTTCTTTTATCAAAATCATTTTCTTCGACTGAACACAGAGTAGGTTGCGATACCGTATGCGCAATGTCAACTGACTTTAGTCACTGTCTACATTCGATGCGACCTGCCTAACTTGCTCGTACATATATTTTCTATTTCATCTAGATAGGGTATAAACATCACTTCAATTTCACACAACATACATACATAAGAACAAATTATAAACATATTTAACTAATACTTTAACCGCTATGTATTCTCAAATTTTTCTACCATAGTTTTTGCAAATACCTACGCCAGGATACATACAATCTTCAAATCTCTTTCTTTATGCTTAATTCTTACTACTTACTCTTGCAACCTTTTATCTATGTGTGATTCAATGCCGGCACGAGCCAGAGAAACTGCTTTTCTATTATAGCAATATCATCGTAATCAACCCACCGTTATTTTCTTATCTGTACGAATGTAATTTATGTAAAGAAATTTTCTTTTCAGGGATGTGTAAAAGTCGATAGCGAATGACTGGTTACCTTATGAGTCATGAATCACTACAAGCGCTAATATAATTTTGAATTCTGGTAAATTCTGGCTGCAATAAAAGTGTACATGTCTATTAATATCATGTAGAAATGAAATATGTAGTTGCAAATAGTCTTGTACTGACAAGAGATAAATATTTTTAAAGTTGTAACTTATCTCAAGCCCAGAGTTGGGTAATGTGGAAAATATGGAAATAACAACTTCAAAGAAGTGTTGCCCCTTTTCGAAATACGCCATTAGACCAGTTTAAAAATTTAAATTGAATTCTCAAATATTTTACATACAAGAAAGCTTGACTTGATATCATATCATGAGTACTGAATTAATCTATGTAGGACGTATGTAGACGACTGGTTGTGTTAAATATTTATTTGTTTTGGAAACATTCTGTCCAGTTGAATAGAATAAAATATTTAGTGTTGGTTTCTTGATAATTGTCGCTGCCCTTCTGATTTCGTAATTCAAAATTTTAATATCGAGTAAATTTAATTAACACCTCGCGCCTAACAATAGGGATCAATTTACATTAGACCCAAACAGGCAACCAGTATCACTTCCATGTCCATATTTGTTGTAGAGACAGACCCAGTCAGTCAGTACACACCGGAATTACATTCATTCTCATTAATATTCATTTATTCAAATTATGTGATAGTTCTACCGCTGATGTCCGGAATCATGCAGGCGTAAAGGTTTTTATTCATTTTTTTTGTTCACTTTTCCTGCTATCCATTGGTCAATTTAAGACTGCCTACGAGTACATACATATGTGCATAAAATTTATTTGAGAATTAACACTTTTTTTTTTTATTACCCAATTTTTACTGTTTACCATTATTGTAATTTCAGGGCGAATAACAATTGGCAGACAAATTTCGCTTCCATTAGTAAATCAAATGAGAATTCACCGCAAGTTAATAAGAAACAACGTGACTGTGGAGAATCTGTTCGGGACAGCTTAGCTTATTCTTGTCTATTGAAAAATGAATTACTTGGCACAGCTATTGAAGATGTTAAATCAGTTAGTGATGATCGAAACGAAAACAATTACATGCCCAGTGCAAAAAGGAGTCTCTTCAAATATCATTCACCAACAAAACAAGTAAGTGACATTTTTTATTTTTTGTATTGCTTTTAATATTTTAAATACATATTGGATCATAATAAAAATGTGTAAACATTTGAGGTTAATGATTTGGTGGGAGGAAATTTTACGATCATATGTTAGTCAATAACGTCTACGTTAAGCAGGAAAGGGTTGTGGTGCTAGATTCAAATGTTCGATGAGAATATGTATATTTCCTTAGAGGTCATGAGTTATTTTAGTCACAAATAAAAATAAATACATAGTGCGAATTCAGCTGAAAAATTAAAGGAAGAAAGATAAAAATATTGCACGAAGTTAATTCTGACCAACATTACCTCATTGTATGTACCTGAGTTATCCTGAAAAGGTTACCTACTAATCGGTGAATTGCTGATTCGCCTTAAAAAATTCATCGATATTTTCTCAGTCCCTTGGCGGTTTGTTCAACATTTTTTCGTAAATTTTGGTGTTTTTTCACGACTTGTTCAACATGAAAAAAAAACGGCCTGACGAAAGAGAATTATCCTAGTTTGCAAGATGTCTATATAAGTACTCAATAAGTCAGTCAAATTTCAAAGGAATTCGTTTAATAGATTTCGAAATATCGTGGTCACCAGTTGGAAAAATACAGTTGTGAGAAAAATGCGTGTAAAAGTTCAAATCCGATTATCACCAATAAAATTCGAAAACCAAGACTAAACTAACCGTTATAATTGAAATAGGAAATGAATTTAGAGAATATAATGGCTTCTCTATTGTGCATTTATACCTGTTGGTATTAAAAGGGCTCAGGTAAGTTTCAATTGAACACACTTTTTTCAGTTTGTGAGCTGGCCGTATACCACTTACCTTACTACAAGCAATTAAAATTATCATATTTACCTAAATTACCTTGAAATTAATACTCTTACTGAGTCAAAAACTGTTCACAGAACACCTGTTTCGATAAAAGATGTCAAAATCAGTGCTTGAAATATCACTCCGAAAATAGTCATGTACTGAACTCTATTCCGAGTAGGAGTGAAATTAAAAAAACTTCTTTTGCTCTAGCAAAAATATTTGTCAGTTCAAGATAAAACTCTGGAGCGGAGCTTTTCCAAAGAGCAAAATATTTTTTAACTTCACTAAAATGCTACAAAATCAGACTCAGAGTTGTATGATTTTAAGTACCAGTACTCATACTAAAAAAAATATCCAGTCTAAGGTCAAAGTTTTTTACTTTTATCCGAAAATTCACCAGTACCAGTAAAAATATTGGTAATGTCCAGTACCAGTACTTTTCCAGTACTTACTAGTACCACAGTATACATACAGTAGGAGCTTAGAGCAAACTACTGCAAAGTGAATTTTAGAATTTTAATTACAAAAAAAAAAACCTCAAAATTTCTTCTATAAGAGGGAGCTATTAGTATGATTCGCAAGTAAATGGACGAACAGTAGCTAAGTACTTACAGAATCTATGGGAAGAAGTATTATTGTTATGTAAGTACACATCTCGTCAAGTCTACTTACAATTGTATTGTTCCATTACTAAACAGCTATGTTAGTTACAAATGTTGAAAGAGAAAATACAGTCACATACAGTCACATTATAGAAGTATCCTACTCATGTGACAGTTTTTACAGAGCTGTTCTACTGTATGAATATATTGTGCCAATACTTTACTGGGTACTAAGTTTATGAAAACCAGTAATTACAAGCAGGTACCAGTAAATTTTTACCCTTTAAGTATTTTCGAGTTTACTATGATTATTAAGATGCATGAATGGTGTACGCAAAAAAATTTTTTTAAGTCAATGAATTCCATTTCACATAACCTACATAGCAGTCTTTCAAATCCGTCTCATATATCATATTCTTCTTTATTTTCTTCCTTATACTCTAATAATAAATACTCCAACTTTGCTTTATGTTGAAAAAATCCTTATAATAAGCATTAAGTCTTTGTCTCCCACAATTAATTTTTACTACACGCTATAAATGGAGTGTTGTACTGGCGAGTAGTGGAAGGTACTGGGAAATACTGGTACACATCAGTACTAGTTTTTGTACAGGTACTCAAAACATTTTAAGTTCCAGTAAAAAATACTCACTTTTACTGGTAAATTTATTTCCAGTATAAGTACTGCTACTGGGACATGTAATGAGTAACAATTTACTTGAATATCATACAACTCTGTTCATAATACGGCAGAATCGCTGCCACGCCGCTATAATTGCAATATTTCTACATATTTAATATGCACGGCCGTGTGGCAACGGCGAGTGTCAGCGGCATCACCGTCGTGTGTGCAAACAGCATAAAGAATTTCAATGAATTTTTAATTTAAAGCTTTACGATTTATTAAAAAAAAGATAAGATAAGATAAACGATCCGCTCTTATGACTCGCCGTTTAATTTTTTGAGAGACTTGACTTGCTAGCCATATCAGGTTCTAACATTTCCAAATTTTTAGATCAGAATCCTTCATAGTATTGCTACCAAGTAAGTCTGTTGTATATAGCTAGCTAAAAAAAATAACGTACTCCTTCAATATACCACGAGAAGAAATACAGTCCTTTTTTGTTGCTCGTGAGAAGGCGTCATACAAGTAGTTATGTTAGTTCTTCTCATAGATATTTATAAAAATTATTCCTTTTATAATTCAAAAGAACTAATTTACCTGGAATAATGTCATCTGCTACATCTGTTTTAAAAGAACAGGTTTATTTTGTAAGAATAGCATAAAAGGAGTCAAATAGTGATTACAGTAATGATCTCCCACCCTCGACAGGGGGAGAGGTGATCAATTGCAGCCCTATATCTTGGTACACATCTTTTTAAGTATTCTTTTAAGTACTTCTTAGCTACATCTACTACAAACTTGCTACACATCTTTTTAAGTATTCTTTTAAGTACTTCTTATCTACATCTACTACAAACTTGCTATCAATACTTCAAATTCAGCATTTAAAATCAGACATGTTAACTCTTCGAATACATTCTACATACATTCAGATTTTCACCATTATTTTTGCCTAAATAAACCATGACTGAAAACGCTAGCATCATTCATAATCAAGGTAATAATATGCAATTATATGACAAAGTGTGTAATATACTCTTCATGCCTGTTCATGCGTAACTGTTTTAAAAGTTATACTGAGCAAAAAACATAAACATTTAAAAACTGATCATAGGAAAAAAATAATGCAAATTCTTTGACAGTTTCCACGAAACACAATAATTAAATTTGTTCTCTTCTTATTTCATATTTTTTTAGCTTTCTTAAAAAAATGACCGGAAACATCAAACTGAAAGCATTTTCATTTTACTCATAAGGTAGATAACTGCAGACCGCAGGAAATACACGAATGTTTTCAAACTTGTTTAAATCAAGAAAGCCGGAAGTCATACAAAATTTACTAACTTAAAGCAATACGCTTAGCGCATTTAATTAAACCTCTTGTGCTAATCAGTAAATACATAGGTGCACTCGAAAATAATTATCATTATGATGCCCTTCTCTAAGAAGTCAGTCATGTTGTGTTGTGAATTTGATCTTTTGTACATTTGAGAGTATCACGCGGTTATATACATATTATATTATCTCCCATCATTCTCATCATTTAACAAGGTCACTCACCCTGGTTCTCAGATGCATTCAGATCAGACTGATTCAGAAGAGATCTCGCATAGCTTTAAGAAAGGAACACTTTATAATGTATATAGAATCCATGATCGTGTCAATCGACTTTTAACAAAGTAAAAGTGCATCCAATTTAAGGCTAACAATATAAATTGTAAATTATGCATGCAGTGACGATTTGTCGGTGTTCTCTTATTCTGCTGACTCCACTGTAGAACTATTGAAAAAAAAGCTGTTAAATGCAGTTATCAGGTTGCGACATTTTCTAAAATTTCGGTTTCCGTTTATGACCTCGATTTTGTATGCGCGGTGCGGGTCAGATAATGGGAATACAATTAGAGCTACTTCTGGTTTCTAGCATTTTTATTTTTCCTTTTGAGTACTGAAAGTGCAGCAGAAGGTTATCAGAAGCGAGATTATACATAATAAGTCCCGAGACACTATGCGATTATGTTCGATGGTATAGGCGACGTTTCTATTATGCAATTATATGTATGTATACTATGTGTGTACTTAACAAAAGTTAGACTGC
This sequence comes from Dioctria linearis, assembly GCA_963930735.1. NCBI lineage: Eukaryota > Metazoa > Arthropoda > Insecta > Diptera > Asilidae > Dioctria > Dioctria linearis. The sequence goes on from OZ005742.1 coordinate 224,865,442, forward strand.
GTTGTGTGATTGAAGATTGAGGAAATATTTAGACAATTTTTGCTGGCATTGAAATTATTATAAATTAAAGCGTTTCGTTTGGTTTACAAGTATAAAGCATCAACCCAGATTTATTCTTGATAACACAAATAATAAAGTTTTATCAAATCAAATTATTTATAAATTTGATAGTAGCAATACGGATCATTATGGATATCTATATGAATCTAATGAATAAGTATGTTATTGAAAATGAAAGATTATTATAATATTGAAGGCGTCTATGGGCAACATATTGGCTTATGGTCGTAGGTTGAACCCTATTGACTCTTACCTATAATCGAGGCTATACATACATATAATGAGTGATATTTCAATTAGCGTCTCGGAGCCAGAGCGCACTATATTCATCGGCGAAGATTATCCAAGCGATAATTGTTACGACTGCGTAAAATTTATCATATTTATCAACTGGGCTGTTTGCACACGTACCGACAGCGATACAGCACGATTTCTAGCTGGCACTCCCCGACAGCCCATTTTGCTGCCATTCGATATTTTATTGCAGTGCTGTCGGATCGCAGTGTGTGTAGCACCTAATTAAATTGTGTATATTTTCATGCACCTGCGATTCCGGCAACGACTGCGACTGTGATATTGTCGAAACGTGTACAAGCAACCTAAATATATTTTCGAGCTTCTTTTCGAACTGTCAAATACAGGGTGTTTCCACCTAGGTATTTCATAGGACATGAGGTGATAGTACTCAACTAGCCAAACTAAATATTTATGGCAGGGCGGGGGGGCCTATATCAACCGTTACAGGGTGATAAAGAAAAAAATCTAGCTAAAAAGTACAGTGTAGTGTGTACGGTCTTCTTCTAAAGTTGTGATTGTATGCTAAACTTAAAAAACATTTTAGCTTTTAGGCTCTCCTCTTATATTTGACTTTTATTTGACCTATGACACCTATGTGCTATCTGCAGCCGTTAAGGAGTTATTTTAGCTCACAACCTATTCAGGTCATACCGAAATTAGCCGATATTTTTCAAAATGACGCGCTTTCAGTCACTAAGCGAACGAATTGCCTTTGAGAACCAGTTTGACAATAGGTTAAGAGCTAATAACTCTTTAACGGTTACAGTTAGCACATAGGTGTAGAGGGCAAATTAAATGAAAGTTTTCAGAGTTTACAGTTTTAATAAAAAAAGTTATGTTAATCACCGTTTTGTAAAAATAAAAAAAATATAGTTCAAAATAAAAAAAAAGTTAAAAGAAAGTCCGAAATTCTTAGTTTAGTCCACAATAACGCCTAGAGAAGATGTGTGTCGGCTGGTTGAGCAGTCGTTGGAAGGCCATGAAGTTCTGCATACAATGAAATACCATCAAGCCCAGCAGCCTTAGACTTAGAATTGCGAGCACTTTGAAAATCTGTTGAAAGGAAACTCTGGAGCAAAGCTTTTGCAAAGAGTAAAATATTTTTTACTCCACTAAGATGCTCGAAAGATATTGGAGCAAAAATATAAAGCACCTTAAGTCAGAAAAAGTCAGTGAAGAATCCCCATAAATCTTTAATTTAAGGCTTTAGGCTTTATTAAAAAAAAATATGTAGATCTTATAATATATCGAGGTCTTCTTAAGTCTTTGCAAGTCCTTAATTGACTTTCTAAGGAGCTATATTATTTGTAAGCAAAAAATGTTTATGCTCTGGCCAAAATGGGTTCCACATAGCGGCGGAGGAGCTCATAGGTAGGCCAATAGAATCAGCAAAAGGATTCTACAATTCAGGCCTGTATGCTGGTTAATCGCAGATTGGGAGAACTAACCAAATATGCGATTTCAAGACATCTATATCCTATGCAGACAGAAACTAATGATTTGCGAAATCTCATTACCTTGTTACCTTGCTATTAGTAGAAGGAATACGGTTGGTAGCTACTTTTGCTGCGAATTGAGAAATTGCACACACTGAGTTGGGGGACCTGTTGAGGTTTATTAACTCTTGTGGCTGATCTCAACGCACCCCCTAAATTTGAGGACTATTTTCAGGTGGGGTCCCAATAAGCTGTCATATCAATGGACCATTGATGGTCTAAGAGTGACTGATTGCTTGCTTTTCCTATGGCCAGCACTCTAAAACAACTTAAACTAACTTGCAATTGCAACGTTTGTTTGGAGAGATAAATGCTTCTCCAGTGACTTGCAATATTAAAGCTGCAAGTGCGGGAAGCTCGCATATGATACCGTTCGAGGTTTCATCTTCCTCCATGTGCAGTGACTGTATTAGTAAACAACCTGAGCGGTTATCTGCCAAGACAAATTAATTAGCGCGTCAGTAGTGGAGAGGGGGTGAAGATTTGAGAGTTAGTAGTCTGTTTTCCCATTTTTGTAGTTCCACGCTAAAATGGCTTTTTCGTAGGACAAATGTTAGGAGGGACCCTAGTATACGCTGTTCGGTTTTGGCCGAATCGTCCACTTTTTCATTTTGGTCCACTGCTTCCTGTTGAGAAACCCAAAGCAAAGTTACTTTATTGTCCCTACATAGTAGCTGGAGTTTCGTATGCTAGCTCCAGACTAGTTTCGACACAGTCTTTCGAGCACAGCAGGAGCCACATTCCTTCCTGTCAGAGATGAAAATAAACCCCTCACATAAGATATTTCTTTCATTATTCACCGGGATCTATCACCTCGTTCAATATTGCCATTCTAATTCGGACGAACCCTGTATATTTTTTTGGATTTTTATACCCTAGATAAAATCATAGGGTATACCTCATTCTGTTTGTAACATCTAGAAATAATGATGGTAGAGAAAAATGGATCGGACACCCACGCAGAATATTAAAAGTTATTTTGATTTTTTCATGTCGGTCTGTCCGTTCTCACGATATCTCAAGAAGTACGACAGCCGGACGGATGGACATGCAAAACTCAAAATAACTTTTAATTTTATGCATGGGTGGGTGTCTAATCCATTTTGCTCTACCATCATTATTTCTAGGTGTTACAAACGGAATGGCAAACTAAGTATACCCTTTAGAATTCATCTAGGGTAGTTATAAAAATAATTTCAAGAATGGGCTAAATCGGGCAAAGATTTCTTGGTGTTTTCATATAAAAACTTAGGTTTTACGTATATTGTGAAAACGATCAATCCTAGACATTTTTATTGTACTGAACAGTTCTTCAGAATATGAAATCCTATGAAATTGGTTATAATCATTTTTACTGTCCGGCGAACCGTTCTGGAAATATACGCGAAAAACCACTTCAACAACTTGCACGGATTGGTGGCCATTCGAAATTATATACTAAGTTTGTCATTCCATTTGTAAGACCCAAAAATAATGACGGTAGAGCATAATGGATTGGACACCCACGCATAATATTTTTGCATGCCCGACCTCTCAATAACTCGAGAACACGTTCACTTAGAGTGCTGAAATGTTGCACAGGGACTTTTTAAAAAAAGTAAATTTATGTACAAAAATGGGACCAATCGGGCAACTCCTTTGTTTGCCTTACAAAATTTTCGTTTTCCAATATATATTTGGTCACTGCCTGAGAACGCATCAACGTATATGGTGTTTTCATATCAATGGTAAATAAAGCTTCAAAAATGGACTAAACCGGGTAACCCCTTCTGTTGCCATATAAAATTTTTTCTTTATTACATATACTGTGAAAACGATCAGTTGTAGACGTTTTTATTGTACTGAAAAGTTCTTCAGAATATGAAATCCTATGATATTTGTTATGATCTAAATTTCTGTCCGACGAACCGTTCTAGAGATATATGTATGTGAAAAACCACTTCAAAAATCAAACTTGCACACATGTGTGACCGTACGAATTTTCAAGCGGGCATTCATCTAGGAGGGTATCATAAGAATTGGTCTTAAACCAATTCTAGCTTTTTTACAAAGTACTAATACCCTCCTCCACCCATCGTAATAAAGAAATGAATGAGCATGGCCCTTGATGCGTTGAAAGAAAAGAAGTTCTTTTACGCCTTTCTCACCTTTGTTTGCGGATTAACTTTTTATGTATTTTCAAACCAAACAGTTGCCAGCTCAGAAAGCTTTGGTTTTTCAATCATAACAATTTGTATACTTAAAAGGTAGCAGTAGCATTAAAATTTTAATTTAATATTGATTTAATGAGTATTTCCAAAAAAAAATTTTAAATTCAAATAAAAAGGCAGCAAAAGAAAATGGGTAAAACCAAAATTAATAACAAAATCTGATATTTTGAATATTTCAATGAACAGACAAGCCAACGCCATTGTTTTCTGAAAATTTATGTAGCTTGATGTTATTAATCTCCAAGTGTTATTCAATACCCGCCATTTAACTAACTATAAATATCCTGATTTTCGCTTAGGTGCCTTTATGACACGGCTTATAGTTATGTTTAGTCCCGCATTTCATTAGCCCAAGCTTTGAAAAACAAATGTAAATGCATTAATCAAAATCTTCTAACTTTTCCATTTTTGTGTTTTTTTGTTGCTGTTTTCTTTAATTTAATTTCATTGTTGCTATCACTAAAGAAGAAACAAAACAACTATAAGATGGTAGTATACCCGGAACGCAGATTATTTTTTTTCTCTATCTCTTCTGCGCCAAAATGCAAATATTTCTCTTGATGTCGATAAATCTTTAGAATTGAAAAAAAAGATACCGCGTAAATTTCTTTTACATTCTTTAAAAGCTTCACCGAAGCCGTCATGCAACTACTTGCCAGCATTTGATTTGGTAAATCACTTAAGTTAATCGTTTTCGACTATTCTTATTTAAATTTGTTTTTTTTTCTACATAATGTAGTCAAGCTAAATCGCAGAGACAATTAATGGTAAAAAATATCTTTGCTTCAGACTTAATTTTGATTTCTTAACGAGATAAATTTATGGAATAGCAACGATTCTTTAAGATGAGCATAATTGTTATACTCTTGAACTTGTCATCGACTTCATAATGTCCCCCCCCCCCCGCCCTTTATTGTTTGATTAAGTTCGAATTATATTCCGGGTGCTATTGGTCGACTGAGATTTTGCTTAAATAAGGAATGCATATGGCATAAGTAAATTCCAGCTTCGACTTTCCTCAAAGATAATGTTAAATATGTCATAATTAGTTGGACCTCTGCCGCAGAAGTAGTAGTGACTGAGATTGCAGTGGACGCTGACTTAGCTTATCACACAGTTGCAATTGTAATTTTGTCTGTATGTTTTTCTTGTAACTAAATAAGTAGGAATAATTTTAGTAGAAGAGAATTGGGCGCGTAGAAAAAGATATTTCAGCTTGTAAATTTTTGGAAAACAAATAATTTTTACTGACGAAAAGGTTACTATTAAGCAATTGTAGATTTGATCATTAGGTTCAATCCCAAAATATCAAGTAAAATTATTATTAGTTAAAATTAAAACTTGCTAATGACAAAAGACGTCACTGTCCTCTGTGTTGGTGGTACGATATGTATGTACTTAAGAATTTCATCATAAAATATCTTGTACTCTTCGTTAAGTATGTAGTGTAATGCCTAGCTTTTGAGATGTTTTTCAATTTTTTGAAATTGATTGCAACTTTTCCACCTTCATATGTGCTTTGGAGCTGCTCTCTTCTCTTGAATGTCTGTACGATGTCTTTATAGTTGCGTTACTGCAGCCACCAATGTTTGAAGTCGAATATCTGGTTATTTGATGTTTCTTTATTTCTTATTAAGGATTTGTAGAATATGATCCTGTTTCCGCCCATCAGTTTAAATAATTATTGAAGATATGCCTCGTAATCAGAGCTGTCGAAAGTAAGTTTGATCATAATTTTGTACTTGTCATTTTCGTACGAGTTCTACTTTATAGTCTTTTGTAAGGGACGTATTTAAATACCTATATTTCATTTGCATTCAACATAGTATAATAGGACCTTTCGCTATCTTAGTGAGAGTTAAAATTAATCACCGAATGGATTTTTCTCTGCTCCACAGATTCGTAAAAACCATTCTTCTATATTCACTGCTTCTTATGCCACCCTATGCCTTATGCCCACCTGCGTCCCTAAGAAATTTCAGGATACTATACCGAAGTCTGCTCTCTGCAGTTAACCTGCTAGCTCCAAAAAGAAGTAGTTACTTCTTTTGGTCACCAAGCAAGGCATGCTTTCGTTCCTAGTTTGTTTCCTATGAACCGATACCCAAGATAAATTCACCCTATAGCATCTGGAAATCTCCTTCAAATTGTCTTCACACAGTTACACAAATTCAGATTTAACCATTACAGCTTGCAGCTCAGTAATGATCACCTGACTTTGACTATCAGTATATACATATTTCAAATGTCCTGATCTTATTCCAGTCGACTAGATACTAACAACGCCTCCTGGTAAATCGTAACTATTTCTACACACCTGTCCGGTGTCTGGAAATAAAATTGTGTCAGTTCCATTTGCTAGAGCTTACTACTGCTCCACACTAATTTATATGATCAGACCTATGTATATGTCGTAGACACTTGATGTAACTCAACACTTCATGAAAAGTCTAGGCACTTCATGAAATGTAGGCAGATAGTGTAACAGTTTTTACACGAAGTGCCTGAAATTTTTTGTCACTTCATGAAATGCTACAAGCCTTTCGCCGGTAGTGTAATACCACCCGATATAACCAATTACTAGGAGACACTTCGTGTAAAAACTCATTAAGCGAAAACTGTTACACTATCTGCCTACATTTCATGAAGTGCCTAGACTTTTCATGATATGTTGAGTTACAGCAAGTATCTACGACATATATAACTCGGATGGTGCTACCATTTCATTCTTTCTCATTCCCTTCTATTAGAAACAGGGGACCTGATAATCGTGCTATGATTTTTTATGATTTTCACTCGAATTTATCGGAATAAGAAGAATGTCTATGTGAACGAAGGACTAAGGCACTCTTTTCTCAGGGGTCACCTACACAGGACGGGACTTGTTGACGATCCGGTATGCAGAAGATGTGGACAGGAATCCAAAACTATGACTCATTTTCTTTGTTACTGTCCGGCTCTCCTGAAAGAACTGCATGAAGCGGGAGGCAATTTTGAGCTTTATTGGAACGTCCAGTTGGGACTTATTAGAGATTGCTTATAAGTCTGGAGAGTGAACAATGGACCTTATTATGGCCTACGTTTCAGGGACCCCATCGGTATCTCAACCTCGGTTTCAACCTCGTTTTAATCGAATTCAGGATGAATCTGTAGCTTTAACTACAGTTATACCAGGGGCCGGATTCCCTAACACTGAGAGCTGTGGATTTGTAAAGATAAGAATTCTTTTGACACTTAACTCTCCACTCAGAATTCTGTAGCTGGGGAATTTGTATTGAGGATTACCAAACCCTCTATTAAACTCGACAAAACTCCCGGCTATGTTAGTTGTGGAGAGTAAGAAGAATATTTCTCAAATATTGTATGTTTTGGTTATGTTTTATGAAGGTAGCTAGATACCTATGAATTTTTAAATTAAATTTTGTATTCACCGCATATCCTGGCTATATTTACAAAAAAAAAAATTATGGAAATCCTTGCAATACTTAAGAGAAATATGAATTTTGGTGTCTCAAGGTACCCGATAAAAGTTTTAAATCACAAAAAATGGTCAATTTGGTCGTCTTCCAGTACAGAAAAGATGCTATTTTAAATATGCACGTTAAAGCTTGTATGTAGGATGAAATCGCATCTACATTTTGTCCCCTAATTAGATATGTAATTAGTTTTTGAGTCCGATAAATGATTTTGGAAATAACTGCAAAAGAAGTGAATCAGTCCTTGTACAAAAATGGATATATTTTCAACTCATCATTTGAAATCTACATAGTTATTATCTTTGTAGATAAATAATAGATTTTTACAAAATACCATCGCAAATTCGCAGCAATAACCCATAAATAGTTACGTAACATTTTTAGTTCATTACCCTCCTCAATTAAACACGAGTTTAACTTTTGATGATTTCGAGCTATTATCTTCTTTTTATAGGAACATGACATAACTATGTATGTAGAAAACACTGCATTTCAACGCAGAAAATAAAAACAAAAATATCTAAAAAATCACTAGCGATTTTTTTTTTTTTTTTTTTTTTTTTTTTTTTTTTTTTTTTTTCCGTAGTCAAGTTGTCTAACTCTTAACAAATCTACTTGTTCTGGTGTATTTTATTTCCCATTTGATTTGAATATTTTAAAGGCTAAAATCTATTCTGGATGTGTGGTGTGTGCATTAAACAAGAATTGATGAACGAAACAAGGAAAGATAGACAAGAAATGGGTGAAAAGAGCAAGACATTAGAAGTAACATGCTCAATCATGTTCGAAAAGTTTAATGCACCTCCCACTTGCGTTTGACTAAAGATTGCCTCACCTTCTAGGATTTTAATTTTAATTTTTTTATTTTTATTTTTTTTTTAATCGCATAAGCTTAACTTTCATAAATGATGACTATGGTGAAAACATGCAAAACCAGATCGATATCTATTTGCATACATATATATCTACATATATATTTTAGTAGATATATACTATAAATAAATTAAACGGAAAAAAATTCATAATTATACAAGAATAAGGATTTTTTCAGCTGCGTATTTTTATACTTGAGAGAAAATGCTGGAAAGAATATGCGTGTTTTTAGCAAAAAATTTGCATATGAAGATAAAAAATGATCGTTTTGTGACTCTCTATTTGAATAGCAATGTCATCATAAATAAGCCAGGCTTAAGAAAATTAAACTTTGTAATTAACTAATAGAATTTTTATAAGAAATAAGTTGTATGTGTATGAAAATGAATTATAGTTTAAAAGATAAAATGAAAGAGCGAAAGATTAAAAGACAATAGTACCACACACGTCGATCATGATTGGATATAATACTTTTAGGTTAAAGTGATTTCTTTTTAATCCTCTTATTTTTTCCCCGAATTTTATAGAAAATTACATAAATATTTAGAAAAATGCAATTACCATTAATCAGAAATAATTATAGTAATTGTGTGTAAATTTGGGGTATTTATACTTATTAACGATTTATGTGCGGTTAATTTCAACTTATAAAAAGAAAGCATTTTTTTTTTTTACAATTTCTGATGTGTAAGATTCAAAGGAATCCTTGTTGTTCTACAGAAAATAATCAAATTGTGCTTGTGTGCCCTCCAATGTTAAAGTCGATATTTTCAGCTTGATCGTAAAAATGAACTGGTCTCATTGGAGCAGCCAAAATCAAAAGTGTTGGAGAATAAATTTTCGATCAAGCTGAACTAATACTGACCTGGTGCTTCAAAATTCTGTTAACATATTTGTTAGTGAATGTAACACAATGATCCATTACTTTGTTGTTTGTGCAGTAAGCTTAAATCAACTTAAAAAGCCAGGATGTTACATGACGTGGCTTTGCGAGCATGAAGAAACTAATATAGGAATTCGTCAATCTTAAATTTTTAAAAAATGCGTGTAAACGGACCTGAATGAGCTTACTTTTAGTTCAAAGAAATGAGGACACATATAATTTTCGACGTTCTCAAAATCAATTCTATTTGGGTGATGATCACTATACCTTCTTCTTGTTTTATAATTATCATACCGAAACCCTCTAACCTGGCTTATTGTTAGCCTAGTGTTTTTAACTCCGTAACAACGGCCACTTTTCGGAGATTACTTGGTTCATCAATCTCAAATCAATACTTCTGTGCCGTATGGTATTGGATGTATACATTTAAGCTGCGATCTAGATGAACCGATGAAAACAGGTGATATGAGACCGTATCATCCAAGACCATTGACCTACCGAGCTATATGAGTGTAAAAGTTGAAGACTATCTTGAATTTCTTGGTACTTTCTGCATTTAAAAAACCATTCATTCGATACCATGTATGATCAATGAATGAACCGATCAGTCACTAAAGACTTAACTAATTTCAAACTAAGCCCGCCGAGCTCTGTATTGAAACTATCTCATGTAGAATAATTAGGTTCTCCACGTACCATACTTATTTTAACGGTAATATAAAAGATCTTCCATTATATAGTAGATACTCAGCTTAATCTCTTACTCTCTGCTTTTCCAGCCTACGATCTAATAAGGCTTGGAAGAAGTTTGCTATTGAAGTGTCTATTCCTAGAATGTGTGACTACACTTCATGAACACTAAATTGGCATTGTTGCTGCTTCTTAATTTCTATACTTCCTCAATGCTACGCAGTCATGCCATAGTAAAAGTTAAAGTAATAAACAGAATAAAATTCATTGATTCCGTCAAATTGTGACTTTGAAGCTCCTTTTACTTTGTGTTTTTTATTTTGTGTAGGAGGTAGATACTTTAGTAAATAATGAAAGAAGAGTAAAAACTCAGAAATTATTCTGGAAAAAATTCAATAATTATGATGGAAACAAATACAGCCGAGGTTGTAATTAGACACGAGGTGATAAAATCCATTGTTGGATTCGTTGAATGTGGTAATCTTTTAAACTATCATTCACTTGCATTTCCTTATAACCCTTATACTATAATTTCGTATGTTCTATATAAAAATCGGGATATAAATTTCAGAGTTTGTTGACTTCGCCATGTACTATGCTTGCTTGAGCTCTAGAGTTGAGTTCGAGTTGAGTTAGCCTTATGTTTTTTTGGCTGAGTTAACTTGATATTTGCACGGACGGCTTCTGAGTTTAGTTGAAATCTGATATATTTCATATAAAGTAGTCGGATTTGCGTTGGATAAAATACCCATCCACACTAATCTAGTAAATACTTACACAAAACCCAACTCAACTCGACTGGTTTCGTTGATTTAACGTAGATTCAACGAAACAACTCAACTCCATTTTCATGTGCAGCAACTCAAGTTGAACTCCGCATGGAAACATAGTAATGGTTTTGTATACCATTCTGTTCAAGGGGTAATAGAAAGATTGTAAGTCGCTCAACTTGTGCTTCACTAAAAATTTTATTTAAATGACTGAATGAAAGGGGTAGGAGATCTTTCCATTTTCTTCTCTTAACAGATGCAAGAATCAAAAATATACATGCTGAACATGTAGAGGAATCTTGGTATGGATGTAAATCGTTCAAATTAATTTCACTAGATTTGGCATTTGCATTTGCCGTCGTTTTACATGTTTTCAACCAATCAAATTTTAGATTAAATGATGGGTTGACCGCAATGTGAGGGATTTACTTTATCTTTATTTTATAGAAATTGTCAATCTTTACGCATAATATTTATAAATTTGATCTTTTTGGGAATTTTTCAGAAACAATAATTATACCAGTAGATATAGAAATGCATCTTCTGCCTCTAGATATAAATCCCTAAATTTGAAGAAGATATGTAAAATGCCTATAAAGCTAGTAACCGTTCAATTCCCTCCTTTTTTTACCCGCCTTGTTGCACATTCAAGCATTGTGGCGTGTGGCTACCATGCACCGATTACTATCAAGATTTCCCTTAACTTTCATTTTGCTTAAACTTAGAAAAAAGTATTTTTGTTTTTTTATTTCATTATGCGGATAGATACAATGCAAAACCATAAAGACAATTTTTAAAAACATGCGTAGAAAAAATTCACTACTTAGGTACTAACCACGGAAAACTTGACCTAATTTCAATTATCAATTGAAAAAAAACAAACAAAAAAACGCATAAATAAAAGTGCGTAGACATATAGGGTTATTGGAAATTACATAATAAATGTCATGGAAACATGCGTCAAATGTGCTCGAAATACTAAATATTGTACGTAAGATAAATTTGTGTGCAGTAGATTAACTGCACGCTTATATGTATTATACTTATTGATTTGAGCAAGTACATATGTAATAGAAAGCAAAAGTACCGCTATAGAAGAAGCGTAACTTATTATACTATACGCAACAGCTCCACAATGACTAGCACTGTATTTCAATGGTAGAGTAAATTGTGCGTAAACTACAAGCTGGTTGCTTCCATTTCATATAATCATTCAATTCACGCACCCCGAACACGGGGCCAAGTAATATTTGAAAAATCACGTATTACGTGGAAATGAATTCTAGTTTCAGTCAGGTTTAATGTAAACTTCCATCGCTAGCTCATAACGATTTACAATGTTTTTGTAAAGCATGTACTTTTCTAGTTGAATTCTAATTACCTAACGTGCTTAAAATGTAATTTCTCAAACAAAGACCATTAGATTTTGACCTATGACTCAAATTATCTATAGGCCTGTGTGTTTTTGTATTTAAATAGTAATTTTTAGTTCACATTACAAAATGAGGAAATTTGTGGGAATTCCACTTATTTGTCTGTCGACTTAAAACAAAAGACATTTAGCTAGGAAGGCACGATTGCACGGAAGTCGTGCAGTTCAAGAAACACATTAACTTTCAAAATATATGTATGTATGTGTACTAATTGCCAGAGCTCTGATGGCATTGTATTATAGTTTCACTGTAATTGTACTTGCTGTAATTAAAATTCAAGTTTTAGACAATTTTTTTTAAGAGCAGATATATGTATATCTTAAGCCATGTTATACCTAATTGAAAAAATTTAAATACTAGACATCTCGAACTATGAATACAGCTATCAGGCTTATAATGTAATCTATAGTTTATTAAAAATGGATAATGTAAATAAATAGGAAAAGACGCACAGGGAGAAATATTTTTCCCATCCGTATTTCAAAAAAATTATAATATTGAACACTTTCGTCTTCCCTCTCCAAAGAAAAAACAAAAGATAACTCGGCTGACAACCTGACAAACGTTAACGTTTTCGGAAGAACTACATCAACGGGTCAAACACTCGGAACATTCCAAGACATTTAACAAGTTTTTGAAAACAGCTTATTGAACTTAAATTAAACGAAAAAAAAATTACTTATTTTCTATATAAAAAAAATCACAAATTTTTAAAGCTTATTTCTTACGAAGCATTATTATATGTATGTTGTATGACCTGATCTAGCTCAGCTGAACTTGTACAAAAACTGATCCGACTTTCCTCCTGGCTCTATGGAAACGTCAAACTATTCTTAAAATTAAAACTTCAAAACTGATATTAATAATGCTTTCCAACATAATAACCAATTGGAATTTATTTACCTTTCAATCAAATACTTTGTCGCAATAATTAAAGAAAATTGTACTATTATCAAAACAAAACTAAATTATAAAAAAAAATCGATCTATATTTCTTTTGGTACACCCTGTATATTTTTGATTCTGTTATGGCCAGTTTCACAGTCGAGTTTAAACCGTCCTCCAAATTTAAACGTAGTTTAAACCAAATTGGGTTTCACAGTGCATTCTTTTAGTAACGTTGGTAGTACTGATTAAATTGTGAACTAAATTAGTTATTGCTGCCATTGTGAAGCAATTTTTCTATCAATGAATCTGTCAATTGGAAAATATGAAGTTATATTAACTAATTTTAAATATGTCACCATCCAAAGGGCTGCAAATTTTAGTAGAAGTGAAGTTGAGCTATTGCTTTCCCTAGTGCATATAAAAGGCATATAAAGTGCAAGAAAACGGACAAGTATAGATTCGAAGACAAAGTTCTTTATTTAAACGGAATCTAGCATAAAAATCAACGTGGTCCCACTCATTTGTCCGATTTTTAAAAATGTCTAAATCTGAGTCCATGATAAAATTATTTTCTCAATACAAACAAACAATGCTACTGTCAAAATAAAATATCATACATTTAAAATACTTTTATCATGTGTTTAAACCGAGGGATGACACGGCTTAAACTCTAGTTTAAGCCGAGATTTAAGCCAAACTGTGAAACCCATTCCTCGAGTTTAAACTAAATATTTGGTTTAAACTCACTGTAAAAGTAGCCATTAATGTAGATACCTACTTAATTTGTCCTTATTTTTATTGGTTCACACCTAAAATGTTATCAGTAGTAGATATTAGAAACTACGTTTTGCTCTAATTTGTTGATCAGGTATAGAAGACTTCAGTGTATGTCTCTCTCACTTTCCAATCAAGCTTCTTAACATTCTACACACTTAAATCCACAATCTCGAAAAATTTATAAAACTGTTGCCTGCGTGTGTACCAGTTTTGGGCGTAATCAACTAATCATGACTAAAGGAATCATGATAACACTTCAATCATTAATCACAATTACATCGAGTAATCTTGAGAAAAACGTAATCGTATCATTATTACATAAATACATTTTTAGATTGCAAATGAAAATTTTAAGTAATTTTAAAATTGTAGTGCTAAGAAACCAAACAGTCGTTATTGTTTTATTATAAAAATTGTTGTGATTAAATAATAAAAGCTATTATATTCTGATATGAGAATAAAAATATATTTCTCTATGTTCATATTTACATTCCCATTTTAATTTAAGTTCGATTTAAGAACTTTTTGCGAAAACATTTCGTCCGAAAGTATAATGAAGTTTGCATGCCAAACCACATACATCAGATATTCAATTGCCCTCACACTTAAGATATGTGCTGACAAATATTCCCTGGTAGACATATCATGATGAGCTCCCCATAAGCAATCAGATGAACGGACTAATGAAATTTATTCGCGTTTGAATCAAAACCGGGAAAAAACTCATTTATTTACTTATTCACAGATAGTGTGCATGAGAATTGCATCTCTTTCATTTATTTAGAAATGTATGATGTGCTTCTCTTTTGTGCATTTTACAATATTAGTTGAGCACTTCGATGAGTATGTCAATGAGGCTCTCAATGAGCTTATTAATGAGCATGTCAATGAGTGTCGCGATGAGTTTATTAATGAGCATAGCAATGACTGTCACGATGAACTTATTAATGAGCATGTCAATGAGTGTCATGATGAGTTCATAAATGAGAATCTGATTTTACGATTGCTTTCGTATATTTTTCCGAATTCAAACTCCGGTTGCAAATCAAACTCTGAGACGCTGAAGCGTAATGATTTTGGCATAACGTCTTGCGCTCAACATATGGGCGATAGTCTTTTTGGGGGAAAACAAATCAAAACATTTATTTAAAATAATTAATTTAAAAATTTGAGTAAATCACAAAAATCAACTCAAATTTTCCTAGAAATGTCATCTGACACGGTGATGACAAGAATAAAAATTTATTGCTGGTTTAGTATATAGGGAGCAGTTTCATGATATCCAATGAGCCCTTCGATGAGATTTAATGAATGCTCATCAGACGGCTCATCGAGACTTAATTTTCTATATGTTTCTTCATGAATTGCAAACACCTTCAGTCACATTAGTATTGGTTTACATATTAACTTCCCCTTGCGGGGCAGGAGACAAGGTAAAACGGTGAGCAATTTCTACTATTGTTAGTTTATATACCATTACCGATGTCAGTATAATATTATGGAATAGAAATACAACACCGTTTGTTTTCTTTTAACTACAATTTTAAAATCCCTTGAAAATTTTCATTTTTAATCTAAAAATTTAATCATTTACATTTGATCAATTATTAGTTGCCAATCTGTAGTCATGATTACAGATTGTAATCGTAATCATTAATCAGATTACATTTTGTCCAAGACTGGCGTCTAACTTTTTTAGTTATTTTAGATTAATGTACAGTTATCGAACAAAATCGTGTATTGTATAAAGCTGTTCGCAGCAGAGTAAGAATAACTTCAAATGTTCCATTAATTAACCAAATATGGAGTTGTACTGAATAAGAATTTCAACTTAGTAAGTGTGTCCATATGTCTCTTTCTTTAGACCTGTTAGGATATTTCTTGTTTTTTTTTTAATCTGATTTTTTACCATCAAACAAATCTTACAGGTATAGATATGGGCGAGAGGCATATCACACTGATTAATAGTTGAAGATATGATTTTACTTCCTATTGGTTATCTGACTGATTTCTAAAAGTTTATATTGGATTCATAAATATGTACGTCGAAGCATCAAGATCATGAGTAAGTGTGCCCTGTTGATAAATATTTTTTTTTTATGAAGTAAGCTTAAGGGTAAATTTTGCAACACAATGACAATGAGCAATACTTAAGTAAAAAAAGATTTAAGTACATTTTCGATACTTAAGACTTATTACTCAATACTTTTGAAATGCCCTACCTAATACTTGAACATAAGTATACTTACTTCCATTTACTTGTACTTAAGTATCACGATTTTTACTTAAGTACTTATGAGTCTATTAAGTACCTACAAATATCTAACTCTTCGTAGAAAATCAAACACAATCTCTAGCGCAACTCTTTTTTTGTTGAATTTTAAATTTAAAGCACGTAAAGAACTGTCAAGGCGTGCAGCATTCAGCAGAACCTTACACAAACTAATAAAATACAAACAAGACTGGGCAAGTAGAACAAAAACCGCTCGAATATAAAATCGATGATGCCTCGACTTGATGACATAATTAAGGTAAGTAAGCAATGCCTCGCTACAATATAAAACGATACCTCGATCTTATGTAGGGAAGGCCTAAATTTTTTCTTAGAAATTTACTGGAAAGTTTTTCCTTATAATTTTTATGCATTATTGGAAGCGACAATGGGTGCTTGAGCGGACCTCTAATAATTTTTATGTGTGTAGCAATGAGAGGTGAAAGTTTTACTCTACGCGCAGCGCCGAAAACTATAAAAAACTATAAATAGTAACCACATATTACATTTTTCAAAAGGTATTTATTTATTCATATCTAGTAACTATAGCCTGCATTACATTACTAACGTATAAAGATTCTAAAAAAGTACTTTTTATAGACTTAGTACTTAGTTACATGTATTTTTTATACATGCGGTACCTGTACTTATGCTGAAGTACTCAGGCCTTCGGTACTTGTACTTGTACTTTTTCTTTGGTACTTGTCCAGCTCTGCACAATGATGAAATTTTCACTTCTCATACATTCAATTTATTGTCGCCACATAAATGTTTTTATCAAATTTATCCCAAACTTCCTTTTCGACGTTAAAAATAAAGAATATATATAAATATGCATTGCGCTTTTTTTTATATAAAACCCTAGAGACGTGCAACAAAAATAATCGCAAATTCAACCGCGAAACGGGGCAATAACTAACTGCTGTTCTGTCAAATACAAACTTTTTTACTACATATGTAAAAATAAATACCAGATGACGTAAATTCCACATAGATGGGATTTCATGAGAGTTTTATTTTAGTTGAAGGAATGAATATTAAAAAAAAAAACAATTTTAAGCAAAAATGAAATGTGAGATATAGTTACACTTATTTCTAGATTTTGTCATGATTCCCTTTAGTATACATTTTTTTAAATTCTGCTTAATATCTCTCTCTTCACTACGTGTATAATTTTTTAAATAGAAAGTAAATAGTGTACGAACAGATCTGTTATCTAATACATATACTTGCAGTGCGTATTTAATAACAAACTGATTCCGTATCTATGTATGTACATATATATAAAAACAAACCCTCAATTATGATAAGAAATAATAATTTATCATTGAGAAAATAAGTGACTGCAATCACAACAGACAGACGAGTAGATAGCGAATTCATTTTTCCATGGAAAGACATGAATCACTTTCGAAATGTGTATATCGTCAGTGAGTAAATATTTGTGTCAATAAATGAGCAGGTACTTTTAAAATATCTTTGGAAAGCGCTGAATGAAACACAGCTACATTTTGCTTGCATTTGATTCTACGAAAAATTCTTTGCGAAATTGAAAGTTTTTTTTTTCAAACAGGTGGAAGGAAGCGAATAACTTTAATTAAGATATGTTATTGTGAATTGCAATGATTGAATGTTGTCTAGTAAAAATGAAGTCCAAACGTTTAGGAGTTACAGGGTGATTAAGAAAAAAAGCTAGTTTTTCCACAAAACACCCTGTATCTTAAAAAGTAGGGCGTATGGTCACAGTTGAGGTCATTGTATGTAGAACTTCATGCCCTTTCCAACGACTGCTCCGTACCCCTCTCGTTTGAAGAGTTATGGTTGTCTAAACTAAAAATTTCGGATTTTCTTGGTTTTTTTTTTTTTTAATTTTACATCTTTTTTTTATATAAATAGGTAGTTAACATACTTTTTTTTTTACAAAAAGTGTAAACGGGACTCCACAGTTTACAGTTTTTATAAAAAACAAAAATTATGTTAATGACCGTTTTGCAAAAAATAATAGAGGTAAGGTAAGAAAATCCGAAATTTTGTGCCAGATGAAATCTGCCCGAATATCTGCTCCGTGTGTAATCAGTAGGACAGATATCTGACCACAAAAATTGGCAGATTTCTGGCAATTTGCCAGATCGTTTAGGAACACCTTACGGCAAGCTATTTAACGGCTCACTAAAGTTCAGCCGTACTTTACTAAAAATTATCATCGGCGGGATTTCATTCACACAGGCCGTATAAAGTAGTCTATTAATTCTCTAGACAAAGTCTACATATGGAATCAGTACCACCCCCTGCAAATATTGACCAAGTGTAAATTTAAAATTAACTTGTTCTTTCTGGATTAGTAATAACGTCTGTTACATGAGTTCCTCCTTGTATAGGTTTTGTGTGGATCAGATATTGTCGGACTTTTCTTAGCAAGCTCATCCACACTTTTGCGTTCTCAACAAATCCTTGATGCAATAGTATCCAAATCAGATTGAACCGATTGGCTGTACTTAGTTCATCAGCAGAGCATGTTCGAACTCCCACGAAAGCCTTTGATATTACTGTAGGCAACGCAATAGCTATAATTGTTGACTGTTTTTGTTGTTGCTGGAAGTTCTCTTTAAATTATTCTTGTATTTAACTAGGCTGTTATTCAAAACTCTAGCTCTGACAGCCACACGTATCAACATCTTTATCAAATTAGTTTTCTACTAGGGATAGTTTTCAAATTTCAGGCCTCTTGATATTTTTCACTGCCGTATTGGACTCTTGCCATTATCATTTCAGCAATTTGTTCGGGTTTGTCCTTGCCAAAGTTCATTTCTATAGGAGACCTATCACTTTCATGGTTTTATTCTGTAGATTCAGGTTGATAAAACGGGTGTAGAGATGTAAGGTTTGACAGACAGAGTAATTCCATATCAAATTTTCCTACAAAGCAAACAACAAAATCTAGCTAATATCGAATGATTTCAATTCACTAAAGAAGATAAAAATCAAATAAAAATAAAAATTCTTTTAAAATTTCAAATAGCGAGCAGACTAAATTAGGCAACTTTGTCTTTATTACCTCCCAATTTGATTGTGGTTTAAAATCTCTAACAAAATCTAAGGGGATCACATTCAGCAGCCATCGGCATGGCATGCAAATCAAAACAATTACGCGTGATTTACTTCAAAAAGAATTGCAAACGCATCATTACCATCTCATTAAGAAATCACTTCACAGAGCACAAAAGTAATAACAGAAATCCTTTCACCGAAAAAAAAGATGGTTTTGTTTTACCCCGGCACCAGAATAGTGCAATTTTTTTTTTTTTTTTTTTTTTTTTTTTTTTTTTTTTTTTTTTTTTTTTTTTTTTATTATCTTTTTCGGCTTAAAAAAATCTCAAAAGTCATTTTATAGCTTCTAAACTTTTAGACAAAGTCATTAAACTGACACAGAGGTAAAAGGGAATGACTTCTTTGCGCTTAGCAGTCTTCTTCTTTTTATCTCATTAAATAGCTACACCAGAAATAATATTCGAAAATGCGTTCATGAATAATTCATGGCGCATGACATTCATTTGTTCTCGATTATGGACCAGGCCAGATGTTTTAATCGCCTGGAACTAGATTTAGACATAGAAGGAGCTTAGATAAACCAGAGATCCATGTATTGGGAGGGAGTGCGTATACCTAGCTTGACTACATGGATATGCAAGAATCCCCAACATAAGTATATATATGTATAATAGCTACGAAGAATAGTTAATATCACTCTGTCACTAATTAAAAAAAGTAAAAAATAAATAATGACGACTAATTAAGAGCGAGGGTATAAAATGGCACGAGCTAATACCTTTGGAGAGTAAAAAGTGGTTGTGATACAAATTGCTACTGGGCGACTGGGTTTTAGGAAGACTTTTTATCCAAAAAATGTAAATTTTTATTTGTCTAGTGCACAGCGATGTTTTTTTAGACCCGTGATTTATAGAAAGAAATGTTTTTTTGTTCTTTTTTATTTTACCTCAAACATAAAATTAATGAATCTTAACAGCTGGATTGGATATATTTTTGTAGTTGTTGCAATGCCACTACATCTCAAATGATGGTGCGTATAGGATAACACCTGACTTTTTTTTTTTCTTTTTTTTTTAATATATACAACCAACACGCCGCATTACTGGCATTTGCTAAATACATTAACATAGAGCGTCTAAATTATTGGAATTTTTAGAATACCTGTGATGATCAGAATTTTTAGGTTTTTTTTTTGCGCTCCTGTAAGCCGATCAAAACTCTGCTTATTTAAATTCAAGCTTTAAAACTCATCTTAAGATGCCTAATGGCAGCAATAAATTATCATGTAAAATGTTGTAAAGCAAAAGATTTATAAAACTTTTCACAACTTTTTGATTACAATTTGCCATTTTTAAATTACTAACATTGGAAAATTATGTTAAATTTTGCGTTACTGATAAAGAATGGCTCGTGCGTATAATTTGCATTTTTATTATTTAAGTTTGTTTTTTGTTTTTCTTTTATTTCTTTAAGGATAACAAAAAAACCATATTAATCTATGGCTTGGCTTTTTCTCTCTCCACTTCGACTAGATACCGTTGTAATTTGGAATCATTTCTTTTTTAATTTTTTTTTTAATGTTGATTTGGCACGTTCTTCATTTTTAAGAAATTTTGCAGATTAATGTCTTGAGGTGTGGCATGATGCGTTGTTTTGCTGATTTTAGAAATAAACCGGATTGTGAAATGCTTTAAGCAGAGTCTGAAGAAGTGGCAAGCAAAATATATATTATGCATATTATGCAAAAAAGAAAAGAAAAAAGAAATATATATTTTGATTGTGTGCACTATATACCTTTTGGCCTTGATTTTTGCAAGCTATCACTGTGGGCCTAACTATAATATTCGTACAAGTCTTAAATACTCAAAATGTATTTCACTGATGAGTCGTAGCTTGGCTAAGATTATTCCGACGTATTCAAGGAATTAATCAGTGAAAACAATATCGCTTCCATGTATGGCATTCAGGAGTAAAAAATATTATAGCAATAACAAAAAGAATCTATGAATTATTACCAATGAATAGTGGAAGTATATAAAACTAAAGCTTACATTGAGACTTTATTTTTACGCAGCCAAAAAGCCATGGAATACCTTAAAAATATCACAACTCTCACAGCAAATGAAGGCAATCGGCCCTATTAAGCGGAAACAATTCTAACAAACGAAAAATCTTTTAAAACAAAGAAATTTCTATTCAAAAGCAGGCTTTTCGTGCTAGTTTCGCATAGGGCTAATCTTCTTAGGCATTCAAGTAAATACTTAGTTTTTCGCCTAGTATATAATTCATACTTAACAATTATTTTAAGTGCATATACAGGTCAGCTTGGCTGTTCACTTTGGCGTATACGGCAGGCAGGAACCAAACCGTACTGACCCATCGGTTGTTGCTGATACGAAATCTGTAAAAGAGTTTATCCACTCAATTCTCTAGCTGCGGATTTGGCAGCAAACTAGGGAAATTTTATATTGACTAAATTCGCTATGAATTTATTTCATAACATAGAAAAACTCTCTACGGCCCTATTAACTTCCTGAAAATCATTTTTAGAACAATCACTGGAGTTTCAATTTTCAATGCATATTAATTTAGAGTTTCTCATAGTCTTTTGACTCAATTAGATATAACACCAATTTTGTTTATCGCGTTAAGCCATGTATTCATAAAAAAAGGGGGCAATTCTTCTCTGAAATCAAATCAAGGCTGTTCTTTTTATAAATGACGCCTTTTCTGCAATAGTAAATCGCCGGGTAAGCAAAGGAACTGAGACTTAGATTTTGCTGAAAACATTATCTCATTTTTCATAGGAGTATTTCATCAGGTGTTGTAGAACTTATGCGAAAAAAAAACTTATGCTAGCTTAAACATGAACTTCAGAAAATACAGAAAGTAAGGAAATTTCGCTGCTTCGGAAGAATGGTCACTGAATAGAGCAAGATGTTATAGTCATTATCAACAATCTATTAATGATGACCTGAGCCTGACCTATGCAGAATTGTATCAAATTGTGTCTCCTACACTTGCTTCATTTCTTACTCGGTTCAAAGTTCGTATCCGTAATGAGAACTTCTTGCAACGTAACGAACGTACTTAATGGAATGGCTACACTCGGAGGATGAATAGTTATGAAACTCTCCAAGTCGAAGGAGCTGTAAAAATTTCCAGCACTGGTTTCTAAATAAGGCAACACAAAACCAAGTCGAACACAATGAAAACGACTCGACAATGTCGACGTAAATTGGTTGCTGTCTAATAATCCCATTTACTAATGCAATGACGACGACGGACGCGACAATTTGCTAACAAGAAAGTTGGGAAAATGTCTGAATTGTCGCGGCAACATGATTGAATCGGACATTTCGTGCAGTCTGAATTTTGTAATTTTTGTGTGTGGAATCTCTTGAGCATTGAAAATGAATAGGTAATAGTAAATTTAATTTATTTTCGGAATTTTTCCTTGTTGTTTTTCCCATTTCGTTGTTTTTTTACAACAAATCCAACAGTGACAACTGTCAAACACAATTGTCGCGTCGCGTTCACTGTTTTAAATGCGACATTGTTGTGTCGCTCTATTTTTCAAACTAAGCATAACATTGATAGCACCGAATCGGTGGTGTCATTTTGCTTTCAATTCTTTAAGGCAAGAGTTTAAGCGAGCTGCTAGGAAGCATGGGAAAGGCCAGGCGTGAGCTTGCGCTTGGATGTGTTTCTACCTTTACTGATTCTGAGTTTCGCAAGCTATGAGCTCTTTCCACATTTCCCTAATCTTCTTTCTTATTAAATGATAAATTGGTTCGCCTTAACCAGACGCTATGTCAAGCCCTTCTTTTTTTTCAGTTCCAATTTTGCTTCTTTATATTTACTTCAGCGTGTACTCCAACCATAACTATTTGAAATTTTTTTTTTTTTCTGATTAGTCTGTACATAAGCTGGGCCACATTGTCAAAGAATATATTTATATTAAATATGTATGTCCCTAATAGTTCTTAAAACCCTTTCACACAAATTAAAAATCCTTTACATAAATATAAAAATAAAAACAATTTTTCCTTATATTAGTCTTTTTTCTTACATTAGATCTGTTCCCTTGTTAGGGTAAGGTGCCCCAAGAGTGCGCAGTTTTCAAGGAAACATGTATAATTTGAAAATAAAACGATTCAATACTTTTCAAACTACTTTTATCAGAACTTTATTTATTAAACTATACAGGAAAATAAAGAAAAACACGTAACTATAGTTTTCTTCAAATAAAATGAAAATAGATAACATAATATTTTGCGCACTCTTGTCATATCCAGTCCTCAAGAGTGCGCTTGGGGTACCCCAAGAGTACGCGCAAATAATCAAGAGTGCACACGGTACTTTATTGACATAAATCACACAAATAGTGTCCTATCCCTATGTAAGAAGTGCACTTGTCGTGCCACCATTCAGTGCGCTTCGCTTGTTGTTGGTTTGCGCACTCTTGCTGTACGCACGCGCACTCTTGAGAGCTACGGAATAGTGAAACAAAACCTATGATATATCGCCATCTCGGAACAACATCGATGAAGTATGGCAACCGCAGACACGTTTAGGAGTGTTTTCGTTAATTTTAATGTCACACAAATATTTCATTCAATTTTTTTACCACACATGTCGAAAAACATAAATATATTTTAAGAAAAGTACCTAAAAACGATTGTTTTACTTTTTTTGTTCACATTTTTTTTGTTATGGATGTTGCACAGAATGTGTCTTCCCCGGAGCTATCAAAACACGACTGAAGTTTGTGAATATCATACATGTGTGAAGAAGAAAAATAACTGAACGCTCTTGTCAACCCCGCACTCTTGTGGCACCTTACCCTACAATTCCTGAATTTTTCCTTATTTATATTGATATTCGAAACAAAAGAATGTAACAAGTAGACTTCGCATCTAAAGCACAAAATATGTCACAATTTTCTCTTCTCTGGGGTCATATATGTATGTACAGATTGCTAATCGGCTAGGCATTCCAGTGGTTGAATGTGTTCATTTTGGTCATATTGATGCTCCTCCTATGTTATATCACAACTAAAAATTCTCGAGTGAATTTCCAAATTTGTAAAAACGTCATCAAGTCGAGAAACAAAATGTGTGCCGTGAAATTATACCATAGAAGCCTAGATAGCATATGCCGTCATCCCGTGAACTCAATGAAAAAGTGGTGAGCCTTAGAACTCGAAATTGCAGGAGAGCCACTCGAAACAAGATGAATATCAGTACGAAGCTGAGCTTGATTTCTTTGACACTGTAGGCGAGACAGTTTCCAACAGACAATGAGGAAAATTATAAGGTGGGGTATAGTTTATGTAGACTAGTACTTGGTTATGTTGCTGCGAACGGCCTAATACAACCCGGAGTCGAAAAATAGCAAAAACAATTTTCAGGCTAAGATTAACTCAAAAATACCTATAGGTACTTAATATACGTATATATATCAATATATATAGGTTCTGCTCTAATATTTACTTTCTCATCTTATCTCTTCTGAAAAAAAAAACTAAATTTATCACGGAATTTTTTTTTCCTCCCATGCAAATGACACTTTTATGTAAATTTATCTAATTTTCATAAAACAGTGGCTGAGTGGAATCAAAGATTTTGATCCTTATCCCAAAATACTTATGACCATCTCCTACCTAATAAAGACGTAAAGCTTGAAAGTATCTACAAAAAGGTTGTAGACTCTAGAAGAGTCATTTTAGGCCAAATAGAGTGAGTAAGCCCTTCTAAATTAAGATGACGAATGCGCGTCTTTGAATAATAGATTTCCTTGTGCTTATCACACAAAATATTGTCACTATGTGGAGTGGCCTCATGCTGAGTCTTAGCTCTTTCATGCTCTCATGTTTTTTTTTTTTATATAGTTTATTGATAATTTACGGTTGATTTGACAACTCCTGTTGCGGTATCTTGACCGCGAGATGACTCAAATCGCTTATATAAAAATACACGACCGAAATTCGAGAAAAAAAAGATATTTTAAGAAATTTGTGTAAAAATGTATGAAGAAGTACACTCTTAACAGCTTGTGGCGTAAGTTCAATCAACCTACAAAATCGGTGATTAATTTTTTTTTTCTGTGGAGCCTTTCAAAGATTTCATGATTGAAAGCTTGTCAATATAAATTAACTAGACAAGTATTACCTGTCGAAAGAGAGAGGGATTTGTTTTTTTTCTCTCTTTTTTTTTATGGCTCCAGTGGAGTTAATAAGCCGATAGATTTCTTACGGCTAGAACAGGTGTAGTAAATAAACAAGATGATTGTTAATGAGTTTTAAGATAAAGATCAGTTCTAAAGGATTACCTACGTCAATAATGGCATGAAATAACTGAAAATAAAAACAAACAAAAAATTATTATGAAACAAAGAATTTTACTTGTTCGACATTGTTTTACATAAACATTATACACACATATATAGATCTGTTGTATGTATGTACATTTGTATAAAAATTTTGGGCTTAAATTCATAATGGAAAATTGGTGTCGATGACATATTTTTTTATAAAAATACTAGTTAAATAAAAAAAAACGAGCTAAAATTCAGAAATTTTGAATTTGTTGAGCCATAACTTCAAAACGGAGGGGAAAATTTATAGACCGTTGAAAAGGTCTATCTAACAAATTTAAAATTAATCATCATCATCATAGGGTGTAACGTTCAGAAGTTGGGGACCTATAAAAACATACCCAAATGTCTTTATTTAAGAAACTGTTAGCATCTCCTCCACCACCCATACAGTTTTTTGCTTGTCTAAGCCAGATCTACCAATCCATAGCTTTCAGGTGCATCACCACATTCGGGACACCCCCCAACCAGCATTTAAATCTTAGAGTAATGACAAATTAGTTTTGTCACTAAAACTCAGTGCAAGTTTCGTGACAACCACTAAAATAAATGTTCACCTCATTGTTAAAATTCGACATCATAAAGTGAATGAATCGTTATATTCACTCATAAGAGGAAATTTCTATAAAGTAAATAATTCTGACGATAAACTCGTGAATATTCCTTATAAAAATCAGTATTAAGGGCCAAAACATATTTATTTTTCCTGGTGATATTTATTAGTGATCAACACTTTTTTATAACTGTAAAATTTCACGTCGAGGTAATGCCACTTTATACTGCAAATTGCATAGTGATAAACATTTAATTTTCACAATCGAAAATCTTTATGAAGTGAAATTTTTTTATAGTTATGTATAGTGCTTTTATTAGTGACTAGGACGTTCTCGCCATCATCTTCGGCACTCTAAACCGACAATCTTTAAAGTTATGTTAAGCAAATCATAACGACGTGCAGGTCAATGCTAAATAAATAACTATTTGGTATCTGTAAATTTTTGTACGCCACTAAGGGAGTGCCTTTAACTACAGTTTTGAAACCAAAAAGTGATACTGCTGTAGATTATGTCATTTATGTCAATTGAATGGTAACAGTTTGGCGTGTGAAAAACTTATTGTTACTTTATTATTTAGATTAAATAAAATGAGGTAAAATATATAAAAAAAACTTTTTCGTTATTTAACTACTTTCTATCGAAAAGTCTGATTAGCTCTTGACAATATAAAATCGATCAATCGAAACTTGGATCAAACTCTCGACACTGCAGATATATTCTTCTCTAGCGACAACTCTAAAAGGCATTTTATTATTTATTTATATGGCTTTAAAAAGAAAAATACATTCATCGGTCGCATTCATTGAATAAATAACTAATAAGGAAACGGCATATCGGGTGAAAACCTAAGCCACTCGGTGAAATGTATTAGTGTGCTGTGTTTGTATTCATTTCGTCTTGGCAGTAGTGAAACCGTGAAATTTTGATGGCGGACATGTTTTATAATCCAAATATTTGGCGCCCCCTTATCTTCGGATAATATTCCTTGGCGTTGCCTATGATAATTTAAGTGACTTGTTAAGCAGAATTTTCAAATAAGTGACCATCCCTCTTGTCATTTCTCCCCCGCTCCATGGGTTTGACTGTCATTGAATTGCCTACTCACGTACACTGTATTCGCACGAAACCCCGCTTCCTTATGAGTTATTTATTCAATGGTCGCATTCAACGCAATCTGTAATATGGCGAATAATCTGCCAAATTAAATGTCACTTAATAGTTCCAATTTCATTATTCCAGAACCACAGGGTGATAGTTTAGATATGCCACTTTATTGTTGCCATATCCATAAATTTGCATCTCAGTCATGTGGATGATTCGAAGTAAAAATCACGATCTTTTCACTATAGTCGGGAAAAAATTTGTGATTAGGTGATTAGTCCGTTATTATCACTAAAATAAAATGTGGAGCACTGCATAGTGAAATTTCTTAAAAATCGACCTTTTTTTTTTAAATCATGGTGGCCATGGATACAAACATTTGTTCGAAAATGTTTCTTTTATTTCATAATGTTAGGTGTTTATAACATTGAAAACAGTCAAGAAAAAGTTTTTGAGGTACTTTTAAACGTAAACGACTCGGCTTCATACTATCCAAACCTTGCAAGTCGCATACTGAGTAACTTGCAAAATTCTAAGCTTATATAGTAATACTTTTGAACACTAGCATAAACTTGAGTTAGCAACAATATTATGAACGAACTATTTGATGAGGAATGTGTTTATATTATAACAATGTCGAAATTTTGGTCCGATATTTTTACTATTTCACGCTAAACTTACTTGTGATGGCTAACAATTTTTCTTCAACCTTGTAAGTAAATTTCTGGGATTGTTGTAATATCGTAAGTGCAGAGCGACGCACGAATAAAAGCTAAACGCAGTAGGTACTCAAATAACTTACAAGCTGATCGGATCTTTCAAAAAAATTAGATCGGTTAAACAGGCTCAATAGATTTGTTTTCTCCCATTTCCCCATCTTTCCTTTGCCTTTACAGGTGAACACGAAGTGTATTCTTGTTCCGAAAAAATAAGGAATGGATCAGGAAATCTAAGAGAGAATAGAACATTTTTAACCTCTGTTAACCATCATAAAACACTACAGTCTTTCTCGGCCCCATAGAATTTTAGGGTATACGATTACAGACTCAATAATATTAATAGTGAACTGAAAAAAACTCGTATAATAATATTAATTCTTATCATAACTCTCAAAGAATTAGCTTCATAAAACACCACATTCTACAAAACAATTTTAAAAATATATGAACATGTTCCAGCTCTAATAAGTTGTAAAGAAAAAAAACCATCATCAAAAAAGCCCGCCTTCTAATGCTTTTACCATAAAATAAGTCATAGAGAAATGATAAATATATTTTTTGTTTACATACATTTGTAACACCTATGTGTTATCATAAAGTTTACGATTATAAGATGAATTCACATAATTAAGCAAAATTCCATTGTTAATCCTCTTCCTATTTAATACAGTTCTTCACAAACTAACTTAAGATTTATAGCACCGAATAAAGGAGAATAAAAATCAAATTTCGTTCACATTCACAAGATATCCGCGTGTAACCATAAGAGAAAAAAAAATTGATTAAAAAGCATTCAAATGTAAATTCCCACATATTCGGAAGCCTATGTGACCGAACTATGACCACTGTAGTATAGTATAGGGATCAAAGTAACTTGTACATAGTTGGCTAGAAACAATATTTCATCGGATCTTAAAACCACAATACCTCAAAAATCCGCTGCAGAGGAAAATTCTGAAGGTTTTTATTGTAAATTTATCGTGATCGTCACACTTAAATATATACTTTTAGCTGTTACGGACTTGTTTCTATCACAGGATGTGGTATAGAGCGCTAGACTCTATAAGAAGCTCTCTCAATGAGGTCTTAATGGGTTTCTTACATAATTTTGCGTTTTCCACTTTGATTAAACTCAACCGCGTCGGCTCACACGTTTTTTTTTTCTTCTTGGTCGTGACCTCTGGTTCTCTATAGTTGATATCGAAGGAAATTCACTGGCTGCAGAAATAAAAGAAACGCTTCGTTTAATTTTGCCGGTAAAAATGAAAATAATATTTGCGCGCAGATATATATGTATGTATATTCTGGTGGCTAAGTTCAATGAATCTCATAGAATCATTTGGCACTGATCTTGCTGCTTTATCTTACTTTTTGATTATAAGCCGAGAATTGTTTGATGAACCATGACTGACAATTAGTTCCTAATCGCTGGACACAACCTGGTACCAGAGGTAATTTATTCTGATTCTGGGCTTATTTGTTGGAAGTTTTTCGGGTATTTTAAGTAAATGGCCTTAATGCATACCATACCAAGGCGGGCAAAAATTTATATTAGAAGAATTTTGCTAGTCATAGCTCTGGAGGGAACTTTTTTGTCTCGTTTTTTTTTTAACATATGTAGTTACCTATAAAAAGTCAAATGATGTGCGTCGAATAATACTTCGACCATAATTAGCTTTATCATGGTTTGTGTGTAATTCATATAATCAAAAAGAAATTGATTACTCCCGCAGAGATTTTTTTATACGCCAATTTGTTAGTAGAAGGGGAATAACCACTTGCCCTTCAAGTTTGACATTAGCTTGAGATTCTAATTATTGTTTTTCCTACACAAAACCATGAAAAATTTATGAAAAATGTCATTGCATTCATAAAACAACGTGCGTCTTGAGATTAAAATTAAAAGAAATAATAAATTATTTGATTTTTCTTTTTAAGTCATGTATTTGTTTAGGTTCAATCTGCTCTCTGTCTCATTCTCTATTGGAAATGATTAATGTCTGAATTTGTGGTAAGTGACGGCCTCTTAACGATACCCAAATTATTATTAGCTAACAAATTAAGGGAGGCACTTATCTACCTGCGTTGCTGTGATGTGAATTGATATTGAAATGCCTTTTCAAAACATTTTATGTACATTATAAAGGTGTTTTTGCTACTATGCGTAACTGACGATGAGTGACGTGAGCCCATTCCACACGAATCAAAGTGTTGATTATAAATTGAAAGTTCAATTCTTAATGAATACGCCAATACTTAGTTAAGGTGATGAGAATTTAATGTATTACAATATTTATTTATATAGGTATACAATGAATGTACATCAATAATTAGATATTTGACATGACGGATATGAACTATTGTTTGGGCGGCGGGTAGAGTAATAAGTGTTTGGTAATTTTCAGCCAAAAACTGTGTATAAGTAAGGTGATATTTTCCAAATAACAGCCTCGTGTTTTTACCTTAAATTGGAACGGCATTATATTGAAGAGAACTTTTTACTATATTTGCTTTCATCAATGTAAATTACCTTTAAGCCTAAATTAATTTTTCTTCAAAGGAATACTGATTTCAGGATCCATTGAGCATCCTTGTCAGCTAGATAATTTGTAAATAATACAGGGGATGGGTGTAAGTAAGATGGTACATAAATATGTGTATCAATCTGTTCATTATAAAAATAAAATAACACACTTTATGCAATGTCTTGCCGAACAATTTCCTTTTTTCTGTAAAGTGGATTTTTTCTTAGTTGAACCAAATACAGCTGTATTATTTAGGATCCATGCTTCATAAGAAGTCTATAGAATATTACTTTTTTTTTATAAATACTGTAAGCTGCAGACTCTCCTCTTTAATATGACCTATTACACCCAATGTCCTATCTGAAGCCCTTTAAGAGTTATTAGCTCTAAACCTAATCTCAAACCTATTTTCAAACCTATTATCAACGATAATTTCTTCCCTTAGCACGTCATTTTAAAAAATATCGTCTAATTTCGGTGTGACCTGAATAGGTTATGAGTTAATAACTGTTTAACGGCTACAGTTAACACATAGAGTGTAATAGGTCAACTTAAAGAGGAGAGTCTACAGTTTATAGTTTTTATAAAAAAAAGATTGGGATATTTTTGTTTGACTGGAAAATTTTCATAGATTTGACTGCGCATTATTCTGCTGAAAGGTCCGCTCCCCGTCGCTATATCCTGCCGTGGTGATATACGGCAGCAAGATATCCTCACGAATCTTAATGTATATTGATCCTAGCGTATGGTTACCTCTATTTTATAGAGGGGTTCTGGACCTGTACCGCTTATACACCCCCGACATCAGCGCCAGGCGGGCGCTTCACCCTACTGGGTGGATAAAATTTCTCTTTGGGCCTCCTGTGGACAAAATTCGTTGCTGTGATCAGATTGTGGAGCATTGTATCATCACTGAACACAATCTGATAAAAAAATACAAATTACAATGTTTAGATCAATATGCTATATAAACAAAAGCATTACTCAAAGAACTCATGTTTTTCCAGTCAACCACTGTCAAGTGTCGGTCTTTTCATTCGGGGGTCAGTCTCTGCTTTTTCGTTGGCCGCCGACATTCAAATTGGCTTCTGAACAGTGTTCGGTCCGATAATTTTAATTTCTCTGGCTCGAAGAATTTTGTTGATTTGCTAATGAGAGGAAACGGTTTGTGATAGCCGTACTAATAATTATGCGACAGTTGATGCACTCTCTTGCCGCCTACTCGCCGAATGACATTAGGGATTGTAGAACCAAGTCGGAAAATCCCGCCGACTGGATATACAAGAAGAGAAATTAAACAAGGGACTGCAAAGAAATAGTCTTCTCCGTTTCATGAGTGATAATACCAAGAAGGTCTGTAGGACAAATTCTGAGGAAATAGAATTGTTTATTATAAGCATGCCGACAGCCCGTAGTAAGTAGACAATTGGTCATAAAGATTTAAGTGGCAGTATCACTTACTGCCCTACCTTCGGTTGATCCTAGCACTTTAGAACTAACAACCCAAAAGTAATTAATTAATCGTTTCCTTTTCCTAGAAATGCTGTACCCTTGAATATTTAGATTTGCTTACATACCTGCATGCAGGATTTTAGTTACTGAGTAGGAACAGGTTTTGCATCCTGGGACCGAGAGTCAGATCACTGCCGGGCGTGAAACGGAGTTGGTTGATAATATTTGCTGGTGTCGGAAAAATTGTTTAACTAAGTGGCGTTGTTTCTCAAACTTAACCGCGGAAAACTGAGTGGCGCGTGCTTTAATTATTTGTTTTCTCTTCTTAACGTAACTTAACGTTACATTTTCAGAAGTGGGATCAAAAAAATCCATTCCCAAAACTTGTGTTGTGTGTGTACTTAAAACTTGAAATTACAAGGTAGCGCTAACTCAAAACGGTTAGCATATTTAGATAGTGTCTCATACAAGTAAAAGTGCTTATTGGTATAAAAGGAATAATAAGTGCAATAAGAATAAAAGGAGTGTAACACCCATATTGAAAAAAAAAAACAAATTAAGTGAAATTCTAGCAATGAGTGATCACGAGGAAAGTGGAAGTGATAGCATTGAAATGCTAAAAAATGAAATTAAAAAAATGAGAGAAGAACTGACAACCTTGAAGCAGAAGAATGAACAGTACGAGAGAGAATTAACGGTAAGAAAACCAAACCAAGGTGACGACACGATAACGGAAGCGAGCGTGAAGGATACAAGTGATTCAAATGGAACCGTTTTTCAAAGAGATGAGGAAAACTAACATCGTAGAACTCAATATACAATTGAAAGAAAAGAAAATTGTTAGGTATCACCCATACAAAGTAGCTTATAATATAAAAGATGTTCTTAGGAAGAGAATCAATGAACTGCTAGATGCTGATGTAATACAGCCATCGAATTCAGAGTATGCGAGTCCAGTTATCATGATACCAAAAAAAAGTGGAGAATTGCGAATGTGTGTGGACTATCGCAAACTAAATGCGATAACAAAACGAGAACATTTTCCGGTACCTAACATCGAGGAAAATCTTAATTGTCTAGCGAATAAGCGGTATTTTACAACAGTAGACCTGATGAATGGATATTATCAAATACTGGTTAATCCTAATAGTCAACATTATACTGCGTTTGTTACACCTGAGGGGCATTACGAGTTTAAGAGAATGCCTTTTGGGTTAACGAATGCCCCCGCAGTTTTTACGAAATTAATGACAGAAATAACTAAGAGACTAAACTCAGAAAATTTAATCTCATACATGGATGACGTCCTGATCGCGACCGAAAGCATTGAGAAAAACATTGAAATCTTGAAGGATTTCTTTTCAGAACTAAGGAAAGCTAACTTGACCCTTAACATCAAAAAGTGTACGTTTCTTCAAAAATATATAAACTTCTTAGGACACACAATTTCTAGTGGAGGAGTACAACCAGGCGAAATAAAAACTGCAGCAGTTACAGAATACAAAAGGCCAACAACAATAAAAGAGGTGCGACAATTCTTGGGACTCGCAGGGTGGGTACTTCAGGCGTTTCATCTGTGGGTTTTCGTTAATCGCCGCACCACTAAACCAGTTATTGAGGAAAGGCGTTGAATTTGCATGGACCGAGGAGCAGGATTTAGCTTTCAAGAAGCTGAAGAAAAAATTAGGTCAACGTCCAGTTTTAACGCTATACAACAAAGACGCTGATCATGAGCTTCACACAGATGCAAGTAGCCAAGGAATAGCAGGAATTCTAATGCAAAAGGAAGCAGACGAAGAAGTTAAACCGGTATCTTACTTTAGCAGAGCTACGACTGATTGTGAGAGTCGTTACCACAGCTATGAGCTTGAAGCATTAGCGGTAGTCGAAAGCTTAGAGCGTTTTAAATACTATCTGCTTCATAAACATTTTAAGATAGTAACAGATTGCAACTCTCTTCGACTGACACAGGAAAAAAAAACTTTAGTACCGCGAATCGCGCGTTGGTGGCTTAGAATATCTGAGTTTGATTACGAATTAGTGTTTCGACCAGGAAGGCAAATGAACCATGCAGACGCACTTAGCCGTTGTACGAACGAAGAAGGACATGAGATCGAGACGGTAGCCAATAAAGTCCTAATAGTAGGGATGCAAGAGGAAGACTGGCTATCCACCTTGCAAGACCAAGACTCTAGATTAAAGGAAATCAAAAATATTCTCAATGGAACAATCACTAGTGGAGAAGATATAAATGGGATCAAGGGCAACTACAAACTAGAAGGGAGTCGCGTATATAAGAAGACTGATAAAGGCTTACGATTTGTGGTGCCAAGAGGAGTTCGTTGGAGAGTATTAAAATTGGCGCATGATGATATGGGACACTGCGGTCATGCTCGTACTGTAGAAACGTTACAAAAACACTTCTGGTTCCCGAATATGAGGCAGGTAGCAAAGAAATATATCAACGCGTGTATAGAGTGCTTGTATAATAAGAGAGGTGTTGATGAAACGAGATATGTCATTCACGAACCCGAAAGACAGCCTATCCCATTCCATACAGTCCACTTGGATCATTTGGGCCCGTACTCAAAAAGTAAAAAGGGAAATACCCACTTAATTGGGATGATTTGCACGTTTACGAAATTCATCGTCCTTAAGCCAACACGATCAGCAAATACCCGCGGGGTAATCAACCTTCTCAATGAAATTACTCCATACTTCGGGATGCCAACGAGAGTAGTCAGTGACCGTGGAACCGCGTTCACCTCAATAGAGTTCCAAAAGTACTGTAATAACAATATGATTAAACATATACTGACTTCGGTCAAGACACCACGTTCAAATGGACAGATAGAAAGATACTTTCGAACAATCAAATCAGCAATATCAAGCTTAACAGAAGAAGCCGATGGCCGCGATTGGGATCAGCGTATTGGTAACATACAATGGGCTATCAACAGCCTAAAGCATGCAGCCACGGGAAAAACTCCACAGCAGCTGCTACTAGGATATCACCCCCGGACCATTCTGAAAAACAAACTGTTATTAGCACTCCAAGACGAAGAAGAGAACGAGACCGAAGAGAACCTGCCCCTTTCAGAACTCAGGAAAATAATACTAGAACGCATTAATGAAAAACAAAGGAAACAAGCGGAGAACTTCAACCAAAAGCACAAAGCCCCACGAAGGTACCAAGAAGAGGATCTGGTGCTCCTGAAGCAGGAACCGATTTCAACAGGAGAGTCGCGTAAAGTTCAACCACGTTATCGAGGGCCATACCGAATAAAAGCAATTCTACCTAATGACCGTTATGTCATAACCGACACGAACACAACGCAGATCAGCCAGAGACCTTATGAATCCGTTCATGCTGCGGACCGCATTAAGCCATGGTGTTTATTGGAAGAAATGAACATCGATGACGAGGATGAAGATGAACAGAAGGACGGCGAATGAGTGTATTTTCGAACTATTTAAGAAATCTCTGTGCGTTCTGGTGTTAAATAACTAAGTTTATATATGTATAAAAAAAAAAAAAAAAATCCTTTTTTTTCTTTGTGTTGTTCTAGCTTCTGACCCCACCAGATAGTACCGTACCTCTACTAAGGCTGTGAGACTAAATAATCTAAGTGGTTGCTAGCATAAACTGCAGAATTACTGGGTTAATTCTGGCTGCTAAGTGGTATATGTATACTTAGTGTGCGAACTAATAAGTACTGTGTGTACGGCATTATTAGGTAAAACTGGTAGCTGTGTGGAATTTACTGTGTGGCTAAGTGGCTTCGTGGTTTAATATTTGTATCAAATATGTAGTTCGCGAAAATAATGTGGACAGCACGATATGGTTAGACTCATCACCGGGGACGGTGATATGATAGGATGGCCGAGCTGTAGAACCAAGTCGGAAAATCCCGCCGACTGGATATACAAGAAAAGAAATTAAACAAGGGACTGCAAAGAAATAGTCTTCTCCGTTTCATGAGTGATAATACCAAGAAGGTCTGTAGGACAAATTCTGAGGAAATAGAATTGTTTACTATAAGCATGCCGACAGCCCGTAGTAAGTAGACAATTGGTCATAAAGGTTTAAGTGGCAGTATCACTTACTGCCCTACCTTCGGTTGATCCTAGCACTTTAGAACTAACAACCCAAAAGTAATTAATTAATCGTTTCCTTTTCCTAGAACAGCTGTACCCTTGAATATTTAGATTTGCTTACATACCTGCATGCAGGATTTTAGTTACTGAGTAGGAACAGGTTTTGCATCCTGGGACCGAGAGTCAGATCACTGCCGGGCGTGAAACGGAGTTGGTTGATAATATTTGCTGGTGTCGGAAAAATTGTTTAACTAAGTGGCGTTGTTTCTCAAACTTAACCGCGGAAAACTGAGTGGCGCGTGCTTTAAATATTTGTTTTCTCTTCTTAACGTAACTTAACGTTACAGGATACATCCGCAATTTATCATGTTGCTATTTCTTCGCACATTTCACGACGCGACGCTAGAATGGCTGGCGCTCTCCAAACGCGAAAAGAAAAATTTAAAAAAACAAAGTTTTCTAAATTTGTTAACACCGTATAATAATTTTCAATCTCAAACTTACAAAAACTTACTATTTTTTCCATTCTCTGTAAAGAACTTTTAAGACTATTAACAATCAAATCAAAAATGCTGAAGATTATATCCATACCGAAGAATACTATCATTTTGGACACTGAAACTCAAATGACTCTAGCCCAAGCTTCTACTTACGTAATTGTATAATATATAGTATTATTATTATTATTGTATTGCATATAGCTGGCCACCTACTTTAGGTACGCATCACAAAAAAAAGCTGACGGTACACATAGTATGTCCCACCTACGCAAAATTTTCTTTATATTTGCTTTCACTTTTTGTAGATTATTTTGAACGCCCTAAATAAAAATAACTACTCAGCTCGAAATCAGAATTTTAAATGCTGAGATTTATTTTATAACTGTTTTCCTGGAGAAATGAAAATTATAAGAATTTTCTATTCGCCATAACAAAAGTTAACCATAAAGATCGAATTGATATAAAATTAACTTCAAATAAGGCCTGTACAAACAAGTCTGTAGTACATATTTGTACTAAAAATTTAGAGGACGCTGTGATCGTTAAGTGTTGTCTATATTATCTCAATTTTTTATATTTGACAGTGGTTGGAAATAAAAAAATTATTATTTTTCCAAAATTTTCTTTAATCATCAGTTTTTTGCTATATTTTCACGGTTCGTCAATAAAAATCGAATTAAAAACGATCTCTTGAGGCGTTCTTTTGTAATCTTATTGGGTGTTTTCTTTTTTGCTTCCGATTCATAGCTCCGAACACATCGATACTTGTTAGCACCAGAACCATCGGACTGCAATATGACTCCTGGCTCCGACGACGGTTGTGTATGACTTATTAATTATGTTAGATAAAAAAAAACATTTCCGCATAATAGCTTACTTTACTTGCAAAATTAAGATAAAAAGTAATACTAAATTTCATATTAAGCGATAATCCATTCGAAGAAAAAAAAAACAACTCGATTAATTTTAACAAATCCCAAAAATTCGTTCACCGAAGTAAATAGATGCTTGTTTTTTTTTGCATTTGAATTCTAGAACACTAATGCCGAATTCATAATGCAGAGTGGAATAGAGCTGCGTAGAGTGGTAACTGGCATCCTTTTTTTTCCACGCAGTAGTGCATATGATGGTTCAAAGTAGAGCAGAGTGGAGCTGCATTAAAATAGGTTCTTTTCACGATACTATTTCCGAAAGCTTGCAAGCTCGAATTTCGAACTACTAGCATGTAGATGGCGTGACAAGAGCTCGATACTTTTTATCAACTAACATGTTTTCATGTATTTTCTGATTAAATCTTTTTTAGGAATGGTAATAATAAAACAAGAGGTATTTCTTGCAAATTTCATGATTCCAAACCCAAAAAAGTCTTAATTTTTAGCTAGTTTCGAAGCACTCTGATGGTGCCTTCTTTTTCAAATTTCATATTTTGACGACAGTTGTTTGCTTGTTTCTCGATTTGGTGTTGTTATGGCGTTTTGTTATATCAATTTCAAAGTTTTGTTGTTCTTTAATATGACAAAATGAAATGAACTTTTCATCTGCTTTTGTTGTTATTATTCAGCTCAGCAACCCTTGCATTACGTAGAATGAACTGAAAATGACACTTCACACATTACAAATCAAAGAATATTTTTCGAATTTAAGCACTTGTATTTCTCTAAGTTGGTGTAGAATATCCATTTACCATAGTTTATATTTTTTCTCGCGACCTCGGAAGCAGTTGACTATATGCTGATGTACTGATGAGCTGATGTGATGATTATCAGCAGCACTAATATCTTAATGAGGCATGCTACATTATAAAAGGTAGTGATGTACAGATGTGATATTGATCTGCAGATAATCAGCAAATGATTTACAAGTTGCTGATTTTTACTGACATCAGTCGATATTTTATTTTCAAGCTAATAAAATATTAAAAATTAGTGAAAGAAATTTTGTTTCACAAAGTGCAAAGGGATGAAAAACGAAGTTGCCTGTGGAAATCCACGTGTGCAAACTACTGCAAAAGGGATAAATTTGAAAAAGCTTTGAGAAAAATTTCGTCGTAAATTGGAAAAGATGACATGTTTTCTTGTGGATTTTTTTTATGAAATTATACTCCGTACTGAAGAGTATTAGGGTTTCTGCGTATACAAAGCCCCTTTTCCAATCAATTTTTGAAGTTCAAATTTGCGATTGACAATCGTCAGAAGCTTGAAGGCGTTGGGCTTCATGGATTTTATCACTTATTATGAATGATAGTTGGACTTTATCGTTTATCATGAATGATGGCTCGATTTTATTATTTGGTATTGTCCTTTATTATTTATTATTAATGGTAGTTAGTTTTACTTCAGATGTAAATGCCACCAAAAAACAGCGACTATATTAATAAGTGTATATTAATATATAACCCACCACATACCCAATATTTCCCTTTATTTTATTTTTTTCTTCCAATTTTTAATAATAAAAGCAGCAAAAGCTCTTCCTCCTCGCTGAATTCCATTTTAAGTGCTTGATCACTTTAAGTGTAGCATTACTTACTAATGAGATGTCCTCACAATATATGAGCTACTGATTATTTTTTCAGCATCACCGCATCAGCACACTTGCCTTAGACATATATTCTGACGTTTATTCATTGCAAATTAATTTTAGTTTAGATTGTGGTTGATGAAAAGGATAAATGAAAATGAATATGGCGAATATAAATGTACGAAAAATTTGTGGTGAAATGTCAAAATATATGACTAAAAATGCCTAAGTTACGAGAAAAGATCAGAATCACCTCAGAACCCACTCTGCTCCACTCTTCATTTTGAATTCGGCATAATGCTCGTAACAAAAAACAGGGGCATTGGGATAGGAGCTAACTCGGGGAAAGTAAATCAGCATACAATAAAACATAAATGCAGCTACCGGAGTCCTGAGAGTCGTGACTCTGATAACAAAAGCAAGAGCTTGTTTGGGTTGGAAGTTAACGTCGAAACAAAAAAGAAAACACCCATTTCTACTCTATCCGCAAGAATACAGCTAAAATTAAGGAAACAAAAATCCAATGGATTAAAGTAACAGAAAATTTTTATGTTTATTCAGAAATTGTAAAACATGAAGGGTGCTAAACTGTCTTCATTCCTTTTTATATTTTTTAAATAGGGTGCCCAACTTATTGTAACACTAACGCTTTAGAAGTAGATCTAGTGAAACAAATCTCGTATTTTTGTAAATTTTTCCTTGAAAGTTATAAAGGAATCGCCCAAATTGACACTATATTTAGCAATAGCAAAGGTTTTAATAGGGTTAATATTCGTTAGGTGTTTATTAAGCTGAGCGTATTCGGCTTACATTCTTTACTTACATCGATGGATTTCTTCCAATTTTTCTGATCGGAGGCGAACGATTGTGATCAATGAAGTATGTAACATTTCATATTTTTCATGTATTTCCGAAGTCCCACAGAATAGTCATTTGGGCCCTATTTTTCTATAATCTTTATTAATGGTGTTTTTAAATTTTTTTAGATATGCCATATTCCTTGGTTTTGTTGGTGATTTAAAGATGTTCATCAAAATGAAGAATGCAACTGTTTCAGGGTCAGATCGAAATTAAGAATTTCGTGTACATAATGGACGACTCCTTTCTTTACTCTTCTATATTTTGAAGGATGATGTTATGTAACGCAAGAAAATGGGTAGAGAGACGGATTGATATGCATGTAAGCAAATCTGCCGAAAGCATAGCACATTAGAGACTCATGAAATTTGTGAATATTTGCGTTAATTTAAAAAAAATTAGCTCAATTCCATCATCCATATTGTTTTAAAATGATAAGAACGCCCCTACCCTAGAATACAAGACGAATTGAAACTGAGGGGAAGGTTCAGATCAAACTAAACCAGCTGTGTATGTACATACTTACATTCATATACATATATCAGTGGTATAAATTATTTGAGAACAGAATTCATTTACCTTGGATAAAGATCAGATTTATCATTTGAATAGGAGATTAATTCCAGCTGTCGGAATTAATTTAATAACAAATAAGTTCAAATTCATTTGAAAAAACGTAATTTTAAACGTTATTTTGATTGTTGCCTGTGTGCACTCAACTCGAGAGCACGTTTACTTCGAGAGCTGAAATTTTGCACACGGGCTTTTAAAATGAAAAGTAAATTTAAGTTCGAAAGTTAGACAAGTCGGGTAACTTCTTTATGTGGTTGCCATACAAAAATTTCGTTTTCCACTATATATTTGGACACTGCCTGAGAGCGCGTCAACGTAGAGAGCTGAAAATGTGTACATGGTGTTTTCATAAAAATAGTAAATATAATTTCAAAAATGTGCTAATTCGCGAAATCCCTTCTTGGTGTTGCCATATGAAAATTTAAGATTTTTACGTATACTGTGTACTGCAAAGCTCGTCAGCTTTTGAAATCCTATAAAATTAGTTATAATCATTTTTTCTGACCGACGAGCCGCTCTAGGAATATATGCGAAAAACCACTTCTAAAATCAAATTTGCATAGATGGTGATCATACGAAATTACATTTGGGTATTCATCTAGGCCGCTATTATAAGAATTGGGAGTAGACCAATTCTAGCTTTTTCACTTGTTTACTCGTTAAAATCATGAATTTTGACAACCCGTGAAGCAATTATACTATCTCCATAAAAATTTTTATAACGGCACAAAAAAACTTTTTAATTCTGCATAACTTAACATTTTGCGTATATTAATAAATTCTGAAAAATCATTTTATGTAGATAACGTTTACAAATATTCAATTTAGTATCGAAAATTTATTAAAACGCGAGCGCGTTTCTTTTCCAGATTTCAGATTTTATTCAATTACCTGATAAGAGAATTGCACAAAATCGCAAATGGCTTTGAAGAATTTATTCATTAAATCCATATGCGCGCACACACACACATCACATTTGCGTTGCTTGCGTATCTTCTTCGTTTATTTATTGCAGAACTTAAAGTCAAT
This sequence comes from Dioctria linearis, assembly GCA_963930735.1. Taxonomy (NCBI): domain Eukaryota; kingdom Metazoa; phylum Arthropoda; class Insecta; order Diptera; family Asilidae; genus Dioctria; species Dioctria linearis. Next base: position 224,906,925 of record OZ005742.1, read on the forward strand.
TTAGCTCAAAGATAAGACCCTAATTGGCAGCTTAATTAATTGTAATTTCATTAACCTATACACAGATCAAGTAAATCTTCAATGGAGCATGATGGTTTTTCTCGCTAAAAAATTGATTGTCTTAAATAATTGAGAGATTTAGGTTACTCAAGATAAAATTATTGTTGTTGTTGTGTGAATGCATAAATTTAGATTAAAATATTATTGGTTGACATTTTATTGATTTTATTATGAATGTATTGTAACTTGAGAGAAAATTCTAATTACGATTTTACTATGAAACTCCTGCTGATCAACGTTAGATAATTATTTATTAGACCTATCCATTTTTTTCTCCCACCCACCATGGCTTTACAATGTCGAGTCTCTAAATTTTAACTCAGTTTTAGTTGAACCAAAAATGCATGAAAATTAATATACATAATATAATATATATTTTTGTCTCTTTCCGTGAGAGCATACTTTCCCACTGAACTGTAACGATTGGTTACAGTTATACCCCACCTTGTAAAAAACACTTCCTTCCACTCAAAATTTAAAAACAAAAATAGTCCCAAATACTTTTTTTGCAAATTCGGTGTAAATTCCACTAACATACATACATATGTATATACAGCACCAGTAAAAAAATTGCATTGAAACTCCTAGAAATGTTCATGATTGAAAATTTTTTATTTATAATATAATAAATTCACACAGTTCAGATTTTTAAAATTATAATACACTCCTTAGTGCTGGGACATCAAAACGGAACATCGATGTTGACATCGCCAACGACCATCGATGTAGCATATTGATCAGATGGCATCGATGTACAAGCAATATCGATGTTATTCAATTAAATAGAAATTTCACGTTATCTGTTTTGATATTATTATTATTATTTTAATTTAGTTTAGTTGTTCGTTTACTTAAAACAAAATGCGAGATATATATATATATACAATATATACGCAACCTAGCAAATATTTGAATATTGGGTTTATTTTTGTGACTAAAGTAATAACGGATGAAGTACGGTGCTTCTGACAGCAATGCGCATTGCTGAACTCTACACAACTTGCTAAAACTTTTATTTTGGCTATGCAGGAATTCCCTCTTGATGTCAGTAGCACCTGCATGGATCAAACGAAGTGCCCGTATGTGATTTTTTGATGAAAATATTTCAAACTGAAAACCTTAAACTAATAAAATGGGATTCAGGTAAGGCCTGTACATTTTACGTTATAATTTCAGAATGGTCAGATATTTTTTAGTGCCGATTAGGCTTTCTTTGGGCCGAAAAAAAATAAAAAAATAATAGGCTAAAATGTTGGGATAATGCGTTTGAATTCGGAAAAAATTAATTTGTTTGGTTCAAAATTTGGGCTTTAAGGCCTATAAGCATTGCACACCTAATTAATGGGCATTTGATTAGCCATCGACTAGGAAAAGATTCATTCCGATATATTAAAAAACTTGGGAAATATTGAGAAATATGTTGAAGCACTTACTCAACACTGGAAAAAAAACTTCAAACCCCGGTAGCTCCCAGGGGGGGTGAACAGTTTCACACTCTTTCACAAAATTCCCGATATCTTAAAAAGTACAATGTGTACGGTCAATTACAGAGCTCATTGTATGCAGAGCTTCATGCCCTTTCCAACGACTGCTCGACCAGCCCCGTACTCCTCTCCCCTCAGGAGTTATGGTGAATAGTATCTAATGGTCTTATAAATCTTGGATTGAACCTTCTTAAAATTGTATGCCTAATTATTGCATGTAAACAGATGGATTTGTAAGTTTCCAATGTCTTTCATAGGAAGAATATTTTTCTATACTTAAAAACTAAATGACAATTGATGAATTGCAAAGACATGATCGAATCTAAATTTTCCTACAGTCTCCCTTTGATATCTAATTTTAAGCATATCTAGTTCGGAGAGTTTTTCTTTATATACATAACTATATTCAAAGTCATAAACATACACTTGCAGACGCGCAATATTTTACTAATACTTCTTTAACCTCAAATTTTAAGTACCTACTAAAAAATACACAAATTTTCGAACATCTATTGGTCACAAAACGTTTACGAACACCCCATCAACATCCAATTCGATAACAAGTAGATGATTATCTAAATCAAGAACACAATGTCAGCAAAACGATTAACATTAATTCTATACAATTATTGCAAGATTTATTCTCGATTTAAACTGTCAAAATAGACATGTTATTTTATCTATTCTTCAAACAACTTCACACTTATAAACTATGAATTTATAATCGGCTAATTTATACCTACCCTTTTTGAAATTTAAATCTTAATGCATCGTCAAATGTGTGGTTCGTCACATTATTTTCACATGTTTTCAATAACTAGCTGCCACTTTACCTTGCTATTGAATACGTTTCTTTTTTTGCCAGAAAAATTATTCGTTCCTTGCCCATTTTTTTTCTGCATTTTAAGGCCCATCCTAATAATATATTGACTGCAAAACTATTTATACATAAAAAACGTCACACAAAAACATGTTGACTAGTTTGACGATATATGTTTTGTGTCGCCTACCATGGCTACGTAGATTAACCCATAGAATGCAGCGAAACTAGAAACAATTTTAATTAAGATCCTCTTATTCATAAAAATGATACCTTTATCTACCTGCTGCATAAAAAATTGACACATTTTGTTGTCAATTTGTGTTCATTTCAACATTCATTCAACCGCTTTGTAAAAAGACCTTTTCTTGTGGTCACACCTAAATTTGATTGGGGCGAAAATTTTAAATAAAAACTTAATAAATTCTCCCAAGCACAGACGATGATGATAATGTTGTATGGAAATTTCTAACTTTGTACGCTGTCAAAATATTATTAGATAATAGATGAATGAATTATTTCTTTTTATTTATTGTATTTATTTTAATTTTTCAGGATTTCAATGAACAATGTCCTTATTCGTTATCACCTGTCAGTGTGAAGAGCCAAAAACTTTTGAGGTCACCTCGAAAAGCTACAAGAAAAATATCCAGAATTCCGTTTAAGGTAAACTAATTAAATGAGATTGGTGAAATTACAGAGTTTTTTATAGTTGATTTTTTTCCCAGGTATTAGATGCTCCAGAATTACAAGACGATTTTTATCTTAATTTAGTCGATTGGTCATCACAAAATGTACTTGCTGTTGGCTTAGGTAGCTGCGTTTATCTCTGGAGTGCTTGCACTAGTCAGGTGAGTTATTTGAAATTTTACAACACATCTAATTTCGTTAAAATATTTCACAAAAATCTTTAGATAATAAAAATTATTATAGTCATAGTGTAGTGATAATAAAAAAAGTAAAACGTAAAATGGGCTAGAAAAACATATTACAGTGATCGCCCTAGGTTCTCAAAGATCGCATCACACAAACAGAGTTATTATTCGAGTGTTCCAATGGTTGAATAGAAAAATTAAGACCAAGCAGGGCAGACATATGCCAAGATATATGTATATGAAAAATTTAAAATAAAGAATTGTGATAACAAGAGCCATCCGTAAGAACGATTATTTTCACTAAGGAAAGATACGGCTATGTAAGTCAGAATTGTAAAGGCGAAAACCCAATGAACGCTGCAGGCGTCGCGTCGCTTTGACGACAATTCAATAGAATATACATACGTGTTTAAATTCGTGCTGGCCAAATGGCTGCCGCAGCTTGGTAAGCTGCAAATTCAAGAACTGCCACATCTAATAACTCTGATATATCCACTATTTCACTTTTAAATAATAACTCAAGCTTTTCTATCCCTTCTTCTTTTTATAAATAAATCTTAAGAGTACCAACGCGACGCGTCCATTGGGCCTTGCTCAAATCCTACACGCGTCTGCCGCGGAGAACTGTCAAAGCGACGCGACGCCTGCCGCGTTCATTGGGCTTTTACCTTAAGAATACATTCAATAACATTATCAGCGTATAGCATAGAATTCTAGAATGATAGAAAATAGTGAATAAAAAATTAAGCTCATCGGCTCAAGGAATACCTTGTTATGAATAATTCGCTCCAATTTCCCCAGCCACCCTTTGACATTGTGGACATCAAATTGTGTACAATGTCCTTTATGACCTGAAAATATAGCGGATGAGCAGATCTTAGTCAACCTTCATTCCGAAGAGGGCTCCACGAGAGTTCGAGGAAAAATGACAAGTTTTAAAACTCCATCCTGTTATAACATATTAACAAATTTATTCAGACGGAGACCGTAGTCAACCCGTAATTTCCCAGTACTTTAGGTGTACACTTAGTTCAGCCAGTTCGAGCTTAAAATCACCCCCATAGCATCATGCATGATACTCATGCTAAGCGTACTAGAAAATATCCAAAAACTCTTGACAATCAAGTACAGCATACCTCAAACCAAGGCTTGAAGCATTTTATCAATACAGCGTGAGTTAGCAATAGCCCCATTTATTATATAAAACATTTACTACCTTCCTTGTGCAAATGAATAATCATCCAAAGCTTACAGGACTTAATGCAAACGTGAAAAGAAGAAATATCACATCGTTTGCCGAAACCTGAAGGAACAATATCTGGGTCAAACGAGAAACTATAACAATCATCACAAGTTTGCTTCAGAAGCATACATAGATTCGTCAAGAGGTCCTTAGAGAAATCGGAAATAACCTTGTCAATATCTCCCGAAGCACAGCGAATAAGATAACCATCATTCATTAATTCGTTTTGAGAGTTTACAAATCTCCAGAACACCTTTACGTAGGCAGGGGAACAGGAGAAACCCATAAGCACGGAGGCCATAGCGGCCCATTGTGCTGTCCTGCTCACCAAAACCTACCTGTCCTCTTAATGAAGCACATCAGGTCTTGGTGAGGAAGGTTTTTCAGCTCATCTACAGATAGAAGGCCAGACCCTAGAGTATCCAGTCTGCTCCGGGCGAAAGCCGGACACTCACACAAAAAGTGTTCGGTTGTCTCAGGCCTCCAGGCAGGACAGACACTCGGAGCTGTTAACAACTCCCATTCTTGTTAGATAAGCGTGAAGTGAGTTGTGGCCGGTGATGATGCCAACCACAGTTCTACATTGTTTCCTTCCGAGCCCCATGAAAAAATCGGAGATATTCCCATTGGGTCCATCAAGAAAAACAGTTTTCTACACCAACAAGTACTCAGGTTCTCCAATCTCTGCTGATGCTTCCTATGAACATCCGCTTTGAAGAGAGATCCGATACCCGAGATGGCAACGCCTACTACGAGCTCCGGTGCGAGAAACGGAGAATCAGAGCCAGCCCTAGCTAAAAGGTCAGTTTAACTTTCATAGTTTATCGATTTCTTTATCTGCAGCTTACGTCTAACCCACTTGATAGCATTCTTCTCAAATAACTTTCATACCGCTTTTGTCGTTTTTGGTATTATATTAGCCTTTTTTTACTGGCACGATTTTTCTTTAAATCTTGCGTCCTCTTCTACTTGAATCTCTAAACAACAATAAAACATCGTCTCTGAAATATAACATAATTAGAAATGCAAAAATGGATCAGAAAAAATGTAACATGAAGTACTGGACCAGGTTTAGACCAGAAAAGCTCAACCAAGGCTGTGTTCACGTCGGCGACTTTAGTCAATTTGACTCAGAAAATGTCGTTCTGGTCGTGCTCAGAAGTGTACATGGACACTGCTCTTTTAATTGTATGTGTAGGCGGACGGGGCATTTTAGGGAGTGTTCATATACACCAAATTGCGTTCACGTCGTCAAGTCAATTTGACTGCAGTCGACTTGAGTCATTTAACTTCGTGCTCCTGAGGTGGAAGTAAGTTAACTCGCGCGAGAAATAGGAAAGTTTTTCAAAATGGAAATGGATGATAAAAAATTTATGGTGATTGATGAATCATATAAGACCTAAAAATGTAACAAATCTCATAAAAGATTTTAATTTCAGAGTTTTTTTTTTAAGGGTACGAGGAAGCTTAAACGAATAATTAATAATCGAAGCACAAGTTTCTCGTCTGGCGTCCATTTCCTTTTTTACCTCTTTGACGTTTACTCACACATTCTCCAGGCCGAGTTAATTTGACTGCAGTCTTTTTGACTAAAGTCGACTGCAGTCGCCGACGAGAACAGACCCCAAGCAGTGTCGTTGAATAAGTCCAGAGGAAAAGACGCGAGTAAGAAATGAGAAAGCAATGAGAAACCGAAATTGACGATAGCAAATCGTAAAAGAGAGAAAAATCATTCGATGGTAGCATATCATCTACAATGTCGTCAATGCAAGAAAAGATCCAGAGTCCGAAATTTAAGCAAGACCACAAGGGAAGTAACAGCATATTTCTGTTTACCTTTCCCCATCCAATCTTGTCACAACATTTTATTCCCAGCTTCTTGCGGATATTAGTTATTTTCACCATTTCATAATACAATTGAAATAAGAAAACTTTTCCAAAAAAAATTCTTAAACACTTAGCGGCAATCTTTGTGTAAGAAAAACTAGAAGAAGGCGGCAGGTCTAATCAAATTATTATTTTCAAGTGAATTTTAAGTTTGCTACAAAACAACGAACATAATTCAAATACCTTACAACGTGTTTTCAAAGCTGACCACACCACAGACGACTGTTTACTTTCCGCTTAATTTAACCTTAAGCAAAATTGTCGTTAACAAAAATTACTGAAATATTTTTATTCTTTAATTATAGGTCACACGGCTTTGTGATCTAAGTTCCGACACAAACACTGTAACTTCGGTTTCATGGAATGAAAGAGGAAATTTAGTAGCAGTTGGTACTCATCATGGATACGTTACAGTTTGGGATGCTGCAGCTAGTAAACAGGTAAGTTCCGACAAAAGCTTCTTTGTTGCTAGAATTGTTTACATTTTCGTTAATTGAGGTCATTCGAGGTCAAATATTGTTAGAAGTCATTTGTTTGTATTTACCAAATATAAAACAAAAATTCCACCTTCAAATGGTGTGCTATTGAATGGACAGTAGTCAAGTCGATCGTCGGTTATTTGCTCAAAGTGTTACTGGGAGTGACTTAACAACTTTTGGTTTCATTTTGCGTCAATATTTGATAATTTCAGAAGGTTAAAAAATATGTGCGTATTTGGCGGCAAAAAAATAAAAATATATCTAAGGTGTTAGGAAAAATGAGTTTTTAATGAAACAAATACTGAAACTCATTCATAAAGTTATAACTATCTGCAATATGAAGCTTAACTTTTCAAGAGAGTGGGTACTAAATATGAAGCAATTACTTACGATGCATTGAACTAATTAGGGATCAAGCCGAAATATATTTAAATATAAGTTTTTTTTTCATTTTATTTGCAACATATTTAATAGCAATATGTTAGATTACGTTAAGTTAAAATTACATACGATCAGGCCACTGGAAACGTGCGGACCCCGCGACCAGAGCTGATCTATTGTGTAATCCCCAAAAGTGGTTAGGCTAAATCTAGCCTTTTTACGAGTTCAATAATTGCCTTTGCGGTTAGGTCGCAAACTTTATTTGGAGTGATAAATACTCTAGTGATTTCCAAACGTAAAGCTGCAAGCGCGGGACATACATATGATATTCTTCGAAGTTTCATCTTCGCCTTTGCACTGTCGAAACAGCTGCCTGTCTTAACATTTTTGTAATTCCCCGGAAGTGGGTTTTTTTTCTTACAGACCAAAAGTTTAGCCCATATTATCCGCTTTTCTGCTCCGTCCCGAGTTCATGTCCCAGGGACCCAAAACAATTTTACTTGATTGTCCCTAGAAACAACAGCTGAAATTTTCTGTGCCAACTTCAGACTTGTTTCGAATTAAAGTCTAGAGAGGACATAGTCAAGAGTACAGCCTGGCTGTCTGAGCAAATGTAGATGTTGTTCTTGCAGCCCCTTTTGACACTTTCCTGATCTTCAACCTCTATAGCGTGGACTACCGCTTGAAAAGTGGAAGTTAGGCACCAAGCGAAATTGAGAGTTCCACTTCTAGACCCTGCAGCTGTTTTGTTATCCTTTTGGATCGGTCATGGGCTCTTTATGAGAACTGAAGCCCTCTGTCTAATATGACTTCCCTCGTTAACAGTTACCTCTTAACCTCCCGAAGGAAAATCTATCGACCATCATATCCGTTGGAGCTTCTAGACCTCCAATGTGGACTTGCTCGAGGATGTTAATATGACCCCACTGGAAGAAATGTGATCTTTTCATTCCCTACCCCCTTTTCCTTTCCATACAAAGCTGTACGACGTCATTGTAGGATACCCCTGAGCTTTGGCAACATCATAAAAAAAACTGCAGTAACTTCTGCATAAGGATTTTCTACAACGCAGTTTGACAGAGGAATTCAACCTTGAGATGTGATGGGAAGTCCAGTAATTGTGGAAGGGGGTTCGTAATGAGAATGCCTTGTATTCTCTGTACCGTGATTCGTGGATACGTTTTTATTACGTAACTACTCATAACCACTATTGATTCAGATTCATGGCGAGTCAAAGCAAGTTTTCTAACTGAATTGATGCTAACTTATCAGTTCAAGAACAAATTTTGGAGACGTTGATCCAATAAACATCTTAATCCAGTTATAACATTGTTACAAATGGATAAGACAATCTCAGACCGATGTCAACTAGTGTGGCCATAAAAAAAAATTATCTATAAAGAATACAGTGATCATAGGGAAGAATAATCAAAACTCATCAAGGGCAATAGTCCTGGTGCGAGTAGTCAAAACTTGTACCACTTTCTCTAGAGAGCGGTGTCACATTGATATTGCCACAGAATGAGCAGACGTAAAAAAATACCTCATCATATTCAATAAGTCAAAATCATAACAACAACAAGGAATAAATCATTTTAAACAGCCTTGTAAAGGAAGTCGACTCAACGGCGCGACACAATGAAATTATGTCGTTTCATGGTTCGTATACATATAACCATTTCAATCATAAAGAGAGATGTGATAGGGAACGCAACAAAATCCAGAAAAATTGAAAAATCCGGAAATGAGAAAATTCAGAAGTGACAAAATCCAGAAGTGACAAAAGTCAGATACGACAAAGTACATAACTATCAAAATCCAGAAATTGTAAAATTTGTTATAATTATATTCTACAAATATATAAATTATTTAAAATTCACATGCGTTAAATATACAGGGTGTTTCCCCTTAAGAGGTCCATAGAGCGGGAGGTGATAGTACTCACCTAGACGAACCAAAGGGGTACGGGGCTGGTTGAGCTGTCGTTGGAAAGGCCATGAAGTTCTGCATACAGTGAGCTCTTAACTGTGACCATACGCCCTGTAGTTTTTAATATACAGGGTGTTTTGTGAAAACCTAGCTTTTTTTATGAATCACCCTGTAACTCCTAAACGGTTGATATTGCCCCCCCCCTGCCATACAATTTTTGGTTCGTCTAGGTGAGTACTATCACCTCCCGCTCTATGGACCTCCTAAGGAGAAACACCCTGTATATATATGCACTAGTTAGTACATTGGGATTTGGTGATAGTAGAATTATATCTGATTGAAACCTGTGTCATCTGTGAATATCATATCTCGCACGCGAGGTTTGAATTCATGATGGTTGGTACATTGGGATTTGGTGATTGTAAATTTACATCTGACTGAAACCTGTGTCATCCAGGATGAAGTTCTGGTGCAACCCAACTGTGCCCAGTTTATATATACATATATGAAGAAAAGTATGGCTCAAAAATCACTTTTTACAACTTAACAATTGTTAGTCACGGACACATTTAATAGGGTCCTTGAGCCACATCTTTCTTCATATTCATATAAACTGAACACAGTTGGGTTGCACCAGAACTTCATCCTGGATGACACAGGTTTCAATCAGATGTAAATTTACAATCACCAAATCCCAATGTACCAACCATCATGAATTCAAACCTCGCGTGTGAGTTATGATATTCACAAATCGAGTTAATTTCACAATTTTTGTTTTGTCAATATTCTCTTGGCTACTTAAGTTCGCGATTTCTTTATTAATGTGAAAATTGAACAAGTAATTTCGCGAGGATGATTTATCTCATCCTACCGACTGCGTCAGTTATGATATTTAATATTATAATTATATTTAATTATCAAAAAAAAAATCAGTTAAATCCGGCTTCTCGACTTTAAAGATAGATAACTTTATTCTCTTCGCTACTTATTAACTTAGTTATTCACGCTTCATGAAATCTAAATTCTAATTTTTTACAATTTGAAAAATGCAAGTCCAATGCTTTTACAGGAAACTGAACTGGAACTGTTTGATCATACGAAACGTGTCCGCCTTACTGTGGGACTTTTTGTGCTGTCGGCTTATGTGAGCCGTATTCAACTGTGTCAAAAAGAGGGTCTATGTTTTTATGAATTAAATGGGTAAATGAATAATCTGTAAAAATGTTAATTTAATATATATTATATCTTCTCTGGATACTTTCTGGATTTTTTCGTCGCACTTTGTCTTTTCTGGATTCTTCTCGATTTCGTCACTCTGGATTTTGTCTTTCAGGATTTCATACCCAACCCTATGTGATACAATTCAAATTAAAAGTTCATTTGGGGAACAAGTTTATTATGAACAGAATAACCATTTTGAATGAAGTTCAAGTCCTTCATAATCGGCATCCGTAAGATTTTTTATTTTTATATTCCGCGGGGGTCAGTGGATTTACCTTCACTCACTCCCCGCATGTTCTGATTTCGACAGATTTATATTTTCTCATAGTGTTGTTTCTCTCAAATTTTCATAAATATCTTCTTTTTTTTAAATCGAATGCGGTAGTGTGAAAGTGTGTGTTTTGTGACTTGCAGGAAGAGCTAAGTCAAGCGCAATTTGTTAAAAGAGAAAAAATAAACAGCTTCCAAGGTAGCCCCAAGAAGGCATCCATCAGTTTAACTGGTTAACGACAGGGTACTAAGAGACCGCTTAGCGATTTTGTGTTATTTTTTTAAATTTACCAATTTTTTTCATATTTTTGCTAGGAGAAAACAGGTATTAATTGAGATCCTTCCTTTCCAATTATTCCTATCGAAATTATTTTATTATTTATTTTTCGCGCGGACGGGAATCGAACCTACACTTGTTAGAATCGGTCAATGATGGAGAAATAAGAATTTTAAGAACTTTTATTTTTAATGATTCTAAATCAAATTTATAAATACAAGAAGAAAAAACAACCGCCTCGTCCGGGATTTGAAACCGGGACCTTCCGCTTGCCGAGCGACTGCTCTTACTTACCACTGAGCTAACGAGACAGATGATTTTCCTTCTTGCATTTATCAAATTTGTAACTAGCCTACTAAGCCACGTTTTGCTTTCAGCTGGCATTAACCTTGAATTAACATTGAATTTACAATTTATTTGTGCGCTTTCATCGTTACTGGTTAATGCCAGCTGAAAGCAAAACGTGGCTTAGTCGGATAGTTACAAATTTGATAAATGCAAGAAGGAAAATCATCTGTCTCGTTAGCTCAGTGGTAAGAGCAGTCGCCCGGCAAGCGGAAGGTCGCGGTTTCAAATCCCGGACGAGGCGGTTGTTCTTTCTTCTTGTATTTATAAATTTGATTTAGAATCATTAAAAATAAAAGTTCTTAAAATTCCTATTTCTCCATTATTTTATTATTTTTATTTTATTTCTGTGTGTTGTCTTGTGATGTGGTAGCCTTAGATGTAGTAGCCTTAGATGTAGTAGCCTTAGATATGAGCTGCTGTTGTGGTTAAACGCCCAGATTATTCCAAATACCTTCTTCCTTATGTGTTTAGACTAGTTGGGGGGTATGGCTGGGCTTGGCCGCCAAACCAGGATTGGTGTAACGCTGGGCCATACTCTTGATACGTACATACATACAATAAGAACAGCATAACACAACAACTTTTTATAAAACTCTTTATATTTCTCTCCCCACAGATAAACAAATTACATGGTCATTCAGCTCGTGTTGGAGCGCTTGCTTGGAATGGCGATATTTTATCAAGTGGATCTCGTGATCGTTTAATAATGCAACGTGATACAAGAACACCAGCACAACAATCAGAACGACGGCTAGCAGGACATCGTCAAGAAGTGTGTGGTCTAAAATGGTCACCTGATAATCAATACCTTGCTAGCGGAGGCAATGATAATCGTCTATATGTTTGGAATCAACACTCTTTGAATCCAGTTCAATCTTATACAGAACATATGGCGGCTGTCAAAGCTATTGCCTGGTCACCACATCATCATGGTCTTTTAGCAAGTGGAGGAGGTACAGCTGATCGATGTATACGATTTTGGAATACATTAACAGGTCAGCCGATGCAATGTGTTGATACTGGTTCACAAGTTTGTAATTTGGCTTGGTCGAAACATTCATCAGAGCTGGTCTCAACGCATGGATATTCACAAAATCAGATACTCGTATGGAAGTATCCATCTCTGACACAAGTCGCAAAGTTAACAGGACACTCGTATCGTGTCTTATATTTAGCTTTAAGCCCTGACGGTGAAGCTATTGTAACTGGAGCTGGAGATGAAACCCTTAGGTTTTGGAATGTATTTAGCAAAGCACGAAGCCAAAAGGAGAATAAGAGTGTTCTAAATCTTTTTACGAATATTAGATAATTTTGTTTATGACCAGTGTGATTGGTGTGTGTGTATTTGAGAAAGCTTTTCATTTATTTTAGTTATTTTTTCATTTCTATTTTTTAGGAAATTTTATTTTTTAACAGTAAGCCTTTGCTTAGTACATACATAAATATATATACAAGAAATTATATCCTTATTTTGTATAGTAACTTTATTTCGATATTTATATGAAGTTTATTGTATATGAAACTGTGAAGGTTCGAGTTTATTTCCGCAACAAAACACAGCTAGAATTCTTTCAAATTGCTAAATTAAATTTTGATTTGTACATACATCTTTGGATAATGTTTTTATTTTTAACTCCCTAAGCATTAATATATGTTATATGAAATTTCACGAATATTTTCAAAGAGCTTGAAAAACCTTGTAAATATGAACAAATTTAGTGTATCCAGACTTTTAAGACTGCTTTTTTTATTTTCATGTGATAGATACCATGCGTTCGTTATCGGGGTTTTCTTATACATACACAGAAACAAAAAATGATTTTTTTTTAAATAATGCAAATTTACATCTAATAAATTTGTTTTCTAATTTAAGTAGAAGCAGTTGACGCATTATAATTTCATATTATAAATCTAAATCTAAATTAATATATAGAAAGTCATAATTAAATCAATAAGTATTCTCTGGACATATAAAATTAGCATAAATGTGTACATTGGTTTTTCACAAGTTTTTAAGCAAATCACAAGACAGTTTATAAAAATTAACAAAAATTTCGCGATTTTCTTTTTATAGATAATTCAATGAGGAAATGTTCGAAAGACCGGTTAAGATTGGTGAATTTTCTTGTGTACGAAAAATGTTGACTGAGAAATTAATTACTGATTATCCGATTTTATTCTGATGGCTCCAGGGAATTGAGGCCAAAGTACTTTCTTTTGGACTGTCTAACTTTGTTTTCAACTTTTACCAATAATCAATCTAAAGGAGAGTTATCGGACCCGAACCCTTTTGCGGCCTTACAAAACGACACCTATCAGGAGAAATGATATTCAAAATAGAGAAGGCTATACCAGATTAGGAAAAACCATAGATGATAACTCCTGATTCTATAACGAAAAGGTAGGCTCTGTAGAGCACGTAAGTATTCTGCGAATAAGCAGGATTTGCTAACCAAAGACCAGAATATCTGTGTAAGGGACTCATAACCCATCAAACTTTCAGAAAACTGATCCTAATGAGGTAATAACCTCTCTAAAAAGGGCGAACATTGACTGTACCTAACACGGTAAGGGCACCACACACAAAGTCGCAGCCCTGGCCCACACCACCAACTATATTAATAATAATAGAGAGGTTGATAAAAATGAGTAAAGTAGTAGGAAAAGAGAATTTAACCTGGTGGTGGGTATACCACCGATGTTAGAGGTTAGGTAAGAGGGGTGCTACTAGAAGCCTAGCCTGCATCACTTAGACCTCCAGTGGATCCATTGTGCGCTCGACCTCATGGGATAACCTTTAAAACCGCCCTAGATCTATCCTTCTTCCCTTAGGAATCTCAGGATACATGCGAACTCTTTACTTTGCAGCTCCCCCAGACTTAAAAAGAAGTAGCTACCCAATAGCCTACCCCTTTTATTCATCAGAGTCAGGCAATCGCACAATACGTGTTGGACGGATTCGATTTCCTGGGAGGCCTTGCAATTCTTGCAGAAATCATTCGCCGCTATACCCAGCCCTTATTAGGTAGTGATAGAGGTTTTACATCACATTCACTGCGGCCACTACGCGGTTCATTTTTAAAACTCACTTATTGATGACTTCATTTCGACGAACTTCAGTATTTTCTTCAATGAGCCGGGTATTACTTTTTGGGTCTTCTGTGTGCTAAATTGAGGTGATGCACCTAACTTGTTACTTCAATTTTAGAAGTTCGGCAGTTCTTCCATCGGAATAATTTTCTAGAAATAGGCCTACCGGAGAATCCTATTCCATTTAGACTCGATCGAATCGAATTCCCCGGTAGGCCTGAATATTGCAGCTTTTCTGCCAGAGCGAATATAGATCTTATGGCGCGCTTCAGTATGAATTGAAAAATATCAAAATGTATCGGAATGCAAATAAAGATTGTGCTTAACACAATACTCACAGTCATCATTGCCGAATAGTATGCTTTTTAGATGCAAATAAATTGCGCTCTTAAATAAAGTTATTCTGGTAAATTTTCATTATATCTGTTGAACAATTTAAAGAGAATTTTAACTATAGGTGAGAATTACGACAAGTTCTAATTAATTTTTAGTTGTTCTAAATTCTAATTCGCATATACATCCGTGTCGATTAAAAACCGAAGTTCAACTAAATTTTAGCAACCCTACTTACAGAACAAGTTTCAATCGCAAGTAGAAACTAACTCTCCAAGTTTCATATTTGATACTCATGAATCCCAAAGAATGAAGTTTTGAAGATAGACCACTCATAGCTTGTGGAAATTTGATGATAATTTATTGGTAAATTTATTGTCATCGTAATTGTAAGGTTTCGGAACATCTTCCCTATCTAATATTGAGATACTGAAGCATGCCTTACGGAAAACACTGCTCTTATGAAATCCAAAGGTAATAAATTTTTAATAATATCTTCAAAAATTCTATAAATCGTAAAATTTCAATTATGTTTCTTCGTCTTTATCATCCTCCATTCCTTCCAGGATAGAAATTTTGTTGGATTCCAAGAAAAGATAATTGCACTTAAAATTTAGATTTTGCTTGTGATGCAATCTTTAACAAAAATTATAATTATAAACGAAAACAACAGAATCTGAAATTATGTTGCTGCTCCTTATCCCACCAGAGGCGTTTCTATTATAATTTAATTATGTGTGACTGTATGTAGTTTGTAGTTGTGTCTAGTTAATTAATAGAAAACACTCTAAATATTTATTTCCTGTGCAATTTAAAGTGTAAATCTTTAATAAAATAAATTTAGTTTAACTTACGTTAAGGAAACTTTTGAATTATAATTGAAAAAATAATAATATTCCAAATAAATTTATAAAGAACTTACGGAAAACTTACATCATATTTTCTATACGCACCCACTTTCATACTACTTTAATCAAAGCTTTTCTTTAGCATGAAGATGAATGCAGAAGGTGTGGATAAGAGTGAGATGATGGACTGGCTTCCTGACCCCAGCGAACTCCAAAATTATTATCATGGATAAAGATACGACCCGTCCTTGCAGGGGGTGTTTGTACTTAGGGGGGCAAAAATTTCATCATTTTATCTAGTCACTAATTCCGGACTAAATAACTTTGTGTGTAAGGGCGACTTTCAGGGCCGAACTGGGAGGACGGGCGCTAGCCCGATGTGCTGGGGGTCTCCAATTTAATCGCCGCCACACGTAATTACCACGAACTGAACGAAAGTTGCGGTTGCGGTGGTGGGAGAGCTATGGGTTAAAAATACTCAAAAATGTCCCACAACTTATAAACACTGACAGAACGCGGACCCAACGTAGCTTGTGGATGTCGCCAATATACAATGTGCAAAACAATAGCAACCGTTTAAAGAAAAAGACGAATTTATGTTTTTTGCTTAATTTTAATTGACTTATAACAAAAATAATATTGTGCTTTTATCCATTCATCAATAAATTGGCATACCTCACAGACAATAAAAGATTTTATAACTGTAAAATAAATGAAAAATAACAGGCTTCAACATTTTGAAGCGTGAGTTATGTTGAGAGGTAACGGGTAAATGAAAAAAATAATAAAATAACTAATTACCACCAACTTTTCTGTGCAGAAATTCTTTATTCCGTTCGGTTTGAAGATTGTACAATAACTACTAGTTCTGTTTCTCTAAATCGCCTCTGCCAGATATACACATTATGCTGATTACAACATTATTACTGTCTGCATGTGTGAGGTGTTTAGTTACAATTCTGTTTATTTCAGTTTTGCGTCTTACGCAATTACCTACTTGCATTGTTTTTTGGAAATATGATTTGTTATAAGAAATGTCTCTTGGAATTTTGGTATATCCGTTACGTTTAGGTTTATGGAAATTTATATTGGTTGTGGAATCCCAGACGTAACTCGTGCAAAACTAAAGTGACTTTTTATAAATAGCGACTCTTTCCTCAGTACTTCGTATAATCGCCTTCATTTTAATTATTCAGGACATCATCGTGGTATAGACTAGAGTACTGCATGGGTACATATGACACTGCACAGGTATCTGTGAATCTGATCTGATACTACAAGTACAGGTATATTGTTGTACCTGACTTGCAGCCACAGGTAAGTAACGTGTTCTTACCTGTACTGCAGCTGCAGGTACAAGTAGTCAAGTTTTGAACAAGTACAGTTAATATGGCGTTGCTTACCTGTGGCTGCAAGTGCAGGTACAACAATATACCTGTACTTGTAGTATCAAATCAGATTCACAGGTACCTGCGCAGGGCCACAATAATCTGCTTCAAACAAACATGTAAATGTAATGAAAGACAATGTTGTTCATTGCAAGAAATAGATATGGTTCTTGGGGTAGCAAATCTGCTGGGATTGGCTTATTACAAATAAGTATAAATACAGTTTCGGCCTTCTCACCTTTAATAGAAGAGTATTAATCTGGACAATATACAGTACAACAAATAAATTCATACAAGAAACTTTGTGCGAATTGTACTTAAGGATAAACGCTGACATCACGACGTTTTTTTTTTAAATTAGTTACATATAATATTATTCAATATTACAACCCAAAAGGAGAAAAGCGATACCTCGCTAAAGGAGAAATAAGGGAGATTGAATATCGTGTGTAAAAATGTCATAATTGCGTAAACTCTCACCCCCCCCCCCTTATTCCCCTTTTAGCAAGGTTAACTATGATGTTCGTAGATAAGGAAAACTATTATCGATTTTTGTCTTTTTCCTATTGTAACATGATTCAATTCGTTTACATATCTACAGCTATGCGGGTAAGATTTGATGTGCATTGAAGAAAAAGCGGTGCTAATTCCAATTGCTTTAGACTATAGTCCTCTATTAAATTTCGTAGCTAACGGGAAGTGATTTACGGTTAAGTAATGATTTATTGGTCATTAAGATTTCTAGTAACTTTTGGACTGAGACTTTAGTTGCAAATATTGATAAGCGTGTTAAGAGTATTATTTGCACATTTGAATATTTTGTGTTCGATTTTTCTCTTTTTTTTTGTGTGTTTAAAGCCGTGCGAGATCACATAAAAATGGATAACGCGATTGAAAATATACAGGAATCCGAACAGACTATTACCCTAGATGAAATCTAAAGGGTATATTAAGTTTGTCATTCCGTTTGTAACACCTAGAAATAATGATGGTAGATCAAAATGGATTGATATCCATGCATAAAATTTAAAGTTATTTTGATTTTTGCACGTCCGTCTGTCCGTCCGTCCTCACGATAACTCGAGAGCGTGTGCACTTAAAGAGCTGAAATTTTGCACATGGAATTAAAAAAAAAAGTAAAATTAAGTTCGAAAGAATATGGGACAAATCGGGTAACTCCTTCCTTTTTCATAAAAATATTAAATATAATTTCAAAAATGGACTAAATCGGGTTACCCTTTGGTGTTACCATATAAAAATATTGAATTTTTACGTATCCTGTGAAAACAATCATGGAAAGACAAAATATTGAAATAAATAATAACTGAATTTTATTTGAAGAAAATAATTATCCATTCATTATTAGAGAAATATAACGCTAGAGGGAATTACGGATAGTTTCTTGAAGAAATTAAAATTAGATGACTTAAATGTGGAAGAGAAAGACCAAATAATCCAATTACTAAAACGGAATAAAGATATATATTTTTAAAGTAACTTCAACACATGAAATTAAACACGAGGTCATTACTACTACTGAAAGTCCAATTTATTCTAAAATATATACCCTCAAATTCACGAGAAAGAAATAGAGCGTCAAATACAAGAAATTCTGGAACAAGGGATCATTAGGGAAAGAACCTGCGCATACAATAGCCCATCATGGGTTGTACCAAAAAACAAACGGACAATTCTGGTCAGAAAAAGTGGAAAATTGTCATCGGTTACAGAATACTAAATGAAGTTACTGTTGAGGACAAATTCTCCATTGCCAATATCGAGAGCATACTAAATAAACTTGGTAGGGCACAGTACTTCACTACCTTGAACTTGGCCAAGGGTTTCCTTCAGATTATGAAGAAAGAATGTGATAGAAAAAAAACTGCATTTTCAACCCCATTCGGACATTACGAATATTTAAGAATGCCGTTTGGTTTGAAAAACGCCCCATCAACCTTTCAAAGGTTGATGAATGCGGTACTATGCGAATATATAAACAAAATATGTGTTGTGTACTTGGACGACATCCTTATATTAAGTACGTCCTTAGAAGAGCACCTAATAAACTTAAAGAAAATTGTTGACAAACTGAGACAAGCCCGACATAAAATTCAAATCGATAAATGTAACTTCCTGAACAAAGAAACAGACTTTGTAGATCATATACTGACGTCAGAAGGAATTAAACCAAGAATTAAAACTACCAACCACTCAAAAACAAATAAAATCGTTTTTGGGAATAACAGTGTATTATAGGAAGTTTATTAACGACTATGCAGAGATTGCAAGTCCCATGGTTAAATAGTCAAAGAAAGAGGCAAAAGTCAATCCAAACGATCCTAGTTACATTACTGCTTTTGAAATAATCGCCCCATAATCAGCCCATTCTAAGATATCCTTATTTAAACAAAAGATTCAAAATTCTTACACAAGACGGCTACGCATCTAAAGCACTCAACAATCATGAGAAACGGTACCCAGCTATCGACAAAGAATTATTAGCGATAGTATGGGGAACCAAGTACTTCCGACCATATCTATTTGGTTAAGAGTTTGATCTGCAAACAGATTACCAGCCAATCAAATGCTTACAATTGAAACACAGGTAAAGATATCAACTCCCGTCTGCAAAGATGGTTGATTCAGTTTGGGTAAATATGACATGAAAATTGAATACATTAAGGGAAAGGAAAATAAAGTTGTCGACTTTGTCAGCCGAATCAATACAGAAGGAAACGGAATTAACATATTCGAGTCAAAAAAATTTTAAAAAGGAAGGATATACAAATGAAACTAAAGAAAGTGCAAACACTACTCTTGAAAGAAGTAGAAATATGAAAGCTTTAAGTATTAATCACTTGGAGGAGAATTCAGAAGATCAAACTGATACTGAAAATTTGAGTATTACTTCAGAGCCAGTAGAAATACAAACTACTCACTCACAGGAAGATATTCTTAGTAACTACATACTTGCACTCCTCGATACTGTAGTTAATAGATTCAAATTACAAATAATATTGGTAGGAGAAAAAGAGAGAATCGGAAGATAATATAGCTTCAGCACGATTAGTACTTCTACATCCAAACATACTAACCGACGAAGAAATAAATACATATACTATTGATTTTAACAAGAATATATAATACCAAATAATGAGCAAGCCCTCACATACTCCGAAGGAAAAACATTAAAGGAACTAACCAAAAGTAGGAATTGTATTAATTTAAAAAATTGTAAATTTATCAATAAAGAAAAGGAAGAAATATCACTAGTTGAAAAAGACATAATTATTATTAACAAAATCAAATCAGGTAAATTAAAAAGTACCTACTTGTGGCGAAAGAATCATAATACCTAAAGGAAGCTACTTTCTAAATTTCAACAATTGTACCATTAATATTAATAACAGAGAATTCAGTAGTCCGTTAAAGATATTTAGGGAAAAATTGAATTGAATTAACGTTTGACAGAATTATATGAAACCATGAGAAAACTATTGAGGAAATACATATGAGCATAAATATCATATAATTGTAAGCTACAGTTTAGGTTCAATGATATTAATCGTCATATTGGGCATCTACTTTGTAAACGAAAACAACTTAATGTTGAAGTTACAAACAGGACTCAAGAGACTCCCAAATCAAAGGTGGGAGGAGTTAGATATGGTCAAATTCTAACAAAATAGAAGAGACCAATTTCCAAGAAATGCTAAAAAATATGTACAATCATCAAAAGCAGAACAAATTTAAAGCATTCTACTTTCCCACACTTTAATATTTAAAACTTAAAACTTTTATTTTTCCACATTATAAATACACCTGACCCTCGATTTACAAAGTGGATTCGTTCTCCAAAAGTACTGTGTAAATTGAAATCGTGCAATTAAATTCATGTTATATTGAAAAAGTATACATCTAAAGTAAAACAATATTACACACAAATTAACCCTTTAATTCCCATGTCCAAGCTAATATTTTTTTTTGCTATAATCGTTAAATAAAATAGCTTAAATAAATTCAGTTAGGACAAAAATATATATAAAAAAAAATAAGCTACCCATCGTTTTTATTTACGGCGGGGTAACCTGCAGGTGACACTGGGTATTGTGTGAAGTAAGACTTAAGGACAAATTAGAATTTATTTTTATTTCACTTCCAGCGTTCCTCACCTCGGCAGGCACTCTTATCTACACAGGAACGCCACAAGCAGAATTACGAGTCGGAGGCTTGCCATATTTTTGCAGGTAGATAGTTGCCACATTTCAACGGAAATCGCAGTAGGTCCAATTGTTATCCGACTGCCTTTTGATAAGCCATGCATTTTGGCAAGCTGCATCCAAGCCAAAAGCAAACAGGGGGAACCCCCACTTTTTGCCCCGAAGAGCTACCCTCTTGGAGTCAACGTTTTCATCAAAACGGTCTACCCCGCCCATATATATATATACATCTTGATAATGGCTGGGCAATCAACTTGAATTTTTGCTCGCTTTTTATCCACAAATCCAATCCGATCTACTTTTGTGATAGAATGCAATCCGTGGCAGTTGGATGCAATGTTGACGATGCTATTGTCATGCCACTTAGCTGCAATAATTTCCTCAGCAGCTTTATGACATAGCTTACCTCTTGGCTCTTTTTTCATGTCCTTTGAGTTAGGCAAATTGCAATTCTCCAGACGGTTTTCCCGAATAGTATCTGTACCCCCAATATTCTGCTCTCTCAAATATTTTAGCAGTAAAAATATTGTCAAAGTATAAGTTGTATGGTCCTAACTCTTGTGGGAATCTAGAATGAAGCTCTAAAATAACAGCAGCTCCTAGCCCCAAGTCCGACTGCATCTTGAGGCCAGGGCCGGACGCGCCCTGATAAAGCTCACAATTTACTAAATATCCATGGCGAGTAGCTGCTGATTGGTTTTCCGTGGATGTGTTGCTTGGTACCATGTCTTCCAAAGTATGGTACTATAGTTTCGTCCATGGAAATGTGTGAAGAACCAGGTTTTTTGAAATTTTCAGTGAAATTTACGTTTAGTTTCGTGAAGTATTCTCGAACTTTAGCAAATTTGTCGTTGGGCGGCAAAGATGTACTGTCGGAATTTCGAAAAATCTATTGCGCCTTATGCGTGTCACTTTTTAGTTCCCAAAAGATTCTCATGTACTTTGGCGTCAAATAATCTGTAAGTAGTAGTATTGCCATGTACATTATAATTTTATCACAAGATACATTTAGAGTGTGATTTCTCTGTAGAGCGTACAAATTGCTCATATCAGCTATGAAGTTCACTATGTCGTTGCTATAGAGCGATTCGAAACATTCGACGGCAGTTATCTCCTCCTGAACGTTAGTAAATACTTCTTCATCACGGTCCCCTTTATTGCAAGTAGTAAAAGAAGTATTGCTGATATTGATATACCACTTTTCTATAGTGTTGACTTTTCCTTTTTTTTCTTCGGTGCAGGTCTTAGAATATATAGCAAACAGGAATGGTTGAATCGTGTAAAATTCGTGTACATGAGCGTAATTTGTCAAGAGCAGGAGACTGTACATAGGAGTAAGTGAGATGCTGCAAGAAATATTTGTCAAAGCTGGGTGCAGAGTTGTCAAATGTGATTTTGTTTTGTGAGCAGATTTAGTCAACTTAAAATTCATTTGTGAAATTCAACAAAAGTACCGAATCAATTCTTTTCAAAACTATTTATCTTTGAACTTTATTTAGTGCAAAGTTTTATAGTGCCACTAGTGCCTGTTAAAATCTTCATATCAATTAAAAAAACAAAAATGAAGTGCTCGGTCAGTGCTTGCAAATATAAATTGGATTATAAACTAGGGAAATCCTGTTTGAGGCAACTGCACTATCTAAATTATCTTTTTTGCTATAGACGCAGAGATTTATATAAATTAATTATGTGAATTGTTTCAAAATAAAGTAGAAAAAGAACTTTTTTTACCACAGATGCTCCGCACAAAACCTTTGTTTACTTTTTGCAAATTGACAAGTTGTTTAGAATAGGGATCGAGTGTAAACACATGTAAAAATGGACTACCAACACAACCAGATATTCATTACGCAAAATCTGGCTTAACACCATTCCTGTTTGCTCTATATTCTAAGGTGCAGGTACGTCAATTTCTTCTTCTTCTTTTTCCATCTCATGTACACGATTTTCCCTAGAGATGGAAGGTCTATTTTGTAATTCAACTTGAGATCGAAGCATACGACTGGGTCCTCCTCAGCCTGCAAGTCCTCGAAAATCTCATCTAACGTCAGCCTGTAATACGTAAACAATATCTAAAACAACATCATCACATAACGATAAGACCAAATGTCAATAACAGTCAATTGTTATTACTTAGAATAAAGTCAGAACTTTATATTGCCCAGTGTAACCCGCAGTTGCCAGGGTTTAATTCCAGCGTTGTAGCAATGATGCCATAAGTTCTTTTTATCGTGAAATACATTTATATTATGGCTTATATATTAATTAATTACATGTAATAAGATAAAAACATTACTTACACTCTGGGAATTTTTATTTAACTTTATTTCGCAAGCAATCACACAAGCTAACATTGCTCCAATTACGCGCGAAACAACCGAATGATTTGACAAATGTCGCATGGTTTGTGTTCCCAGATAGAATAAATTAAAAGTGTCACTAATTGGCTTTTTTACAATAGTGGTAGCAATTAAAAATAAAATACCTTGTGGTAGAAAAAAAATATTAAACTTCTGTCATCTCTAAGTGCCACTGGGAATTGAAGAGTTAATATATTTCGATATTATAAGTAAATATGTAGTTTTTCATATATTCAGGCGAACAAACATATTGTTACGTGCAATAGAAAGGGACAACTGGTGACATCTACTGGCAATAAACAACTTCAGGTTCGGAGAGTAAATGACTTCAGGTTCGGAGAATCGGTTATGAAATCTACAGGAAAGCTCAGGAATAGAACAAATAGAATAGTCAAGAAGCTTTTGGAATAGAACAGTCCAGAATAATCCGGAGAGTTTCTAGGGTATAAATATAACAGTTGTCATCGCCAGAAAAAGAGTCTTGTTTTAGACGTTGCAGTGTTAAGAAGCGAAAGTAATAAAGAAGCGATAGTGTGTAATTAGATTGCGATTATTGAAAGTACAGTGTTAGCGATAATTAGAGTTGAGTTGATTAAATGAATGTTTGTGAACTTTATATGATTTAAGTGTAATAAAGAACTTATATATTAATTATTTAATATTGTGTTTTAAATAACGAACCAAAGGCCACGCTCGCAACAACTGGTGTCAGAAGTGAAATAAATTTGAGAAATAAAGTGGTGGCAATTGACTAAAAATTAAAAGAGTGATTAATTTTGAGAAATTGTGTTAAATTGTGAAAGTTCTGGAAAATAATTTATATTCATCTAAAAGAGAATTACTAAAATAATGGGGCGCAAAGTGGACGAGCTTCGAACGCAGGATTTGAAAGTGGAGTTAGGGAACCGGTCATTACAAACGACAGGCATAAAGAAAGTTCTAGTCGAGCGACTTAGACAATCTTTGATAGAGGAAGGAAAGAATCCTGAAACATTTGTTTTCGAAGAGAACTTGGAAGAAATCGAAGTTGAAGAAGCGCCTGCGATGAAAATGGAACAGCTGTTGAGTACTTTAATGAGTAAAATGGAAGCCCGTTTTGATGAGCAAAAGAATTCTCTCGAGGAACAAAAGAATTCTCTCGAGGAACAAAAGAATTCTCTCGAGGAACAAAAGAATTCTCTGGAATCACGTTTAGATGAACAGAAGAAATCTATGGACGAACAAAAGAATTCTCTCGACGAACAAAAGAATTCTCTGGAATCACGTTTAGATGAACAGAGGAAATCTATGGAAGCCCGTTTTGATGAACAAAAGATTGATTTTGAGGAACAAAAGAAATCTCTGGAAACCCGTTTGGACGAACAAAAGATCTCTTTGGAGAATTGTCTAGAAACTTGTTTGGAGGAACAGAAGACTTTCCTGAAAAACTCATTAGAGGAACAAAATTTGAAAATTGAAGGAATCGAGCAGGAAGTGGCGGAAGCTAAACAAAAAGTCACCGAGCAGCTTGACAGTTTTAAATCAGATCTGGAAAGAATAAAGCATCGTCAGCCTCTAAGCGGAGCAACTGAAATATCCGGTGCAGGTAGAATGAAGCCTCCCATATTTGATGGACAAAATTCGTGGCATATCTTCAAGAGACAATTCGAGGCAGCTTCAGAGGTAAATGGATGGAATGATGAAGACAAAGCTATAGCTCTGGTGTTAGCACTTCGAGGTCCTGCGTCAGAACTCTTACAAACTGTACCGATTGAAAATCAACGTAATTACTCTTCATTAGTACAGGCGATAGAATTACGTTACGGAGATGAGCACATGCAGCAAGTATATCGCCTACAGTTGCGCAACAGGATTAAAAAACATGGCGAATCACTACAACAACTGCAGGCAGATGTAGAAAGATTAGCGCATCTGTCATACTCCAGCGTGAATGCGGATTTTCTCAATGAAGTAGCAACGGAGGCATTTGTGAACGCTATTACAGATCAAAATTTACAACAATCATTGAGGCTAGCAGGAAAGAAATCAACAGCAGAAGCACTAGCCTATGCATTAGCGTATGAATCCGCCAGACAAGCTTCACGGAGTGCTGTACGAGTGAGAGAAATTTCAGTGGAAGAATGTACTTGTAACAGAGTGCAATCATCACAGAGCCCGCCTTCGCGTGGTGTCCCTCGATGCTGGAATTGTGATAAACCAGGGCACCTTCAAAGAGACTGCAGAAAACGTCGACGAGTGGAATCACCAGAAGAAGAGGGGAAAGAAGAATGCCAAAGATGTCAAGCCAGGCAACAAGCAATTCGTGGAGAGACTAGATATCAAACAGCTACTAGTCGCATCGTCTCTCCTCTTGAGCAGTCGGAAAACTAGTAAAAACCAACTTCATGGGGCAGAAGTTGGTTGGTGGAATCGACAGCCCCGAAGTCATCATCCAAGTAAGTCAGTTACAGAGAAATAATAGCAGTCTTGTTATATATGGAAGTGTAGGAAAAAATGACTGTGCAGTTACTATCGATACTGGAGCTTCAAGATCAATTATTAGAGCAGATCTTGTTAAGAACAAATGGCTTCACCACACCACCAAATATCTACTAAGAACAGCAACTGGAGCGGCAGCACAGGTGTTTGGAGAAATAACTTTAGATGTTCAACTAGGCGAACTACTATTTCCTCACACTTTCCTGGTTTCAGACATAATGGATGACTGCATTCTTGGAATAGATTTCATGACCACATACAAAATAAATCTGGATGTCGGAGAGCGGATTCTCAAATATGGCAACATAGAAATTCCTATGAAACTAGGAGAAGAAGCAGATCATCCTGCGAAAGTAAGGACGATGGTTTGCGAAAATATTACTCTTTCGCCATGCTCCGAGACACTAATATGGACAAAGCTTACTGATGACATCGGGACCTGCCGATTCTATCTGGTGGAGCCTAACCCCACAAAAGTTACATCGAACATCATCGTTGGCAAGACTTTAGTGAAGGCAGAAGGTGCAGCATTAATTCCAGTCAGAGTGCTTAACACATCCGAAAACGAGATACAACTAAAAGAAGGTGCTATAATTGGAAATTGTGAACCCGTTTACCAAATCGTCAATTTAGATAATGGTAGTAATGTCAAGGAGACAAAAACTATACCAGCTACTACCCAACAGGTTCAGAAACTTCTTTCGTCCAGTGCCTTAAGTGAACAACAACACAACGATGCCAAAGAGGTGATCGATGAATTTTCGGAATTATTTGCAATGAATGATGATGATTATGGTAAAACAAATCTTGTCCAGCATCGAATCGATACAGGAGATTCCAGACCCATTCGACAGACACCACGAAGATTGCCATTAGCCAAACAACCAGAAGTTGCAGACATGATGAACTCCATGAAGAAACAAGGCATCATAGAGGAATCTAACAGCCCTTGGACATCGCCGGTTGTTCTGGTTAGGAAGAAGGATGGCAGCACCCGATTCTGTGTAGACTACCGCCAACTAAATAACGTGACGAGAAAAGATAGCTATCCATTACCAAGGATTGATGACACATTGGATACCCTTTCCGGAGCGCAATGGTTTTCCACGCTGGATTTGAAGAGTGGTTACTGGCAAGTGGAAATACATCCGGAGGACCGAGAGAAAACTGCTTTCTCAGTTGGCAGTGGCTTATGGCAATTCAAAGTAATGCCATTTGGGTTATGTAATGCTCCAGCCACATTCGAACGACTAATGGAATGTGTTCTACGAGGTTTAACCTGGAAAACATGTCTTGTCTATTTGGATGACATAATAGTAATCGGAAGGACATTCATGGAACATAAAAACAACTTACGGGATGTACTTCAAAGGCTCAAAGATGCAAAATTAAAGCTCAGTGCGAGTAAATGTGCTCTATTTAAAAAAGAGGTTAAATATTTAGGGCACATAGTTTCATCACAAGGAGTAAGAACCGATCCAGAGAAAATAGAAGCCGTCAAAAATTGGCCAGCTCCAAAGGACAAACATCAATTACGGAGTTTTCTTGGTTTAGCTACCTACTACAGGCGATTCGTGAAAGGTTTTGCAGATATAGCAAGAAGCCTACATCAACTTACCGAAAAGGGAAAGCCGTTCATATGGTCGGATAAATGCAACGAAAGTTTTGAAAATTTGAAGCAACAGCTCTGTGAGGCTCCAGTACTTCACTATCCAAAGCTGGGAAAAACATTTACATTAGACACGGATGCCAGCAATGAAGGTATTGGTGCAGTGCTTTCTCAGGAGGAGAATGGTCAAGAAGTTCCAGTAGCTTACTACAGCAAAGCACTTTCAAAGTCAGAGAAAAATTATTGTGCTACAAGAAAGGAGCTACTTGCCATTGTAAGTTCAACAAAGCATTTTCATAAAAATCTCTATGGGCAGAAATTCATCCTTCGCACCGACCATGCAGCACGTAAATGGCTTCTGCAGTTTAAGAATCCTGAGGGACAAGTGGCGAGATGGATAGAGCGACTCCAGGCTTATGATTTTGAAATACAACACCGAAGAGGTCGTATCCATGGAAATGCAGACGCCCTTTCACGACGTCCATGTAAACTTAAGGGCAAACATTGCACCCGAATAGAAGAAAAAGAAACAACAGCAACTATACAGTTGGTAACCGTGGAGCCATCTACAGGTTGGGACAACGAGGACCTATGAACAGCACAACGAGAAGATCCGGACATTTCACCTATTCTTGCTTGGAAAGAAGACATGGAAAGACCAGACTGGAAGGATATTTCGGAACGGAGTGAAGCTAAAAAGTTACTGGGCTCAATGGAACTCTCTTCATGTTGAATGTGGTATATTAAAACGCAAGTGGGAAGCACCTAATGGCGAATCTATCCGAATGCAGATAGTCGTGCCGGCATCAAACGTCAAAGATGTTCTAGAAGAAATGCACGGTGGAACCTCTGGAGGACATTTGGGAGTGAACAAAACCATTTCCAAAATACGAGAAAAGTTTTATTGGTTACATATGCGAAAAGATGTGGAGGAGTGGTGCCGCAGATGCACTGTCTGTGCTGCTTGCAAAGGGCCGCAACACAGAAGCAGAGGAGAAATGCATAAGTATAATGTCGGAGCCCCCTTTGAAAGGATAGCTATAGACATCGCTGGACCTTTTCCAGAAACGGATGGCGGTAACCGTTATATATTAGTTGCCATTGACTATTTCAGTAAATGGCCTGAAGCTTATGCAATCCCTAATCAAGAGGCAACCACAGTTGCGGAACAAATAATAACGAATTGGGTCAGTAGGTTTGGTGTGCCTCACGAACTTCATTCGGACCAAGGACGGAACTTCGAATCGCGGACTTTCCAGGAGATGTGTAAAATGTTGGGAATAAGAAAACTAGAACAACTCCTCTACACCCACAATCTGATGGCATGGTAGAACGCTTCAACAGAACATTGATCGAGCATCTAAAGAAAGTAGTTGACTATCATCAACGCGATTGGGATCGACATATTCCTATATTCCTAATGGCTTATAGATCAGCCAATCATAGTACTACCGGACAAACCCCAGCTAAAGTCATATTCGGAAGAGAGATGCGATTACCTAGCGACCTCAAATTCGGTACCCCCCGAGGTGAGCAAAAGTTACCAGAAGACTACGTATCGGAGCTCAAACAACAATTAGCTGATGTACACGAGGCGACGAGGACGAAATTAGCAACAAATACTGATCGGATGAAGACCCGCTATGACTTACGTGCTAATTCCGCAGGATTTAACGAAGGTGATCTTGTTTGGCTGTACAACCCGAAACGACGTAAGGGACGTTCTCCAAAATTGCAACAACACTGGGAAGGACCATATTCAGTAGTAACTAGAATTAATAACGTGGTATTCAGCGTGGCACAAGAGGCAAGCACAAAATTGTACATTTGGACCGCTTGTGTCAATACTACGAGCATCAAGACCGTGGACCACCTGTTGTTCGGGACGAACAAGTTTAAGAAGGGGGCAGTGTTACGTGCAATAGAAAGAGACAACTGGTGACATCTACTGGCAATAAACAACTTCAGGTTCGGGGAGTAAATGACTTCAGGTTCGGAGAATCGGTTATGAAATCTACAGGAAAGCTCAGGAATAGAACAAATAGAATAGTCAAGAAGCTTTTGGAATAGAACAGTCCAGAATAATCCGGAGAGTTTCTAGGGTATAAATATAACAGTTGTCATCGCCAGAAAAAGAGTCTTGTTTTAGACGTTGCAGTGTTAAGAAGCGAAAGTAATAAAGAAGCGATAGTGTGTAATTAGATTGCGATTATTGAAAGTACAGTGTTAGCGATAATTAGAGTTGAGTTGATTAAATGAATGTTTGTGAACTTTATATGATTTAAGTGTAATAAAGAACTTATATATTAATTATTTAATATTGTGTTTTAAATAACGAACCAAAGGCCACGCTCGCAACAATATTAAATCGAGAAAATAAAAAATGAATTACTATTAGATGAATTAATTCAATAAAGTTAGTTATCCACTCTATTGAAAAAGGTTTCCTCCTTAAACAATCTACGCTGGCTTTACCGATGCAGAGGTGCCTTTAATAATGTCCTTCACATAAGTTCACTGAAACGCTAACAAAACATGGAGTGCACCTGTCCCTAAAGCACTGGATCGCTCACATGTTGAACAATAGAACTCTCTTTGCCGAACTGGGAGGGGTAAGCAGAGTAAAAATAGTCCAGAGAGGCACCCTCACGGCGATATTTTATCACCTTTGTTGTGGGTGCTCATTATAGATGATCTCTAACACTAACAGTTACCCGGATGGGTACAAAGCAGTATGTTACGCCGACGACCTGGTGATCTTGGTGACCGGTAGCTACGAATCTGAACTCTGCGAACTGGTGCAGAATGCGATCCGAACGGACTGGGGTACGGGTTTCGGACTTTGCATTAATCCATTGAAAACATATTTATGCCTCTTTACTAAGAAAAGGAACACTTCACACTTTTGGAACTGAAGGAAAAATATCTAGGTACCTATCATATTAAATAGAAAATTAAGCTGGAAACACGACATTGAGGATAGAGTGAATAAAGCTCTTCGAGGCTTCTCGAGGCTCGAGGCTCTTCGATGTGCCACAGATCCATTGGAAAAAGTGGCGACTTAAACCATGAATGATCCTTAGGATCTATTCTAGCATAATCCGACTCATGCTAACCTACAGTTCTATGGTGTGGTGGAAGGCAATGAAGCTCACCATTCATCGCAAGATATTGGAGAAGATTCAAAGATTGTGTCTCCTTAGTGTAAGTGGCGCTCTCAAATCAACCAGCTCGAGGGCTCTTGAGGTCATCCTCAACAAACCCCGTTCATATACATCTCAAGAAGGGGGCTTCAATCGCTGCGCTGAGGCTGCATTTCAATCGGAGCTGGATTCACACTGGTACAAGAGTTCCACATGAATCCATCTTTGAATTGGTGTAATCCATCGTATCTACTCGAGGCTATGCTGAAAAGCAACTTTAAATCGAAAATTCCAGATAGGGCAGAATGGGAATCACATTCTGTGCTTCAACCATTGACAAACCCTCTCATATATACAGACGGCTCCAAATTGGAAGAAAACACCGGAGCAGGTGTTTTCTGCGCGGGGACTCACATGAAAATATCCATTCACCTTGAAAGCCATGTAACGGGTTTCCAGGCGGAAGCGGGAAGGTATCTTCTAAACTCAGCTACCTACTAAGAAGAAGGAGATTGCAATCTGCTCGGACAGCCAGGCAGCCAATCTTGTATTTGAATGTAAAACTACCCTGAATTCCCTTTCTCGGAACAACGCAGTACTGGTGCTTTGGGCGCCAGGTCACAGCGGCATTACCGGGAATAAAAGGCGGACAAACTTGCTCATCTTGGTGTAACCTCGGAAATCTGTTCCACAATTGGGATCGTACCAAAACACCTTTGCGTCTACTATCCCGACTTGGACCGACTGCCAACACAGTCGCCTTTGCTTGGATGGCTCCTCAGGTAGAACCACAAAGGAGTTGTGGGGATTACCCAACGCAAATGAAACGAAAGAGTTACTGGGACTAAGCAAGCCAACCCTGAGAACTGTAGTGTCAATTCTCACTGGACACTCTTCTCAGGGGTCACCAACACAGGATAGGGCCGGAAAGAAGAGTTGGGGGGCCAATTTTGAATTTTGTTAGAGCATCCGATTGGGACTTCTGAGTAATTGCTCATAAGTCTGGAGGGTGAACAATGGGTCTTGTTGTAGCGTACGTTCCAGGAACCATTTTCGGCTCCCAACCTCGTTTCAATCAAATCCCAATCCATCCCTATGTAATACAATACTAATACACGCTCCATAAAACGTTCCTGGAGAAAATTCTTCCTATTGCTGCAAAAGTCTGCCGTCTGCCATCGAAACTGTGTTTAGCCCTTAATTACTATCCTTTTTCTTGCTTAATTCTGTTCTGTTGCATTGTGGGTCTTGTTCTCCTGTTTTGAAAGCTCAGTCAAATGAAAGCATGAACGCACAAGCAACCCCACAATATTCCATTGTAATGCATCCTATTCGCACTGAGCAGGCGAGATAACGGTGCACTAGTTTTTTTTAGATTTTGAATTCTAAATTTGCGCGATATTTTTAATTTTTTTTTTCAAAAATTTTTGCGACTGTGTTAAACTGAAAATTAGTATAATATACATGGAATTTTTCCTCAGTATTTCAGTCGTGTTAAACCGAAACCGTGCAAATCGAGGGTTAGGTGTACGATCTAATTACAGTTTTGCCCAACATATTTCTCATGAATAGATATAGCTTGCCTTGCTGTTCTTAGTGATCACATTTCATTTTTGTACGTGACAATATGTAAAGATGATTTGTACAAGATAGTTATAAACGATTACTCAATATAAACTTAAGTTCTGAGGGAAAAAGTTTGGCAAAAGCTGACCTTGATAACAGAAGTAATAAATAAATATATATAGGTATCAATATAAAGATTGTTTTTATTTTTCGAACCCGTAAATTTAATAAATTGATCGGAAAGTAACGTAAAATTACGTAGTAATAGCAAAATTATCCTGGCCGGTTTTTAAAACAGTTATTTGTTGAATTTTTAATAACCAGCCACAGATGTACGCTTGACTGATTTGCTGCTTTAAGTCCTGGTCACACCGGGAGCGGCACGGTGCGGCACGCGGCAAAATAGAGTGTTCACACCGGGAGCGATGGATTTTATCTAAATGTAGGTAATCTAGTTTCGATGAAAAAGTTCTGTTATTAGTAGCTCTGGTTGAAGAAAAATAGACAATAGTGATAAAGTTCGATTACGAATACTTTAGAATGCCGCCAAAAGCCTTATTTAACGAATTGTGCGGACTTATTTCGAATGAAAAAGAAATTTTGCCCCCAGCGGCAGCGGCAAAATTGTGTTTTTGAGTAATCTCTAAAATCTCCGCGCGGCAAATATTTTGCAGCGCCGCGCCGCTCCCGGTATGACAGCCACTTTACTAGCTGGAAGCGGTGTCCTGGTTATCAGACACTCTTGTTTGGACTGAGCAATCCTCTTCTCTAGTCATCTCTAGACCGATACGAATAAGTTGGGACCAGCGCTGCCGTTTGGAAAATTTCAAGAGTAGTACAATTTGGTGCCACAGCGGAATACTTTCGGAAAAAATGGAGTTATTTTAAATTATTCAGATATTCTCAAAAATAATGCAAAGATGCTAAAACTCAAACATCCCCAAGGTAAATTAAAATGTAGCACAATAAGAGAGCTGTTCTTAAGTCTTTCACAAATGAATCGCGTAATAAAGTCGCTCAAGATTCCATTTTGTTAACTTCATAAAAAAAAACCTAGTCGAACCGCTACCGATCGGCGTAAAGGAGGCAAACCTGGAGCATGTGCATTTTTTCTCACATAAGAGCATCATGGCAAATTAAACAAGTAAAAAAGCTAGAATTGGTCTAAGACCAATTCTTATGATACCCTGGCCTAGATGAATAAAAATGTCTTGGGCTGATCGTTTTCACAGTATGCGTTAAAATCCTAAATTTTTATATGGCAACACCAAGAAGGAGTTGGCTGATTTAGTCCATTTTTAAAACTTTTTTTGCTAGTACAAAGAAAACACCATGCACCAAATTTCAGCTCTCTATATCGATGCGTGCCCAAATATATAGTGGAAAACGAAAGTTTTGTATGGCAACCCCACGAAGGAGTTGCCCGATTTGTCTCATTTTCGAACTTAATTTTACTTTTTTTTTTAAGTCCGTGTACAAAATTTCAGCTCTCTAAGTATACGTGTCCTCGAGTTATCGTGCGCACAGACGGACGGACGGACATGCAACAATCAAAATAACTTTTAATATTATGCGTGGGTGTCCAATCCATTTTGCTCTACCATCATTATTTCAAAGTCAAAGTCAAAGTGTATTTATTTGCAAGCCCCTGCTTAAAGCAACGTATTACGTTGGGCTCTACGACAATCAATTAGACAAACTTAGATTAGTTAAGTAATATAAGGCAAAACAAACAAAAATGAATTTAAAGTAAATTAAATTATCAAATTAGATTAGATTATAGTAAATGTGCTTAAATCAAGTAAGTATCTGTATACCTAATGATTTTGATCTACATAGCAAAATATAAATGGTTCACAATAGTTAGATCTATTAAATGTAAAATATAAAATATAAATGGTTCACAATAGTTAGATCTATTAGCTGTATAGTCTCGAATACCATTTAGTATGCTCAAACTAACCTCGATTTCTATCAACAATGATACATCCCTATATGCACTCACAATTTCTCATTGAAAATGAGGACATTAACCATATTTGGTATTGTAGATAATTGGTGTCGCAGTTAAGCTGTCAAACAATCGTACAAATTAACAATTAAACCATTATGTCAGTACTGCCCACCATAAAGACCGCTCAATTAAACAGGTTCGGCACAGTTAAACCGTCAGGCAGGTCAACAATGCAACAACTATAAGTGACATATTACTATGCAGTTCATTGCCATCAAGATATAGCCTGAGTTTGTATTCTCTTATTGAGTCATCGAATTAGTACCCGCACATAGCCCACTTTAGTTTCACCAGAATCGAACAAGAGTCGCGACCACAAGCTCCACATACAACCATACACTGTCTTAAGGATTGTGTATGATGTCATGACCGAATCGTGGATGACATGAGGGATCCAAGTGGAACCCAATCAACCCTCCCCATGCCCCACCACCAAACCAGGGCCCGACTTTCCCTATATCAGGATGTATCTGAATTGTGAACGAATAATCGTCATTAAGTAATGGTCCATATGTGAAGGTATAAGGGAGCGCTTATTACTGTTAGTGTTATTTCTGGTTAATAGAACTGAGGACTTCTTTTTTGAATTCCTTTGGTAGTGTGATTTCTCTAATTTCTTCCGGTAACATGTTCCAGCCCGTCACCCCTTTTGAGAAGATGTTCTTGCTGCCAAATTGTGAGTTGACTCGTGAGTAAATCAATCTTTTATTGTCCAGTGTGCTCCATTTGAATCGGTCTCTCACATAACCAGTTAGAAGCCCCAGCCTAGCCTTGTGTATGCACGCCAGAGCATTCACCTTATATAGGCTCTGCAGTGAACCGGGTACTAGTAAGTCCAGCAATGGTTCAATGTGTGCCCTTCGACCAAGATTGAAGACGTATCTCGCACATGCTTTGAGTGCCCGCTGTAGTTTCATCAAACCTGCCTGAGACATTGGGTAGATGACTATATCTATATAAAAAAAATGTGGTAGAATAAGTGCCTTAAACAGTCTTAGCCTCGTGCCTTCATCAAAGTGCTGTGAGGCCGCATAAAGAGATCGAAGTCCATGATACACACGCGAGCACATCAGGTTAATCTGCTCCTTCCATGTGATGTTTGGATCCATTTGGAGTCCCAGATTTTTTATAGTTTTGGTTGTGAGCTGGATATCATGGCCCATAATGCTCAATGTATTCATCTGTGAAGCTAGGTGATCGCTTCTATCTGGTCTAATAGCGTAACCGATCGCTTGAGTTTTGGCTGGATTCAGAAAAAGGTCGTTTAGTGTGGCCCAGTTTACTATTCTCTCTAAGACCTCATTGATAGTTGTCCCCAATTCGAGGTGTTACAAACGGAATGACAAACTTAGTATACCCCTATAGATTTCATCTAGGGTATAAAAAGGTGTGCCCATTTCATTTCGGGGAATAAAATATATTGAAATGGAATATATTCAGAAAGTGGGTAATAACCGTCATTTGCCCTCAGGTACAACACCGTCTGAGAATTGTGATGCAGACTTGCTGCAAGACAATGCGTATCTTTATCAATTAAGAAAATGTGTCGAATGTGCCAAAAAGAAATTGTGAAGCCTGTACTTAAGGTAAAAAATTCGTTTTTTAGAGAGATATTTAATACAAAATTTAATAATTTAAGGTTTATACTTGTCACATTTTTGTGCTTATTAAGCGAGAAACACTGTGCTAGCTTTTCCAACGTCGAACTCAGTATAACTTTAAGAACCTGAACCTGATGAGCCTTGCAAACTTTTGCAACTCACAATACGAACTCTGACAACTTCTGTATGACAGCAGTTAATTGGGTTATTGGCTTGCAAAATGAAATTATTTTGTAATAATTTACTACAGCAGGAATAACTTTTCACGTTAAATATATTTCGCAAACTTTTTTTCAACAAATTTCCCGTAAACAATTCTGGCATCAAATGATTATAAAAATTAGCTGTCCAAGATGACAAAGCTCCAGAAGAGTAGAAAGTAGACCTACTCGAGCTCATCAACCTCAACCTGGCCGACCTCACCAACTTTCCCACTGAGAGCTTGATAACCTGATCTCATATATTCTACGGCTAGGGTGGAAAAGCCAGCACTGTGTTTCAACCTTAAATTTTTATTTTTATATAAGTAGGAACAACTGGTTTTTATACCCTAGCTAGATGAAATCTGTACTAAGTTTGTCATTACATTTGTAACGCACAGAAATAATTATGGTAGAGCAAAATGGATTGGACACCCACGCATAATATTAAAAGTTATTTTGATTTTTGCATGTCCGTCCGTGCGCACGATAATTGGAGAACGTGTGTACTTAAGGCCGTGACACATTAAAAGCAGAAAGCAGCGACAGAAGCAGAATTTTTTCTGAAACCATGCAACTGTTCGAGCTCTAACAAATGGAAAGCAGAGGCAGCGGCAGAAGCAGAACTTAAAAGTTGATCAAATCTAAAAAATTCTGCTTCTGCTCAGTACTGCCAATATAAAAAGAGCTAAAATTTGTATTTCATTGTTGGCGTCCTTTCTTTTAAAATTCTGAAAGAGGTTGATGCGAGAAAAACAAAATTTCCATGGAGGACAACATATTAAACAATATATTATAACAAATTAACATTAAATTCTTGAAAATTATAACACCTGACATTTGTAGTTGACAAGTATCTGTGTTCTGCTTATGCTTTCAATGTGGTTGGCAAAGCAGAAATGTAAAATTTCTGCTTCTACCTCTGCTTGTGTCGCTGCTTCTGCTTTTAATGTGTCACGGCCTTTAGAGAGCTGAAATTTTGTACGCGGACTTTAAAAAAAAAGTAAAATTAAGATCGGTAATGAGACAAATTGGGCAACTGTTTCGTGGTGTTGCCATACAAAAATTTCGTTTACCACTATATATTTGGACATTGCCTGAGAACGCGTTGACATAGAGAACTGAGATTTGGTACATGGTGTTTCCATAGCAATAGCAAATAAAATTTCAAAACTGGAATACATCGGGCAACCCCTTCTTAGTGTTGCCATATAAAAATTTAGGTTTTTTACGGATACTGTGACAACGGTCACTCCTAGACATTTTTATTATACAAAAAAGTTCTTCAGAATGTGAAATCCTATAAAATTGGTTATAATCATTTTTTCTGTCCGACGAACCGTTCTAGAAATATATGTGAAAAACCACTGCAAAAATCAAAATTGCGCAAATGGGTGACCATACGAAATGTCATACGGGCATTTATCTAGGGTATTATAAGAATTTTTCTTAGACCAATTCTAGCTTTTTTACTTCTTATTTTAAATTTTCTCACGAATTTTGTTTTTCAGCCGTAAGATTCTCTTAAGCTTTAAATTTATAATTGACAGTTGTTAATTTAATAGATTCATTAATTAATAGTTTTGATTCAGGTAAAGGTGTAAGGTTTCTACTTTCTAATAGAGTCATCATGCAAAATTGTATTGAAAACTTCAGTCGATACAATAAATAAATCAGCTGCATCACTTTTAACTCAATCTACAAGAGCTCCTATTAACCCACTCGTACACAATTAAGTTATCGGGCGAAAAAAAAAATTTTACTAAATCGTAGTAAAAATAATCCAAATAAATCATTTTTCCAAAATTTTGTTTTAGAGAATAACGCGGTTTGGAGTTTTGGAGATGTACATTGGTTATCCAATGATATTGAATATCATTTATAAGATATTTTTCCAATATTGGAGACTTTCAGAAAAGAAATTTATAATAAAATTAGTTTAAAAAAAACATTTTTTGATAACAAAAAGCAATGTATTTTATTGCATTTTTTTAAACTTCAACACAAAATAAAGAATTAATGGAAAGTATAACAAAAGTAAAAATAGTGAAATTAATAATTATTTGGATGCGTCCTAGATACAGATATTATAATTAAATAAAAAAAGAGGTAAACGACTTTTTATATTTTTTAATAGTTATCTATGAAAAGCCTCGAAGCAATGTCTCTCCTTCGTAATGCATAAGTGCACATTACATTTTCCGCAATAAAAATGAGTTCTTCCTCCAGATCGTCCAGCTTAAAAATTTTTGCATCGCTTGACTTCTTTTTTGCCATCATGAAAGGGGATATGGTCAAGTTTATCGAATTGAACATCCCTTGTTGGTCTTTGTTCGTTAGATCTCCTTGCCGTTCTTGCGCACGGACCCGGTGAATTATTACTACTAGATGGTTGACCTGTAAAATAAAACCTTAAAACAGGAGGAATCATTTCCTTATTATAATTATTTACCTTGTTTTACATTGCACCTCTCCTGCTCGGAGAACAATAAATTATTAGCCACTTTTAATCTAAAATGCAGAAGGTCTAATATCTCATTATTTAGTGTGGAGTTTGCTCGTTCTTGATTTCTGTACTCTGCCCAACTGGAGGCGAGGGCAAAGTCCAGAAAATGTGTGAACATCCGAAGTGTCCACTTTTTCGATTTAATAAAAACTCGATAATACGAGTATGATATGAATGATCGAGTAGATCTACTCCTCCCTTTCCCATGTTATACAACTGGACTATTTTGGGTCTGCTAATATTTTCATATAGCTTACTTTTTTATTCCATCTTTGTGCAGAATTTTCTCTTCCGATACCAACAAAATTCGATGCGAGATGTACTGGTTTATTATCCTGCCATTTCACAACTACGATTTCACCATTTCTGCTGACAACCTGATCGCACGAACCACGAATTTTTTTTGCCATATACTTATCAGTTATCATCAAGTAATGGCGGATTTGCAAATCGATTAACACGTATTGTACCAGCTGCATTAATTCCCTTTTGTTTCAAATACTCTAATAGGTGAAACGTTGTAAAGAAATTATCAAAAAATAACTGATGTCCTTCAGTTGACAATCTTTCGCAAAGTTTGATGACGACTTACGCTCCAAAGCCATATTTGTCTAAGGTATTTGTTGGCAGCCCAGTTGATTGCCCCTGGTATAGGAAAAAGTCATAGGGAATACCTGATTTTCCGGCGAGCACATAAACTTTGATGCCCCATGGATTTGGCTTCCCTTTTATATATTGTTTTGTTGACAATCGGCCGGTATATGGTATAATTTGCTCGTCAACGGATAGCACCTCTTCAACTGGAAGTTGAAGACATCGATTTCTTACAGCTTCTATGACTGGCCGAACTTTGAAAAATTTGTCTTATTGTCAGCTGGAATTTCCAAATTATTTACGCAATGTAAATTGTTTCGCAACTGACAAAATCTGTTCATTGTCATGTTGTTTCTAAAGGTTTGAATGCATAGAGCGGAGTCCGAATATAGACGTAGTCTTGACAGCTTCAAGGACCCTATTAAAATGTGCAAGCCAAACAATTTTTTTATTTCTTTTTTGTCAGTGGGCTTGACGTTGCTGATATTGCCTTGCTGTACATAGAGGTTTGTATGAAATGTAAATGTTTCATAAAGTTCATCATTAAAATACTGCCTAAAATACGCAGACGGTGATTTTTTTATATATTTATTTGCCCTGTTCAGTTCCTCCGGAAAAAGCTTTGGGTTCGCACTATATTGGCGTCTACGCCACTGAATATTTCCTTTAGGTGTAAGTTCTATTGGTGTTTCAATATCGCGCGTACAGTTATACCAGCACCTACTGGTAAAACAGCATCCTCAACGTGTTCATCTTTATAGCCCATTCTTACACATTGAGCTATATTAGTACTTACAATGATATCGCCCAAATGAAACTCCGAGCTTGTATATGCGTGAACAAAAATCTCATCGCCGAATTCGAAATCTGAGTCGTTTAGCAATTCGTACATTTCCTTGCTTTTCAGAGATCTTGAGGTACAATAAAACTGTAAATGTATGCAATTTTAAGAAGAACTGTGGTAAACTTTAGAAGTGTATGACAAATTTCTAGGAATTTTAAACATATTCAAATCAATTGATACGGTTTCCACAATATTACGACGTTTTTTCGAAAACATAACAATAATTTATAACCATTGTACATTTAAAACATTTTAACATTTTAGTAAGATATATAACAGATACTTACCAGCGGCTTTTAACACAATGTGACACGCGTGGGATTATCGTAAAAACTGAAATGGATGCGTCAGATTTGTCGGCCACACGAACATGCAAACAAATTAAGTAGTAATCTAGAATGCAACGTTGCGTAATTTACATTTGTGAGATAACACACAATTAAGTTATAGGTTGCCAAAATTGATGTGCATTATAATGTACATTTAGATTTAGATTTATTAAAGGCGTAACGTACAATAAGATTATATATCTTTTTAGTACAAAAAACGTTGGACTAACTAGCTTACTAAAAACTTAAACTAAATACTTTAAATAAGATGTAAAATGCATAAATATAAAGTAAGACATAAGTACAAAAAAAAATAAAAATAAAGGTTTATATAATACAAAAAGATATAATATTAACAAACAACAAACTAAAATTACAGAAACTATATACTCGATCATTGCCAGGACCACTTCCTTCAGAACGGAAACATTTTAAGTGGTGGCAGTGTAACTCTGTGCCATCAACCTCCGGAACCTATCAGTCGAGCCCACACGCTGAGCATCAGTCCGTAAATTATTCCAGGGGCCGGATTCACTAACTCGGAGAGTTTGGGAGATGAGAATTTTCGTTTTCCCCGGTTAAAATTCCCTAACTCTCCAATCGAGATTCTCTAATATACTTGAGGAGTTGAAGAAAACGTGAGAAGTATCCAAATATTGAAAGATGGATAACTCTGTATGGGAGGGTCGTAGAGCATTGCGGTTTTTTCTACGGATTTAGGTTTACAAAAATATAGGTGAACAATTTCTGAGGGAGGGGCTTTTGGTGATTGGGGGGGGCTGCCCAAAATACGTCATGTTTGGTATCAAATTAAAGAGGGAGAAACGAGTATTCGAGTGGCGTAGTTTTTTTTTGATTATTTTAACTTCATAACTGACTTTTTACCGCCGAAAGACGGATTTTTTTCACGTGGGTCATACACACCCCAGTTCCTATATTTTGCATATATTTCTTTCGTTCTTTATTTCACATCCATTAGTACTCTGTTGTGAACATTTTTCTCATAAAAAGTGAATTTCCACGACTTACCAGTTCTTCATAATGATGAGTTGAGTTTTTGTACCAGAAAGCAGCCATTTTTTCATCTTAAGAAGGCCTGATTATTTTGCAGTTATCTCCAAAACTATTTACCGGAGTCAACAACTAATTACATATCTAATTAGGGGACAAAATGTAGATGCGATTTCATCCTACATACAAGCTTTAACGTGCATATTTAAAATTTTTATAGCATCTCTTCTGTACTGGAAGACGACCAAATTGACCATATTCGCGTGAATTACATTTTTTATCGGGTGCCTTGCGACACAAAAATCCTTATTTCTCTGTAAGTATTGCAAGGATTTCCATAATTTGTTTTTGTAAACATAGCCAGGATATGCAGTGAATCCATAAATCAATTTGAAAATCCTAGGTACATTGGTACCTTCACAAAGGACAATAAAAGCAGCCAATACTGTCAGTTGAGAAATATTTTTCTTACTTCTCCACAGCTAACACAGGCGAGAGTTTTGCCGAGTTGAATAGAGAATTTGGTAAATCTCAATACAAATTCCACGAGTTACAGAATTCCGAGTGGAGAGTTAAGTGGCAAAAGAACTCTCATCTCCACAACTCCACAACTCT
This sequence comes from Dioctria linearis, assembly GCA_963930735.1. Lineage (NCBI taxonomy): Eukaryota > Metazoa > Arthropoda > Insecta > Diptera > Asilidae > Dioctria > Dioctria linearis. The sequence continues at coordinate 224,948,948 of OZ005742.1, forward strand.
GCGAGTTAGTGAATCCGGCCCCAGGCCCGAATAGCTCGAACAAAGTAAGAGTCGTCCATTATGGAATGTTGAAACCTAGGTATCAATAAGTTGAAATGTTTGCCAGAGTTTAGAAATTCAAGTTGGTTAAAAAGGTACCGAGGCTTTTTGGAGTGTATAATTTTGTGAAGAGATGCAAGAAGCCGACGCCTTAAATATTCCATCAAGGGACAACCAAGCAGATGGCTACTATGTGGTGAAACATGATCAAATCTTCTTAGGCCAAACACAAACCTCGTACAGTCATTGAATGCTACAGTTAATTTCATTGAGCATACAGAATCCAAGGGCGGGAATATTAGACAGCTGGCTGTAAGGTAGGGTAGAAGCAGGGACTTAACTAGCATTGAACGAATGCTAAAAGGTAAAATTGCAGAAGACAACCATAACCTTTTCCCAAAATATGACTAATCTGATCACAACATTTCATCCGGGAGTTGGTACGAAAGGGTTAATGTAAAGGCAAGGCTATGCAAAATAAGGAAGACAATCATTTTAATTCCAACAATCTTGATTTTTTTCATCTTGTATTGAAATTTCTTAACCTTGTCAGCATTATTTATTTATAGCTATTATTTTAGATCTATTTTAGCACGCTTTTGAGATTTTTAATCATTATGCCTCTCAATATGAAACACATTATTTGCAATAACTCTAAAACGTATTTTACAAAATCTTCTGTTGTTTCTTTTTTTTACCCATTTATACCATGTTGAGTTTCCTTATTATTAGTACCTATTACATTTTGGTGGCAACAAAACAGCTTCCATAGAATTTCCACGTATAGTTTCTTCACGTGTCTGGTCGTTGTGTTCTAAATCTATCGTTGTACTACTTGAAATTCTGTTTTCTTATTATTTATATCTGTTGAATTTTCAGGAATTGTTTCGAATTGCCGTTGATCTTCGGATACATTTTTCATATTTATATTCCGGGTATCACAATCACCAAATTTAGAAAGTTTAAGTACCTGCAATATTGTCAAGAATTGACTGTAGTTACATACATTTTAGATGCTTTGACATTTACTTTTCTATTAGCGAAAGTGATTTTGATCACATTAGATTTTCACACTGCACTTCACAGCTTCGTATGAAGTTCTGGTTTCACGGTAAATTTGGATTAGTTACTAAATTATATGCCATAAAGAACTTTGAGGTTAATATAAAGAATGCTCGATCTACTCATTAGGGTCGTTATTCCATAGGAAATCGACCAAAATTCGCACTTTCCTAGACTATCACCAATCTTGTTCCACGTTTGCTGAAAGTTAAGTAGCTATGAGGTACGAATACAACTATTTTTTTCTGCTGCGATGCTTGCTGCCTGACTTAAAGGACTTTGAAATCCTTGAAACTCCCCGCTTTTAGGTCTACTGTATATCACAAAGATATCACCTGTAGGTTATTTTTAAGAGAAAAGTACAATCCGTGAGGGCTCTTAGAAAAAGAAAAAATTAAGGATAATAAATATGTATATCTTCTATGCTTGAATATCTCAACTAATGCTAATAATATTATTAGTAAATAATTAAATTTTAAATGTGTTGTGTGCGGCCAGAATTTATTTTCGAATGAGGCCCGGTTTTTTTGAAAAAAAAATTTATACAAATCTATTGTGTTATCCTTGATCATCCTGTAAAAATTTTTCAGCAAGGACAACATTTTTTTCTTCTCAAATGTGACCCAACATTTAGATGCATATTTGAAAATCTTACTATTTACTAACAGTAAGAGCATTAATTTAAAAGAGATGGTGTAAGCTGTAAATTCCTTGAATTTCGTATTTTACAAATTGGGAGCTATTGCAAAGTTCTTTCCTTTGTGTCACAATTTACAAATTTTATATCGTTTTATTACAAACATCCAAAGTTTTTACAACACTTGGATTAAAGAAATAAACAAATGAAATAGTTAAATTAAATCACTAAATGTGTTCGCCAAAACATTAATAAAAACAACTTTCCATGAAAAATTTACTGTTAGTTTGATTTAAGTGCGAATGGCACCCTAGGCGTACTTTCTAAACTAAAGGCAAGCAAGCAAACTTAGCTTTTATGAGAAGGAAAATGAAGAGTATAAGAAAGTCAACGGAAAGGAAAAGAAAGGATTTTTTGCTAAAAACAAATACGTATAGGAGTTTTTAGTATGAAGAAATGAAAAACTGCTCGATGGCAACGACTGCTTAAACTCTCCAGAGGAGAAAAGCAGCGCCTTCGCCAACTACTTTGAATCAACCTTCAAAAGCTCGCTTCAAACTTATCTCCCTAACTTTCATAGGCAATTCCTAACTGAAGGGAAAAATTTTGCGGCACAAAACACCTCACCAATGACAGAAGTTAGCCTTGAAAACCCAGCTGGAAATCCGATTCGGTCAGTCAATAATAAAACATCGAGTAGCCCAGATGGTATACCGAACTTCATAATCCGGAAGTTACCACAGTTGGCAATCGAAATGCTAACAATAATCTTCAACAATTGTATAAAATATTGTTACTTCCCCAACAGCTGGAAAGTGTTAAAGATAATACCAATTCCGAAGAAGGCATCTTCTAAAACCATCTCGGATTTCGCTGATCTCCAACTTGGGCAAACTTCTGGAGAGATTAGTGAAACAACACATTGATGACACTTGCGTGGAGAAGGAGATGGAGCAGCATCAGCAATTTGGATTCAAGGCTATGCACTCTACTCTGCACCCGCTATTAAAATTTCACACTGATGTGACCCAAGCCATCAATAAAAAGACACACACTGTGGCGTGTTTCCTTGATGTTGAGAAAGCCTTCGACTCCATCTGGAGTGAAGGTCTTATCTCCAAACTGATTGGATTTCAGTTCCCACCCTACCTCATTCGGATGATAGATAGTTTCGTCTCCCACAGACAATTCTTTGTGGAAATCAAGAATTACATATCTGCGCATAAGGATATAAAAGCGGGGGTCCCGCAAGGCTCAGTACTTGGGCCTTTCCTCTTCAATCAGTTCACGTTTGACCAACCGCAGAATAATGGAGGAGTCACAACCCTTCTCTACGCGGAAGACTCATTGACATATGCGCACTCCAAATCTCGCAAATTCGCAACAAAGAAAATGGGTGATCATATTGCCAAACTTAACGAGTACTATGGGGCATAAAGATCAACGTCCCTAAATCGAGTTTACTCTGTATCAGAACTGCACGTTCACGCAGAGGCGTATGTCAAAACGCAACGAACATCGAAATCACAATCAATAATGAAGTGATAAAACCCACTAAGAGCGCCAAATACCTAGGTATAAACTTCAATGAACTCTTTAAATTCAACCCTCACGCAAAGGGAGTTGCTAGGAAAGTAAACTTTGCACTCAGTATGGTCAGTCCTATAATGAGATATAGGAATGGTCTTACCCTAAACACCAAGCTGCTGATATACAAGCAGCTCATTAGGCTCACCCTAACGTACTCGTTTCCCATATGGCACACCATTTCGGCAACATATAAGGAGATCCTTGTGAGATTCGAGAGAAAAACGCTCCGAATCTGCACTGAACTCTACCGGAGGCCCTGTGGAAAGCATTATCGCAATCAGGTCCTGTACGAGAAAGGTGGTATTTCTCCAATACGGGACTACCTGGTTGAGATGATGAAGAAGCAGGTAGCCCAAATCCCCAATCATCCAAACCCAATTGTTCGTCAACTAACAAATTTTCTCCATTTACCCACTAACAAATATTTATCGTCTTTTTACATTTCAACTTGTCAAGAAAAATACTACTGCGAAGGAATTTTTACTTTTTTCAGGGAAAAGAAGTCAATCACCGAGGCTAGGAGAGGAAGACAGAAGGATGATTGCAGCCTGCAGAACAGGATATATGCGACCTTCTATAGACAATAATAATAATAATAAAAATTTTATTTTGGAAAAAAATGTACACAAGATTACAAATACCCGCAACAGGTAGCTTACAAATGCCACCAGGATGGGAAGGCAGATGCAACGTGGAGATTTATATATAGCTATGTAGCTAGTACTTAAGTTAGTTAAGTATTAGATTTTCCAAATATTTTTAGTTTATTATAATTAGGTAGCGCTAGTCGTAGTTTAGAAGTAAGTCATATGCTAGTTAGAAATTCACATATTTAGAAAGTAAAATAACTCAGCTAAATTAATTGAACTCAGGGCCAAAGAAAAGCCCGTAGATATTATAATCAGGGACTAGGTTTAGATAAGAAAATATTTTTACGTTAAGTGTACAAATTCCTTAGCGCAAATAAAATACTTGAACTTCATGGCCTTTCCAACAACTGCTCAACGAGCCCCATACCCCTATCCTCTCAAGAGTTATGGTTGTCTTATCTAAAAATCTCGGATTTTCTTACCTTTTTAGGGTTCCGTACCCAAAGGGTTACAACGGGAACCCTATTACTAAAACTTCGCTGTCCATCACCAGGTTGAATCTCATGAACCGTAATAGGTGGACACTTGAAATTTTCACAGACTATGTATTTTTATTGCCACTTATAACAACAAATAATAAAAATGAAATAAAATTAAAGGGGCCCCGATACAAGAAACGTGATTTTTTCTTTTCATATGACAGCATTATTTTAGCACATGACTCCTACTCTCATTCATTTGAAAAAATAAATAAAAAGTATATAGTGTTAAATTTTGTACGATGGTACGGAACCTTTCGTGCGCGTGTCCGCCTCGCACTTGGCCGGTTATTTTTTTTTAATGTGACCTATATTTTTTTTGCAAAAGGTTATTAACATAACTTTTTTTATAAAAATTGTAAACTCCCCTTTAATTTTACCTATTACATCCTATGTGCTATCTGTAACCGTTAAAGTGATATTAGCTCTTAACCTATTCTCAAAGCTATTCTGAAACCGATTTTCGAAGATAATTTGTTCCCTTGGTGACTAACACGTCATTTTAAAAAAAATTTCGGCTAATTTCGGTATGACCTGAATAGGTTGTGAGCTAATAACTCTTTAACGCATACAGATAGCACATAAGGTGTAATAGGTCAAATTAAAGAGAACAGTCTATAGTTTATAGTTTTTATAACAAAAATTTATGTTAATGACCTTTGTGCAAAAAAAAAATAGAGGTCAATTTAAAAAAAAAAGTAGGAAAATCCAAAATTTTTAGTTTGGACCACAATAACTTTTGAGATGAGAGAAGTACTGGGCTGTTAACTGTGACCGTACACCCTGTACTTTTTAAGATACAGGATGTTTTGTGAAAAACTAGCTTTATTTATTAATCACCTTGTAACTCCCTACCGGTTGTCATACAATTTTTTGTTTGCCTAGGTGAGTACTATCACCTCCTGCTCTATTGACCTACTAGGCGGAAACACCCTGAATTCTAAAGCTTTTAATTTTAGTCAGCATTTCTTTGAAAGATAACTGATTCAGTCTTTCTCTTGGCCGGTAATAAAAATGGGAATAAGGGAAATAGAATTTGTGGCCGAAAACTAATAAAAGTGATATTATGAATATTATTTGATTATAATAATGTTTTAGAAAATAAATGTACAAAATCACAGAAATAGATAAACAAGAAGTACATATATGTAATTATTCATATAAAATAAACAGGTTAAAAAAAACATATGCAATTTGGCCGTTTTCGTGTGGAATGGCTGTATTCTGTATATAAATATAATATTATATAATATACATACCTACCTACTATATATGTACATATAGACAAAGTAAGAAAAGCACAACTCTCTTTTAATAGCCATGTTATGCCACGCGTAATGGAGCTCGCGTGATTTGCAGGTAAATCGATTTTGGTCGAAAATTATATTTCCGCATTCACCACATCAAGACGAATGTTTTGAAGTCGAATATTGTCCATGAACATTAATTTTATGCGAATTTTATTTTTTGAAATTTTGGCAAAACTTTCACGATTAACCGAATTGGTAAAAAATTGGTTTCCAAATACTTTTCTGCCGGCCAAATATAATAATAATATAACCATTTCTGCCATGGACATCGTTTTTTTTTTAATTTTTATAATTTTCAAATCTGACGCCCTCCGAGATTGATGTGGACACTTCATTTACAAGAATAATAGTACTTAGAGCGGGGTATATGTCAGAAAAACTGTGATTCATCTCTCTAGCTATTATGCAAACAGACAGACTGACATGACGACGATTTTTTTAAAAAATCGAATAAATTTTTATTTTATTTTAATTTATTTTAAGTTATTCACAAATAATTATTTGTTATTTGGTGCTAATTATTTGAATTTCAAATATGTAATTATTTTTTATTCGATCGTGCCTTATTTGATGATCAAATAATTATTTCTTGGTACACGCATCGTACATAGGAATTTAACTCCATTATTATGTTTCGATGTTCACAGTAAAGATTTTTCGTTCATTTTGAATTTAAAGTTTAAAAGGAATTTTAGTAACTTTGTTCAATTAAATATTTTTGAAGTTTGAATACCCAGAATAATTTTAGCCTCAATTAAATGAAAAAAAAAAGTGAATTTCTGGTTAAGACCGCACGACCGAAGTGAAAACTTTACTTCAAGCCATGGTCAAAGAATAAATAACTAAAAGAAAGGACACAGAAGAGTGTTCCGATTGTTTTCCATTTAAATACACCCAGCGAGAAAAGGAAGGAAAAGAGAGAAAAAAATCAAAAAAAATATCAAACCGTCTTTGATTTTACGAATAAGACAAAAAATGTGAAAGCGAATATTACATATGCAACGAAACTGAGTGGCAAATGATTTATTTTCGTAAATAAGAGAGAATGGGTGGAGTTTTCCCAATGTTTTTCGTAAATAAGAGAGAATGGGCGGAGTTGTCCCAATGTTTTTCGCAGGAATTCTAATGTTTGTTGGTGTAATCCCATAATATTTGAACAGCACGTTTTTCTGTTTACATTCGTTTTCCTATGAATGAAGAGAATAAGTGGGAGAACTCATGCTGGATTCTCTAATATTTTCGGGAAAAATGAGAATTTTATTTGAGAGGAATTTTACATCTCCTTTCAGCATCTGGGCCAAAGCGAAATTTATCTTTTTCTTAAAAATGGGAGGTAGTGTGCCCTGATGTACATTATTATGAATAGGTTGAAAGGATTTTGAGGGTTTTGGATTTAATAAGATTTTGTCGTTCGGGTAATCCTACGTTCTCTCAATTTTTGTTTTTAACTCGTTGTCTCAGTTGCACTACAATAGTGCATAGCCAAGTTCTTTTCCCCCATTTATACAAAAGACGAAAGTATATGAAATTACTTGTTTCATTCTAAAAAACACGAAAAATTTCCTATTTTGTTCGCCTCTGTCTCTACTTATATTTATTTATACTTTGCCATGGTACCTATAACAGAGTAACAAGTACTATGTCTACTAATTATTTGACTCAGCTGTGACGTCAAGTCGTGACGTCAACAATTCATATGAAGAATTCAGAAAAATTATTTGGTAACAGTTCTGACAAAATTTATATAGACCTAGCAGCTGAATGTAAGAAAGTAATACGTTTTCAAGCGATTAGTTAAGCAATTGCAGAAATTTTAATTCGCGCATTTAAATGAGGTAGGAAAAATTTGAAATATGAGACACCTTAAGTTCCTTCGCACTACTTAGGTATATGGTTAGACTTCAGTTATTTTACGTTTATATCTTTATGGCCCGTGAATAGACATAAAGCTCATATTTAGGAATTTAAAAAAAAGAAAGCTCTTCATAACAAATAATTACTTGTGAATAATTCACCAAATAACGAATAATATTTGTATCAAATAAATTTTTATTCACTTTTTCATTTTATTCGGTTTTTTATCTTTATTTGAATAAAAAATGCCCATCTCTGGAAGAAATCAAATTAATATACCTCTTAATATTATGCATCGTTTTCAAACGATTCCACCGTTACTTACTAATAAAAAAAAATAACAATTTCTGTAATACCATCCAGGGTGTACACATCACTAAGTGTGAAAAGATCAAAATGTTTCGCCTCTGTATAGGTATATTGAAGCAATTAAAGATTTCATATTAATGCATTTCTAAGTATGGTAGATAATACAAGAGAGTTCATATAGAATTAATTAAAAAACAACATTAACCATTAATCATTTAAGTTCTGAAAATTGAATAAATTCTCGATGCACTCCCAAACACAGTTACCCGAAATGTCACATTGAAAATCAGAAGCTCATTGTCCCCCAACTGCCTGTTTTTTTCGATTTTGGCCTTGGTAATGAAAACAAATATCTAAAGTACCAGGAACCCAGCAGTCCTTTAGCAACTTTTCAGTATCCTAAGGAGAAACAACCTAGTACGTATCTGAAAATTAAAGGTCCTTCACAGGATTTGTATATGCGTTCTATGGCTGTGTCACAACATCACTGAAAAGCAAAACAGAAGAAAATCGAAGTTCAATCAACTGCCGCGCCTACATATTATGTGCGTGGTGAAGAGACCATGGCAGACACAAGTCCTTGAAACTCTCGTACGCACAATCTTATTTTTGGGATTCATTTTCTCGTGTTCTCTTCCTCGAAATAGAAATGAAGGAACGGCGTTTGGTATCCATTCTGCTTGTGCAGAAATCATTCAATTCAAGCTTCTTCCATTGCCTTCTGGCTAGCATGCGACCCTGATGAATTTCTCGAATTGATTTATGGCTCTAATTGGCGGTTGTCTCATAAAACGCCACAAGAACTATGCAATTAAAATAAATCTCCATTCGAATTATCCCAGTTTGACTCTGAACTATGTGGAATTGAGCATTTGAATGATTCTCTGGAATGGCCAACAAAATTCCGTTTGTTTATTCGGGCTGTTGCCTTTAGATAAATTGATTTTTAACTGGGAGTGTGTGAAAGGTTGTGTGTGTGAGTAAATTCGTTTCTCCCTGAGGATAAATTTTGGGTACTACCCGCACGTGTGCGCTTCAAGGCAGTCGAAAATCTCTTAAGTGCTAGGCGTTCAGCATCAATAACATCACGTGCTTGTTTTGCCTTGTCGGGAATGAATCCTGAAGGATATATTGTCACTGCTGCTAATGTGGAATGTATTATGGTAAGAAGATTTCCTGGAAAGTAAATAACGAATCAGATGAGCTCCCGATACTTGAATGTCCCGGAAATTTTTTGTGAATTTAGGCAAAACAAAAAGGACCCACCGACTGATAAGGCATGACTGTCGGGGCAACGGGCAAAGATGATTTTTGTGTAAGTATTTGATATAGTCCCGCTATCTTGAATGGTAGGTATTTTATTTGCGCTCATAATAAAAGGTGTTTTTTTTTGTATACATAGAATGTTGGTTGAGTTGACGGAATATCAATCTTACAATAATATACTTTGTATGCATGTATATGTATATGCATAGCAAGGAAACCAGTTACACGGTTTGCAATACACATTTTGCAATAATCCTAGATGATTTGCTAGAATTCGGATGATAGTTTTTTTTGTCACATTCATATTTCAGTCAAAATAACATAGCAAAAAGGTAATATCATAGAGACAGTATAACATTCTTTACTATTAGTAAATTATATGTAACTCAAGCTCACACTGAATACTGACCCGACATGCGATTTAAAACTAGAAAATTCAACAGAATCGGTCGAAAATTTTAATCAGATCAATGAAATGAATATTGTTATGGAAGTATAGGTATTGAGTGATTGGCTTGGACGTGAAGTCCAGACTGTCAGCATGAGCTGACAGATCACTCTGCGGACATCGTTGACTCCAGGGCGGCACGCTAGTTCGCCTCGGCTATTGGCGGAGATCAATGAAATGAATATTGTTATGGAAGTATAGGTATTGAATGATTGGCTTGGACGTAAAGTCTAGACTGTCAGCATGAGCTGGCAGATCACTCGGCGGACAGCGTTGACTGCAGGGCGGCACGCTAGTTCGCCTCGGCTATTGGAGGAGAGTGTGGGGAGGTTCCACGAAAAGCCTGCCGCTGCCGCCTGCCATATACAAAAAAAGATTTTCGTGCCTACAAACTAAAACGCCGGCACACATTCACTTACCTACATCCAAATCGAAGGCGCAGATGGTATGCCTTCATTGCACGCCCCAACCACCCATCTGACTCTGAGGGCAGTTGTTTTCAGAGTCCCTGGTAGACCTGTAAAGAGAGAGACTAGCGGACCTAGACGACCTTCATGGGAGAGGGCTCCAGGAAAGTGAAAAGAGAAATGAAAAGTATTCAGTAATCCATAATTACGTTATAATCATTACTTTAATTTTAAGAAGTATACGATAAAATTATGTAAATTCATATGCCCTATCTACATGTCATAGTTACAATTATTAAAATTAACTTATTTCACACAAAGCATTATTTGTAAATTAATTAAGACTGATTTTCAAATAATTATCTTAAAAATTAATTAATATAATTTCATTTTTGATAGAATTTAAAATCCCGGACAATACATTGCAAAAATTCTTAATTCCACATTAAGCGCTCTTAGAGGTTATATAACCTGTCTTCTTACTCATAATTATTTCGCAACACTTTGGCTTACATTCCCTTTTTTTTTTCTTACACCCTGCTCTTCCGCGTCTTTATCATGAGAGTGTTTTCTTTCGAGGTAAAAATTATAACCGCGCCCTTCTCGACAAAGTTCTGAACTTAACTTCAAATAAAAACTTCAGTTGCGATAGGTGGACTACTCCCATCGGGGGGAAACAAAACTAGATTAAGAAAGGAAAGGATCACCGAACATTTTATACGCTAGTACTCATTAATTAAATGACCAAAAGATAGCACGGTTATGCCGTATTTTAATTCGTCTCTCTCTCGAGTGAGCGCTTCCAGACTTCCAATTCAATACTTTTCGTTTATGAGTAGATTTAGTTGTTTTATCATATAAATTTAGTAAATATATTGCACAATAAAAATTTAAAAAAAAACTTACTATTGTTATCATCTTCCTCAAAGGAGCTCCTTGGAGTGTAATTGCATTTCGAAGATCTGTATGGATTTAAAGTTATTTCATGTACAAAACTGTACCGCTTACATACGGTTTACTGTGTTAAATTACTGCAAGTCGTGAGACTAATTTCACTATTCCAGCCTTCCTTTTAATACTAAAAATCAAAATACTATTTATGACACAACCGTCTTCAACCCGTCGCTTATATTCCTCTCATGCTCACTCTTCGTAGAGTCTAAACTGTTTCCTTGAACCTAACTACAAATTTCCTAATGTATGTTATACAGTAACTGTAAGTCTTAACACCAGTGTGGTACCTACCCTAGACGTGGCTCTGTGGCCAGGATTAAAAATAAACAAATTTTCTGTTCTATTCAAAAAATGTATCCTAATCCTCTGAATCCTACATCTACTATTTCCACTGTAGTGCAAAATGTCCTACGTAACTAAACCAGAAATATGTAAACAGTTTTTCCGTTATCTGACAATTAACATAATTACTATTGTTTAGCAAAACAGTATAGTTATAGTACATACAAAACTGTCGAGCTCAAATATTTCTTTCTTTTTACAGGGAAATAGTTTAACGCTGTAGAAACTTTATGATAAATTTTGCTGTCATAATGCTGGCGGTCCAGTCTCCTCTTTATTTCAAGATTTTTTTCTTCAGGATACAAGAGCACCTTTTGAGTAGTATCAGTCTAAACCACTACAATACTTGTCGTCTCAGATACCAAAATTATATAAACTTAGACACTGTGTTCTTTTTCCTTCTTCTTTTACTTAATTGCCTATTTCTTATGTCATTGGCGGACTATTTTATTGCTAGTACTACTTTTCTACAGCAATGTGACTTGATTTAAGTACATACCGCTTAGGTTACGCGGGCAAACCCTTTGCTGAAAGTTAAGCTGATGGCTATGAATTGTAAATGGTGACCTCTCCTATTGTATTGATACTCGATTTCTTCCTTATCACTGTAGCAGGTTTCAAATAATTTTGGGATTCTTTTTGCAGGGTTTGTATATGTACAACGCATTTAAACCCAAATGACGGAATGTTCTTTTTTTTGCTGGACGAAAAGGTGGCGGATTACTTTATTGTTAGTGCGGGGTTAAATTATTCGCCGATGTTTTAGAAAGTAATTTCTCATGAGCTCGTGTTTCCACGTCTTTTTTGGATTTCACGGTTTGACAGGTACGAGCTTTTTCGAGCTAGGGTGCGTGCGGACTGTCGGTATGGCAGCCGGCCGGCATACATGCTGCAGTGATTCTCCGTGTGGCACAATGCTACCTGCATTATGCTACGACCGTAACAATATAGTGTTTACCTTCTATAGACGTTACGGCTCTAACAACCTATATTTAATCTCTCCCCACCGCAACCAAATTAAAATTTATGATTTACTGTAAGTGTAACCATTGGAAATGATGAATGAAAAGCTGACAAAACTGATTTCGCAAAGCTGGGCTAATGTTTTTATTACATACAATACGATACAATACAATACAATACAATGTAGGTGGAGCCCGTCGGCGTTGCCAGGCGATAATATAGATGCCTAGATGTTGGAGTGCTGGTTGAAAGAGGTGGGGGTGCGGGTGATTATATATGCATAATATCTAAGGAGTTGCCTGATTGGTTCCATTTTCGAACTTAAATTTCCCTTTATTGAGAAAAGACCCGCAAACAAAATGTCAACTCTCTACGTTGACGCGTGAGGCAGAATATACATATATATATATTGATAAACTAAAGTTTTGTATGGCAACACCAAGAAAGGGTTACCCGATTTGCTACCATTTTGGACCTGTGTTTGCAATTTTTATGAAAACGCCGTGTACAAAATATGAGCTCTCCACGTCGACGGGTTCTCAGGCAGCTTCCAAGTATATAGTGAAAACCCAAAGTTTTGTATGGCAACACCAAGAAGGAGTAACTCGATTTAGACCATTTTTCAAATTTCGTTTACAATTGATATGAAAACACCATGCACCAAATTTAGGCTCTCTACGTCTCTAGTTAAAATCGAAATTTTTGTATAACAACCCTACGAAGGAGTTGCCCGACTGGTCCCATTTTTGAATATAAATTTACGTTTTTTTAAAAAGGTCCGCGTACAAAATTTCAGCCCTCTATGTAGACGCGTGAGGCAGTGTCCAAATATATACTATATAGTGAAAAACTGTAGTTTTGAATGGCAACTCCAAGAAAGGGTTGCCGGAATTGCTCCAATTGTATTTGTAATTTTCAAGAAAACGCCGTGTACAAAATTTGAGCTCTCCAAATATATAGTTTAAAACATTTTGGTATGGCAACCATACGAAGGAGTTGCCCGACTGGTCCCATTAAATTTAATTTTTTTTTTTAAACGCTGTCAAAATTTGATCTCTCCACGTCAAGAAGGGGTAACCGATTCCAATTTACTTTCCATAAAAACCTTATTCGGACTATTACGAGCATTTAAAAAAGAAAATTATCCAAATCGCTCCAGCCGTTCTCAAGTGATGCGATTACCAACGAACAGCATTTCATTTTTATTTATATAGATCGGCATACATTTTGTCATCCGCCAGTGTTGTTCCCAAATATAATTCTTTCATCTTGTTGAGAAAGCTGAGACAATAGGATCATTTATAAAGAATTTCAAAAATCTGTTTCAGTACCTACTCATTCTGGCAGCACTTTTTCCTTATTTCTTACTTTATTCACAATCATATGCGTTCCTCAAAGGAGAATGCTCTCAGCAGTCTAGTAGAAACTATCGATAAAACCTCACAGAACAAGGAGGTCCTGCAATGTTACTTCATGGTCACAAAGGGCGCCTTTGACAACATCCTATTTGATCCGATCAAGAGAGTAACCGAGGATACAGAAATCGAAACCTGCATTGAGAGATGAATTGGCAATATGCTAAAAAATCGCTGCAAAACAGCTACCTTAAACGGCGAATCAACAAAACAATCAGAGCCACTAGCTAGAGGCTACCCACGAGGCCGATTTTTATCACTATTACTGTGGAATCTTGGTGGTAGATGAGCTATTAAGCCTACTCCACAAGAGGGTGACTTTAAATCCCATGGAGCTGAGCCAAACTACCTTTAACATTAGTCACTAGATGGTGTCAGAATATGGGACTATCAATAATCCAAGTAATACGGTGATAGTTCGTTTTGACATTACATACACTCGAATATTTCCAAGAGACCATAAATTTAGGAGTAATCCTCGATAGAGAGCTTACCTGGAATACCCACGTTAAAATGATAACCAAAGAAGTGTGTCCTCAACGAGCCCTTGTAGCCATTCTTAACTTACAGCCACTCTACATCTTTATCCAGAGGGAAGGATAGCAGCAGCTAGTACGCTTCGAAGGTAAAGGTCAGAAGATCACTCTTCTTTCGATATGGGACATCTTAACATCCTCAAGCATGTCCACATTAAAAGTTTCGAAGCTCCAACGGATGTTATGGCCAAAAGATTTTCCTTCGATTGAGGTTCCAGATAACCATCAACGAGAGAAGCTATATATTAGACAGAGAGGTATACTGACGGATCCAGGAAGGATGGCAAAATAGGCCCATGGCTGATTGGTCCATTCTTCATTCTGCTTGATGCCTCAACTTCCATTTTTCAGGCGTAAGTCGACGCCAGTGTTTCTCAACCTTTTTTTATTGACGGCACACTAAAATATTTGGAATTTTTTGCGGCACACCTGAAAATAAAAAATATAAAAAAAAACAAAACAAATTAATTTTTTACGAAAATGATTCAATGAGAGGGCTGAGCCATTGTTTTTTAAACAAATTAAATCAAAACGATGTTCCAAAGTCGCCAGACAAGTTCGAATTTCATCGTCAACTTTTAAAAGTCATTCAAGTTTTTTGGACTTGGATTCTGTCAATGCTGAAAATCCAAATTAAAGAAACCATGAAGACAAAACGGCAGAAGAATTTTAATGATTTTTCAAGCTGATTTGAGGGTACAAATTTTTGACTGAAAGCAAAAACTCATCCAATTTGGTCACTTGCCTTTTTCTATCGACAATTCTTACATAATTCTTAGAATTATTTCAGTTAAAATCTGTCTTTTATTCTGTGTTTATTTTCGTTCCACTGAATTTAATACAGTCGTGTCACTTGGGGTTGCTAGAAGTAAGTACGATAATTTTGGAACATGTGATCAGGTACAATGTTCGAGGCAAAATGTATTCTCGTACGCGAAAGTACGAGATATTCGGAATTTCGGCGTCAAATATTTTCCATTACTTAATTTTCACATTGTTGCAACACACGAAGAAAGAGCAGCAAAACATATTTAAGAAAAATACGTAGAGCGCATCGTGGTCATATCAATGACTTCAGCGAATAGGTAACTTGTTCAGCTCAATATACAAAACACAATTAAAAGATTTTTCTCCTTTGGTTTTTCAAACATACCGCCCAAATGATCAGTAGCATCACGTTAGCTCTGCTATAGCCGAATAAACCTGCTACTGCAATGCGACTTGATGATGAAAACTTTGCCTAAAATGTTGACTCGGGCCCAGATAAACATAGATTTAGATTCAGTATTAAAATATCTAAATATCTTTTATTTCTAGAACAGTGACCCTTACACAAGACTATACTAAATTTAAATTCAAAAAATTAAGTAAAAAACGAGTTTTCAAACAAAACTGAGGCCAAGCTGCATGAAAAAGTAGAAAATAAACTTTTCTTCACACACAGAGGTGGACTCAGATTTTTTGATTGGGACATTTCTCTTGAATATTCTTTCTCTTCATGAATCAAATCACTTATTACCTCTGATTGGTCATACTGAAATATATCGGTGATTGTCAGCGAATAAAATCTGAGTCCACCTCTGTGTGTGAAGAAAAGTTTATTTTCTACTTTTTCATGCGGCTTGGCCTCAGTTTTGTTTTAAAACTCGTTTTTTATTTATTTTATTTTCTCCCTTTTTCACGTTAACTAAATTGTTATTACGTGCTGCATGGAGATATTTTAAAACAATTTTTAAGTCATGTTTGGTGCCGATCCGAAAACAAAAATTTTTCGAGTATCAAATCGTTGATGTACTGCAACGGTTTTCTGAAATTCAAATTATGTTTTCAACAGCGCTTTTTAGCTGTATTCCAACTTGATCCCATATAACATGAATTTTCCCTATTTTCCATGTTTTCCACAGACTTTTCCTATTACTATGAGTTTTTTTTAAAAATTTACATGAATTTTCCTCGATTTTTCATGCAGGTTTTCATGATTGTTGAAGAGAAAGTATTGATGCGAGTAGGACGGAAAAAAAATGATTTCGCATTGCTTATAAAACTTTTTTGTCGGAAAATTTTCCGGAAAAGTCGGAAAATTCCGGAAATTCCAGAAAAATTGGAAAATTCTGCACTTTTCCTGAAACAGATTTATCACTAATCATATCGATGAAAATTTGTCCGATGATTTCCCCGCTTTTCCGGGTTTTCCACGGAGTTTTCCACAAAAGCAACTTTATGCGACTCATTTCGCTCTACAACAACTTTGTCTTAGGTTGCAAAACGCTCAAACGCTTCCTTGGTCTGAAAAACTCCGGAAAAGCGTTTTACATGAATTTTCCTCGATTTTTTCTGCAAGTTTTCACCATTGTCGGAGAGAAAGTAATGATGCCAGTTGATAGGGAACTTGATTCTGCATAATTTAGAAAACTTTTTTACCGGAAAATGTTCCTGAAAAGTCAGAAAATTTTCCGGAAAAGTCGGAAAATTCCGGAAAATTTTTCGGAAAAATCGGAAAACTCTGCATTTTTCCTGAAACGGATTTATCACTAATCAAATTTGTACCAAATTTTCAAATGATTTTTCCCGATTTTCCGGGTTTTCCATGGAAATTTCCGGTTCAAATTTTGATAGATTCAATTGTCACGCGACATGAACCTGTGTGCCAAATTTCAGCTCGCTGTGATGACGAAAAGTGGGTCTACGAGAGTGTCGAAAATAGTAAAGAAATAGACAAATTCGTGTACGAGTTAAAGGGAATGGCTGGCCTCAAAAATAGTATTAAAAATTGTTTCAAATATAACTTTCTGAAAGATATCCATAATTTTTGTTACAAAAAAGTAAAATAAAATGTTAATAAATTGTCTCGTTTTAATTTAGCCTCTTTTTCTCATTAACTTCGCGCTAAACCTAGTGTACGAGAATTTTTCATGTTATATGAGAAAATAGATCGGAAAATCTCGCGGCACACTTAACAATCTCGCACGGCACATTGGTGTGCCGCGGCACACAGGTTGAAAAACGCTGGTCTACGCAATAGAGGTTGAAACTCAGGAAAAACTAAACAGGCGCTGCAAGAACTCAAACATCTATGTACATTTGCTTAGACTGTTATGGTCGTAGCATATTGCATATAGCAATATGCTACATAAAGTACTGAAGCAAGCCGGCCGCGACGAGCAGAAAATTAAAACGCACCCCGACCGAGAGAAGTGCGTTTCCTCGAGCTCGGAGTGACATTCTGACGGTGGTGACAAAGAAGAAGAAGACAATCTTCTACTTCTTGAGTAAAGTGACGCGCATGGAAGGTAGTTCCAAAAGAAATTGTGCATCAAGAATTCTCCCCGACATCGTGCCCGAGAGGTAATATTTTCGCATGAATCTCTTTAGTGTCGAAATATATTAGTAATATACTTTAGGAATTTCCGACAAGGAAGCAAGGTACTGGATAAATAAAAAACAAAAAACGGAAAAATTAAAAAAGAGTAACGAAGCGAGCCGCGCAGAGGAACACGTGGGTTAAATGCGTATTGGAAAGTTTTTGGGATGATACGCTTTTTAATTTGTAACAACTTTGGAATAGTTGCTTCAGTTCACGAGTATTGTAAAACAAAAGGAAAATTCCTACTAACCAGCTGTTGGAGAAAAAGTGAAAATTAAATTTTATTCTGTTTTCCTGTAAGCAAATTTCTATTGAAAGGAAAACACCGCTATCCAACAGGCAACGGAGTCAGTAGCTGGCAGAAAAATCTAGTCTCATGTTTTAAAAATGTCTGCGGCTATCATGCACACTGCATCCCTGTATGATTTTGGTGAATCTTTCTTTAAGAATCAAACAACGTCCCGGACAATTGTCCACTAAAAGCAACATCCAGTCAACAAATTATAATAAAAATTTGCAACATCCAGTCAACCAATTATAATACAAATTTGCGACATCCAGTCAACAAATTATAATACAAATTTGCGACATCCAGTCAACAAATTATAATACAAATTTGCGACATCCAGACAACAAATTATCATAAAATTTTTGCGACATCCAGTCGCCCATTCGGTGCGATTCACATCCAGTCGGATATTATTGAAGGAGCCGCGATGCCTAGGTATCTTAGTATAGCCCCATCTTCTTAGTCAGGATAACGAGTGGCCTAGGGATTGAGATTGTAATGTTTCTTTTAAATCTAGGACAAAGCTGACCACCACGGAGGCCTCTGCGGGGACCACTATCCACAAAAAGCATGTAAGTTGCGTCACTCATTTGTTTACTCGTTCAATTGAATTCTACTTTTTATTACTATATAATACAAATAATTTAATCAGATTTTATTATGATTTGTCTTGAAGTTGATATTTTATTAGTAAACAACCAAATTAATCCAATCAGATCCTAATAGTATCAAATCTTGAAGAATTGAAATTTACTCTTATTAGTATATAGTGTAATTAAGTTAACCAAATCTTATTATTACTAGCCTTGAATGATTGAATCTGATGTAGTACTAGTAGACGATCTATTTGATTCAATCAGATCTTAATATTACAGGTACTTGAAGAATTGAATTCGCTTTTTATGATATAATGTACTTAATTCAACCAGATTTTAGTATTAGTAGTCTTGAATGAGAGGATTTGAAATATTGCTATTAGACGATCTAATTAAACCCATCAGATCTTAATATTACAATTGCTTGAAGAATTGAATTGACTTTTTATCAGTATATAATATATATATATATATTTCTTGCCTTGGCAATTATTATTACATATTCTTGGCATTCTATATTTTGTTACGTACTCAGGCCCGTCAGTCTGTTTGTCGTTAAACAATTTTTTTTTCGTTTTGTAATTCACGAAGCAGAGAGTATAATGTATAACTACTAAGTACATAGTGAAGTGCTTTAGTATATACCTAGCTTGATAAATAGACTTTTATAATAGATATATATATATATATCTAATTTAATGATATTTATTTATTTATTTATTTCTACAAATTTCTTCAAATAGCTGATTACTACAAAATTAAAACAAAAAGAAAATGTACAACATAGAATGATGCCATTTAAATAAATTAAAAATAGGCACATAATACAAAAATACATACTAGAAATAAAATTGAACAGAAAAAGAGAAACGAAAAAGAAGAGAAAAAAGAAAAAAAAAAGCTACCTTAGGTAAGCTGACCATTCAAGAAACGCTTTATACTTACCTATATATACTTTGAACTAATGATATGTATACATATATGTTGCCTTGTTGAAAGTTTTAATTTCCCCTTCATTATCCTGGCGCCCTCTCATGTGAGGGTCGTCTAGCTCGCTAGTCTTCTCTTTACAGGTCAAATAGGGAATCTTGCCCTCAGAGTCAGATGGGAGGATGGGGCAGGCAAGGAAGGCAGACCATCTGCGCCTTCAATTATATATAGGTAAGTGACGTAAGGGTCCCTTCAGAACCGAATGTGTGCCGGCTTTTGTTGGATAGGCACGACGATTTTTTTTTGATTATGGTTGACGGCAGCGGCAAGTTTTCGTGGAACCTCCCCACACTCTCCGCCAATGAGCCGAGGCGAGCTAGCGTGCCGCCCTGCAGTCAACGCTGTCCGTCGAGTGATCTGTCAGCTCATGCTGGCAGTCGGGACTTTACGTCCAAAGCCAACAAGACAGCAAGACTATGCCCCTGGCTCTGTTGTCTCAAGACTGTGAGGCGAAAATAAACTAGAGCTGCCACACGAAACTCCAGCAACCTAACCATTTTAGAGGAGGGTACAATAGATGAACTCTAGTCGCAGTGTCCACAGGATCCTATAGTGGCCTAATCAACCCTACTCTTAAGCTAGCTAAAGGCGGATTTCCATTACAGCAACATTTTACTTTTGCAGGAATTTTGAGCGAGATAGTGATATGTTAAACTATTCCAAGAGTAAAAGAATACGTTTTTATAGCTGAAACCTTATCCCCCACCATATTATAGCAATATGTCACTTTGAAATCTTAAGTTTCTTTGTAAGATTTTGTTTATTAATTTATTTCTTAAACAGTCTATTTTTGGATTTCCTTATTTTCTTCAAGAAATACCGGAAGGGGTATGTACAGTGACTGTATTGCTAAACAGTCTGTGCGATTAGCTGTTAGAAGGTGATGAGCTTCCGAGCAAAAGAAGAAAATGTGGACGTGTGAAATCTATGAAGGCCGCGAAAAGTCGGGACAGTATGAAAAATTTGTTAAAAGGCTGGCTGGCGAGGACAAAATTTTATTTAGAAACTATATGCGGATAAATTTTCAGCAATTTGAAGAATTATTGAAAATCGTTGGTCTTTCAATTACCAAAGAAACTGTTATAAGGAGCCCAATATCAGATCAAGAAAGACTTGCATTAACGATAAGGTGAGTACAAAGTACAAATTTTCAGATTACTGGCTTCTAGATACTCTCAGGCGAGTATGTCGTACACCTATTTATGTTTACGATCATCTGTGCACCGAATAATTAAGGAAAAAACTGCGATTAAGCAGAATTTGAAGAGGACAGTTTTCCCAAGCCTTACTCCAGAATACTTCAAAAGGATAGCTACTTCATTATAATTTGAAGTTTAAATAGACGGAATGAAACCACGTATACTTTTTTTTTAATTTTTTCTATTATTATTATTTTAGAGTAAAGAATAAACACAGTCAAATTAAAACGTTTTTTTCTTAGCCTCTAAAAGTACCCTGGTAATGTCGAATTGGGTTTCAGTTCTTGCAACCTCTGGACACTTCAACAATTCCGCTGCTACGTATTTCCCAAAACTATCTTCCGCTGTACTTCGGTCCATAATCGCTCCTCCTTCTAATATATGCAAGTTTTTCAATCTCAATGTCAATGTCAGAATATTGTTTGGAAGAATGGGGATCCGTTATACTTTAGGTGTTCCTCATCAGAATCGAGGTAATATTCAATCATACTCTCTTCATCTAAATCTGTGTTCGGTGGTGTTATCATGACAGAAGATAAAATTTCGAATTTATTTCCTACAATAAATTTCAAATTTCAAGCTTCTAATTTTTTTAAATGGTAAAATATAATTAAAATGTTTACTTGCCTTTTGCTTCCATCGTACTCTTGAATAGACTATCCGCCACACACAACGTGATGTCTTCTTCTTGATTCCTTCATGCATGGAGGTAAAATACGCGGAGATATGGCATAAAGTCGGAGATATCCCATAATGTGGATCTAGCGCTGAGAACTTTTTTATGGCATATCTCTGACTTTTTCCCCTCATTTATGGTATATCCACGACGAATATCTCCGACAAAATTTTTTCGACATACTTGCCATACCCCTCTTACTCACTAGTTATTTCGTAAGCCGTTGTTAAAAATGTGGTTGCCTCGCTCTAAATCTCTACAAAATTAAAATGTTGCTGTAATGGAAATCCGCCTTAACCTACTTCATTTACCATAGAGCCATCCCACACGAGTATTCTTGATGCAGTATGCATACCGATTTTCTAAGGAAGAAGTGATAAGACGCAAAGAGATATCTCTCCAAAGTGTAGAGATATCTCTTTGCTTCTTCTAACCTCTTCCCTAGAAAACCGGTATGCATACTGCATCAAAAATACGCTGTGGGATGACCCATAGTTTCAAACTTTTGTCGTAACCTCCAGAATAGCTGTCACAATTTGGGGTACTTTTTGTCGCATATTCTAACATTTATACAATGCAAATTTATTTTAGTTCATATTTTAGTATAAATGAGTCAAGAGCGGGTCGGGCTGGCGGTAACAGGGTTCTGTTTCTGTATTATGCTTGGTATTCTGTTCATTTAGCGGATAAATTTTGTATGGAAATTTAGCCGTGAAATTTTAGTTGCTAAATACTTATTTAGTCAAATTTCTATCAATTGCTGCTAAATATTTATCCGCTAAATGAACACAATACCGGGCTTTACGGTTGAAAATGTTGGAGTAAAATTTAATATTTTTGGCATTTGGTATATATGACAAGACCAAAAATTTTAAATTGTAATATTCTGAATATATTAATACGTAATTTTAGTAACTTCTCTATTAAAAATAAGTATCTTTTACTAATACTTTTTAATACAGTTTACTACAATTTAATGTTCTCGAATAATAAATTTCATGTCAACTTAGATTAATTATTAACTTCAGTTATATGAGATAGTAACTTTTAATATTTGAACTAATTTAAAATATTTTTCTTTTATTTTAAATAGCATAGATAATATGTTGTTGCTATGATACCAATATTAAAACTGGCAGCTTTTTAAATAACTTTTATCAACTGACAAACCCCTGACTAACAAGAGTGTGTCTGAGCGCCTGAGAGTGCAATTCGTGACGAAAAAGTGTTTTAGAGTAGTAAACGTGGATGGATTTACATGGGGTTTTTTATTTAGTGAATGGCGAGTTTTCCGATGAGGTAAAATTTTCTTACGTTTTGGGGTGGGGGTGGTAGCTACCACTCTTGGGGTTGTCCGATTTGCGCCGCGTATAATATGGGTGGAGATTCGAGTCGAGAGTCGAGAGTGGAGAGATTATATAGACTTGATGACTGAAAAGTAGAAAATAAAAAACATTAAAAAGAACTTGTAAAATAAATAACTTTCGTAAATAAATTGCACTAAAAGGTAAATAATATTTTTTTTCTTTCTCAGCTACGTTTTAAAATAAGAAATGCTACAACTCAGATTAAATTTTAAAAGTTTGCGCATCCATAACTAGATATAATCATAATTATCTACCTGCATCTCATGCCTAAACTTTTAAGATTTAATCTGAGTTGTAGCATGTCTTATTTTGCAATGAAACTTTTCTTGTGTATATCACTGAGAAAGAAAAAAATATATTTTACCTTTTAGTGCAATTTATTTACGAAAGTAATTTATTTTACAAGATTTTTTAATGTATTTTATTTATACCCTAGATGAAATTATAGAGTATACTCGGTTTGTCATTCCATTTGTAACACCTAGAAATAATGATTGTAGACCTAAATGGATTGGACACCCAGGCATTATATTAAATGTTATTTTGAATTTTTATACGTCCGTCCGTCTGTCCGTCCTCACGATAACTTGAGAACGCGTGAACTAATAGAGCTGAAATTTTGGACATGGGCTTTAAAAAAAAAGTAAAATTAAGTTCGAAAATGGGACAAATCGAGTATCTCCTTCGCAGGGTCGCAATACAAAAATTTCGTTTTTCACTACATATTTGGACACTACCTGTAGACAGCCCAAATATTGTGCACAGTATTTTCATTGAAATAGTAAATATAATTTCAAAATTGGACTAAATCAAGTAACCCCTTTTTGGTGTTGCCATATAAAGATTTAGCATTTTTACGTATACTGTGAAACGATCACTCTTAGACGATTTTAATGTACAAAAAAGTTCTTCAGAATATGAAATCCTATAAAATTGGTTATGATCAGTTTTTCTGTCCGACGAACCGTTCTAGAAATATATGCGAAAAACCACTTCAAAAATCAAACTTGCACAGATGGGTGAACATATGGAATTACATACGAGTATTCATCTAGTCTAGGGTATCATAAGAATTGGTCTTTGATTTGTTATAAGATATATTCCATAAAGTTGTTATAGCAAAGTATGAGTAAAATCGATGAATTGTCTCTGTGCACCACCTTCTTTATTACAGGCCATGCCCCAATAGACAAATCATGATGAACTCATCAACTCATTAATAATCAGTTGGACATCCTGCTGCAATTTATTCGCGTTTGAATCGAAACTGAGAAAAAAATTATTTGTATGTATGTATTGAGGATATGGCCTAGCGTTACACCAATCCTGGTTTAGCGGCCAGGCCCAGCAATACCCCTCGACTACTCTAAACACTTAAGGATGAAGTTAGTTGGAATAAGCTGGGCGTATAACCGCATCAGCAGCTCATATCTAACTACTATATCACACAAGACACCACAGAAAAATAAAATAAAATCATAATTTAATTCTGGAAACAATAATTGGAAAGAAAGGATTTTAATTCATGCATGTTTTCTTTTTTTTATAGATATATAAATATATTACGGAGTAGTTAATTAATATAATAGAAAGATTAAAAGCAGTAAAAGAAATATAGTGATACTCGCTTTCTGTTGGTCCACTTATTCCTTCGGCGTCCTTACCTCTTCCACTCCTGTCCAATTCACTGACCATTAGTGAAATTTTTAAAGGATAAATTTAATTTAACTATGCTTACCGATCCTAATGAAGCTACAACTAGAGGTGGTATAACTATTGATGCCGTATTAATGAGATTTATTGATACAATTAATTCAATTTTATTTGTTTCCTATTATCCCTACCACAAACCTATTGTAACTTTTATAGATAATACATGTAAAAAATCAACACTATCAATAGTTGAATGTGATGATGAATTACCAAGATTACTTTTATATTATATTTCTTGCTCTGATGTGGGCACTGACATATAATAAGAATGCACTGAGCCATCCTATCTAATTCCTATAGTCAAAAATGGCACAAATTTTTGCTAAAATCTATTTGTCTCTTTCAAGCTCAAAATGTACACTGAACTGTAACCAATTTTGGAAACAGTACGGCTGTATTAATTGGAATGCATTGGAATTGACATAAAAATTGAGACAAATATATTGTTTTTATACGTCTATCTCTTACAAGCTCAAGGAAATTCGACAAAAAATCTGCAGAGGAGCACATTTTTCAGTAATATTACAAATGTGTTTTTGGGTTAATTAAAACAAGTTTAACTTTCTAAATAATTTTATTTTAATGCAATACTATTTTATAACAACTTTAGTGTTTCCAATCGACAAATAATAATATATTATGAATCGGTGTGCAATTGTACGAAATAAAGGGTTTTCACAGCCTGTTCAATATTTGTGCCATTTTTGAAGCAAGAACGCTCAGTCCATTCTTATTATATGTCAGTGGATGTGGGAGAACAAGTCGTGTGAAAGAGTTTTTTTTTCCGTACAGCAAAGCTGTAGTGGTGTTGGTAGAAGTCAAGTCGTAGGATCGGTTTTCTTGCAATCAACGATACTGTGTGGTCATGCTTCTTGCACTTTCGTGCCTTCAGGTACCAAATATATTTGTGGCGAGTAAGACTAAACCACTGACATATATATAAATGGACTGCTTGATCTCCCGTTTCATGTGGCACCAATTTTGGTTTCAGAAAGTATGCTCTCACTGTCAATGCTACCAACTGTCGTATATTTAAATTATTTGGGAATTTACGAATATGCATGTCAGTGAGATTTACCGAATTTACCACAAATACAGTATTTAGGACTATTTGTATCGTTAAATTTTAATTATGAGTCGAGGAAGTGCTTTTTACAAGGATTTTTACAAGCAATTTCTCGTTCCTAATTATTATAGTTCAGTGGGAAAGTATGCTCTCACGGAAAGAGACAGGAATATGAAAATGGTGCCATTTGCTTTCATGCATTTTTGGTTCCAAGCAGTCCATTTATATATGTCAGTGGACTAAACCCTAAAATATTTTCCTTGATAGTTGGGTTGCACTTTTTTTTTCACAGAACAGGTTTTAGAAACACAGCACAGGACCTTTTTCCTTGCTTTTGTTCACTTAAGAATTAATTTCGATTAATTGTCTCTTTTCTATGACAAATTTTTAATAAATTCTCTTGCACTTCACATGCACTGAACACATTATATCTGCTAGGAAATTTTCGCGAATAAATTCGCACTTTTTGCCGTTTAAATCGAACTTTACAACAGAGCTCACGCGAGCACATTTGCATACTTTCAACTTCCAACCGAACTCCCAAAACCGAGAAAAATATAATTTATTTACTTATTTACAGATAGTTTACATGAGATATTGCATCTCATTCACTTATTTAGAAATGTATACTTTGCTTCTCTTTTGTGCATTTTACAATATTAGATGAGCCTTTCGATAAGTACATAATGAGTGTCACGATGAGCTTATTAATGAGCATGTCAATGAACGAATATATCAATAGTGTCATGATGAATTGTTAAATGAGCATATCAATGACTGTAATTATGAGTTCATAAATAAGAATCACGATCAGTTTAGTACGGATTTTACGATTAATTTCATATATTTTTTTTGAATTCAAACTCCGGATTCAAATCAAACTCTTAGATGCTAAGGCTTAAGGATTTGTGCATGACGTTCTGTTCAGTAGGTATATGGGCGATAAATCACAAAAATCAATTCAAATTGTCCTTGTAGAAATGTCATCTGACACGGTAATGATGACAAGAAAAGTATTTATTTATTGCTGGTTTAGTATATGTGGAGCAGTTTCATGACATTTAATAAGGTCTTCAATGAGATCTACTGAATGCTCATTGGAAGACTCATCAGGACTCAATTTTCTAAATGTTTCTTCATGAATTGCAAACACCTTTATACTTGTATATGAAACGATCGTATCGTTTGAAAGCTTTTTGGCATTCCGCCTTTGGGGAATCAAGTATGAATGTAAAAGTAACTGTGAGCATTTCGCCTAAATTACGAACAATTTCCGCGAACTCTTCTTTCCGTGTCACTTTTTGATACTGTCTAATTAAATATATTTTTAATAAATTTTATTGTAGATACTATTGGATTGTATCTTTTTTGGCTACTACATTTGTATTAGATATTCTTTTGGATCAAAATTTAATACTATTTACTATTTAATTTTAAATTTATTTAAAAATATTATAACTTTCACCTTAATATGCCACATTTATTATGTGTTCCATAATAATACATACTAAAGTGGTATTAAAATATATCTTTAAATTATTAACCGCGTGCCAGACCTTTTTCAACGAACAGTCGATCAACCGATTAATCTAATCCAAATTTGCTTATGATAACTGAATAGTATTCAAACAGACGGGCGCAAGAGTAATTTTACAAGATTTGATCTCTTATTGATAAAAGTTGTCTTATTATAAGTTAACACAGCAATCATTTTTGTTTTGTTTTTATTTTGCAGAAAATATATGTCTGGCGACTTCGGTTGAAGAAGGCGTCCAAAGCGCTGATAGCTGCGGCTGCTGCCCAAGCCAAAGCTCCCTAAGCTTCAGGAAGCACGGCGTACACGGGAGGGGGACGTCGGACCGACAAAGCCTGTACCTCTGAAAGACATCCATCGTAATGGCAAAACCAGCCACAAAATTGGCCTTCCATCTGCCAAAGCGACTGTACCAAAGCCCCAACCGACGGCCAGAACAAGAATTGCAGAGGTAGGTGGGAGCTAAAAACCCCCCAAGCCAGGACCCATTGGGAAGGGTCCTTCAACGTCTAACCAGGGCAAGTCGAAGGACCCTAAAAACATGACAACGAACTGATGCCTCTGACCATCATTACGTACGGACACTGAGAGCATAGGACTCTCGACGGACGAGACAGGAAACACCACTTGCCCCTTGCGACAAAGATCAAGTAAGCCAAATCATTCAACTCGAGAGGGATCCCCCATTTGGGTCCCCCCGGACAATGTTAAGGCTACAAATATTAAATGTGTCCAGATTAACCTTAACAGAGCAAAATGCGTCTCTGCAGGGCTCTCTGAACGGTTTTTCAAATATGGATGGGATATTGCCCTAATTCAGGATCCCTGGGCATATAACGGCTAAATGTGTGGCGTCCCTTGCGGGAAGGAAACCAGCGGTGGGGATACTGTGCTTTTCCCTTGCACAGATTCATTACAAGGGATCTAACCGCAGTATTAATTGAATTCAAAAATCTCCAAAATGGCTAGGAGCAAATTGTTCTAGCATCTGCCTACTTCCCAGGAGATCAAGAAGTCCCACCACCACAGGAGGCTAAGGATCTTGTGGAGCACTGCAGTTTAAATAGTCTCAAACTGATTATCGGTTACGATGCCAATGCTCATCATACAGCTTGCAATAGCAGCAATATCAACGAAGAGGTGAGGAGGTGCTACCCTATGTACTTTCAAAAGGCCTACAAATAGCCAACCAAGGGGTAGAACCCACCTTCGTTAATGCAATCAGACAGGAAGTCCTTGGCCTGACAATCACCAATATGCAAGGTGTTGAACTGGTCATGAACTGACATGCCTCAAACCAAGCCTCACTGTGGAATCATAGGTACATAAGATTCAATATTGAGGCTCTACAAACAAGGAAGGAACACATAAAAATCCCAAAAAGGACGAATTGGGCAGCATACGGGGTCCTGGTCCAAGAGGAACTAATAGACCTTCCAAAAAGGAGCAAATCGATCGAAGAAGTGGATCTCCTAGCATATCAACTTCAAACAACGCTTATTCAAGCTTATGAAGAGAGCGGCCCCATTATCACCATCCAAAGACATAAAGATTTTCCTTGGTGAAACGGTCAGCTCGGAAAATTAAAGAAAAGCCTGAGAAAACAGTTCAACAGAGCTGATAATGGAAGGCATATAAAAAAGCTCTAACCAAATACAACAAAGAGCTCAGAAGATCCAAAAATGAGTGCTGGAGAAATTTTTAAGAAGAAATTGAGAGTACCTCAAAAGCTTCGCGACTCCTAAAAGCCTTCTCCAAGGATCATAACAACGACATTGACTCCCTCAAACACTGTGATGGAAGCCTTTCCGTTAATTTCAAGGAAACGCTAAAATTCTTCTCAATACGCACTACCCACTCTGCAACTTTGTGACCGAGGAGCCCGACGTAGACGGCAGATCCTCAGTGACACCAGTGGTGCTAAACAGGGATTACCGATCAGCAAAGACGATTGTCACCGAAGCCAAGGTGAGATGGGCTGTCAAGTCCTTCAAACTTTTTAAAGCTCCTGGCGGTGATGGCATATGTTATGATAGTATGAAGAGTGATTGGTTTTGGACGTAAAGTCCAGACTGCCAGCATGAGCTGACAGATCACTCGACGGACAGCGTTGACTGCAGGGCGGCACGCTAGCTCGCCTCAGCTATTGGCGGAGAGTGTGGGGAGGATCCACGAAAAATCTGCCGCTGCTGTCTGCCATAATCAAAAAAAAATTTCCTCGTGCCTATAAACAAAACGCCGGCACACATTCGGTCCTGAAGGGACCCTTACGTCACCTACCTATATATAGCTGAAGACGCAGATGTTTTTGCCTTCCTGCATGCCCCAACCACACATGCGACTCTGAGGGCAGTTATCTTCAGAGTCCCTAGTTGACCTGTAAAGAGAGAGAGACTAGGCGAGCCTAGACGACCTTCATATGAGAGGGCTCCAGGATGGTGAAGGAAAAGAATTCAAAGCTCACGGAGACATTACGTTATAAATTGTATTTAATTATAATAATATCTCGGCAAAGTTACAAAGCTTTAACCTTTTAACCTAGTAGGTGACTTAATGACCTCTTTCTTTTCAGTTTAAAAAAGAAAAAAACCTCGAAAGACCTAATTCTTCCTCATCTTGTGAAGACAATCAACATCACATTTGCGATGCACTTATACGCTAGTGTTATTAGCCGAGTGCCATGCTGGGGGATGAGAACACCCGCCCTTAATTATTTTGAAGGATTTGAGATATGATTACCAAAACAAACTTTTATTTAGAAATTAATTACATTTTATTAACAATTTATTTCTACTTTTTCTGATTATTTCCAAGTTAGTTAACAAATTTACTCTTTTGTTGATAACCTCCACTTTCTCGTAATTCACAAAATTGTTTCAATAATATAACGATCTATTAATTTCTACTTTTTCTGATTATTTCCAAGGTAGTTAACAAATTTACTCTTTTGTTGATAATTTCCACTTTCTCGTAATTCACAAAATTGTTTCAATAATATAATGATCTACTACTACTTTTTCTGATTATTTCCAAGTTAGTTAACAAATTTACTCTTTTGTTGATAATTACTACTTTCTCGTAATTCACAAAATTGTTTCAATAATATAATGATCTATTAATTTCTACTTGTTCTGATTATTTCCAAGTTAGTTAACAAATTTACTCTTTTGTTGATAATTTCCACTTTCTCGTAATTCACAGAATTGTATCCATAATATAATGATGTATTAATTTCTACTATTTCCGATAACTTCTGACTCAGTCCACGATTAACGCTTTTATTGGCAATTTCCACTTTTATTATCAATTATCAAAATCTTAGTTTTATTTGGTAAAAAATTTCCCGACTGACCCGGTCGGCGTTTTAAGAAAGAACTCCTCGAGGTTTTGGCTTGCCGGCCCCAGGCACCCATGATCACTTTTTTTTAAAAAGCTTTTTTTTCTTTTTGCTTTCTCACGACGATGAAAAATCGTACGTGAGAAAATGCACAAAAGTTTTGATGCAAGCTATATGCATCTATGCAAATCTGTAATCTGATATGCACTTGTGCGCCCGTCTTGAAATATTAATTTTAAGAGGGCGCGAATAATCCTGATAATTGTATGTATGTATGTACATACAATTAGATTGAAAAAATAGGTATAGTACGTATGTACATAGTACATACGGAAAAAAAGTAAGAAGACACTGTATGTAGGTAAGTGGGCATACCGTGTGAGTGGAATGTGTATCTGATAACAAAATGCAATTTACGCTAAATTGCATTTTGTTATAATATGGGAATGCATTTCTAAATGCATTTTAAATTTTGAATGAGATCCAAAAATGAAATAATTTTTCAGGGTCAATTAATGGTACATCAATATATCGTATTGGACGATATATTGATGTATCGGTATTATGGTTGTGATTCTTGGCATTGGGTACCTGAGTCACAACACTAGCAGTATGCAATATAGAAATTAAGAAAACGAGATGAATAAGTATACTAATACAAAGAGTACCAATTACTAAAATAATAATAACTTAAGAATACTAGTACATTATCTGATTGAAACTTTCCGTGATAGGCATGCGCTCTTGATTAAATTTGAAAATGCGTAATTTAAATCATGAATGAATAAAATAATGCATTATTATGACGGATTCGTTCTGACAAAAAACTTACTCGGCCAGGAAGGAACGAGGAAAAAGAAACTTTATTATGCCCGGCACTGCTAACTAATATTTCATATATTCCGTTGAGTCACTGATAAGACAATCTCTCATAAAAGGTAAGAATTTCAGGTAAATAAAAACATGAAACTTATTTATCAAAAATAAAAAGAAAATTCATCACATTATAACACATTTTAGGGAAATCTTAGTAATCGTCTTTTACTCGTTTTAAACTTTTTGTTAAATTTGCGCGATTGCTTTCAATATTGTAAAATTTCTATAGTAAGGATCTCTAAAAATATTTTCCTTTTTGTTTTCTTCTTTTTTTGGTTATCATTACATTTCTCTAGTTACGTGGTGCCGACCATTCTTTAAACTACTTATTGACGGGCTTTGTATGCAGCAGAAATTTATAGATTATTAACGTCACTCACACAATAAAATAGAGTTGAGAACACTTACATGGTCAAAGTAGAGGATCCACCAAAGAGGCGCCTCCCAAATGGTCCGCTTGCTAATCTCTTCGTTCTAAAAAGAATTGTTATCCAAATGATAATTTTAACTATAGTATTATTTCAAGTCGCGTTAGCTGTATACTGTAAAATTATCTTTTGAAGATATCAGCGGTCTTTAAATTTCACACAAAAAAAAACGTCTTGTATTTTCAAATCCGGAGCGATCTCAAAGCCTACCGTCTGAGTTGCAGATGAAGTGACTAAATCAATACAATAATTATTATTGGCATCCAATGCGTTTAGCATAATTCTTAAACTAATTGATTCAAACAAACATTTACTGCGCCTTATCCTGCGGCAAGTTGGCTTCCGATTAGTATACGTTTATCACTTACTCTTAAGTCGAGACGGGGCACTAATGGCATTTCTATAACAAAATCATGTTGAGGCACATCTTGGATATCGGTGGAGCATCTCCCAACGAGTGCTGAACCTCACATCAGACTGATGCATTTGTAGCACATTACCTATTTTAATTTATACTGCGGAAACTCAATTTCCTTAAAACGTAGTAGTGAAGCGAAATTTTTCACAGCACCAACATCAATTATTTTCTTAGTGCACTTCTCGAGATGTTTGTTTGGTGATATTCTAGCTAGAGTTGCGTATTTGATAGATTCGTGGAGAGGGTTCTTCAATTCTTGTCATTTCCTCATTGTCTTTTAATATTTTCAATAGATAGGGAAACAACTTTTGTGTTGAGGAATATTTTCAATATTTTCACCGTTCCTCGTAGTTGAGTTGATATTTCCTCCTGATTCACGAATCCTTAAAGGTGTTACAACTTATACATACGATTTTGATTCCCTTGATTTACTTTCAGCTTTCTGTTGTGGCGAAGACATGCAAACACTTTCGTGGCGACTTATTTTAATTTTGTCTGACAAATCGACTTGCTGAGAAGCTGCTGTTGCCGAAGTTTTGATTGGTGAGGGGTATTTGAAAATAAAAGTTTTGTTTTCTAGCGGATGTCTGCGAAAATACTTTGCAGTTATTCCTTGCACGGCTATACTTGACGCTTTCACCATACAAGAAGATTGTCTTCTTCTTTTTTTCCACCGTCAGAATGTCACTCCGAACTCGAGGAAACGCACTTCTCTCGGTCGGGGTGCGTTCAATTTTTCTACTGACAGAAGCCGGCTTACACGCTTCAGTATTTCGTGTAGCATATTGCTATATGCAATACGCTACGACCATAACAGGGCAGAGTGGTCTGCGCCACCCATGATTCAGACAACGCTGAAAAAGGGTCGACTGAACTAGCCGGTCTTAAACATAGGCCTCATCGCTGCGGGCGCCCAATGTGTGTCTCGACCCACGACCCAATGCGTATTCCTCATCACTCGAATTTGCCTACGACTGTCGGCTATACTTGAGTGATGACGCATCGAGGACACATCCCTGAAGGCTCGTCAGTCTTTGATCAGACCTCGATGTCTTGCTCCGTGTGGGAAGCCAAAGTTACATCGACAAGCTGGTAACCTAAAAAATCCAGCCGGTCGATGTCTCTTTGCCGTCCTTCATCGAGATGCTGAGGAAGCCCCGCGATCAGTAACCTAAACAACAGATCACTAAGCTTTTCCGGCACAACATCTCGCTCCGATCTCAGACCGGCGATTGTTCAAGGGTGTGTCCCCAAGGCGTCGTCGAAGTGGTGACGTCGTCGATTTCATTTCCTAACTTGCTAACAACCGTATACAGGATTGGATTCCAACAGGTATATCACCCACCATTCACGAGGCAATAGGAGGGCTTCGCGATATCCTATAGTTTACCAGTGAAGCTGGCTGGATGCCTTCTTAAGGCTACCAGGAATAAACGTGACAGTCAATAGACACTTGACAAATTTTCGTCCCAGTTTAGCACTAGTCTGTTGTTGGAAGTTGCTTTGGGCAAAATTCCGTCTAGATACCTCTTGACCAACTTTGAAGTCGACAGGTTTCGCCCTGAGATTATAGGCTCGTGAACCCTGTTCGAACGCTTGCTGTAAATTTGCCTGCACTCTCGCACGGATAAATCTCATTTTGTTCTCAGCATCTACTCTCAACGGCTCATTAAGAGTTCCAAGGCTCCTCAAGATGGAATAGGAGCTGCCATGTTCAATCTTTTGTTGACCGAAGAGTGTTCGA
The DNA here is from genome assembly GCA_963930735.1 of Dioctria linearis. NCBI lineage: Eukaryota > Metazoa > Arthropoda > Insecta > Diptera > Asilidae > Dioctria > Dioctria linearis. The sequence goes on from OZ005742.1 coordinate 224,982,806, forward strand.
TAGGGAGAGAAGCCAATTGCTTGGTGGAAAGAGCTCCTGAGGGAACTAGCTACTTGGCTTAGCTTCTCATCCCATTTCGTATGTTCCCTCCGGATACATGCTCTAATCCCCGACAATAGAGACCTGTTTACTCGCTCCGCGACGTTTGCTTGCGGAGAATAAACTGCCGTTCACAAGTGCTTCACCCCATACTTATCCAGTAATCTGGCGAACTGAGTCGAGCAAAACTGGACTCCATTGTCAGAGACTATCGTTTCCGGGACTCCGAACACGTGGAACACTTCCGTCTCGATGAATTGGCACACATTGAGTGTAGATGCTTTTCTCATAGGTTTTGAGAATTGGGAATTTTGAAAAGTGGTCAAGAACTATTAGAATGCAGATATTTCCTTTCACTGATCGAGGATATGGACCTAGAAAATCGATATACAGCTTTTGCCATGGTCGTTCTTTCACAGACTGGATTCTCATGGGTGGTCTCAGAATAGTATTGGGAGCCTTCGTTTCCTTACACACGTCACAGGCGCCTACGTAGTTTCTGACATCAACTCTCGTTCGTGGCCAGTACAGATGTCTTCGCAGACGTTCCAGTGTTTTCCCTATACCTCCGTGTGAAGCTAGTGGCGGATCATGAGCCCTTGAAATGACGTCGGTGACAAGCCCTCGTGGAATCCAAAGCTTCCAAGCTTCTTCTTCCTCAATCGGATCGCCTGTTCTCGGAACAGTCCGAATGTAAACAAAACCATCCCTGACGCAAAGATCTGGTAGTTTGCCAGAAGTCGTTTTAACCTTATGCCTCAGTTCCTCATGAAATATGGCGAACTAAGGTCAACTTCCGGGCCAGGATCTTCGGTTGTGGACAGGCTGTCGCAATGAATGCGTGACAGCGCATCAGGGACGACATTCAGGCTTCCTTTTCTGTGCTCGATTGTGAAGTCGAAGCCCTGAAGCTTCAAACTCCACCGCGCAAGTCTACCGCTGAGGTCCTTTTGAGACATCAGCCATTTCAAGCTCGCATGATCAGTCACTATCTTAAACGGCATGAGTTCTATGAAGGGCCAGAGCTTCTGTACGCTCAAGATTGCAGCTAAGCATTCTTGCTCTGTGACGGTGTAATTTCGTTGTGCTGAGTTCAACTTTTTCGAGACGTAGGCTATACCATCCAGCCATACCTAGTAGGCGTCGGGCTTGCCGAACAGTTTTAGGTGACGGATAGTCAACTATGGCTGAAATTTTGTCAGGGTCAGTTCTCATACCCCCTTTCCGACAATGAAACCCAAGTATTTGGTCTCTTTGATGCAAAACTTACTCTTTTCGACATTGATAGCGAGGCCAGCTTTCCTCAAACAATCCGCTACACGGGCCAGCAGGGTGAGATGAGTGTCGAAGTCTGAAGACAGAATTAATAAATCGTCTAAATAGATGAGAACGTTCTCACGAAGATCGAAAGGAATGACTTTATCCATGAGGCGGCACATCGTTTGTGGAGCATTGCATAGGCCGAATGGCATCACTGTGTACTGATAGAGAGGATGACCAGGTACTGTAAAAGCGGTCTTTTCTCTGGAATCAGTGTCTAGTGGGATCTACCAGAATGCGTCTTTCAGGTCCAGGCTCGTTATGTAGTTTGCCGAAGGAAGTCGACTCAGAAGCGCGTCTATCTATCTGCGGTAGCGGATAGGCATCCTTCTTCGTAACAGAGTTGATCTTCCTGGCGTCAAAACAAAGCCGGACCTTTCCAGGCTTCCTTACTAGCACAACTGGAGAGTTCCAAGGACTCTGGCTCTCCTCTATCACACCCAGTGATAGCATTCGCTCTAATTCGGCATCCATTAAATTTTGTACTGCCGGCGAAATCGGATAAAAGCGCGTTTTATCGGGGCGGCGTCATTCGTTTCAATCTTGTGAGCGACCAAAGATGTTTTTCCCAGGCCTAAAGAGGCGAACGAGGGGAAAAGCTGTTTCGTGGCTTCCAAGCGTTGTTGTTCCAGACTGGAAAGAATATGGCAATCGGTGTCAGAGGTAGCTGCTAGACTCGGATTCACTTCTGCAACTATACCCAGGACATCTGGAGCCAACCCAAATAGACACCAGAAGTCTATTCCTAGATATAGTGCTTGTGTGAGCCCAGGAACCAAGTAAAAATGCACGTTTTGGGTCTTGCCAGGGAAAGTGATGTCCAAGTCCACATGGCCATGCACAGTCGTTATGGCACCATTCACTAATTGAGCCTGTGTCCGATACCTCTGCCATTCAACCTCTGCTTCTGCAAGCTTCTCTCAAGCTCCCTGGCCTAGAATACTGACAGTGGCACCACTATCAAGTAATCCAGTCTCAGTTCGCCCGAGCAGCTTTACTTCGGCGTACAGTCGAATGTCGTCTGGCATCGACACGGAAACCTGTGCCAGTTTTTTTCTTTCCAGTCGCATCCGTCGACAGTATTCCCGCCAACGAACGGTTGATCTTTTCCTTTTCGGTCTAATATCCAAGTCAGGAAACACGATTTCAGCTAACTCCGCTACTGAGGAGAAGATTCGGTCTCTTACTGCGTTGTATTTCCGCAGACGCGTATGATACGGCGTCAGCGGATGTAAAACAGGCTCACGCCCACTCGTCATAACAGAGCTTGGTGGCCGTTTTAATATAGAAATTCCATGAGGGCAAATCTCCTGTCGGTCTTATCGGGGCATCGAAAATTGAAGACTCTTCCAAAGAAGTGTCTAATAATGTCATGGGCTCCCCAGAAGTGGAAATGGGAGCTTGAAGATCTGCTGAGAACTCTATTAGGTTCTCCGTCTCTATCAATGAAATGTTCGTACTATCAGGTGTTTTGCTGACATCATCAGAATCACTGAATGATATCAGTGGACAATTCAGGGATTCGTCAAGGTCTGCTAATGGAGCGGACTCCTTGTTCAAAGCTTGAACTGGAGTGTTCGTTGCAGTTGTCGCTCGCGACGTTGACGCTGGTCGGAAAGAGGTGGTGGTATTCCCGACCCGTCTCAGGTTTTTCTGTCGAGAATAGCTGCAATCGGGCTTGAAAATGTTTTTGCGTCTGCATCCATAGCAGAACACAACTTGTCTCTCCTGCCGGCAATCTTGATAGAAGTGACCGGACCGGTCACAGTTCCAGCAGGTTACATTCTGAGGGATTGTAATAGCAGCTAGTGCTACTGCTTCCTCACTGCATTCATGTGTCATATTCAGTTCGGCCTCTGGTGGACGAAACTCATCCACCTCGCTGACTTTTTGGCCGCGATAAGCATTCCAGCTGCTCGCGTCGCGATTCGCTACTGCGTCGTCTGTATTTGAGTCACGAGACTCCGTATTTGGTGGATGGTGTTTGTTGGGTGCAAGCAGATCTTCTGCTGAATGTCTGGAAGCAAATTCGACTTGACGATTTCTAGGAACTCTCCGTCCGCTAAGGGACTTTGCAGTTAATCGCGCAACTGTACTAGGTGTTGGTGGTATGTTGCAAATGATTCCCCTGCTTTCTGTTTGCGCAACATCAGCCGAACTTTGACCTTAAGGTCATCCTCTGGCACTCCCCATTCAGCTAATAGAGCTGTCTTCACATACTCCCATGAAGGCGTGGAATTTTGCCTCAGGAGAGACCAGTATCAGTCCATAGCTGGTCCAGAAAGCAGAGTCGTCATATGCCGTACCAGAAGACCGAAATCTCCTTCTAAGGCCGAATAGGTCAATGCTTCCACTCGAAACACAAATTCATCGACAGTGAGCCGTGAGCTGTTACCGGTATTAGATATATTCCACCTGCGGATAGGACTGCCAGAACGTCGCTGTCCTACGCCTGCAGGGTTACGAATAGGTGGTGGTTGTGGAGGTGGGACAAAATCTGGTCTAGGCTGATTACTAGGCTGACCAAAAGCTGAATGCGGTCTATTTGACGACTGCCTACGCGAGTCGTGGAATTGTTATGATGGTCTTGGGTCACTCATGGACGGAGGTGGTCGTGAGAAATCCACGGGCGGCATTGCTGCTGTGATCTGTTGTCGGACACAAGTTACTAGTTCAGTCCGCTAGGCATTGAGGCTCTGTTCGAGGCCTTCGCGTACTAGGTCTTGCATTTGCATGCGTAAGCCTGCCATCAAAGCATCCGTAGCTGCTGAGGTATGTCCACTGCCAGAAGGCAGTGGGCTATTTCGTCGCGAGTTGGTATTTGTGAAGGTCATGGAATGTAGATCTGGCATTCCAGGTGATAGAGATCGTCGAGTAGGTGGTGGAACTGTCAAAGGTGGTAACTCTAGTGACGGCATGGGAGGCAATGGATCGTGACTGACAGACTTTACGGGCTTTGTAATCTTCGGGACAGCACCAGTATACTCAGTGAAATCATACTGAGTGAGATGGGATCTGCAGATCGGGCAGTTTGAATGCTGTCCAATCCACGTTTTCAGACATGCTTTTGTGAAACACATGTCCACAGACCGTCTTCAGTGGCTTCCTCTGTCCTGACCAGTCGCTTTCTAGACAGGCGGAGCACGGGTCTGGCAAAAGCATCGGTACCCCAGTTGCTCGCGGTGGTGTTCGCGCTGTAGCCATTGTATAATCAGTCGTAATTCAAGCAAAAAAAATCTTCAAACCAAGGGTTTGGAATAGATATCAGAAAAATTTCAGAGAATTCGAAAGTTCGGCAGAGATAACAGGCTCTTGACAACGTGAGGATGACGAAATACTAATTTAAAGTCGAAGGTTTGGACGAGATACTAAATTTCAAACAAAAATCTTTCCCAAACGTTCGAGGATTGGTACTAAATATTAAGATTTCAGCCCAAAAAAAAATTGTTATCAAAAGTTCGTTTTATCAACACTTCGGAGAAGTTACCAGAAATCGATTTAACAAAAGGAAATTCAGATAGCAAGCTCTTCGAATAAAAATTTTCGTTCTAAAAGTTCAATTAATGCGTTTCAAAAAAAAATTTGAAAAACCAACAAGATCATAAACGTCCAATGGAGCGTTTCAAAAAAAAAAAGTTCCTATCAGGAACATACGATTTTTCCTTCACTTCCCGAAGCTAACTCTCAACATAAAAGACATCCCGATCACCCCCTCTCTCCTTTCAGGCCAGAAACTTTATACAGGCAAGCGACGTGAATGTGTGCATTGAAAAAAAATGTGGAGTTCCCACAGAAATCTGAGAAGATTGAAGTTGGAGGTGTCAGGGGCTGAAAATGCTACTAGAGATTCTTCAGCCAGGCAGTTAGCAGTATGCCAACTCCTGATTACTGAAGATCTCCAGCATCAATTCCACCCTCCAAGAACTCTTCCTCTCCTCTTCACCGGATCATCATGTCCTGCTAGTTCGCTAGCCGGGCAGAGTCATTAGTCTGGTCAACTAATTAGCTGGAAGCCAAACAGTCGTCTCGCAGACTCATAACTCTGTCCAGCCAGTTGGCCAACAGAGACATGTCTCCGCGATAGCTCACACAAAAAAAAATTTATGAGGCCACCTACCATTTCCATGGCAGAAGGCCAGCGGGAAAGATCATCCAAACAAAATTCAAAAAAACTTCCAAAAATTTAAAAAAATCAACAAATTGTTCAGGCTTGAGGCTTGACCAAGTCAAACCTAAAGCCGAACTTCACTTTCAAACAAACTTTCCAAAAAAAACTTTACTTTAATCGTTCAAAAATTCAAAATATCAAAAACTTTCAAAAATTTTCAGAAAACTTTACGTTACTCTAATTACAAACTTTCAAAAACTTTAACAACTTTAACTTTACTTTCAAAAATTTAACTAACCAAAACCAATTGGCCTCAAGTCTGCCTATAACTTCCATTGATTATGTGATTACCGAGTCAGACTATTTAGCTACAAGCCAAATGTCCATATCTCAAGTAATCACAGTCCTCAACACAAGTCATAATTAGACCCCGTAGTCCAACTGAGGCCCCACGTTGGGCGCCATTTTTGTTATGGTAGTATATGAAGAGTGATTGGCTTTGGACGTAAAGTCCAGACTGCCAGCATGAGCTGACAGATCACTCGACGGACAGCGTTGACTGCAGGGCGGCACGCTAGCTCGCCTCAGCTATTGGCGGAGAGTGTGTGGAGGTTCCACGAAAAATCTGCCGCTGCCGTCTGCCATAATCAAAAAAAAATTTCCTCATGCCTATAAACAAAACGCCGGCACACATTAGGTCCTGAAGGGACCCTTACGTCACCTACCTATATATAGCTGAAGGCGCAGATGTTTTTGCCTTCCTGCATGCCCCAACCAACCATGCGACTCTGAGGGCAGTTATCTTCAGAGTCCCTAGTTGACCTGTAAAGAGAGAGAGACTAGGCGAGCCTAGACGACCTTCATATGAGAGGGCTCCAGGATGGTGAAGGAAAAGAATTCAAAGCTCACGGAGAAATTACGTTATAAATTGTATTTAATTATAATAATATCTCGGCAAAGTTACAAAGCTTTAACCTTTTAACCTAGTAGGTGACTTAACGACCTCTTTCTTTCCAGTTTAAAAAAGAAAAAAAACTTTGGAAGACCTAATTCTTCCTCATCTTGTGAAGACAATCAACATCACATTTGCGATGCACTTATACGCTAGCAGTATGCAATATAGAAATTAAGAAAACGAGATGAATAAGTATACTAATACAAAGAGTACCAATTACTAAAATAATAATAACTTAAGAATACTAGTACATTATCTGATTGAAACTTTCCGTGATAGGCATGCGCTCTTGATTAAATTTGAAAATGCGTAATTTAAATCATGAATGAATAAAATAATGCATTATTATGACGGATTCGTTCTGACAAAAAACTTACTCGGCCAGGAAGGAACGAGGAAAAAGAAACTTTATCATGCCCGGCACTGCTAACTAATATTTCATATATTCCGTTGAGTCACTGATAAGACAATCTCTCATAAAAGGTAAGAATTTCAGGTAAATAAAAACATGAAACTTATTTATCAAAAATAAAAAGAAAATTCATCACATTATAACACATTTTAGGGAAATCTTAGTAATCGTCTTTTACTCGTTTTAAACTTTTTGTTAAATTTGCGCGATTGCTTTCAATATTGTAAAATTTCTATAGTAAGGATCTCTAAAAATATTTTCCTTTTTGTTTTCTTCTTTTTTTGGTTATCATTACATTTCTCTAGTTACGTGGTGCCGATCATTCTTTAAACTACTTATTGACGGGCTTTGTATGCAGCAGAAATTTATAGATTATTAACGTCACTCACACAATAAAATAGAGTTGAGAACACTTACATGGTCAAAGTAGAGGATCCACCAAAGAGGCGCCTCCCAAATGGTCCGCTTGCTAATCTCTTCGTTCTAAAAAGAATTGTTATCCAAATGATAATTTTAACTATAGTATTATTTCAAGTCGCGTTAGCTGTATACTGTAAAATTATCTTCTAAAGATGTCAGCGCATTCCGTCTTTAAATTTCACACAAAAAAAAACGTCTTGTATTTTCAAATCCGGAGCGATCTCAAAGCCTACCGTCTGAGTTGCAGATGACGTGACTAAATCAATACAATAATTATTATTGGCATCCAATGCGTTTAGCATAATTCTTAAACTAATTGATTCAAACAAACATTTACTGCGCCTTATCCTGCGGCAAGTTGGCTTCCGATGAGTATACGTTTATCACTGACTCTTAAGTCGAGACGGGGCACTAATGGCATTTCTATAACAAAATCATGTTGAGGCACATCTTGGATATCGGTGGAGCATCTCCCAACGAGTGCTGAACCTCACATCAGACTGATGCATTTGTAGCACATTACCTATTTTAATTTATACTGCGGAAACTCAATTTCCTTAAAACGTAGTAGTGAAGCGAAATTTTTCACAGCACCAACATCAATTATTTTCTTAGTGCACTTCTCGAGATGTTTGTTTGGTGATATTCTAGCTAGAGTTGCGTATTTGATAGATTCGTGGAGAGGGTTCTTCAATTCTTGTCATTTCCTCATTGTCTTTTAATATTTTCAATAGATAGGGAAACAACTTTTGTGTTGAGGAATATTTTCAATATTTTCACCGTTCCTCGTAGTTGAGTTGATATTTTCTCCTGATTCACGAATCCTTAAAGGTGTTTCAACTTATACATACGATTTTGATTCCCTTGATTTACTTTCAGTTTTTTGTTGTGGCGAAGACATGCAAACACTTTCGTGGCGATTTATTTTAATTTTGTCTAACATACGAGCCGCTGCCCTGTGAGATACAGAATTTGGCCCCAAATCGACTTGCTGAGAACCTGCTGTTGCCGAAGTTTTGATTGGTGAGGGGTATTTGAAAATAAAAGTTTTGTTTTCTAGCGGATGTCTGCGAAAATACTTTGGAGTTATTCCTTGTACGGTTATACGTGACGCTTTCATCATACGAGAAGATTGTCTTCTTCTTCTTTTCCACCGTCAGAATGTCACTCCGAACTCGAGGAAACGCACTTCTCGCGGTCGGGGTTGCTATATGCAATACGCTACGACCATAACACATATTTCCGGCATTACTGCAAGAATTACACTAAGCCCCTTATCACCGAAATATTTAGGGCCAAAAATTCATCTCATAACCTTAAAAAAGCGACGGCATTTTAAAATAATCAAAGCATTATTTAAAAATTAATTGAAAACAATAATCTCAAAATTATAATATTTAACATGTATATTGTAGGTAATAGTAATAGCACACGTATTTTAATTAGTAGAAGAAATGTTTATGCTCATTTCACCTTATTGAGAACAATGCAAAATTGGTGCCATTATTTGTTATAACAAGTGAAAAAGCTAGAATTGGTCTAAGACCAATTCTCATGATACCCTAGATGAATGCACGTATGAAATTTCGTATGGTACCCATTTGAGCAATTTTGATTTTTTGCATTGGTTTCTCGCATATATGATTATAACCAATTTTATAGGATTTCTTATTCTGAAGAAGTTTTTAGTACAATAAAAATGTCTAGGACTGATCGTTTCAAAGTATATGTAAAAAACCTAAATTTTTATATGGCAACACCAAGAAGGAGTTGCCCGATTTAGTCCATTTTTGATATTTTATTTGCCATTGCTATGAAAACACAACGTACCAATTTTCAGCTTTCTATATCGACGTGTTCTCAGGTAGTGTCCAAATATATCGTGGAAAACGAAACTGTTGTATGGCAACCCCACGAAGGAGTTGCCCGATTTGTCTCATTGTCGAACTTAATTTTACTTTTTTTTTTAAAGTCCGTGTACAAAATTTCAGCTCTCTAATTATGCGCGTTCTCGAGTTATCGTGCGTACAGACAGACAGACGGACGGACATGCAAAAATCAAAATAACTTCTAATATTATGCGTGGGTGTCCAATTCATTTTGCTCTACCATCATTATTTCGAGGTGTTACAAACGGAATGACAAACTCAGTATACCCCTATAGATTTCATCTAGGGTATAAAAATGGGATTAAACCTTAGAATATATAAAATACAGGAATGCTGATAACCTAAATTAATTGAAGCAGAAGCCTTATTTATGTTGAGCTTAAGTTTTCTAGTATGAGGAAAGAACACAGTACAGGTATAAACAGCTCGCAGAATTCATGAAGGAGCAGTTAAGTTATTCTAATAAGAGTGCAAATTATTTATCACTATTACTTGTTTTTTTGTTTTGTGTTTGAATCTCGTTTGCTTTGCATTTTCCGCCCTCCGAGATATGCATTAGATGGGGTTTTCGGCTTCACTTATATACAATAATTTTACACGATACCCGCAATCTCGTTTGTTATATGTTCTAAGGATTAAACACTTGACCCGACGAGTTTAAAGTAATCTTTAAATTTAAACATAATTCAAAGCAAATCGAGTCTCACAGTAAAATGTATTGGAGCGTACAGATTTAATAGTAAGCAAAGTTTGTTAAAAAATTGGTGTATGCAATCAGAACATAAAAATTAACAGTTTTTTAAATATGACACCATCCAAATTTTAATAAAAATGAGGTTATATTATTGCTTTGCATGGAGAAGAAAAAAAAATACATTTCCTTTTGAACCTAATGGAAAAAATAACACACTTACCTTTTAAACGAAATCTTGTATAAAAATCAACTTCGTCCAATACATAAAAATTTCACTGATCTCATAGGTATTACCCTCAGCAATGTCTTAAATTTAACCCAACAAACCCTTCTTTGTCCCTACATTATCCAAATTTGTATCCATTTCTATTATATGTGTATTTTATTATGTTTTCTGCTTGTTACCCTTTTTCTGCGAACTTATAACTCGACAAAAAAATTACAATTTTGGTGGCAGTGAACAAACCACATATAAACTCGAAAGTGGGAATTCATATATTCCTTCTCGGAATAAATAAATAAAACCTAACTTTAAAATAAAGTTACCAAAAAATTTGTAATTATGTATACCTCAATAATGATTCCATAAATTTATATATTTATTTTAAAAGCGGTATCAACAGATAGAAACAAAAGGCAAAACTTTGGAAATAGGAATGTTATCACTAAATTTACTTCCTGCCTTTGTAGTTTTAAACAAAGTACCTACGGAGAGCACAGACTTCACATAATAATATACATAATAATAACACTCAAAAATATAAAATATGTTTCATATCATCTTCCATGTTTATCTTTTCATCTTGTGACAACTTTTCGATAAATAAACAAATAAAAGCCATTGCCATCGGGTGAAATTTTGTTCTCTCTCCTTGTAGCATTTTGCTCTATTCTGGCTATAATTAATTATTTTATGTCAATTCAAAAAGAATATTATCACACTTCAGCCAAATTAATACTTAACACTTTTCGAATCATCCTATTTTTCGTTCTCCAATAAGAGGGGTGTACATATGCTTAACATCAGTCTTGCGGTGATAAAATTACTCAGGTCACAAGAACTAAAAGAAGAAAAACTTTTACATTGAAATATAATGATTAGCTCATAGCGGAACTTTATTTTAAATGTATTTTTTTAGACAAACCATTAGTCTTTTACCTACAGTAAACCAACCTCATGAAATTCTCCGTTTAATGATGATTGACTGAATCACATATAACAAAATTCAAACCACCAGCACTTGTAGGAATGTGTTATTCTAAATGTAAGAATGTACATAGTATAGCTAACGGTCGCCTTTCCCATCGTATCCCCAGTTCCATTCTGATCCCTATCCCGATTCTGGGGGAGTGTACCCCCTAAAAAACCTACCACGCCAAGGTGTAAATGCCATCGTGCCGAGGGCTGCATGGCAGTGGGTACTATTTGCACTGTCTCAAACGATCTCCTTGGGGAAACGGGCGCACCCCATTGTATCAATTACCTTACTCCGATATGAGGGCTCTGTCGGAGCGGACCGTCTTTCCAACCACACTCGTGGGACCAAAAATGAATCATCCTTCCTTTTTAAATAAAAAACTTTCAATTGTCACAATAGGTGACAGTTCAACACCAGCTGCTGCCAACAACCCAGCTTCAATTGCTGGCGGCTCCATCTCTGCACCAGCGGAGGCGAGGCAATCAACATCGACTGCTGAAGAACCCACCACTGCATTAGCAGGGGCGAGGTCCTCAACACAGTCCACAACTGTGGTAGGCAAATCCAAACCTACCAAACATAAACACCGACACAAGTTGTCGGGCGCCCAAGGGCGTAAGTTACGCAAAGCCAAGCGAGCTTTGGCGGAGGGGAGAGAGACCGATGCAGCCAAACCGTCCTCACAGAAGGCTGGGCAGGTTATTCCGCAACAGCCGGCTGTGAGGAGCGGGGCGGCTCCAAAGGTTAAAAGAAAATTCAACTGGGCACCAATGAGTAAGCCCAGTGGAAGTAAAATGGAGGTGGGCAACCGAAGGAGCGTCACCACCGGTTCCGGTGCAATTGCATCGACTGCTGTGACTGGATCATCAGACAAGCAGGTCTTAACCAGTGGTCCATTGCGCCAGCCAGAGACAGGTGGAACTGGTACCATAGTTACCAGTCCCTGGCAGGGGCCCCTTCGAGAACCACCCCAAAGAAGGATGCCACCAAGCTCAAGAGGGGCAGATCAAACAAGGAAGCCACTCCAGTTCCTAAAAGAAAAAAGGAAGTGGGAACACCGAAGAGCTTCGCCAGGGTCGTCAGAGAAAATAACGACACCTTTATTAGGGTGGCCGTGATTGACTCTGGCGCACCTGGAGGTAAGTTCACGGGTGAAAGGCAGACAATCTTTCAAGAGGCCTTGGACGCAGCCTTCGACACCGCTCTGGAGGGGGCTGTGGGAGGTCTGCCTGTTCGGTTCGCCTGAAATGGTTTCAACAGGGGATTTTTCAGGCCAACCTGTGAGGACGCCTTCACGGTTAATTTCCTTAAGGAACAAGTGAGGGGACTCGAAAATCTTTGGGAGGGTGTCAACCTACAGGTGGTAGGGAAGGACGAAATCCCGAAGCTCTTCAGGGTCTCCGTCACTATAAATGGAAAACCTAGAGCCAACGAGGAGATCCTTGGGTGCTTGAAAAAGCAAAACGGCCTAAAAACCGACCTGTGGGAGGTTTACCACCGCAGGGAGGAAGAGAATTACCTGTTCCTGGTTCTTGGGGTCGACCAAGAGCCTCTTAGTTGGCTCAATGAGAGAGACGGCCTGGCTCACTATAGGATGACCAGGCTAAAATTTAGACCTGGCAGCAGGCTGGAGTCACCTCTCGGCGAGGCCATGGGGACGGACACCGAAACTGAGCAGTCGAAAGACAATCAGCTCGAGTGCCCGCATCAGGTCATACCGGTTGGGCTCGTAAAGCCTGCCGCAGTTAAACCGCCGGCCCGTGCAGCTGAGGCAATCGAGGCCGTCTCTGGGTCGCCCCTCTCCAGAGACAACCAGGCGATGGCCTTTTGTCATAGTGTACAGGTAGGCCCGAGGAGAAACTCCACGATGGGCTCCTCAGCAGATCCGTCCATTTCGGACGAGAAAAAAGAGCTTCTCGGAGAGATTTTCTCATCAGATTATGATGATGGAACTCTCACAGAGGACACCCTGGAGGAAGAGGAAAAGAGATAATGCTAGCGATGAGAGTGATTCAGATCAATCTCCATCGCAGTAGGGCGGCAACAGTCAACCTACAGTAGCTCATCTTTTCAGACAGGGCGAATGTAGCACTCATCCAGGAACCATGGACTGTAAATGACATGATTCCTGAATGGGGGAAGACACTCCAGCTCTTTTACTGCCGTGTTCCAGGTAGGCCCAGAGCCTGCATCATCGCAAAGAAATGTTTAAACCTTATATCTATTTCAGTAGAAGGAAGGTTGAAGAGATTGGTTGTCTCATCTCTTTACCTTCCCTTCGACTCGGATCAACTACCGCCATCCATGGAGAAGGCAAACGTCGTGGGATTCGCGAACAACAGCAACCTGGAGTTGTTAATCGGGTGCGATGCTAACTCCCATCCCAACTCTGGGGCAGCACCGACTGTAATACCAGCGGTGAGTCACTTCTTGAATTTCTTGTTACCACTAACGTGCATGTACTTAACAAAGGCGATGAACCAACCTTTTTAACACGCAGTCGAAGGGAGGTCCTAGATCTAAGTCTCGCAACTAGTCATCTAACGTCGTATGTTCACAACTGGAGGGTTTCGGGAGAAGTCTCACTCTCCGACCACCGTTACATACGCTTCGAGTTAGATATGACGGTTGATAACCCAGTGACCTATAGAAACCCTACCAGAACCAACTGGGAGATTTTCGAACACGTGCTCACTGAAAGGCTCACCAATATAACCGACGCTCAATTAATTTCTAAAGCAGATATTGATAGGGCAGTCGAAGAAATCGCCACCGCGCTAACCCAATCCTTTGAGGACTCGTGTCCGATTAGACGGGCAGATTCGAATTCTGTCCCCCTTGGTTGACGCGCGAGTTAAAGAATAACCGCAAAATTGTGCGCAGGCTATATAATAAAGCCAAAAGATCAAACGACGCAAACGAATGGTTAATCTACCAAAACACCTTGCGCCAAAATAAATATGAAATTCGAAAATCTAAAAGAAAGTCATGGCAACTTTTCTGCGAAAACGTAGACGGGGTAAATGGGACGTCAAGACTTAAGAAATTCCTATCCAAGATACCAATTCAACCCGAACTCCTCACGGACAGTGACGGAACTCGGGCCTCCTCTTTTGGAGAATTGTTGGAAATCTTGTTAGACGAACACTTCCCCGATGGTCCAGACGAGAGCCTCTCAGCTCCGCGTACCGAAACTCTCACTTTCGGAGACGGAGAAGTTGCCATCACGGACGAATCGGTCAAATGCGCAGTTCACTCCTTCAAACCGTTCAAATCCCCCGGTAAGGACGGCATCTTCCCAGCTCTCCTTCAGCACTCAGGTGACCCTCTGATTAGCAACCTAACCACTATCTTTAGTGCATGCATCAAAATGGGCTATACACCGAAGTTGTGGCAAGAAGTCCGCGTTGTGTTTATACCGAAGGCAGGTCGGGTAAACTACTCAACTGCAAAAGCGTATAGGCCTATAAGCTTGACTTCTTTCTTACTTAAAACCTTCTAACGCATCTGTGAGTGGGAGCTGAGACACTCCATCCCCAGAAGCAAACTATCACAGCACCAACATGCGTACTTAAAGGGAAAGTCCGTCGAGGCGGCTCTCCATGAGGTGATTCACTCAATTGAAAAAGGCTTCCTCGTTAAACAATCTACGCTAGCTGTTTTTATCGATGTAGAAGGCGCCTTTAATAATGTTCTTCTACATAGGTTCACGGAAATACTAAGAAAACATGGATGGAGTGAACCAATCTCTAAAAAATTGGATTACACATGCTGCATAATAGAACAGTCTTTGCTGATCTTGGCGAGGCAAGCAGAGTTAAAAAAGTTCACAGGGGTACCCCTCAAGGCGGTATTCTATCACCTTTGCTATGGGTACTCATCATAGTCGATCTCCTGCTAGCACTTACCCGGATGGGGTACAAAGCAGTATGTTACGCGGACGACTTGACAATTTTAGTCGCCGGAAGTTATGAACCTGTACTCTGTGGATTGGTGCAAGGCGCTGGGCCACGGATTACGGGCTGAGCATCAATCCACTGAAAACTGACTTATGCCTATTCACCATGAAAAGGAATATCCCCAGTTTAAACCTGCCCCTGATTGGCTCCACATGCTTGGAATTAAAGGACAGGGTGAAATACCTAGGTATTATTCTAGACAAAAAGTTAAACTGGAAACCACACTTCGAAGACAGAGCGAACAAAGCTCTTAGAGTGTTCGCAATGTGCCGTAGAGCAGTAGGGAAGAAGTGGGAACTCAAACCGCGGATGATTCTATGGATATACACTAGTGTCATTCGACCCATATTAACCTACGGTTCAGCGGTATGGTGGAAAGCAATGGACTTCGCCAACCATCGCAAGATGCTGGAGAAGATTCAAAGGCTGTGCCTTCTCAGCTCAAGCGGCGCTTTTAGGTCAACTAGCACCCGGGATCTGGAGGTTATCCTCAATATACACCCGGTACAAATACATATCAAGCAGAGGGCGTCGACTACAGCGCTAAGGCTGCATCTTAACCTCGGCTGGCTTCATGGGGGAACAAGGGTTCCACATGAATCCATTTATGAGTTCGTGCAATCTATCGCACCTGGCATTGACAGAGATAGCGACTACCTCCTCGAGACCATGCTGAAAAGCAATTTTGAATATAGAATTTCATCCAGGGCCGAATGGGAATTCCGTGTTTCGACCATTGACAAACCCAATTATAATATATACTGATGGTTCTAAGTCCGATGAAGGCACCGGAGAGGGAGTTTTCTGTGAGGAGCCTGAAATTGAGTTCTCTATTCACCTTGAAAACCACTCCACAGTTTCCAGGCAAAAGTCAAGGCTATCCTTGAAGCGGGAAGACACCTCCTTAACTCAGACACTGAGAATAAGGAGATAGCCTTCTGCTCGGACAGCCAAGTAGCTATCAAAGCTTTGTCTAAACCCTTTATAACCTCCAAATTATTAATGGAGTGCAAAACCACCCTGAATTCCCTTTCTCGGAATAACAGGGTGATAGTGCAGTGGGTGCTCGTCTTGGAGCAGCCTCAGAGAAACCTGCCTCTACAGTCGGGATGGCACCAAAATACCTTGTCTCAATCATTTCAAGCTGAGCTGACCACCAGTCGCCTTTGGTTAGAAGATCCCACGGGCTACACCAAACTTAAATCATACGAATAAGCTCCTCAACAAGCCAACCCTGAGAACTCTGGTGTCCATTCTCACTGGGCATTCCTCTCTCAGGGGCCACCTCCACAGGATGAAACTTGTTGATGATCCTATATGCAGGGGTTGCGGAGAGGAGTCCGAAACAGTGACCCACTTTCTATGTCACTGCCCGGCACTCTCAGGAATACGCTACAGAATTCTTGGTTCACACCTCCTGGAAGAATTGCATGCTGCCGGCAAAGAGGGCTGGGAGCCAATACTGAAATTTATAAGAGCGTCTGGTTGGGACCTATGAGCGATCGCTCATGGGTCTGGAGGGTGAACAATGGGCCTTGACTTGGCCTTCGTTCGGGGGACCTGAAAGGGGTCCCAAACCTCATAAATCAATCAATCAATCAATCAAATGTAAGAAACTATCACACAACACTCCTGGACCTTTTCTTTATTTCTCTCTTTCTCGACAGATGAAACGAAGCTACCACTCGATAGAAAGCCAGTTTGGATATATTTCCCTATTGTCTTACTTGTTCAAATGAAATTGATGGAATTTGTATTGTTTCTGATCCAATAATCTATTATGGAAAACAAGATGGTTTCCATCTGCTCAAGCGCGTAAAAGCATAAAAAAGTAAACTACTTAGGAAGAGCATTATAATTTGTCTAAAAGCAATTTATGGATAACCCAAGGATAAAAATAGTCCTTTTGAAAATGCACTCGCGTTAAATCATAGCATAAGTTGTTTTTCGAACTCTTTTTTAGAATATTCACCAGAAGTAAAAATTGTTAGACCCTTTTACATTCTGAAGAACCTTCAGTATATTATAAACATATGAGACTAGCTGATCGTGTATGGACGTGAACAACTGGAAATTTGATATGACAACCCGGAGAGTGGATTATGCTTCAGCTGCTAGTAGTTACGCTATGGGCATTCTGGCGCACTTTTTCCATACAAAAAGTGTCCGGAAAATACCAACTATTTTGGTGGTTCTGGACAGGGTCTGGGCCACTGTGGGATTCCGTCTAGTGGTCTACGTCACAGGGCCTGCTTGGGGGAATTCCTTCCTACCGTCTGGCTGACCAGGGGATGATATGAACTGATTAGCTGATCCCTGTCAGCTGTTCAAGCTCTTGCCTTGCCTGATTTTTTAATAAATTGAGGTATGGTGAGCAATTTTGAGGTGGTTCTGAGGCTGCTTTTGTACTGAAAATTTGGCATCTTGTGAAGGGGCGGGAAGCTTTATTAGTGGAGGTTGCGGGTTAAGTTTAATCTGGTCTTGGAGGCTACAATTTGACCTTGAGGTGCCCCCTCCTGTGTCTGGGTACTGGAGGCTGAGAGCTTTAGTGGCAATATCTGATACTATGACTAGGACTGTCTGGGGTGTGTTGGACTGGGCTACGTTACCTGTACCAAGGCTTGGGTAGAATGTGTACGGCTTAAGTAATGATGTGAAATACCCTAAGCGAATTTATATCGGGGACTGTATACTTGTCAGCTTGAGTTTGGTTTCAGTCATTTACTTTAGTATTAGTGCCTGTGGTATGTTGGGTTGGGCTACTTGGTGGCTGAGGAAACGTTACCTAGGGCGTGTGTGGATGTGTGCAGCTGGTGGATAAGAAATGTTGTGAAATTAGTGTAATTAGTATTAGTAATAATTCAAGTTAACCCTACAATATGCCAATAGATTCTAGAAGGTGCCAGTGAGGGTCTTAGTTCTAGAGGTGGACAAAATTTTCATCAGAAATCCTCCACGGGCTATGGGTTTTGAGATATTAGCGATCTTATCTTTGCTGGTATAATTAATAGTAGTAATAATTCAAGTTAGCCCTAGGATATTTTTTATTCATGCCAATAGTATTAGTACTAGGGGGGATAACATTTTCATCAGAAATCCTCTATGGTTCGAGATATTAGCGATCTTACCTTCTCAGGTGATATATCTAAAAATAGATCAGGTGAAGCTGGTTTGGGGATGAATGTAGGTAGATATGTTGACTTAGATATGTAATGGAAATTAGTAAATGCCTAATTTTGCTCTTCAGGTGTAACACTTCTAATTTGATTCTTTTCATAAACAAATTATCGCAGTTCAGTAAAGTAAACACATTCGCAGTCGAATAATGTAAACAAATTCGCACAGCAGCCGAGTAAAGTAAACAAATTGGGCGATTTATGAAAGATTCCTAATTTCTTTAGCTGAAAACAACAACAACCGATATTAATCTGTAGGACATGATGTCTTAGATGAGTAGTGGAAGTTATAATTGAAAATTTCTTTTGCTGAAAAAAACAACAACAACAACTATAACGTAAGTTGGGGATTAAAAATCTTTTATAAACAAGACGGATCATGCTATGATATTCGATATCTAAAAATAGATCACGGTTGCTTCGAATGTTAAGAAACATGAAGTAATTAAGAAATTAAAACCTAATCAGAAAATTTTCGATGAAGGTGTGTGTGTGTGTATTGAAAAATCTTAGGTTTTATGAAATTTTTTTTTATTTTCAATAAAATTTATTTTTGGGCAGGTTAAATTTAAAGCTCTGATCACCTATGATATCAATTTTTGGGCAGGTTAAATTTAAAGAGTTGATCACCTATGATATCAATGTAGGGTGATACCTACTAATATAATATGATATGTTGACTTAGATGAGTAGTGAAAGTTTTATTGGTATAGTAAAAGACTTTGCATCAAATTTTTGGTGATAAGGTGTGATGGCATGACCAGTGTTGCTACACGAAATCTTTCTAGAGGAACTTGTTAGCCTAGCCTGAAAGTGGTTTGAGCAGCCACATCTGAAAAATTACATATTATCATTAGCTTGAGAGTGGGTTAATTAAAAGCATTAACGAGCTATCATATTAATGTAGGATGATATGCCGACTTAGATGAGTAATATAAATTAGTAATATAACTTCTTGCTTAAATAAATACATTCGAATAAAATAAACAAATTGATTTTTGTTTGTTTGTGTCTGGGGCTGGTAGCAGAGTTATTTACCATGATATCATAGTTCACATGAAGCTGATAAGAATATAATATTTTTATCTTCATACAATTGGGGCAGGTGCATTGTTTACTTAACATTAAGTTGAGAGTGGGTCAAATTAAAAGCTTTGATAGAAGAACGCTGTGTTATAATATTAATGTGGCATGATATGTTGTCTGAGGTGAGTAGTGGAAGTTGTATGGGAGCTATGAATAAGCAGTAAATCCTAATCAGCAATCTCGCTGGATATTTGATAATTCTCCAAGTCCATAGTGAAGATCGTGGTGGGGGGTTGAGAGTAGGTGCTGTAAGCTATGTATTACGTTAAAAGTTTTGATGGATGGTATTTGGTATTTATCTCCTCGAAATAGTGTTGTATGAGTGTCAGAAAGGTTGAAAAAAAAAGTTGATAATGCTTCAAGTTCAATAGTGTAGACCCCGATGTTGAGAGTGGGCATTTGGAATGATATAATTCTAGTAGGATATGGAAGTATTATTTATTCATCTTTAAATCTTACCAAGTCTGAAAAAATTACATAATATGATTAAGATTACATAAGGAAAGTAGGTTCACTTCATCTGCAAACAACAAATATGGCTGAAAGCGACACACGGTGTGAGCAATAATCATTCTTGCTTCAATTATCACTATTAAGCGATGTGTGCCGCAGAAAATATATTAAGTCTAGCCTAGTCTAAAATATGTATTGTAAATAAAAATTGTATCATGGTTATAATGCCATTTATTGAAATAATTTGTTTTAATTGTATTATAGCTTAAGTCTAAAGTCGTTTTTCTTTAGTTCAGCAAAGCCAAGATTTCATAGATATAGATTGATCCTTATAATGAATATTCCTTAAGACCTGTTTGAAAAGCTGTTAAGCTGTTATCAGACCTGTTTAAAAAGCTGTTAAGCTGTTATCAAACCTGTTTTATAAGCTGTTAAGCTGTTATCAGACCTGTTTTAAAAGCTGTTAAGCTGTTATCAGAGCTGTTTAAAAGCTGTTAAGCTGTTATCAGAGCTATTTTAAAAGCTGTTAAGCTGTCATCAGACCTGTTTGAAAAGCTGTTACGCTGTTATCAGAGCTGTTTTAAAAGCTGTTAAGCTGTTATCAGACCTGTTTGATAAGCTGTTAAGCTGTTATCAGAGCTGTTTTAAAAGCTGTTAAGCTGTTATCAGAGCTGTTAAGCTGTTATCAGAGCTGTTTGAAAAGCTGTTAAGCTGTTATCAGAGCTGTCTTAAAAGCTGTTAAGCTGTTATCAGAGCTGTTTTAAAAGCTGTTAAGCTGTTATCAGAGCTGTTTAAAAAGCTGTTAAGCTGTTATCAGAGCTGATTGAAAAGCTGTTAAGCTGTTATAAGAGCTTGTAACGACCTTCTCTACTGTGGTCCCAATGGTAGGGGTTGCCGGGAGCTCTGGAGTAGTCCAAGGTTTGAATAATTGAAAAGACTTAGTTACAAAATAAAATATTTCTTTATTTTACGGATCTTATCCTATACAGTGTGTATTTTCCTTAATCTTATTAATACATAATATTTTCTATTTATACATATATACATTTGTACTGAGATAGATTTAGTTGTTCATTATAGATATTATTAGATTGTGCTTACTGGGAGCTGGGCGAATGATCAGACAGGTTAACAGCTACAGCCATACGGCACGGCAGCTGGAGGAGGAAACGGTACGGGAACAGATATAACTACAGCCATACGGCACAGCAGTTACACAGGAATATTATGTCGAACATAGCTACAGCCATACGGCACGGCAGCTAGAAAGAATATCTAGGTAGGGTAACAGCTACAGCCATACGGCACGGCAGCTGGAGGAGGAAACGGTACGGGAACAGATATAACTACAGCCATACGGCACGGCAGTTACACAGGAATATTATGTCGAACATAGCTACAGCCATATGGCACGGCAGCTAGAAAGAATATCTAGGTAGGGTAACAGCTACAGCCATACGGCACGGCAGCTGGAGGAGGAAACGGTACGGGAACAGATATAACTACAGCCATACGGCACGGCAGTTACTCAGGAATATTATGTGGAACATAGCTACAGCCATACGGCACGGCAGCTAGAAGGAATATTTAGGTAGGGTAAAAGCTACAGCCATACGGCACGGCAGCTGGAGGAGGAATATAGCTACAGCCATACGGCACGGCAGCTAGAAGGAATATTTAGGTATGGTAACAGCTACAGCCATACGGCACGGCAGCTGGAGGAGGAATATAGCTACAGCCATACGGCACGGCAGCTAGAAGGAGGAATATAGCTACAGCCATACGGCACGGCAGCTAGATGTAAGGTACCGAGAGGACCTTACTCGGTTGAGTCCGGGAAAAGACTAACTCGTCAGGCCTTGTGCTGGGACTTATATACCCTTGGAAGCTTCAAAGCTCTAAAGCTTCTCTCAGAGCTTGGTTGAGTGGCGGGGCATATATAACTGGGAACTTGTCGAATGGCGAAATGAATGCAACTGGAATCATATGTGAAGTCAGGGATGTATTTGGTAAGGTAAAGTCAGGGCCGTATTTTGTTTTACAAGAAAATTAGATATTAAATTATGAACGAATCAAAATGGTTCGTTACATCTTCCCCTCTCTTCGGTAGCGGATAAAAATAAAATAAAATACCAGTTTCCCTAATACAATTCAATTATTATAACACAAAACTCAAATTTATTTGTTCACAAACTATAACTAATACATAAAATAAAATAATTAACTTCGTTCGATTGTGGTAATTGTTGATAACTGGTTGACTGGACGGTTTCGGTGAACCAATATCTCTCCCTTTCTAGTACAGAGGAATGTATGACGTTGATGGTTAATAACGTGAGTCACTCTTTTACGGTTATTAAAGAACTCACTCCATGTTTTACGGATTCCGTAGTCGGCAGGATTTGGATTCTTAATCCAGTGTTCGTCTTCTGGTTGATTTTCACGTTGCGGTATTTCCATAAGAAGAAATCTTATTGGCGGGGTATTGTTTACTTCGTCTGATGGTATGGTTATTACTTCGAAAGATGATTGGACACTTGTGGTGCTTGGATCCTGTTGTAATAGAATTACCTCCTCTGTAGTTTCCTGAGGTGATATTTCAATAAGTGGAATATTTTCAGCTGGCGAGGGTACTGGTTTTGTATTTTGTGATATTTCCGTAAGCGGTAATATTACTTATGGGTCTTTTAACGATTTTACTACTGCTGGTGCGGTGGCTTGTCGGAGAGGATGAATCTCGACCCATTTTGTAAACTTATCGTGGAATACGAGAATCATTGTATGGCCGTCTCTGGATCTAGGCAAAGGTCCAATCAAATCTGAGCTTACTATTTCCCAAGAATTTGTAGGTTGTAGCGTGTACATCTTTCCTGTAGTTTTCTGTTGGTCTGGTTTATATTGTGCGCATGTTGTACAACTTCGTACATATTTTGCTATTTCTCGAAACATGCCAGGCCAATAATATAGTTTGGAGATTCTATTTATAGTTTTAGCCACTCCCAAATGTCCAGCGGTTGGTGCGTCATGGTTTTCGCATAATATCTGGTACGTGAGTGTTTTCGGTATACAAAGTTTCCACTCTTGCTCGGGATCTGGTTCATTAAAATGATTTCGGTCTGTTATATAACGATATAACTTCTGGTTTCGGATGCAATAGTTTGGGAAACTTTCTGGATTATTTTTAACATCTCTGATTTTTTCTCTATACCAAGCGCAAGTTGTTTCGGGTGTAACAGTGGCAATCTCCTTTTCTGGTATTGGTTGACGAGAAAGAGCATCTGCTATTTTGTTTAGTACTCCTCTCCGGTATTTGACTTCATAGTCATATTGTTGAAGCTCTACTGCCCAGCGAGCTAACCTTCCAGATGGATTGTCCAGAGTCTGTAACCATTTTAGTGCCTGATGGTCTGTCACTACGGTGAATTTATAACCTTCTAGGTATGGTCTCATTTTACGGATGCCGCAAACTACTGCTAAGCACTCTTTTTCTGATACTGAGTACTTTTTCTCGGCGTCATTTAATGTACGGATGGCATATGCTATCACATGTTCGTTTCCATCGATTATCTGTGATAGTACTGTTCCAATCCCTTCGAAACTTGCATCGGTTTGTAAAATGAATGGTACCTCGAAGTTTGGACAGGTTAGAACTGGTGCTTCTGTTAAGTTTTTTTTCAGGGTCTGGAATGATTTCTCTTGTTCTGGTCCCCATATCCATTTCTGTTTCTTCTTTAACAGAAGATTCAGGGGTACTACGATTTTTGAGAAATTTTGGATGAAACGTCTATACCAAGAAGCTATGCCCAGGAATTGGCGAAGTTGTTTCAGTGTAGTTGGTGCTGATATTTCAACTATTGCCTTGACTTTCTTTGGGTCGGTTTTGATTCCTTGTGACGTAACTGAATGTCCCTAGTATATTAATTCCTGTTGGCAAAAGTTACACTTATCTGGATTTAAACGCAGACTCGCTCTTCGGAGACGGCTGAATACCTCTTTTAAGTTATCTAAGTGTTCCTCGAAGGTTTTCCCGAGGATAATTATATCGTCAAGATATACAAAAGCTCTGGTGTCCATTTCTGGTCCAATCACGGTATCTAGCAAACGTTGGAATGTGGCTGGTGCGGAATGTAGTCCGAATGGCATAACTGTAAACTGGAATAATCCCCTGCCTGGTACGGTAAATGCAGTAATGGGTTTACTTTCGGTAGCTAATGGTACTTGCCAATAGCCCTGGTGCAGGTCCAGTGTTGAAATATATTTTGCCTCCCTCAATTTATCTAGAATGTGATTGATTTGAGGTAACGGGTATGCATCTTTTATTGAGATCTCGTTGATCTTTCGGAAATCAATGCAAAAACGGTATGTTCCATTTTTCTTTCGTGCTAATACCACTGGTGAACTATATGGACTACTGGCTGGCTCGATTACACCTTCGGATAACATGCGATTTACTTCGGTATTTATTATATTCTGAATAGCTGGATTTCTTGGAAAGTATCTGTGTTTAATTGGTTGGTCCGTTTTTAATCGAATTTTGTGTTCTACTAACGTTGTTGTACCTTTTATTTTGTCAAATTTCGCTAGCTCTGTCTCTAGAAATCCCCTTAACATCTGGGCTTCGGATAAAGTATTTATTTCGACCTGCTGGATAGTGGTCACTTCTGGGATGTTACTGGTGTTTGTAGTTTCTGGTATGTTGGACAACAGCATTTTTAGGCCGCACTTATGTAAAAGGTCCATTCCAATCACAATTTCTGGAGTTAGTGTGTGTAATATATGGAAATCATGATTCCCTTTGCATTCGTTAATCTCAAAATTTAATGATATGGCTTCTGAGACGTTATCAAATATTCCATTGGCTAAACAAATTTTATGTTTTGGTACTTTGATAACTTTGGCGTTGTGTTGTTTGCAAATTCCGGTCATTTTGTTTCCCACATAAGACAGCATAGCTCCGGTGTCTAGTAAGGCGGTGAAATTTTTATTAAAAATTTTGATTTGTACGAAAGGTCGGTTGTCTTTATCTATGCTGTTTTAATTGGAACTGTTTACTGGTGCCCGTTTCCGTTTGGACCGTAGGGGCTTGTTCGGTTTTCCACGGTCCGACTTTCGTTTCCCTGGCATTGACAATTTTTGCTATAAATTCCCAATGTACCACACCGTGAACAGAATAGTCTCGGACGTTTCTGGCACTGAAAACGAGTGTGACCTTCATCACCACTTTTCCAACAGCAAGTATTTTTATTATATCTGGGATGCACTGTGGTAGAGGAGAACAATGGCCGAACTCGTGTTGAAACTTCTTTGGTTATTGAGGAACGGTAACCACCTTGTTCTGCTCGGATCGATTCGTACTCTTCACCCAAAGTCTGAAGTTCGGTGATGGTGCTGAAATCTTGGCGGCGAATATACAAACGATATTCCGGTCTTAAGTTTATATATATACGCTCCATTTGTAGTTCTGGTGTTGTCATACCAATGCGTCTACTTAGTGTTTGCATGGCGGAAATATATTCACGGATACCTTCGTTCTGTCCCATACATTTTGATCGGAATTCTTCCTCCAACTTGAGCTGGTACCGGGGAGGGAGGAAGTGTTTTTTTAATTCGTCAATAAATTCATTCCATGTGTTCCAATTGGTTTGGTTATTGCGGTACCAAAGCTGTGCCTTTCCCCTTAGCAGTTCTGGTAATGCTCGCAAGAGACTGTTTTTAGGAATTCCGTAAGCTTCCGTGAGTTCCTCCACCCGTTCTAAAAATCCATAAACGTCTTTACCACCATCGTAGTGTGTGCCCCATTTACGTACTCGATCCACGAGCTCAGGAGATGACCTAGACGTACCATTTTCTTCTGGTTTGGCATCGTTTACTGTCGGGTTGACATATTTTTCTCGGCTTCTGTTGTCCGGTTCGCATTGCTGGTTGTCGCATGGTAGGCTGTTGAGATGTGCCATCAGCCTTTTGCGGAGCGTATCTATATTTCCCTTGGTTGGTAGATTGTAAAATTCTAATTCTGACACAAGTTCAGGCTTTCGCAGGTGATTCACGGTGTCCATATTCCTTTTTTCGGTCATTATCCATAAAAACTTTGGTTCGACTGCTGGCTACGAATTCTTTTACTCGAGATGTGCACGGTTTGACTGCTGGTAATCAACTGGCTGGTACTTGTCAGGAACTATTATTTTATAAATATTTACTTCGGCTGCTGGTTATGAACCTCAAGATGTGCACAGTTTGACTGTTAGTGATCAACATCCTGGTACGTGTCAGGAACTAGTATATTATAAAATATTTACTTCGGCTGATGGTTATGAACCTCAAGATGTGCACAGTTTGACTATTAGTTATCAACTGCCTGGTACGTGTCAGGAACTAGTATATTATATGCAATGTATACTTCCTCTCTCTCTCTCTCTCTCTCTCTAAATGGGTCTACCGTTTTTCGGTCCCTCGGCTGATTATTTTCTGGTCCCTGCTCGGGCGCCAATTTTGTAACGACCTTCTCTACTGTGGTCCCAATGGTAGGGGT
Source organism: Dioctria linearis (assembly GCA_963930735.1). Classification (NCBI taxonomy): domain Eukaryota; kingdom Metazoa; phylum Arthropoda; class Insecta; order Diptera; family Asilidae; genus Dioctria; species Dioctria linearis. The sequence goes on from OZ005742.1 coordinate 225,009,045, forward strand.
TGCCGGGAGCTCTGGAGTAGTCCAAGGTTTGAATAATTGAGAAGACTTAGTTACAAAATAAAATATTTCTTTATTTTACGGATCTTATCCTATACAGTGTGTATTTTCCTTAATCTTATTAATACATAATATTTTCTATTTATACATATATACATTTGTACTGCCGAAGAGAGAGAGATAGATTTAGTTGTTCATTATAGATATTATTAGATTGTGCTTACTGGGAGCTGGGCGAATGATCAGACAGGTTAACAGCTACAGCCATACGGCACGGCAGCTGGAGGAGGAAACGGTACGGGAACAGATATAACTACAGCCATACGGCACAGCAGTTACACAGGAATATTATGTCGAACATAGCTACAGCCATACGGTACGGCAGCTAGAAAGAATATCTAGGTAGGGTAACAGCTACAGCCATACGGCACGGCAGCTGGAGGACGAAACGGTACGGGTACAGATATAACTACAGCCATACGGCACGGCAGTTACACAGGAATATTATGTCGAACATAGCTACAGCCATACGGCACGGCAGCTAGAAAGAATATCTAGGTAGGGTAACAGCTACAGCCATACGGCACGGCAGCTGGAGGAGGAAACGGTACGGGAACAGATATAACTACAGCCATACGGCACGGCAGTTACTCAGGAATATTATGTGGAACATAGCTACAGCCATACGGCACGGCAGCTAGAAGGAATATTTAGGTAGGGTAAAAGCTACAGCCATACGGCACGGCAGCTGGAGGAGGAATATAGCTACAGCCATACGGCACGGCAGCTAGAAGGAATATTTAGGTATGGTAACAGCTACAGCCATACGGCACGGCAGCTGGAGGAGGAATATAGCTACAGCCATACGGCACGGCAGCTAGAAGGAGGAATATAGCTACAGCCATACGGCACGGCAGCTAGATGTAAGGTACCGAGAGGACCTTACTCGGTTGAGTCCGGGAAAAGACTAACTCGTCAGGCCTTGTGCTGGGACTTATATACCCTTGGAAGCTTCAGAGCTCTAAAGCTTCTCTCAGAGCTTGGTTGAGTGGCGGGGCATATATAACTGGGAACTTGTCGAATGGCGAAACGAATGCAACTGGAATCATATGTGAAGTCAGGGATGTATTTGGTAAGGTAAAGTCAGGGCCGTATTTTGTTTTACAAGAAAATTAGATATTAAATTATGAACGAATCAAAATGGTTCGTTACAAGCTGTTTGAAAAGCTGTTAAGCTGTTATCTGACCTCACCTCCGGTTGGCTTCATAGGACAAGGTGACGTCAGAGGTCAGCGTCAAATTGAGACCACGCGTCAAATATCCGTTTCAAGCGCCATCCAAGACCAGGCACCCACCACCACCACAACCAATACTACCACTCCCACCACCACCCACCACCACCACACATCGCCACCACCACCCGTTGTAGTGCTCAAACATTATTCGGGAGTTCCGGACTTAGTATGGGAAATTGAATAAAAAGAAGGCCATATATAAAACATCATTTATTAAAAATTAAAAAGTACTAATTCTTATAATCTTATGGTACAGAGCTGTATGTAATCAAAATCTGTTGTTGAAATCAACATCTGCATTCAGTGTAAGTTTACATGATCCTTTATGAGCTCTCCAAGTATACAAAATGAGAATTTCTAGTGCTAAGTTAAATCGCACTTTTTAAGGTATGCCTCGTAATTACTTTTTGTCAATGTTTGGTAGAATTTGTATAGCTTCACAACTTGTTTTAGGCATCTAGCAACACCACAACATTCACATGTATCTGGTCCAAGCGTTGAATCATCTCTTGACCAATTTAAAGCCACATTGGTGTAAAGGCATAAGGAATATTCATTATAAGGATCAATCTATATCTATGAAATCTTGGCTTGCTGAACTAAAGAAAAAAACGACTTGAGACTTAAGCTATAATACAATTAAAACAAATTATTTCAATAAATGGTATTATAACCATGATACAATTTTTATTTACAATACATATTTTAGACTAGGCTTTAGACTTAATATATTTTCTGCGGCACACATCGCTTAATAGTGATAATTGAAGCAAGAATGATTATTGCTCACACCGTGTGTCGCTTTCAACCATATTTTTTGTTTGCAGATGAAGTGAACCTACTTTCCTTATGTAATCTTAATCATATTATGTAATTTTTTCAGACTTGGTAAGATTTAAAGATGAATAAATAATACTTCCATATCCTACTAGAATTATATCATTCCAAATGCCCACTCTCAACATCGGGGTCTACACTATTGAACTTGAAGCATTATCAACTTTTTTTTTCAACCTTTCTGACACTCATACAACACTATTTCGAGGAGATAAATACCAAATACCATCCATCAAAACTTTTAACGTAATACATAGCTTACAGCACCTACTCTCAACCCCCCACCACGATCTTCACTATGGACTTGGAGAATTATCAAATATCCAGCGAGATTGCTGATTAGGATTTTACTGCTTATTCATAGCTCCCATACAACTTCCACTACTCACCTCAGACAACATATCATGCCACATTAATATTATAACACAGCGTTCTTCTATCAAAGCTTTTAATTTGACCCACTCTCAACTTAATGTTAAGTAAACAATGCACCTGCCCCAATTGTATGAAGATAAAAATATTATATTCTTATCAGCTTCATGTGAACTATGATATCATGGTAAATAACTCTGCTACCAGCCCCAGACACAAACAAACAAAAATCAATTTGTTTATTTTATTCGAATGTATTTGTTTAAGCAAGAAGTTATATTACTAATTTATATTACTCATCTAAGTCGGCATATCATCCTACATTAATATGATAGCTCGTTAATGCTTTTAATTAACCCACTCTCAAGCTAATGATAATATGTAATATTTCAGATGTGGCTGCTCAAACCACTTTCAGGCTAGGCTAACAAGTTCCTCTAGAAAGATTTCGTGTAGCAACACTGGTCATGCCATTACACCTTATCACCAAAAATTTGATGCAAAGTCTTTTACTATACCAATAAAACTTTCACTACTCATCTAAGTCAACATATCATATTATATTAGTAGGTATCACACTACATTGATATCATAGGTGATCAACGCTTTAAATTTAACCTGCCCAAAAATTGATATCATAGGTGATCAGAGCTTTAAATTTAACCTGCCCAAAAATAAATTTTATTGAAAATAAAAAAAAATTTCATAAAACCTAAGATTTTTCAATACACACACACACACCTTCATCGAAAATTTTCTGATTAGGTTTTAATTTCTTAATTACTTCATGTTTCTTAACATTCGAAGCAACCGTGATCTATTTTTAGATATCGAATATCATAGCATGATCCGTCTTGTTTATAAAAGATTTTTAATACCCAACTTACGTTATAGTTGTTGTTGTTGTTTTTTTCAGCAAAAGAAATTTTCAATTATAACTTCCACTACTCATCTAGGACATCATGTCCTACAGATTAATATCGGTTGTTGTTGTTTTCAGCTAAAGAAATTAGGAATCTTTCATAAATCGCCCAATTTGTTTACTTTACTCGACTGCTGTGCGAATTTGTTTACATTATTCGACTGCGAATGTGTTTACTTTACTGAACTGCAATAATATGTTTATGAAAAGAATCAAATTAGAAGTGTTACACCTGAAGAGCAAAATTAGGCATTTACTAATTTCCATTACATATCTAAGTCAACATATCTACCTACATTCATCCCCAAACCAGCTTCACCTGATCTATTTTTAGATATATCACCTGAGAAGGTAAGATCGCTAATATCTCGAACCATAGAGGATTTCTGATGAAAATGTTATCCCCCCTAGTACTAATACTATTGGCATGAATAAAAAATATCCTAGGGCTAACTTGAATTATTACTACTATTAATTATACCAGCAAAGATAAGATCGCTAATATCTCAAAACCCATAGCCCGTGGAGGATTTCTGATGAAAATTTTGTCCACCTCTAGAACTAAGACCCTCACTGGCACCTTCTAGAATCTATTGGCATATTGTAGGGTTAACTTGAATTATTACTAATACTAATTACACTAATTTCACAACATTTCTTATCCACCAGCTGCACACATCCACACACGCCCTAGGTAACGTTTCCTCAGCCACTAAGTAGCCCAACCCAACATACCACAGGCACTAATACTAAAGTAAATGACTGAAACCAAACTCAAGCTGACAAGTATACAGTCCCCGATATAAATTCGCTTAGGGTGTTTCACATCATTACTTAAGCCGTACAAATTCTACCCAAGCCTTGGTACAGGTAACGTAGCCCAGTCCAACACACCCCAGACAGTCCTAGTCATAGTATCAGATATTGCCACTAAAGCTCTCAGCCTCCAGTACCCAGACACAGGAGGGGGCACCTCAAGGTCAAATTGTAGCCTCCAAGACCAGATCAAACTTAACCCGCAACCTCCACTAATAAAGCTTCCCGCCCCTTCACAAGATGCCAAATTTTCAGTACAAAAGCAGCCTCAGAACCACCTCAAAATTGCTCACCATACCTCAATTTATTAAAAAATCAGGCAAGGCAAGAGCTTGAACAGCTGACGGGGATCAGCTAATCAGTTCATATCATCCCCTGGTCAGCCAGACGGTAGGAAGGAATTCCCCCAAGCAGGCCCTGTGACGTAGACCACTAGACGGAATCCCACAGTGGCCCAGACCAAAATAGTTGGTATTTTCCGGACACTTTTTGTATGGAAAAAGTGCGCCAGAATCCCCATAGTGTAACTACTGCTGCTCGCATAAACTTGTAAAAAAAAACAACTAAAATAAAGTAATAGCCTGAGAAAGCGTCGCCGTAGAGAGCTGAAATTTGGTACATGGTGTTTTCATAGAAATAAATGAAATTCCGAAGATGGACTAAATCGGGCAACCCCTTCGGTACTGCTATATAAAAATTTTGGTTTTTTACGTATACTGTGTGTTCAGTCCACATACAAAATCCCTCGATGCAGCTTCCTCCCCAGATTATGTTCCTAAAAAGATACAAAAAAAGGAACACAAAGAATCTTATCTTTAAAATAATTTAAAAAAAGGCACTTATCTAATATAAGGGAACTTCCTCCCATTGGTCCAACGCCGTCTTAAAACTTCCTCCATTATATTCCACCTGAAAATAAACAAAAACTATCATAAATAACTAATAAAATTAATAAATATTGTAAACTTACCATTATTTCTACCTACTGCTGGATGATGACAAGTTGACATGTCAAAATGTCAACACATGTTAGGAATATTTGGTAAGTCTGGAAACTAAGTATCTATTTAGTTTGGTAGGCACTGTTGCGAATGTGATGTTGAGAAGCGTAGGGATTAGATTGAGCAAAGTTTGGAGTGAGCATACACTTAGTCACAGTCTGTGCAGTGAGTGAGAAATGAGAAGTTGCGTTCAATTAATCGTGTGAAGTGTGAATATACATCACTGGGTGAGAGACAAACACTTTTTGTACTAAATTAAATAGTAGATTGAAGGTTAGGCGGGTAGTTCCGCTATTCTAAATTGTATTGTGTAGCCAAGGATAGTTAGTTTGTGTGTGTGAATGATTAACGAAAGAATCGAATGCCTGTTCTGCGTACGTCGGACTCCACTATCAGCGAAAGCCTGTTCTGCGTACGTCGCACCACACTATCAACGAATTTCTGTTCTGCGTACGTCGCACCACACTATCAGCGAATTCCTGTTCTGCGTACGTCGCATCACACCATCAGTGCGTGAGTCGCATATTACCTGCCTTGCCCCTGGGTATATCGCACTCTATTTACTATGCGTGAGTTGCAAATGCATTTAATCCCTGAGTCCTCAGGTAACAACGGTTCAGCGTAAGTCGCTCTCCTCAACCTGTCGGTACACATGAATGCTCTGTGTCTACTGACGGAAAACGCTAGGATGTAACGGAAATATGATTGAATGCATATGTGTGTGTGAAGGATGTAGCGAAGATATGATAGAATGTATATGGGTGTATGAATAATATGATTGTTTGCTGCATCTCACTGAGTTTTATACTCAAACGTTGTTCTCCTTTTTCCACAGCTCCCGGATAGCAGCAGCTATTTACTAGGAAGCCACCTTATACTTACTTCTGCGAACAAATATAAGACAAAAGATAAAAATATATTCAATACGCTACAAAAAAAAGTCCTGTGTTTAGTCATTCTACTTTCCTGTATTATTTCCTTTTTTCACTTTTATAACTTCAGAAGTGGGATAATGTCCATGTGCTATTTCTCTTTCCTAGCAAATAATCAGATGTATGAATGTTTTCATTTTAGGTAAACTTCTGGCTTGAATACTGAGTGTGATAGTATCATAGCGCGTTTGATAGTTGGTCGAATAAATTTATTTTCAGATAGATTTTTGTGGTTTGTGCGTAGTCTGTTGAGATACAAAAATAATAATAATAATAGTAAAATATTTTTTAAAATTGCTACCAAGGATAATAATAAAAACTACAATTAGGTTGGGTTAGATTAAAGGTTCTAAAATGTTAGTAATTTCCTGTTTTCTTGAAGTGAAAAATGTTATCACAAAGTAATTGGATTGTGAAATCTGTTGCCAACCCAGCTAAAAGAAAGAGGGTGCAACCGAATTTTACTGAAGAGAAGTCTGATACCTCAGCAATTTCTAGTGCAACAGCGGCGACAGGGAATAGTGAGTCGACGCTCAATTCAACTTTGATTAACTTTGATTAACATCAAATGTGAATGCAATTGGGAATAAGCGCGAAACCGTCAGAGTAGGCAGTGAAGTTATACCATCTTTCTACCCTGATGACAAACATATGGACATGCGACGATGGCTAGCAAAAATTGAAGAATTGAAAGATATTCACAATTGGGATGACGTAACAACTACATTTTATACAACTAACAGGCTTCGTGGTTATGCTCAGACCTGGTATAATAGTCTCCCAAGCGTAAGTTTTTCCTGGATTGAATGGAAGCAAAAACTTCTCCAAGCCTTTCCGGTTGAGTGTGATTACGCAAGTTTGTTAGAGGAAATGTTGAAACGTGGAAAACGTTCTAATGAATCCTTCGTACAATACTATTACGAAAAATTATCATTATTGAATTCATACGAAATTTTTGGGAAAAAGGCAGTTAAGAACACGAAAACACAACCTGTGCTGCAATTTTTAAATGAAATATTAGGGTATTTCCGGACACCAAATGGCATCGTAACAGACAAAGGTAGCTGCTACACGTCATTTTCCTTTCGGAAATATTGTGAACAAAATGGGATTGCACATGTGCAAAATGCGGTAGCAACGCCTAGAGCCAATGGATAAGTAGAGAGGGTAAATTCTACTATACTATCAAGTCTAACAACGTCGTCAGATGATGACAAAAACTGGGATAAAAAGCTTAAACAAGTGCAGTTTTCTATCAACGACGCGGTACACAGCATTACACAAACGACGCCAAGTGAACTGCTTTTTGGATACAGACCTAGAGCACCATCGGATTCCCAGTTAAGTGCAGAAATCCAGGAACAGAGACCACGGTTGGAAGATATTTCTAGAGCTAGAGATGAAGCTGCTGAACGCATAAAGAAGGATCAAGAAAAGCTAAAGGAAAGGTACCGGTACGATAAACGGCGCTCTCCAGCACGAAAATATAAAGTTGGAGATCTAGTTGTAGTTAAAAAACATGTGGTTTCGGATGGGCAGAGCAAGAAATAAATGGCAAACTTCAAAGGTCCCTTTGTAGTGAAAGTCGTTCTGACCGCTATGTGATATGTGAGTTAACCGGATCTCAACGACGGAAGCGAGGAGGGTTTGAAAATGTTGAGGCTGCAGACCATCTAAAACGTTGAGTTCAACGAGATGAAGAAGACGAAGACATCGAAGTTGAAGAAGAGGAAAGTGAGGAGCAAGGTCGAAAGGCCGACCCGAACTAATCGAGGACGCTTAGAATGTCAGTTTGGCCGAGTTGTTAGGAATATTTGGTTAGTCTGGAAACTAAGTATCTATTTAGTTTGGTAGGCACTGTTGCGAATGTGATGTTGAGAAGCGTAGGGATTAGATTGCGCAAAGTTTGGTGTGAGCATACACTTAGTCACAGTCTGTGCAGTGAGTGAGAAATGAGAAGTCGCGTTCAATTAATCGTGTGAATATACATCACTGGGTGAGAGACAAACACTTTTTGTACTAAATTATATAGTAGATTGAAGGTTAGGCGGGTAGTTCCGCTATTCTAAATTGTATTGTGTAGCCAAGGATAGTTAGTGTGTGTGTGTGAATGATTAACGAAAGAATCGAATGCCTGTTCTGCGTACGTCGCACCCCACTATCAGCGAAAGCCTGTTCTGCGTACGTCGCACCACACTATCAACGAATTTCTGTTCTGCGTACGTCGCACCACACTATCAGCGAATTCCTGTTCTGCGTACGTCGCATCACACCATCAGTGCGTGAGTCGCATATTACCTGCCTTGCCCCTGGGTATATCGCACTCTATTTACTATGCGTGAGTCGCAAATGCATTTAATCCCTGAGTCCTCAGGTAACAACCGGTTCAGCGTAAGTCGCTCTCCTCAACCTGTCGGTACACATGAATGCTCTGTGTCTACTGACGGAAAACGCTAGGATGTAACGGAAATATGATTGAATGCATATGTGTGTGTGAAGGATGTAGCGAAGATATGATAGAATGTATATGGGTGTATGAATAATATGATTGTTTGCTGCATCTCACTGAGTTTTATACTCAAACGTTGTTCTCCTTTTTCCACAGCTCCCGGATAGCAGCAGCTATTTACTAGGAAGCCACCTTATACTTACTTCTGCGAACAAATATAAGACAAAAGATAAAAATATATTCAATACGCTACAAAAAAAAGTCCTGTGTTTAGTCATTCTACTTTCCTGTATTATTTCCTTTTTTCACTTTTATAACTTCAGAAGTGGGATAATGTCCATGTGCTATTTCTCTTTCCTAGCAAATAATCAGATGTATGAATGTTTTCATTTTAGGTAAACTTCTGGCTTGAATACTGAGTGTGATAGTATCATAGCGCGTTTAATAGTTGGTCGAATAAATTTATTTTCAGATAGATTTTTGTGGTTTGTGCGTAGTCTGTTGAGATACAAAAATAATAATAATAATAGTAAAATATTTTTTAAAATTGCTACCAAGGATAATAATAAAAACTACAATTAGGTTGGGTTAGATTAAAGGTTCTAAAATGTTAGTAATTTCCTGTTTTCTTGAAGTGAAAAATGTTATCACAAAGTAATTGGATTGTGAAATCTGTTGCCAACCCAGCTAAAAGAAAGAGGGTGCAACCGAATTTTACTGAAGAGAAGTCTGATACCTCAGCAATTTCTAGTGCAACAGCGGCGACAGGGAATAGTGAGTCGACGCTCAATTCAACTTTGATTAACTTTGATTAACATCAAATGTGAATGCAATTGGGAATAAGCGCGAAACCGTCAGAGTAGGCAGTGAAGTTATACCATCTTTCTACCCTGATGACAAACATATGGACATGCGACGATGGCTAGCAAAAATTGAAGAATTGAAAGATATTCACAATTGGGATGACGTAACAACTACATTTTATACAACTAACAGGCTTCGTGGTTATGCTCAGACCTGGTATAATAGTCTCCCAAGCGTAAGTTTTTCCTGGATTGAATGGAAGCAAAAACTTCTCCAAGCCTTTCCGGTTGAGTGTGATTACGCAAGTTTGTTAGAGGAAATGTTGAAACGTGGAAAACGTTCTAATGAATCCTTCGTACAATACTATTACGAAAAATTATCATTATTGAATTCATACGAAATTTTTGGGAAAAAGGCAGTTAAGAACACGAAAACACAACCTGTGCTGCAATTTTTAAATGAAATATTAGGGTATTTCCGGACACCAAATGGCATCGTAACAGACAAAGGTAGCTGCTACACGTCATTTTCCTTTCGGAAATATTGTGAACAAAATGGGATTGCACATGTGCAAAATGCGGTAGCAACGCCTAGAGCCAATGGATAAGTAGAGAGGGTAAATTCTACTATACTATCAAGTCTAACAACGTCGTCAGATGATGACAAAAACTGGGATAAAAAGCTTAAACAAGTGCAGTTTTCTATCAACGACGCGGTACACAGCATTACACAAACGACGCCAAGTGAACTGCTTTTTGGATACAGACCTAGAGCACCATCGGATTCCCAGTTAAGTGCAGAAATCCAGGAACAGAGACCACGGTTGGAAGATATTTCTAGAGCTAGAGATGAAGCTGCTGAACGCATAAAGAAGGATCAAGAAAAGCTAAAGGAAAGGTACCGGTACGATAAACGGCGCTCTCCAGCACGAAAATATAAAGTTGGAGATCTAGTTGTAGTTAAAAAACATGTGGTTTCGGATGGGCAGAGCAAGAAATAAATGGCAAACTTCAAAGGTCCCTTTGTAGTGAAAGTCGTTCTGACCGCTATGTGATATGTGAGTTAACCGGATCTCAACGACGGAAGCGAGGAGGGTTTGAAAATGTTGAGGCTGCAGACCATCTAAAACGTTGAGTTCAACGAGATGAAGAAGACGAAGACATCGAAGTTGAAGAAGAGGAAAGTGAGGAGCAAGGTCGAAAGGCCGACCCGAACTAATCGAGGACGCTTAGAATGTCAGTTTGGCCGAGTTGTTAGGAATATTTGGTTAGTCTGGAAACTAAGTATCTATTTAGTTTGGTAGGCACTGTTGCGAATGTGATGTTGAGAAGCGTAGGGATTAGATTGCGCAAAGTTTGGTGTGAGCATACACTTAGTCACAGTCTGTGCAGTGAGTGAGAAATGAGAAGTCGCGTTCAATTAATCGTGTGAATATACATCACTGGGTGAGAGACAAACACTTTTTGTACTAAATTATATAGTAGATTGAAGGTTAGGCGGGTAGTTCCGCTATTCTAAATTGTATTGTGTAGCCAAGGATAGTTAGTGTGTGTGTGTGAATGATTAACGAAAGAATCGAATGCCTGTTCTGCGTACGTCGCACCCCACTATCAGCGAAAGCCTGTTCTGCGTACGTCGCACCACACTATCAACGAATTTCTGTTCTGCGTACGTCGCACCACACTATCAGCGAATTCCTGTTCTGCGTACGTCGCATCACACCATCAGTGCGTGAGTCGCATATTACCTGCCTTGCCCCTGGGTATATCGCACTCTATTTACTATGCGTGAGTCGCAAATGCATTTAATCCCTGAGTCCTCAGGTAACAACCGGTTCAGCGTAAGTCGCTCTCCTCAACCTGTCGGTACACATGAATGCTCTGTGTCTACTGACGGAAAACGCTAGGATGTAACGGAAATATGATTGAATGCATATGTGTGTGTGAAGGATGTAGCGAAGATATGATAGAATGTATATGGGTGTATGAATAATATGATTGTTTGCTGCATCTCACTGAGTTTTATACTCAAACGTTGTTCTCCTTTTTCCACAGCTCCCGGATAGCAGCAGCTATTTACTAGGAAGCCACCTTATACTTACTTCTGCGAACAAATGTAAGACAAAAGATAAAAATATATTCAATACGCTACAAAAAAAAGTCCTGTGTTTAGTCTGTAACGAACCATTTCCAAGTAACCTCTTTTCTTGACCAAAGTAACATAAAAGTATAATTTTAGATCCCACTGTAGTCGAGATTAGTTACTCATAATTTCGTAACCGACAGTAATCCTCTCATTTCTATCCCTACTCTAAAACAAAGTAGAAATTACCGAAATGTTCTAGCATCTGCCGTCAGAAAAGTATAAATGCATGCACACCATTCATTCGAGAGTTCAGTTGGTGGCTGGCTGCCGACAAGATGGGAGCTCCCCTGATGTATTTCTGGGGACTTCTTTCTTGTTGAACACCGGCTCATTGGCTGTAGCCCGCTCCATTCCTTTCCTTTCCGCACACACTCTCGTGATGTATTTCTGTGAGTGTTTACTGTTCCCTCCTCCGAACACCTTCGTGATGTATTTCTGTAGGTGTATTCCGTTCCGTACACTCTCGTGATGTATTTCTGTGAGTGTTTCCTTTCCTGTCACTCTCGTAATGTATTTCTGTGAGCGACTTGTATTCCTTTCCGCACACTCTCGTGATGTATTTCTGTGAGTGTTTACTGTTCCCTCCTCCGAACACCTTCGTGATGTATTTCTGTAGGTGTATTCCGTTCCGTACACTCTCGTGATGTATTTCTGTGAGTGTTTCTGTCCCGTTCTTTCCCGTAAGGTAGAACCGTAGAAAGTAATATAGTATTGGTTAGGAAATGGTTTCGACTTGCATGCATTCTTTAAAATACCATTGTAATCAAATAAAGGACAGATACAGAGAAATTTGTGAACAAGTATACTGTTCCTATAAATGTATATATTTGTAGAAATGATTAGAATAAGTAACACACATTTAAATTTTATATTAGGGTATATGTTAAGCCAGAATATATTTTGATTATTTGTTTATGTAAATGGGCCTTGTTATTTATTGACCCTGGCGTAACTCACGAGCACCCGGAACCCCTAACAAGGGCTCACAAGGAAAACCCGTTACAAGTCATTCTACTTTCCTGTATTATTTCCCTTTTTCACTTTTATACACATCACATCAGATGTTCTCGCCTTCGCCGCAGCCAGAGTTCAGTGCAACTCAATGGTCCATTATGACGTCACGTGGGACCCCGCCGTCAAAGTTTAACAAACCTTGAAAACGAGTAGGAATTTACTCCTACTGCAGAAATTTACGTCTGCATTAATCTCTATCAGACATCTCTGTAGGAATTTACTCCTACTTATTTCTATCCAAGCAGGAAGCTACTCTTGTTGCAGAAATTTACTTCTGCCAAATTATAATTATTTTATCATTGCTCCCGTGCTTAGACGTGCAGCAAAAAACTTCTATTTTATTTTTGAGTTACTTCATTAAATTATCAGTGGATTTTCTTCTCTTTCTTTCCGAAGTAAAAGGAGGACAAATATCTGTGGCAGTATTTTTTTGAATTATTTATGTTTAATTGTTTTAGTTTAGTAGATATAAGTATTGAATTTTTGTTTGAAAGATAGTAGTAAGCTAGGTTAGGTGTTAAATTGAATTCAGTGATATAGTTGTAAGTAACATTATTGAAATAAAGAATTTTTTATTTGAATTTATAAAGGTTGAGTTATCCTTTAAACCGGCACCCCCATTAGCTTGAGCACAGATCTCACACTGTGAAAACAATCAGTCCTCGACTTTTTACTGTGCTGAAAATTTCGTTAGAATATTAAATTCTATGAAATTTGTTATAATCATTTTTACTGCACAGAGTGGTGACCGTACGAAATGAGGTTCAACGACTATTTTAGTTAATTATGCAGAATCATAGTCACAAAAAAAACAATTAATTCAGTGAAAGAATTATTGAAATCGGAAAAAAATGACGAGGCTATAGCGATTTTAGTGCCGCATTCTCAAAAACGCGCTCTAACCTGATGTGTAGTCGCTGCACCGCGGTCGGGATTAGATTTGTTTTGGATTTATTTCATAATATGTCGTCTTAATTCTTATAAATATTATATTGTGCAGACTGGCATCGTGCGTGTTATGTACCGTGACGTCCGTTTTTTTAAACTTCAATAACTTTGTCATTTTTTGACGGATTTGAGTCATTCAAAAAGAAATATACTCAGAATTGTATATTGCTTTTGATCTGATATATTAAATTTGAATATCTTGTAGTAAGATTGTACTCCATTACATATGGGCATTCATCTAGGGCAGGAATTCCCACACTATTATGGGCAAGAGACCCCTTTTCCAAAATGAACTGATACCTCAGACCCCCATAGCCAAATTACTTTAAAATGCCTATCTCTAGTTTTTTTCCTATTGATACAAAATACTTACCAAATTAAAAACTTTGCGGTTGGTTAAGTGAGTAAACTTGAAACCATTTTCTTATCAAAATTTAACAAAATAAATAAACATAAAATTCAGTAAATATCAAGCGTAATTAATAATTATTAATATAAATTACGTAAAATACTTAAGTAGGTAATTATTTCTTGAAAAAAATATTAAAATCGCAAAGTAAAGATAAAAAAAAATTAAAAATTCAGTGTGATGGATGAACCTGGTGACTTTCTACCAATCTAGCTAAACCCGGTTCAATATTGGTGAGTTGCAGCCTTAAATCTCCGCGTTCGTTGATTTTCAAACAGCTTCTTTGTTTTGCCAAAATGGCTGTAACCACACTGAAGCCTTTTTCGACTAGGTATGATGATGGAAAAGCGGTAGGGTATTTTTCAGCAATGTTCCACAATGCAGGATATTGTGCTTTAATGTTGCGTTGCAACCAAAACTTCTGATAGCCTTGGTTGAACTTCTGCTTAAGCTCCTCGTCTGCGCTTATGGTAATCAATTCTTCTTGCGTTATCACATTTGCTTCTTCCATGACTGTGATATTGTACGGATTTATTATCAATTGAGGAATTTGTAAATTTAAGAGATCCTCAAACCTCTTAGTAAAATCCTTGTGTAATGCGTCCAATTGAGTGACATATGATAAAATAACACCGTCTTGAAGCATTTCTGGTAATTTTGACAAATGCGGAAACTGTGAATAATCTTTTCTGCTCAAATTTTGTTTATAAAGAATGAGTTTACCCACAAAGGCCGATATTATTGATTTTGTTTTAATCAAGTTGAGATCGTCACCCTGCAGCTGTAAATTAACTTTGTTCAACATACCAACGATATCAGTCAAGTAATAAATATTTGTTTTACAATTGTTCAGATTTTCTTTCAAAAACTCCAACACAGATTCAAAAATAGCTGAAAATCTTGCTTAGCAAGAGCCTCTTGATATCTAGCGAACTTCAGTGTACAGAAGTAACCGAGTAAAGACTTCGTCGTTTTCCTCACAAAGCTGAGCAAATAACCGAGAGATTAAAGAATTGCTTCGAATCTTGTTGACAGCATTTATAACATATTGTAAAGCCTGATGCAATCTAGGACTCAGATTTTTTGCTACTAAATGTTGTCTGTGAATCACGCAGTATTAGATGAGTGTATTATCATTCAAGCTCCAACGAATTTCAAAAAGCAAATGAACTTTCAACCTAAGTGCAAGCTTGTTATTTAGGAAAATATCAGGAGCATGTTTGGACTTGAATTTGATCATAATTTCGTTCAAGTTAAGTCGCGTATATGCGTCAAATACAGAGCAAGTCAAAACGTGCCTGAAAGACTTGTACGCTCGAACACATTATCTTGCACGAACTTGTCTACGCTTATTGACTTGCCCAGTTTTTCATCTTGTACAAACTTGTGCATGCTTATCGACTTGTTGAGTTTCTTAAAAGTACAACAATGTTACTTCCCACTAAAATATTAGTCATTCTTATAACAAGTTAGTACTCGTAATACAGTATCTTGAAAGTTTCAAATAAGAACTTGTGTTAATTAATAGTATAATAATCACCGTTTTTATTTTAAGAAAGATGACACGACCGAATGAACAATTTTACTTTAAAATGCGCCAACCACTATCCATGCCCGTCAGCAATCTAATCCACTACTCAAGTCCTTTTCCACACAAAAACTGCAACACATAATACACAGACATACTTCGCCGTTTGCTACCTAAACCTTAATTTATGCCGGCAATAAACCTAGCTAAACTCGTTCGCATTTATGCACACATTTTCAAGCATTCAGTTTCCTTGAGATGTCGATATTATTGCTCATAGATATGGGAAGGTGCTTACGCATCTTCTAGTTTTGGCTCCAGGAGGGCTTTTACCTGGGTTCTTTTTCTTTATTATCTTGCCCGCCATTTGCTCCAGTTCGGCCAACCTATATCGTCACTGTCCAAAGCGACAGTTGCGCCTAGATGCAGCAATGTGGGTTACACCTCCTACCTAAGGTTTCAACTCAACGCCATATTTCAACATATTATCTAAGGCCTTTTCCTATTTCTTTTTCTAGCTTACCACTTTTTTTTCAACTTACCATACCACAGATCTTGCAAGTTCGATACGTTATCGCCTATGCTTATCGTACTTGAGCTGATGTTTGATTTCACCTATCACAGTAGTCCTCAGATCTAAGAGCTCAAAAATCAAATGCATAATTCTGTAATCATAATTATTTATTTATTAATATTAATCAAATGTTTGATTCATTCGATTAGTTTATCCTGAATTTTCGTTCGTGTCCATCTCGTCTTCACTATCTGACAGGTCAAAGTCCATATTATGTAAATCACACCAAGGCTTCATGTGATCTGCTGAGTGTACAAATTCGTACGGTTTCCGCGTTATTTGCAGGTCCTGGGCATCTGCAACTACATACCGGTCGTTGGGTAGTACAGCCTTATCTTCGTACGGTCCCTTATACCTTGGTTGCACTTTGCGTGGTTCCCCAGATGATGAAGGTTCTTGTTTAATAAGCACCAGATCTGTTAATTTATACTTCTGAGGTGCTTTGTGAGTAGTGTTGAATTTATCCGCTTGAACTTGTTGTTGTTGGTGGTGAATCCGCTCTAAAACCTTCTCTCGTAACTCCGAGAGTGGCAAATTTTCTTCTTGCTCTGCTTCAATTGACTCCTGAAGAGCTAGAACTAATTTATTTTTGAGGATGTGCCGGGGTTGATAAGACATTAAAAGTTCTTCCGGTGTAGCCAGTATGGTGGAATGCTTCAGACTATTCAAAGCCCATTGTATTGCTGAGACGTGTTTATCCCAGTACCTTCCTGATGTATATTGTGTCAATGTCGAAATGGCTGTTTTAGCTGTTCGGAAATATCTTTCTATTTACCCGTTAGCCCGGGGAGTTCTGACGGTGGTAAGTATATGTTTGATTAGGTTTTGATGACAGAATTTCTCAAAATCTTTTGATGTGAAAGCCGTTCCATGATCTGTGATTATTCTCGTTGGAATCCCGAAAAACTGCGTAATTTCCTCACGTACATATTTCCACTTTTACTTCTATGAAATGGGCCAAGATGATCGATGTGGATTGTGTAGAATGGGATCGGTTTCCTTTCGGGGCAGTGCAGCTCGTAATTGGTCTCATCTAGTCTCGTCTATTATAAAGACAATCTATACAGGAATTGATGTATTTCTTCACCACTGTTTTATGCTCGCGAACCAGAAATATTTCCGCAGAGTTTCCATAGTTCTGTCGACTCCTGGATGTCCCATATCATCGTGTGCTGATTTTATGAAGCGCCATCGCACTCCTACAGGCACTACAAATCTATTTCCACCTAAAGTTTTCTTGTACACTCTGCTATTTTCAAGAATATAATTTCCTTTTATTCCGTCCTTCTCTGAATGGTCCGTCCTGATTCCTTCTAATACTTCGCGAATTTCCACTAGCCATGGATCTTGCTTTTGTAACAATGCTAACCAATCTCATTCCGGTATTCCTACTATAAACATTTTACTAGCCACGATGTCCGGCTTACATCCGTTTTCCACTGGACAACGACTGAGTGCGTCTGCATGGGAGAGATGATTGCCTGGATGAAACACTAGCTCGAAGTCGTATTCTGATATTTTCAGCCACCATCTTGCAATCCTAGGTGCCAAGTCTTTCTTCTCCTGAGTAAGGCGCAAGGAATTGCAATCTGTGACTAGCTCATAGCTATGGTATTTTGCCTCTGCTTCCGTTGTGGCTCGACTATAGTACATCACTGGTCTCAACAAATCTCCGCACCATTGTAATAAAATTCCAGCTATCCCGTGGCAGCTTGCATCAGTATGCACTTCGTGGTTGGCATTTTCTTCATACAAAGCTAACAGAGGTCTTTGGATTAGTATTTCCTTCAGCCGCTCAAAGGCTTCCAATTCTTTAACGTCCCATACAAGAACTGAATCTTTTCTTAACAATTTGTTCAGCGGATGGGCAATATGAGAAAATCTTGCACAAAACGCCTAAAATAGCCTGTGAGTCCAAGAAATTGACGCACTTCCCGAATGTTCTCTGGTCTCCTGTAGTTTTCAACTGCTAATATTTTGTTGCGTCCTGGCTTAATACCTGCTGAAGAAATCTCGTGTCCAAGAAACTCGATCTTTTTCTTGAAGAACACACATTTCCCAGAATTTAATGTCAATCCTGCTCTTCTTAACTCTTTCAGAAATTCCTCGAGGATTTGAATATTCTCTATAATCGTTTCTGTAGAAATTAGGATATTGTCCATATATGTAATTATTTTTTTTGGTCCGATGTTCTGAACTAATAATTTCATGAGCTTCATGAACACAGCTGGTGAGTTAGTGAGTCCAAATGGGACCCTTTTAAAGTCGTAATGTCCTTCGGGTGTAACAAAAGCAGTCAAATATTGGCTTTGGTTGTCTATGGGAATTTGATGATAGCCACTCATCAAGTCGAGTATTTGGAACTGGAAATTTTTCTCGTTGTGTGCTGGCATTTAATTTGCGATAATCAACACACATACGGTATTCTCCATTCTTTTTCGGAACTAACAGTACTGGGCTGGCGTACTCTGAAGTTGAAGGTTGAATGATATCGAGATCCAATAAGTCTTTGATGCTTTGTCTTAAAACAGGCTTTAGCCCGTATGGTACCTTATATGGGTTATAGTTAATAACTTTGCTGTCCTTTAATATTATTTTCATATTCACTAGATCTGTTTTCCCTAGCTCTCTGGTATTTCTAGCAAAGCAGTCTCTGTATTTATTAATTAAACCAAGCAAATCGTTTTCCACTCCTAAAGTTATTTCACGCCCGACCACAATGTCACTTATTTTAAAATCCGGCGCTTTTCCACAATTCTCACACTTTTATTGATTTCTAGAGAGGGCGATTCGGTATTTTTTGAAAGTTCGAACAATCTCCAACGTTTAGTCACTATAATATCCGGTCGATCCATGAAATCCTTCCCAATTATCAAATGAACGTCTTGTGCTCCATCCTGCACTATCATCACGTCGACTTGCTGTTCAATGCCCATTACTATTAATCGTTTATTAATTTTCCCAATCACTTTAGTTTCTGTACCCCCAAATCGGCGTAATAAGATATCACATTCCTCTATTTTCCACTCATTCTCTAAAACGATACTCAATTTGATGGTAGTGCACTCACTTCCTAAATCCAAAAATGCTAAAAATGGTTTATTGTCAATAAAAATAGTTTTATGGTACGCGTCCTTAGGGTTTAGTTCACTGCCTTACGGCCATTAAAATTTCTTTTTACTCTACACTCCTTCGCTAAGTGACCTGTTTCGTTGCAAAGAAAACATTTTCTTAGTTTCTGAGCTAAGGGGCATACAGATGCGTAATGAACTGGTTCATCGCATCGGAAACATCTGCTTTGTGTTTTCTTAGAGAACGTTCCTTTTTGAAAGCCTGAGGTAGGTTCTTGTTTATCCTTGAATTGTTTTTGGTCGAATAAGTAATTTCCTTTCCTAGGAAAAGGTTCATATCGGTGCGAAATTTTAGAGGAGCTCGTTTGTGAGATGGTTGAATTATAATTACCCTGCAATAACCCAGATCTTTTTTTCCTCTGATCTTGAATTTCTTCAAAGTCCTTAATGCGCCTCAACAGCTCATGAATGGTTTTCAAATCTGCTGCCATCAGTACATTAATCAAATTTTGATCCGATAAGCCTGCAACAATAATATATTTTATCGTGGTATATTCTTCCAATTTGATCTGTTTTGCTAACGCCGCTACGTGATAGATATAATCTTCGATGCACTCATTGAGCTGTCGCCTGCGCTCCATAATTTGCATAAGAATGGAGACATTATTTTGTGCACACGGAAAGTTTTCAACCATCAAAAGTACTAATTGAGTCCTGTTTACTCTGGTACCAATGAATCGCTGCACCTCCCAAACGTAATGAGGCATAAAATAAAGAGTTTCGATCATCCCAGCCGTATACTCTCCTTAATCCTTCAACAGATTCAACCCAATTCAAAGCACTTGTCGCGGCGGCATACGGGACGAGCCCTCGGTATCGTCCTCCTTTAACTAATTAAGTTATTATATTACCATATTATCGTTTATTTACATTACCATATTTCACGCAAGTTTCATAATAAATACCTATTTCGCATCATAGTAAGCCAAACTTTTTCACAATATTGTTACGTGCAATAGAAAGAGACAACTGGTGACATCTACTGGCAATGGAGAGTAAACAACTTCAGGTTCGGAGAGTAAACAACTTCAGGCTCGGAGAGTAAACGACTTCAGGTTCGGAGAATCGATTATGAAATCTACAGGAAGTTCAGGAATAGAACAAATAGAATAGTCAAGAAGCTTTTGGAATAGAACACTCCAGAATAATCCGGAGAGTTTCTAGGGTATAAATATAACAGTTGTCATCGCCAGAAAAAGAGTCTTGTCTTAGACGTTGCAGTGTTAAGAAGCGAAAGTAATAAACAGGCGGAAGTGTTGTATGTAATTAGATTGCGACAATTGAAAGTACAGTGTTAGCGATAATTAGAGTTGAGTTGATTAATTGAAGGTTTATGAATTTTATATGATTAGAGTGAAATAAAGAACTTATATATTAATTATTTAATATTGTGTTTTAAATAACGAACCAAAGGCCACGCTCGCAACAACTGGTGTCAGAAGTGAAATAAAGTGGTGGCAATTGACTTAAAAATTCAAAGTGTGATTAATTTTGAAAAATTGTGTTAAATTTTGAAAGTTCTGAAAAATAATTAATATTCAACTGTGAGTGAATTATTAAAGTAATGGGGCGCAAACTGGAGGAGCTTCGGATACAAGATTTGAAAGTGGAGTTAGGGAACCGGTCGTTACAAACGACAGGTCCAAAGAATGTTCTCGTCGAGCGACTGAGACAAGCTCTGATAGAGGAAGGAAAGAATCCTGAAACATTTGTTTTCGAAGAGAACTTAGAAGAAACCGAAGCTGAAGAAGAGCCTGCGATGAAAATGGAACAGCTTTTGAGTACTTTAATGAGTAAAATGGAAGCCCGTTTTGATGAACAAAAGAATTCTCTCGATGAACAAAAGAATCCTTTTGAGGAACAAAAGAATTCTCTGGAATCCCGGTTAGATGATCAGAAGAAATCTATGGACGAACAAAAGAATTCTCTCGATGAACAAAAGAATTCTCTGGAATCCCGGTTAGATGAGCACAAGAAATCTATGGAAGCCCGTTTTGATGAACAAAAGATTGATTTTGAGGAACAAAAGAAATCTCTGGAAACCCGTTTGGACGAACAAAAGATCTCTCTGGAGAATTGTCTAGAAACTCGTTTGGAGGAACAGAAGACATTCCTGAAAAACTCATTGGACGAACAAAATTTGAAAATTGAAGGAATCGAGCAGGAAGTGGCGGAAGCTAAACAAAAAGTCACCGAGCAGCTTGACAGTTTTAAATCAGATCTGGAAAGAATAAAGCATCGTCAACCTCTAAACGTAGCAACTGAAATATCCGGTGCAGGTAGAATGAAACCTCCCATATTTGATGGACAAAACTCGTGGCATATCTTCAAAAGACAATTCGAGGCAGCTTCAGAGGTAAATGGATGGAATGATGAAGACAAAGCTATAGCTCTCGTGTTAGCACTTCGAGGTCCTGCGTCAGAACTCTTACAAACTTTACCGATTGAAAATCCACGTAATTCCTCTTCATTAGTACAGGCGATAGAATTACGTTACGGAGATGAACACATGCAGCAAATATATCGCCTACAGTTGCGCAACAGGATTCAAAAACATGGCGAATCACTACAACAACTGCAGGCAGATGTAGAAAGATTAGCGCATCTTTCATACTCCAGCGTGAATGCAGATTTTCTCAATGAAGTGGCAACGGAAGCATTTGTGAACGCTATTACAGATCAAAATTTACAACAATCATTAAGGCTAGCAGGAAAGAAATCAACAGCAGAAGCGCTAGCCTACGCATTAGCGTACGAATCCGCCAGACAAGCTTCACGGAGTGCAGTACGAGTGAGAGAAATTTCAGTGGAAGAATGTACTTGTAACAGAGTGCAATCATCACAGAGCCCGCCTTCACGTGGTGTCCTTCGATGCTCGAATTGTAATATACCAGGGCACCTTCAAAGAGACTGCAGAAAACGTCGACGAGTGGAATCACCAGAAGAAGAGGGGAAAGAAGAATGCCAAAGATGTCGAGCCAGAGAACAAGCTATTCGTGGAGGGACAAGATATCAAGCAGCGACTAGCCGCATCGCCTCTCCTGTTGAGCAGTCGGAAAACTAGTAAAAACCAACTTCGTGGGGCAGAAGTTGGTTGGTGGAATCGACAGCCCCGAAGTCATCATCCAAGTAGGTCAGTTACAGAGAAATAATAGCAGTCTTGTTATATATGGAAGTGTAGGAAAAAATGACTGCGCAGTTACTATCGATACTGGAGCTTCAAGATCAATTATTAGAGCAGATCTTGTTAAGAATAAATGGCTTCACAACACTACCAAATATCTACTAAGAACAGGAACTGGAGCAGCAGCACAGGTGTTTGGAGAAATAACTTTAGATGTTCAACTAGGCGAACTACTATTTCCTCACACTTTCCTGGTTTCAGACATAATGGATTACTGCATTCTTGGAATAGACTTCATGACCATATACAAAATAAATCTGGATGTCGGAGAGCGGATTCTCAAATATGTAAATATAGAAATTCTTATGAGACTAGGATAAGGAGCAGATTATCCTGCTAAAGTAAGGACGATGGTCTGCGAAAATATTACTCTTTCGCCATGCTCCGAGACACTAATATGGACAAAGCTTACTGATGACATCGAGACCTGCCGATTCTATCTGGTGGAGCCTAACCCCACAAAAGTTACATCGAACATCATCGTTGGCAAGACTTTAGTGAAGGCAGAAGGTGCAACATTAATACCAGTCAGAGTGCTTAACACATCCGAAAATGAGGTACAACTAGAAGAAGGTGCTATAATTGGAAATTGTGAACCCGTTTACCAAATCGTCAATTTGGATAATGGTAGTAATGTCAAGGAGACAAAAACTATACCAGCTACTACTCAACAGGTTCAGAAACTTCTTTCGTCCAGTGCCTTAAGTGAACAACAACAAAACGATGCAAAATTGGTGATCGATGAATTTTCGGAATTATTTGCAATAAATGATGATGACTATGGTAAAACAAATCTTGTCCAGCATCGGATCAATACAGGAGATTCCAGGCCTATTCGACAGACACCACGAAGATTGCCATTAGCCAAACAACCAGAAGTTGCAGACATGATGAACTCCATGAAGAAACAAGGCATAATAGAGGAATCTAACAGCCCTTGGACATCGCCGGTTGTTCTGGTTAGGAAAAAGGATGGCAGCACCCGATTCTGTGTAGACTACCGCCAACTAAATAACGTGACGAGAAAAGATAGCTATCCATTACCAAGGATTGATGACACATTGAATACCCTTTCCGGAGCGCAATGGTTTTCCACGCTGGATTTGAAGAGTGGTTACTGGCAAGTGGAAATACATCCCGAGGACCGAGAGAAAACTGCTTTCTCAGTTTGCAGTGGCTTATGGCAATTCAAAGTAATGCCATTTGGGTTATGTAATGCTCCAGCCACATTCGAACGACTAATGGAATGTGTTCTACGCGGTTTAACGTGGAAAACATGTCTCGTCTATTTGGATGACATAATAGTAATCGGAAGGACATTCATAGAACATAAAAACAACTTACGGGACGTACTTCAAAGACTCAAAGATGCAAAATTGAAGCTCAGTGCGAGTAAATGTGCTCTATTAAAAAATGAAGTTAAATATTTAGGGCACATAGTTTCATCACAAGGAGTGAGAACCGATCCAGAGAAGATAGAACCCGTCAAAAATTGGCCAGCACCAATGGACAAACATCAATTTCGGAGTTTTCTTGGTTTAGCTACCTACTACAGGCAATTCGTGAAAGGTTTTGCAGATATAGCAAGAAGCCTACATCAACTTACCGAAAAGGGAAAGCCGTTCATATGGTCGGATAAATGCAACAAAAGTTTTGAAAATTTGAAGCAACACCTCTGTGAAGCGCCAGTACTTCACTATCCAAAGCTGGGAAAAACATTTATATTAGACACGGATGCCAGCAATGAAGGTATTGGTGCAGTGCTTTCTCAGGAGGAGAATGGTCAAGAAGTTCCACTAGCTTACTATAGCAAAGCTTTTTCAAAGTCAGAGAAAAATTATTGTGCTACAAGAAAGGAGCTACTTGCTATTGTAAGTTCAACAAAGCATTTTCATAAAAATCTCTACGGGCATAAATTCATCCTTCGCACCGACCATGCAGCGCTTAAATGGCTTCTGCAGTTTAAGAATCCTGAGGGACAAGTGGCGAGATGGATAGAGCGACTCCAGGCTTATTATTTTGAAATACAACACCGAAGTGGTCATATCCATGGAAATGCAGACGCCCTTTCACGACGTCCATGTAAACTTGAGTGCAAACATTGCGCCCGAATAGAAGAAAAAGAAACAACAGCAACTATACAGTTGGTAACCGTGGAACCATCTACAGGTTGGGACAACGAGGACCTACGAACAGCACAACGAGAAGATCCGGACATTTCACCTATTCTTGCTTGGAAAGAAGACATGGAAAGACCAGACTGGAAGGATATTTCGGAACGGAGTGAAGCTAAAAAGTTACTGGGCTCAATGGAACTCTCTTCATGTTGAATGTGGTATATTAAAACGCAAGTGGGAAGCACCTAATGGCGAATCTATCCGAATGCAGATAGTCGTGCCGGCATCAAACGTCAAAGATGTTCTAGAAGAAATGCACGGTGGAACCTCTGGAGGACATTTGGGAGTGAACAAAACCATTTCCAAAATACGAGAAAAGTTTTATTGGTTACATATGCGAAAAGACGTGGAGGAGTGGTGCCGCAGATGCACTGTCTGTGCTGCTTGCAAAGGGCCGCAACACAGAAGCAGAGGAGAAATGCATAAGTATAATGTCGGAGCCCCCTTTGAAAGGATAGCTATAGACATCGCTGGACCTTTTCCAGAAACGGATGGCGGTAACCGATATATATTAGTTGCCATTGACTATTTCAGTAAATCGCCTGAAGCTTATGCAATCCCTAATCAAGAGGCAACCACAGTTGCGGAACAAATAATAACGAATTGGGTCAGTAGGTTTGGTGTGCCTCACGAACTTCATTCGGACCAAGGACGGAACTTCGAATCGCGGACTTTCCAGGAGATGTGTAAAATGTTGGGAATAAGAAAAACTAGAACAACTCCTCTACACCCACAATCTGATGGCATGGTAGAGCGCTTCAACAGAACATTGATCGAGCATCTAAAGAAAGTAGTTGACTATCATCAACGCGATTGGGATCGACATATTCCTATATTCCTAATGGCTTATAGATCAGCCAATCATAGTACTACCGGACACACCCCAGCTAAAGTCATATTCGGAAGAGAGATGCGTTTACCTAGCGACCTCAAATTCGGTACTCCCAGAGGTGAACAAAAGTTACCAACCAGAAGACTACGTATCAGAGCTCAAACAACAATTAGCTGATGTACACGAGGCCACGAGGACGAAATTAGCAACAAATACTGATCGTATGAAGACCCGCTATGACTTACGTGCTAATTCCGCAGGATTTAACGAAGGTGATCTTGTTTGGCTGTACAACCCGAAACGACGTAAAGGACGTTCGCCAAAATTGCAACAACACTGGGAAGGACCGTATTCAGTAGTAACTAGAGTTAATGACGTGGTATACAGGATTCAGCGTGACACAAGAGGCAAGCATAAAATTGTTCATTTGGACCGCTTGTGTCAATACTACGAGCATCAAGACCGTGGACCACCTGTTGTTCGAGACGAAAAAATTTAAGAAGGGGGCAGTGTTACGTGCAATAGAAAGAGAAGAAGAAGAAATCTACAGGAAGTTCAGGAATAGAACAAATAGAATAGTCAAAAAGCTTTTGGAATAGAACACTCCAGAATAATCCGGAGAGTTTCTAGGGTATAAATATAACAGTTGTCATCGCCAGAAAAAGAGTCTTGTCTTAGACGTTGCAGTGTTAAGAAGCGAAAGTAATAAACAGGCGGAAGTGTTGTATGTAATTAGATTGCGATAATTGAAAGTACAGTGTTAGCGATAATTAGAGTTGAGTTGATTAATTGAAGGTTTATGAATTTTATATGATTAGAGTGAAATAAAGAACTTATATATTAATTATTTAATATTGTGCTTTAAATAACGAACCAAAGGCCACGCTCGCAACAATATTGTACATAAATCAAACGTCAATGTACAAGGTTAAAGCAAAATGTCACTTACTGAGGAAAGTGTTCTAACGGATGATAGTGTGGTTGCTCGAGTAGTGTGCCATCGGGCGCCCGACAGAGTGTGAGTGATGACCGTCTGCCTGTTACTCCTCAATCCGCATCAACTTCTTTTGTATCTTCTGACGCTGTTCGCTCAGCGGTGCTGAATGCAGTGTCAGTTAAGACAGTTCCTTTCTGGAAACATTGCCCGGATCTGTGGTTCCTCCAGATTGAAGCACAATTCGAGCTTGCAGGTATTAGCCAGGATTAAACGAAGTTTTTCCACGTAATCAGTGCACTGGACGAAGGTGTAATTCGTGTCATTAGCGACATTGTTCTCGAACCACCTAGCAACGGGAAATATGAAATGCTTAAGGAGTCACTTAGAGATAGGCTCACGGGAAGTGAAAACCAGAAATTAAAACAGCTTCTAACGGATCTTTCTTTAGGAGACGCACAGCCCTCGCAGCTGCTCCGAGAAATGAGAAACCTTAACAAAAACAAGCTATCCGATACAGCGCTTAAGTCCCTTTGGCTTCAACGTCTCCCGACACAAATGCAAGCTATAACGGCCTGCAATCCTGTCACTCTGGAGAACCCGGCTGCATGTGCGGATAAAATTTCAGAAGTGAATACACGGCCCGAAGTTTTCTCGGTCAATTCTCACAAGTCTGAACATGATCAAGCTATAGAACTGCTAACAAGCAAGTTGCGTGATCTCACGAAGCTGGTTGAAAAGTCATTACCTCCTCGGCACGACAATTCAAGGGGAGGACAAATAGAAATAGTTCTAGACATCGGTCCGCTACAAGGAATTCGCCCATTAACCAAAGCCAAGAGCTTTGTTGGTACCACCGAAAGTTTTAGTTTAGAGTCAGAAGATGCATTCAGCCCTGCTCATTTGAACTTCAAAATAAGCAGTCTAAAAATGTGTTAAATATTTCCGAAAATTCGTCAAACTAAACCCCCCTCCGCCTTTGATGACATCCGGTAAGGGCATTACAAACAGTCGTCTCTACATTTACGACAAGTCTTCTAGGAAGCATTATTTAATAGACACAGGAGCTGATGTCTCTGTAATTCCAGCAGTATTAGCAGATCGGCAAACAAAATCAGATTTATGTCTGGCGGCAGCAAGTGCGTCACTAATTAAAACATATGGTACAAAACTTTTAAATCTAGATCTGGCGCTTCGACGATCATTCACCTGGCAATTTATAGTAGCAGACATTCAACGACCCATTTTAGGCGCAGACTTCTTATGTCACTATGGGCTATTGATAGATGTCAAGAGGAGGTCGCTAATCGATCCACTTACCTCAATGAAATCTTTAGCACAACGAGTGTCGTTGCAATCGTCAGCACTTTCAGTTGCGATAGGCTCAGGAGTTGACCCCTAAATCCAAAAGCTACTGCGCAAGTATCACGACATCACCGTGGAATCCAGTTTTGCTAAAACAACCTTACACACCGTAACGCACCGAATCATCACCAATGGACCACCTATTGCTTCAAAAGTAAGACGCCTCTCACCTGAAAAGTTAGCAGTAGCTAAGAGAGAGTTTGAGTTTCTGGTAAGCCAGGGTATATGTAGACCATCGAACAGTTGCTGGTCCTCACCAATCCATTTAGTAAGTAAAAAGAATGGTGGATGGAGACCATGCGGGGACTATAGGCTTTTATATTCATGTACGGTTCCAGACCGATACCCAATCCCCTTAATACATGATTTCATGTATCATCTAGAGAATTGTAAATACTTGTCCACTTTAGATTTAACCAAAGCATATCATCAAATCCCAATCGAACCCGAGGACATTCCAAAAACGGCTATAAGCACTCCTTTTGGTCTCTTCGAATTTACTCGAATGACGTTTGGTTTATGCAATGTTGCACACACATTTCAAAGATTCATTCATTCGGTGCTACAACAATTCTCTTTCTGTTTCGTTTATTTAGACGATATATTAATCGCGTCCAATTCGGAAATCCAGCATATCAATCACCTTGAACAAGTTTTTAAACGTCTAAAATATTACGGCCTCATCATTAACGTTGGTAAATGCTTCTTCATGCAAGAAGAAGTCAACTTTCTAGGACATTTAGTAACACCACAGGGAATTAAACCCTCGCTTGAACGCGTGAAAGCTATCTCTCAGTTCAGAATACCTGAAACAGTTAAACAACTCCGCCGTTTCTTACGCATTACGAATTTTTATCGACGTTTTTTACCCCATGCTGCAGAGCATCAAGCTATCCTGAACAGATACCTATCTGGTCCCAAAAAAGACGGGGCGAGAAAAATTGACAGGTCGGATGAAGCAAGAACAGCCTTCGAGTCTGTCAAAAGTCATTTAGCTCAAACAACTCTTTTGGCATTCCCGATAATATCTGCAGAGCTAGCATTATGGGTCGATGCTTCGGATTCTGCCATTGGAGCCGCAATCCAACAGAAAGTCGAAAACAGTTGGCAGCCTCTGGGCTTTTACTCTGTAAAATTGAAGAGTGCGCAGTGCAAATATAGCACTCATATCACAGAGCTGTTGGCCGCATATAAAGGCATAAAATATTTCAAATATTTTTTAGAAGGCCGTGTCTTTACGCTATACACAGACCATAAACCACTGATCTTCGCGTTTCAACAAAATCCAGATAAAGCTTCACCCCGACAGTTGCGCCATTTAGACTATATAGGACAATTCACTACGGACATTAAATATATAGCTGGCAAAGATAACGTGTTAGCAGATGTGTTAGAATATAGAAACGTCATTCTGTATAAACGTAGTATTAAGCTATCATGTAAACCTAGAATTAAGCTATCATACTTATCACACTCTTGTTCGAACTTCACTTCGAGTTCTTGTTTCAACGCAACTACACGTGTATTTTATATTATAATAAAAACAATCTGAATTAACATTTCTGTGTTCTTTAATTCTAATAGGTTATGGGCCCAGTACCCCAGGTTACGTATAAATACGCTGTAAACATAAAAGTTAGTTCCAGCCCTATCAGTCATATAGTTAGCAGTAAAGCTGGAAAACAAAAATTATATAAAAATTATTGAGGGAATTATCGATCTACTTGTGGAAAATTGTTTGATCACCGAATTCAAAATGGCGACGTCAAGTACAGCAGGAATTGCTCCGATTGAAAAACTTGTCGACAGAGACAACTTCAATACCTGGAAGTTTGCCATGCAAACTTATTTGGAACACGAGGATTTGTGGGAGTGTATTGAATACAAGGATGAAGTCAAGGATGTTAAAAAGGACACTAAGGCTCGAACAAAAATTATATTGTCTGTCGAACCAATTATTTATGTACACATCCAAGATGCAAAAACGGCTAAAGAGGTATGGCATAAATTAGTTAGTGTGTTTGAAGATTCAGGGTTAAGTAGACGTGTAGGACTTCTGCGAAAGTTAACTACAACCAAATTATCTTAGTGCAAGTCTGTTGATGAATATGTAAACACGGTAATCACCACAGGTCATAAAATAAATGGAATAGGTTTCCATGTCAGTGATGAGTGGATAGGGACACTACTTCTAACCGGATTACCTGATGAATATAAGCCTATGATAATGAGATTGGAAAATGCTGGTCTACCTATAACGGCAGACAGCATCAAAACAAAAATCTTGCAAGATATAAAAATTGATTCATCATCAACAGATCTTCTAAACTATAATCAGGCTTTTCTAAGTAAAAGACAACAATATAATCAGAAGTCAAATACAAAAGGTATCAGATGTTTTAAATGCAACGGCTACGGGCATATAGCTGTTGATTGTTCTAAAAATACAAAGGTTCAGAGATTTGCAAGACAAAAATCTTTAAACAAGTCGGCGTTTTATTCAAGCTGCACTGCAAAACAACTTAATTGTGATAAATGATATATTGACAGTGGTGCTTCAGTACACATGACCAATAAAAAGGATTGGCTAAGTGATTTTGATTCGGACTTGGTAAAGGAAATTGTTCTAGCAAATAATGAAAAATTAAATGTTGCAGGTAAAGGACAAATAGAAATTAAAGTGAGTACACATAATATCAGTAATTCAGTTGACGTTAAAAATGTTGTATATGTACCCGAATTAGCTACTAATCTTTTGTCAGTTAGTCAGATTACAAATAAAGTAAATGTTGTAATATTTAGCAAAAACAATTGCAAAATTTATGATCAGAAAAATAAGTTAATTGCTACCGCAAGTAATCTAGATCAGCCATCACAGAATATAGGTCAGTGTAATTTAGCGGGTTCAACAGTCCAATTTGAGCAATGGCATAGACGTTTGGGACACATGAACATTGACAATATGATGCTATTGAAAAATGGATATGTAAAAGGAATCAGCTTCAGTAATGAAGAAACTTTAAATTGTTTAGGTTGTGCTAAGGGCAAACAGCACAGAAACCCCTTTCCTAGAGAAGTTAGTCGTGCTACGAACATACTAGAATTAGTACATTCCGATGTATTCGGACCGATGGAATCTGAATCCATTGGTGGAAATCGTTACTTTTTAACTTTCATCGATGATTATTCACGGAAAATATATATATATTTTATGAAGAACAAGGATATGGTTTATGATTGTTTCCAAGATTTTAAATCTTTTGCAGAGAAACAGTCTGGTCAACATATTAAAATTCTCCGAACAGACAATGGATCAGAATATGTTAACCACAGATTTGATAAGCTTTTAAGGAAAGCAGGCATTCGACATCAGACAACAGTTCCATATACGCCAGAACAGAATGGTCTAGCTGAAAGATGCAACAGGACAATTGTAGAAGAAGCTAGAAGTTTAATTCACGATGCTAACCTTGACAAAACATTTTGGGCAGAAGCAACAGCGACAGCAATTTATCTGATAAATAGGTCTCCACATAAAGGATTGGAGATGACTCTTGAGGAAGTGTGGTCAAACAGGAAACCTAATTTGAGTCATTTGAGGACGTTTGGATGTAGATGTTTTTCACATATTCCCAAACAGTTACGAAAGAAATGGGATCCGAAGTGTGAAGAATGTATCTTCGTAGGATACGAAGCAGATTCAAAAGGATATCGCCTATATCAACCATCCACGAAAAACGTTATAGTTAGTCGTGATGTTATTTTTATTGAAAATCAAATAAACAGAAGTGATGATAATCAACCTCGTTCTGAAGTTCATTTTCAGATGCAAGATGACCACGAAAATGTAAACGAGATGGAATTAGAAGTTTTGGATGAAGTAAGGGAACCGGAATCATCAGAAACGTGCGAAACAGAACGTGATATTTTGCGTGATAATGATTTAACAATGGATACGTCAACCATAGTAAGACGTTCTTCTAGAATACCAAAACCAAAAATATTAGATGACTATATAGTCTATAGTGCGATGTATGTAGATTCAATTGAACCATGTACTATAGATGAAGCCATGAATCGGCATGATAGAGAGCAATGGATTGAAGCCGTGAATGAGGAATTCTGTTCCTTGAAGGAAAATTCAACCTGGCAATTAACAGAACTTCCAGTAGATAAGAAAGCCATCAGTTGTAAATGTGTGTTCAAAATTAAAAGGCATGACGAAGGTAATGCTCCGAGATATAAAACGCGGCTAGTAATCAGAGGATGCGCAGAACGTAAAGGTATTGATTTTCAGGAAACATATTCACCCGTTGTAAGATATTCATCTCTGAGATTTTTGATCGCTTTAGCAGCCAAATATAATTTGGAGATAGATCAAATGGATGCAGTAACAGCGTTCTTGCAGGGTGACCTTAAATAACAGATTTATATGAATCAGCCTGAAGGTTTTGTTGATAAAGATCATCCAAATAAAGTGTGCAAATTACAAAAGGCTTTATATGGCTTGAAGCAATTAAGTCTAGCATGGAATAGAAAGTTGGATGAAGCTTTGAAGGAAATTGGTCTTCAACGCTCACAAGTTGATCCCTGCATATATTTCAGGATTCACAAAGAAAATATGGTCTTTGTTGCAGTATACGTAGATGATCTGATGATATTTTCAAATGATCGGGAAACTAAGGATACACTAAAAACGGAGTTATCTTTACGTTTCAAAATGAAAGACCTTGGAACAGCAAAACATTGTTTAGGTCTTCGGATAACAAGAGACAAATCAATAGGAATGATTGCTATTGATCAGGAAACTTATATTGAAGACATCCTGAGAAAATACAACATGTCAGAATGTAGTCCAGTGCAGACACCACTGGAACTTAATACAAAGCTCTCAAGTAATAAATCAACAAACAGTGTAGATTAAAAACAGTCAATGCAGGATATTCCTTATAGAGAGGCCATTGGAAGTTTAATGTTTGTTGCCCAATGCACAAGACCAGATATATGTTATGCAGTGAATAATTTGAATAAATTCAACAATAACCCTAATCAGTCACACTGGTCAGCTGTGAAGCTAATATTTCGATATCTTCGCGGGACATCGAGTGCAAAAATGTTTTTCGTAAAGGACGAAAAATCAGACGTAATAGGATACTCTGATTCGGACTGGGCAAATGATGTAGATAAACGCAAAACAGTGACAGGTTATTTGTAGCATTGTCAACAACGGAGGCCGAATACATGGCCATGTCATCCGCAATTCAGGAAGCAATGTGGATACGTTATCTTTGGAAAGAATTTGGAATAGAGTCTTCCATCGAACCAACGAAATTATTTTGTGACAACCCAAGTGCTATACATTTGGGAAATACAAACAGTTACCATGCTCGGTCAAAGCATATATGTGAGGCATCATTTCGTTCGTGAGAAAGTTGAAGGTGGAGAGATTCAACTAATAGGTGTTAGTACCGATGACATGATAGCAGACGGATTGACTAAGGCATTACCGAAGAGTAAGCATACGTTATGTATGAGAGGAATGGGTGTTATATCCACAGATGATGCCGTTTCTAGCGGGGATGTTAGAATATAGAAACGTCATTCTGTATAAACGTAGTATTAAGCTATCATGTAAACCTAGAGTTAAGCTGTCATACTTATCACACTCTTGTTCGAACTTTAATTCGAGTTCTTGTTGCAACGCAACTAGACGTATATTTTATATTATAATAAAAACACTCTGAATTAACATTTCTGTGTTCTTTAATTCTAATAAGATGCCATGTCAAGGATAGACGAACTTCATCTCAGTAGTACGATAGACTTTGGGTATATCGCCCAAGCACAATCTGAAGATAGGTACGGAATTTCAACAAATTTTACTGAGCTCCCAATACAAATTTGAAAAGTTTCCAATTTTCGGAACAGAAACAGAATTATATTGTAAGGTTTCAACGGCGGGTATTAGACCATTCATAACAAAAACATTCCGAAGACAGGCTTTTGAAGCAATTCACAATCTGGCTCACCCAGGAATCCGCGCCACAAACAAAATGGTAACTGCAAAGTTCTTCTGGCCTGATATTAACAGAGATGTTAACAACTGGTCGCGCTCCAGTTCTCCATACCAACAAAGCAAAGTGTCAAGGCTGTAACCTTCCGGCCAGTCATATATACCTCTCAGCGTGGCCGCTTCTCGACCACTCAACTCAGCGAGGCAGATGACTGGTCATGGCTACTTTATGTCCCTTTTAAGGTTGTTGAGGGACAATGGAGGTTGATCTTTAGGCGAGCACGGTACAGGCTTTTTGCCGGCTCAAGCTCAGGGCTGGGTTAGGTTCTTGCTCGCTGTTCAACCACCTATTACTGTACCGCTCTAGAGGAATAATTAAGATAGAAAGAAAACAAAGTACAAACAAAAAATAGAGAAACTGAAAGATGGGAATACGGACCCCACTCTGAATGATAGGCCCCTCTGGATTACTTGAAACCCCATCCCCCTGCCCTACTCACCAAACTCATAGGAGAGATTGCAACTGCATCCGCCTCCTGGCATCTTGATCTTCCCAAAACCCCAACTGAACCCAGCACCAAACGAAACAGATATTTATCCTATTACCATGTTATTTTATTTATTTTTCAAAACACACACAAAACACAAAAAAAAACATTAATATAAGGGTCTACACTACTACAAGAACATGTGTGGATAGTTATCATCTAAGCATCCCCATGGTGGTAATATATATATGTACCTATATGTATGTATATCTACGAGAACACAAAAGACGAGAACAAAACAAAGAAGGAAAGAAAGAAAAAAAAATTTTTGATCTAGGGAAACAAAATTCACTGCGTCATTAAACTACTCTATGTATCAATAGGAAAAAAAAAAAAGTTTATAGCTAAAACCATTTCGTTAGTATACTAATATTTGTATATCTTAAAAGGAACTAAGAAAAACAATTCGTATAACTAAGGACGTTACGCTACTATCTGTTCTATATATGATGTGCAAACATATAAACAAAAAGACAAAAAAAAACAAATTTAAGTTTTATACCCTAAAGACGAAGTTCTTACACTAGTAACCCGATAATTGATAACTCCATAGGGAGGAGATTATACTCTATTATAAACATAAGCATGAATAAAATCAAGAAAACAAAAAAAAGTTTTACAGTATTACAAGAAAAAAAATGTTTTTGTATTATTTTTATGAATATACTCAAATCTAATTGACTATCATAAACCATGTGGGTTCCAAGCGAAATATGAGAAGACAAGAGAAACAGAGCGTTTTGTATTTATTTTTTTTTTCTTCTCTTTTTGCAACACTACACTATCACGACAAAATATAAATTGGTGGGAACCTGTGTTGGTACTTACATATTAATCTCCCCGGCGATGAAGCGCTTCAGCAACCTGGTGATTAATGCTGTGAAAAAAGGAAATTTTCTTGTGTTTTTTTTTTTTTTTTGTTTTCTTGTATGTTGTGTTTTTGTTTCTCCGCCTTCCCCCAATCTCGTCCCGTTGACAATTAGGTTATACGATTTTTTTCCTCTAATTCCGGATGGAGTTAGGCGACTCTCGTCTCCTCGGGCTCGCTTCCTAGCCGCTTTTATCGTTATTGTTGATTCATGTACCAGTGTAATCACACAATTCAAGCACTACCCGAATCTCTGTCACCTGATATGTAAAAATTTGCTAAATAAATCACCCCTACCACGAGAAGGTAATTCCACCTCACCTTGTAAGTAAAATAAAAACTTGAACGAACACTTTGTGTCGTTTAGATTCACTTGCAAAATAAAACGAAATAATTCACTATAATTGGGAGATTGGTAAATCTCGATCGCAACTTGCAACAAAAAAAACTTAAACAAACTCTTAGTGGCGCTTGGGTCCACTCATAGAGCAAAACAAAGTAATTGAAATTTGTGGTGTATACCATTCACTATAACTGAAGACTGTGAGGGTCTCGATCTTCACCTTTCTTGATGACACCCAAGGGGCGATACAGGGAAAATTACCCAAGTGCATTACCCTTGATTGATCAGCATTTTTGTTGGGTGATCGGGAATGCTCAAATTGCATTTTCTTTGTTTTTTTATTTTTTTTTTTTTTACCTTCTTTCTTTACCAAAAAGAAACGTTTAGTGGGCGATTTATTTTATTGAGTTTTTCGCAATAGATTTCCGCTTGGACTCAATTTACTGACTTTACTTTGCAACAATTTATTATATTAAAAATTTTTTTTTTTTTTTTTTTTTTCTCTGTGTATTTCGATAAGAAGTTCATTTACTTTAATTAAATTATTTTACCAGAGACTGGGTTTGGGATGCATCTGACTAATTATGATTACATATACCCTGTTGCCCAAGATACACGAAATTAGAATTTTGCAACTGAGGGGAAAATATTATAGCCGTTACAGGTCAGGTTCGGAAGTTCCCATTCCAGAGCGGGATTCTCCGAAGCTGAAAGAACACCACGGCTGTGGTCCAATCCTAACAATATAAGGCCCAACGCGGGGACGCCCCACACCCTGAGATCAGAGAGTCTCATGCTCTACCGACTGAGCTAGCCGGGCATAAGTCTTACGAAAGGATGATATGGTTACCCTGTATGATCAATAGGCAGCGATTATATAAAAAAAGGGGGAATAAGAAAATGGGCTAGACAATCGTAGTAAGCTATTACTGAATCTTTATTCAAGAAACAAAGTGAACACAAATGTATCAAGGGTATGATAAAGAAGTATTTCACTTTTTACATATCGAGAAATTTCAGTCGATCTAGTTGCTGATTGGTATGACCTTAACCATGGTAGAAGTGTATTACTGAGTGATTGCTGCTCTTCTAAGGCTGGATGTTGGAGTTCAGACGAGCTACTCGGTCCCTAAGCGTGATTATTTCGTCTATGGTGTCTTTTGAAGCTCCAGGTGGTGATGTTGTTTGTGCATCTTCTTCGGTTGAGGCACTGGCTAGACGATCATGGGGTAGATGGGTAGTGACGGAGTCCGGATATGCAGTAGCTTGCTGTTGATGTTGTTGATGTAGAATATGGTTTGTCATGGTGTTCCACACAGCGGCTGATAATTTCCAACTCCTCCCGTAAATCGCTCCGAGAACCTTGGCATTGATGAAGGTATCGATGACAAACTTGACTGCCTTCAGACACACGTAAATTCCCAGCAGGGAGGAGCAGACACTTCCAAAAAAATTGAAAGCGCCCCATATCTTTGTCCGTACCGTTGTGACTAGGTCCTCCATTGTCTTTGGAGATAAAAGGTTGACGGCGTTAATATCTTGGTGGTGAACATCTCGACCCATTACACGTTGCGTGAGTATGTTAGTAATGGCTAGCCTCTCGGACGGATACATGATCTGGTGGCGAAGGTTTTTCAGAGACTCGCTGTGGTAAATTCCTGCCCGAATAAGTTCTCCTGGGTCTTCGTATGACCAGTCAGCGGTGTTTGATGGTTGAAGTTGAGATGGTTCTTTAATTTGGTGAATTGTCGGATTGGTCCCGTACCAGGTTCCTCTAATGTAGTATGCTGGACTCAGCAAATCTGAGCAGATAATCTCAGTTCCACGCTGCTGCAGTAGGTGGGTTAACGGAGCTAGGAAGTAGTCACTTTCTCCATAAGTTACTGGTAGTTCCATATAACACCGGTTGCTCTTCCGAACAGTGACTTCAACTGGTTGGCATCTCACTAAGTAGATGGTTTCCCCCCTATGTACAGCGGTGAACCCTTGCTCTTTCATTCTTATAAGAGCGAACTCTGCCGGGTGGTGGAGGGCTATGATCAGCTGGGTTTGAAGTAGTTCTCTTTCTAATTCGCATTTCTTCCTCAGGAGATTGGTGTATAGTTTCTCGACTTGACCCTTAAAGTGACGCTCAACATAGACGAACTTCGAATTAACGTACGTGAAAAGATCGAGGTTACGAGTATCCAGAGGTTTTTTCCTAAACCAGTAATCGGATGCTGCCTTAGGTACAATGATCAGCCTGGGATGCTCAGTTTCAAAACCGGGGAAACGACAAACGGATACTTGCTTTTTTACTTCGAGTGCAAAGATTATTTCTCCGGACGTCACGGTGTATATGGTGTTGCTAATGGATTTGTTCGAGATCCTAATCTTCGTAGCCACTCCTTGCCATAATACGTCGTACTTTTGACTTTCGCAAGAATTGTCAGAGATGAGATCCCAAAAACTCATTCCGTATTCTGGATCCGTACATTTACCAGCCAGGTAGGGACATAGCACGTTGTTTCGTAGAATAACCATGTTGTCATCAATGCGGACCGAGCTTTGGTAGTCCATAATGGTTACTTCCATCGCATGCATAACCACAACATTATCCCAGGAATTTGCTCCTGACGTATACGGAACTCCGTTGCAATTTCCGTTTTGGTCGATTGACCCGCCAACGACTTCGGTCAGTGAGGTTGAAGCATTCGTCTTAATATCAGCAATTGTTCTGCCGTTTTGTAATTTAAGAGTGTTATACCTATGAATGTTCATGCAGTTCTCTTTACTTATATCCATAATATATGTACTCAACCCTCCAGGTACTAGAGAGAGATGGCTGAACATACCGCATTTGTATACTGACTGTATGATGTTAATTTTGCATTGAAAGATGTGTAGCGTGGTAGTCTCGCTCGTTTGCAAAAGCTGTATATCCTGTTCCTCCTTGACTACTTCCTTATTGTTAAATATGCATGGACCAACGGATACCAGTGAAATGGCGGTGAGATTCACTCTCTCATGGCCACAGTCGTAGGCGATGATTCCGCAGGCAATAGGGGCAGTTGTCATCAGGCCAATCACCAATAATAGGCCGGTGGTTAGTGAGAGCTCCATTGGCTTCCACATGGTCGTAGTTTCTCGTCCGTGACCGTTCTGTATAGAGAAAGGCTTGGTTATTAAGGTTGAGTATATCTTACTACCCGTGCTTAGAAGTAAGCCGAGCAGCCCAGCGAATTTATATGGGATTCCGGACCACATACAGGGTCTGTATTCGACAAATTTAAGGGCGAGATTATTGTCTAACTACTCTATATATATTACTCCTTTCTTTTGCGAGTTGAATACCGATATTTATTTTATAAAATGATTTAGAATATTTGATTACGATTTAGGATGTTACTGGCGAATGTTGCTTGCGTGATAGACGCCAATAAACTTACCATCCATACTTTCTACTTCGTAGTTCACATTACCATTCTTCTTTCGTATGCGAGCCTTGATGAACTTGTTGGCCAGTTTGGCCGCGAACTTGTCTGCGGCCTTGCTCTATACGAAATTCCGGACATAGACAATTTGCCCTGGTTTATAAATTATCTGCCGCGCGCGAAGGTTATAGGTGTGAGCGTTTCTCTCGTAAGCTTCCCGGAGATGGTCTTTCACTCGCTCATGTACTAGTGGAATTCTGTAGTTACTTGGTAATACTTCGAAGTTACCTTCTGCCAAGCCATCAATCTGGCGGAGAAGATTGTATGTACCTCCATGTAAGATCATGTGGTATCCGTAAAGTAAGAAATAAGGGGAAAATTTGGTCGACTGGTGTGTTGCGTTTCGCAAAGCGCAAGCCACATCACTTAGCTGGGAATCCCAGTTGGTATGTTCCTCTTGCACATACGACCTAATTGCTGCCACGATGGAACGATTAACTCTCTCTGCAGCATTGGACTGTGGCGAATATCCTGCAGTCTTTGTGTGGCGAATACCGAAGCGTTCTATCATGCGAGCAAACTCTGTTGAGATAAATTGTGGCCCATTATCAGTATGTATAATCTCAGGTACCCCGTAACAGTGGAATATATTTTCCTCTAGATATTCTATGAGTTGCTTAGTTTTAGCTTGGGGAAAAGCCTTTAGTAGGAAAAATTTGGTAAACTGGTCCACAATGACTAGGATGGTGGTATTCCCGCGTTTACTTCTTGGGAGGGGTCCAAAATAGTCAATATGCAATCTCTGCCAAGGCCTTTCTACCTCAATCTGGTTTCCCATTTTGGGCCTTAGCCTGCAGTTTGGAGCTTTGGTTTGTTTGCAGACATCGCATTGTAAGACATATGCGCGGACTTGTTGGCGCATGCCTGGACAAAAATAAAATCTTCGCAGTCTATCAAGGGTTTTATGAATTCCGCCATGGGCTGCAGTGGAGCTCTCGTGTTCCCTTCTAATTAAATCTTTGGTGAGCCCTTGAGGAATCCAGAGTTTCCAACTGGGGATATCGGATAGATCGTTATCACCACCGCCCTCAATACGAATGAAAATGTGCAGTTCAGTGACTTGCAGATTAGGATACTGAGCTGGTGTAGCCGAGATTTTGTCTCTCCAACCTACGTAAGCAGGGTCAGAGAAGTGTGCTGATTTCAGGTCTACCAGGTAATCTAGCTTGCTAAGGTCAGAGATAGTCGCCTCTGCCGAATCAAGATACATTCGAGATAACGCATCCGGCACTACATTTTGGCTTCCTTTTACGTGCTCGATCTCAAAGTCGAATGACTGTAGTTTTAAGCTCCATCGCGCAAGTCGCCCCGTAAGTTCCTTTTGAGTCATTAGCCATTTCAAACTCTGGTGGTCGGTGATGACTGTGAAGTGGAAACCTTCGATGTACGCTCTAAACTTCTTTACGCTCAGTACCGCAGCGAAGCATTCTAGTTCAGTGATACTATAATTTCTCTGGGCAGAATTCAACTTTTGGGACATAAATGCAATTGGCCTTTCGGAATCATCCTCCGACTTTTGAAATAAGACACTGCCTACTCCCATAGTGCTGGCATCACATCTTATATAGAAGGGCTTCGTATAATCTGGATTAGCTAGCAGTGGGGCCGAACATAAGTGTTCTTTTAGTTGTTTAAAGGCTTCTTGAGCCTCCGAAGTCCACTGAAACTTCGCACCCTTCTTCAGAAGCTCTGTGATCGGAGCAGCGATGCTCGAAAAGTTTGGGATAAATCTCCTGTACCATCCAGCCATGCCCAGTAGTCTGCGTGTTTGCCGAACTGTTGATGTGCTAGGAAAATTTACAATTGCAGACACCTTTTCAGGATCGACCCTCAGACCTCCTTCACCAACCACATAGCCAAGGTATTTAATTTCTCGAAGAACGAACTTACTCTTCTCAACGTTTATGGTCAGTCCTGCCTGACGAAGCAGGGAAGCGACTTCCCTCAGTAAGTCCAAATGTTCCTCGAACGTAGTGGAAGTAATGAGTAAGTCATCTAAGTAGACAAATACTCGATCGTGGAATTGATGAGGCACGACCCGGTCCATAAGGCGACACATAGTTTGTGGAGCATTGCATAGACCAAACGGCATGACTTTAAATTGATATAAAGGCCTTCCAGGAACTGTGAATGCAGTCTTATCACGAGCGGACTCTGCGAGTGGTATCTGCCAGAATGCGTCTTTCAGATCTAAGCTTGAGATATATCTGGTTTCTCGGAGGCGACCTAAGAGTCCATCTATCAATGGTAGTGGATAAGCATCTTTCTTGGTAACAGAATTGACCTTGCGAGAATCTAAACATAGTCGCACCTTCCCATTAGATTTTTTTACGAGAACCACTGGAGAGCTCCAGGAGCTCTGACTCTCTTCGATTACGTCCATGGCTAACATTCGGTCCAGTTCTTCATATAACAACTTTTGAACCGCTGGGGATACCGGGTAGTGACGTTGCTTTATTGGTGGAGTATCTCCTACGTCGATGCTGTGTTCCAACAGTTTTGTACGGCCGAGGCCATGCTTCGAAAAGGAAGGAAATTGATGTTTGAGATCTTCCAGTTGGGCATTTTGCTCTGGTGTGAGGGTGTGTTGCGGAGGATGGATCTTTGTGGTCTTATCAATATCCAGGGAGTCTATTACAGCAGGGGTAATGCCAAAAGCATCCCAAAAATCAATTCCTAAGTAAAGTTCCTGTTGTAAGCTGGGCACTAAGTGAATATGGATGGTTTCTGTTTTCTCAGCATAACGGACGGGCAACTTTACGTGACCAATGATAGAATTCCGTGAGCCATCCGCTGTACGAACATAAGAATGACTCTGGTTGTAACTAAGATTATTCTTACGCAGAAATTCCAGAGAGTGTTTTCCCAATATGCTTACAGAAGCTCCACTGTCGAGCAAACCAACTATATTTTCTTCGGCTATTTTTACTGTGACGTATGGGCGATGGTCTTCTCCATCACGCTGAATAGCGGCGGATACTGCTTTACGAAGCAGCTTTTTGGATGTAAAGTACTTCCGAGATCTAAGCTGACGCCGCCGACCTCGACTTAAGGCGATATATCGAGAGCGAATGGATTCCTCCGAAGTTGTTTTGGATGTGTCTATGTAAGATTGGGGAGTTAGTGTTGATTGGGTTGATGTTAAGTGGGAAAGGGATGAAGTGGGTAGCAATGTTGGTAAAGTGTGCACACTCTCTAGCGATGAGCTGCAGGCTCGGTATTGGTGGCTGCTTCCACTCTCCTGGCACTGGGGTAACTGGTCGTATGGCCCGAACGCACGACCCCAGCTCGTTCTGCGTTCGGGGTCTTGTTTACCGCGCGGCCTAAACAGGTCCCACAGTTTGGCTTCAGTACGCCAGGACGTCCGCAACCGTAACAGAATATCCCAAGATGACCCTTTGAACAGTCTTGATATCTGTGGCCTAAGTCTCGGCAGTTCCAACATATATCAAACGAAGCGCGGTTAGCAGTATTTCTCCTTAGCACTGGCGTAAGCGCTGCTACTTGTGGGTCAATGTCATTATCAACGTATTCTGACAAGGGTATTACCTCTTCTAGTTCTTCGACCTGCGCTCTATTTCGGAAAGTACGAGCCATAGTCAGCTGTCGAGGATCGTGCCCAGATCTAGCCCACAATTTCTCTAGCCTCTGGCAGATAATTCTCACCTCTTCCGTTGATCTGAATATTGTCGTGGTAGTGGCACTCTGCAGAGCTGGGTCCATGTTTTCTCGGACAATTTCGAGTAGCTCTCTGTCAGGGAATGGTCTTCGAAGCCGACCGTTAAGTCGTTCTACGTCCAGCAGGAAGTTATTGAACGTTTCTTTCGGGCCTTGTCTTCTTGTTTCAATGGCCCTTCGCGTTTCTCTTTCTGAGACATAGCTCCCGAATCGCTCGAGTAGGGCTGTCTTCATACCTTGCCAACTCGTATCGGGATACTTCCGCTTGTAAACCCAGAACCAGCTTTCAGCCGTACCTGAGAGGAAGTTAGGCAAAATGCCAATTAAACGATTCAGCGGATTGTTATCGTCCTTGGAAAGCATTTCTATTCGGAAGACAAATTCGGTGACGTCAAGTCCCTCTGGGGACCCGTTAAAAGATAATTTCCATTTTGGTAGCCTTGGCTGCCAATTAGGAGAACTTGAAGATTCTGGGCGGCCACTATACTGAAAGTGGGCATTGGGTTGATTCCCGCTAGGGTGTGTTCCGCGATTTTGTTCAGTAGGGAAAAGAGTTGTTGACAAGGGATCACTCTGATTGCCCATGCGCGGCGTCAGGGTTGTATAATTTAATGGATTCGTGGTTGTGCTCAAAAACTGATTAGGAGACCTTCCTAGATCCCCAGCTGTATTTCCGATTATCGACAAAGATGGAAGTGTCACACTTCTTGGGAACTGAATTCGTCGACGGACTGCACCTGTTCCAACATTCGCGGCCTCATCTCCTTCAACATTTGTCTCAAAGCTAGGTGGTGCTGGAGTACTAGTTGCTCCTGCAAGGGCTTGGGGCTTTTGGTTCTCAGAGGCATCCCTACGAGGAGGAATCTTAATTTTCATGAATTCCTTAATAAGCTCGGACATTGCCGATACTTGTTCAGTGGCCTCTTCTGAATGATCTGTCGATGAGCTAGCTAAGCGTATAGCACGCCCACTTAGATGACTCAATCGACATCTCACGCGTTGATAGTCGTCATAAGTTTGGACTTTATTCTCTTTAATTAGACGAGTTAGCAAGTCGAGCTTTTCTTTACAAATCTCAAGCTCACTTCTCGCTTCGGAAGGATCGTGCATAACCGTTGGTGCTCGACCAGGAAACGATGCCTCTAAATCTAATAATTCTCTAAGTTTGGTAGAGGCATCGGGATCAGCTATATCTAGGCCCCTGACCTTATACTCAACATTGCGTTCGTCCTCTAATAGGAATTTGGGATCCATTATTATGATGGTAAATGTGAAAGACAACCGAGTTACGGATATAAGTATGTATTAAAATATAAGGTGCGTACAGATATTTTGGTTATCCAGGAATGCAATTGGCGATAATAATAAAAAAAAATATATATATATATACCAAAAAAAAACAATAGAAGTAGAATAAAATACAATAAGGTATTCGTTGTTGACAACTGTATTAAGATTGTCTAATCTTGTTAACATACAGATACGAGGAGACTATAACTATATCGAATAACCAATGAAGTCTAAAGATAAATAAAAAAAAAAAAAAAAAAAAAAAAAAAAACCACCAAAAGGGGAATATAATGCTTATATCGCCAGCAGAGTAATCTCTGGCTTAACTATGAAAGAAAGGCAAAGAACAAGTTAGTAATAATGAACAAATCAAAACAATCAATTAACTAGGGGGTATACTTAGAACTTAATAGAATCGAAAACCTAAGTATAATTAATCAGAGATAAAGGCGAACCAGT
This sequence comes from Dioctria linearis, assembly GCA_963930735.1. NCBI lineage: Eukaryota > Metazoa > Arthropoda > Insecta > Diptera > Asilidae > Dioctria > Dioctria linearis. The sequence continues at coordinate 225,053,383 of OZ005742.1, forward strand.
TTATATTAAGATAACAGTACTATGACTATACTTGTATATTTATATATATATATAAAGTAAAGTTCGATAAAAAAAAATAGATTTCCTGAATTGAATAGTGGTTAATATTTCTTCGTTTGGTGCTACGGTTCATTTAGTTCAGGTTTAAGGGTTTGATGAGTCAGTGGCGAGTGGTCCTAGGTTTCTCCTGTGTAATTAAAAGGATTCTATACTCGCTATCATCTCCACCAGCGGGGCTAATAGAGAATACTAATCTGCTCAATCTAACAGCCCGCCATGCGGAGTAAGCGATTGGATAATTTTTACAGAGATAATTATTTAACAAATGACAACACATATCAAACATCAAGCAGGGAACCCTTCAAAGGCCACATATCAACTACTTGACGGAAATGTTGTCGACAATCAAATTAGAAAAGGGTGTAATACATGAAAAATAAGAATAGCCTTCTCTAACGAGGTTTTTACAAAATCACTAAGAGTCGCTAATACCAATCGAACCTAAGGGCGAAACCTGCAGTGCGGAATATCCTAACCACTTAGCGAAAGCATTGACACGAGCACTTAGGAATGCAAAAGTGTTAAAGAAGCCAGAGTTAATCTATAAACGAACAAACCTAATAAATTGACGCTGTGATTATAGCGCAACTATATTTAGTTGATATCTTAACTCGTAAAAGTAAACAGCAACAAAACAAAAAAAAACATTCGTTTGTAAGCTGTAGAATATTATGCTTGTTTGGGCGCCATATTTGTAACCTTCCGGCCAGTCATATATACCTCTCAGCGTGGCCGCTTCTCGACCACTCAACTCAGCGAGGCAGATGACTGGTCATGGCTGGATCGTACAGGAGATTTATCCCAAACTTTTCGAGCATCGCTGCTCCGATCACAGAGCTTCTGAAGAAGGGTGCGAAGTTTCAGTGGACTTCGGAGGCTCAAGAAGCCTTTAAACAACTAAAAGAACACTTATGTTCGGCCCCACTGCTAGCTAATCCAGATTATACGAAGCCCTTCTATATAAGATGTGATGCCAGCACTATGGGAGTAGGCAGTGTCTTATTTCAAAAGTCGGAGGATGATTCCGAAAGGCCAATTGCATTTATGTCCCAAAAGTTGAATTCTGCCCAGAGAAATTATAGTATCACTGAACTAGAATGCTTCGCTGCGGTACTGAGCGTAAAGAAGTTTAGAGCGTACATCGAAGGTTTCCACTTCACAGTCATCACCGACCACCAGAGTTTGAAATGGCTAATGACTCAAAAGGAACTTACGGGGCGACTTGCGCGATGGAGCTTAAAACTACAGTCATTCGACTTTGAGATCGAGCACGTAAAAGGAAGCCAAAATGTAGTGCCGGATGCGTTATCTCGAATGTATCTTGATTCGGCAGAGGCGACTATCTCTGACCTTAGCAAGCTAGATTACCTGGTAGACCTGAAATCAGCACACTTCTCTGACCCTGCTTACGTAGGTTGGAAAGACAAAATCTCGGCTACACCAGCTCAGTATCCTAATCTGCAAGTCACTGAACTGCACATTTTCATTCGTATTGAGGGCGGTGGTGATAACGATCTATCCGATATCCCCAGTTGGAAACTCTGGATTCCTCAAGGGCTCACCAAAGATTTAATTAGAAGGGAACACGAGAGCTCCACTGCAGCCCATGGCGGAATTCATAAAACCCTTGATAGACTGCGAAGATATTATTTTTGGCCAGGCATGCGCCAACAAGTCCGCGCATATATCTTACAATGCGATGTCTGCAAACAAACCAAAGCTCCAAACTGCAGGCTAAGGCCCAAAATGGGAAACCAGATTGAGGTAGAAAGGCCTTGGCAGAGATTGCATATTGACTATATTGGACCCCTCCCAAGAAGTAAACGCGGGAATACCACCATCCTAGTCATTGTGGACCAGTTTACCAAATTTTTCCTACTAAAGGCTTTTCCCCAAGCTAAAACTAAGCAACTCATAGAATATCTAGAGGAAAATATATTCCACTGTTACGGGGTACCTGAGATTATACATACTGATAATGGGCCACAATTTATCTCAACAGAGTTTGCTCGCATGATAGAACGCTTCGGTATTCGCCACACAAAGACTGCAGGATATTCGCCACAGTCCAATGCTGCAGAGAGAGTTAATCGCTCCATCGTGGCAGCAATTAGGTCGTATGTGCAAGAGGAACATACCAACTGGGATTCCCAGCTAAGTGATGTGGCTTGCGCTTTGCGAAACGCAACACACCAGTCGACCAAATTTTCCCCTTATTTCTTACTTTACGGATACCACATGATCTTACATGGAGGTACATACAATCTTCTCCGCCAGATTGATGGCTTGGCAGAAGGTAACTTCGAAGTATTACCAAGTAACTACAGAATTCCACTAGTACATGAGCGCGTGAAAGACCATCTCCGGGAAGCTTACGAGAGAAACGCTCACACCTATAACCTTCGCGCGCGGCAGATAATTTATAAACCAGGGCAAATTGTCTATGTCCGGAATTTCGTACAGAGCAAGGCCGCAGACAAGTTCGCGGCCAAACTGGCCAACAAGTTCATCAAGGCTCGCATACGAAAGAAGAATGGTAATGTGAACTACGAAGTAGAAAGTATGGATGGTAAGTTTATTGGCGTCTATCACGCAAGCAACATTCGCCAGTAACATCCTAAATCGTAATCAAATATTCTAAATCATTTTATAAAATAAATATCGGTATTCAACTCGCAAAAGAAAGGAGTAATATATATAGAGTAGTTAGACAATAATCTCGCCCTTAAATTTGTCGAATACAGACCCTGTATGTGGTCCGGAATCCCATATAAATTCGCTGGGCTGCTCGGCTTACTTCTAAGCACGGGTAGTAAGATATACTCAACCTTAATAACCAAGCCTTTCTCTATACAGAACGGTCACGGACGACAAACTACGACCATGTGGAAGCCAATGGAGCTCTCACTAACCACCGGCCTATTATTGGTGATTGGCCTGATGACAACTGCCCCTATTGCCTGCGGAATCATCGCCTACGACTGTGGCCATGAGAGAGTGAATCTCACCGCCATTTCACTGGTATCCGTTGGTCCATGCATATTTAACAATAAGGAAGTAGTCAAGGAGGAAGAGGATATACAACTTTTGCAAACGAGCGAGACTACCACGCTACACATCTTTCAATGCAAAATTAACATCATACAGTCAGTGTACAAATGCGGTATGTTCAGCCATCTCTCTCTAGTACCTGGAGGATTGAGTACATATATTATGGATATAAGTAAAGAGAACTGCATGAACATTCATAGGTATAACACTCTTAAATTACAAAACGGCAGAACAATTGCTGATATTAAGACGAATGCTTCAACCTCACTGACCGAAGTCGTTGGCGGGTCAATCGACCAAAACGGAAATTGCAACGGAGTTCCGTATACGTCAGGAGCAAATTCCTGGGATAATGTTGTGGTTATGCATGCGATGGAAGTAACCATTATGGACTACCAAAGCTCGGTCCGCATTGATGACAACATGGTTATTCTACGAAACAACGTGCTATGTCCCTACCTGGCTGGTAAATGTACGGATCCAGAATACGGAATGAGTTTTTGGGATCTCATCTCTGACAATTCTTGCGAAAGTCAAAAGTACGACGTATTATGGCAAGGAGTGGCTACGAAGATTAGGATCTCGAACAAATCCATTAGCAACACCATATACACCGTGACGTCCGGAGAAATAATCTTTGCACTCGAAGTAAAAAAGCAAGTATCCGTTTGTCGTTTCCCCGGTTTTGAAACTGAGCATCCCAGGCTGATCATTGTACCTAAGGCAGCATCCGATTACTGGTTTAGGAAAAAACCTCTGGATACTCGTAACCTCGATCTTTTCACGTACGTTAATTCGAAGTTCGTCTATGTTGAGCGTCACTTTAAGGGTCAAGTCGAGAAACTATACACCAATCTCCTGAGGAAGAAATGCGAATTAGAAAGAGAACTACTTCAAACCCAGCTGATCATGGCCCTCCACCACCCCGCCGGGTTCGCTCTTATAAGAATGAAAGAGCAAGGGTTCACCGCTGTACATAGGGGGGAAATCATCTAATTAGTGAGATGCCAACCAGTTGAAGTCACTGTTCGGAAGAGCAACCGGTGTTATATGGAACTACCAGTAACTTATGGAGAAAGTGACTACTTCCTAGCTCCGTTAACCCACCTACTGCAGCAGCGTGGAACTGAGATTATCTGCTCAGATTTGCTGAGTCCAGCATACTACATTAGAGGAACCTGGTACGGGACCAATCCGACAATTCACCAATTTAAAGAACCATCTCAACTTCAACCATCAAACACCGCTGACTGGTCATACGAAGACCCAGGAGAACTTATTCGGGCAGGAATTTACCACAGCGAGTCTCTGGAAAACCTTCGCCACCAGATCATGTATCCGTCCGAGAGGCTAGCCATTACTAACATACTCACGCAACGTGTAATGGGTCGAGATGTTCACCACCAAGATATTAACGCCGTCAACCTTTTATCTCCAAAGACAATGGAGGACCTAGTCACAACGGTACGGACAAAGATATGGGGCGCTTTCAATTTTTTTGGAAGTGTCTGCTCCTCCCTGCTGGGAATTTACGTGTGTCTGAAGGCAGTCAAGTTTGTCATCGATACCTTCATCAATGCCAAGGTTCTCGGAGCGATTTACGGGAGGAGTTGGAAATTATCAGCCGCTGTGTGGAACACCATGACAAACCATATTCTACATCAACAACATCAACAGCAAGCTACTGCATATCCGGACTCCGTCACTACCCATCTACCCCATGATCGTCTAGCCAGTGCCTCAACCGAAGAAGATGCACAAACAACATCACCACCTGGAGCTTCAAAAGACACCATAGACGAAATAATCACGCTTAGGGACCGAGTAGCTCGTCTGAACTCCAACATCCAGCCTTAGAAGAGCAGCAATCACTCAGTAATACACTTCTACCATGGTTAAGGTCATAGCAATCAGCAACTAGATCGACTGAAATTTCTCGATATGTAAAAAGTGAAATACTTCTTTATCATACCCTTGATACATTTGTGTTCACTTTGTTTCTTGAATAAAGATTCAGTAATAGCTTACTACGATTGTCTAGCCCATTTTCTTATTCCCCCTTTTTTTATATAATCGCTGCCTATTGATCATACAGGGTAACCATATCATCCTTTCGTAAGACTTATGCCCGGCTAGCTCAGTCGGTAGAGCATGAGACTCTCTGATCTCAGGGTGTGGGGCGTCCCCGCGTTGGGCCTTATATTGTTAGGATTGGACCACAGCCGTGGTGTTCTTTAAGCTTCGGAGAATCCCGCTCTGGAATGGGAACTTCCGAACCTGACCTGTAACGGCTATAATATTTTCCCCTCAGTTGCAAAATTCTAATTTCGTGTATCTTGGGCAACAGGGTATATGTAATCATAATTAGTCAGATGCATCCCAAACCCAGTCTCTGGTAAAATAATTTAATTAAAGTAAATGAACTTCTTATCGAAATACACAGAGAAAAAAAAAAAAAAAAAAAAAATTAATATAATAAATTGTTGCAAAGTAAAGTCAGTAAATTGAGTCCAAGCGGAAATCTATTGCGAAAAACTCAATAAAATAAATCGCCCACTAAACGTTTCTTTTTGGTAAAGAAAGAAGGTAAAAAAATAAAAAATAAAAAAACAAAGAAAATGCAATTTGAGCATTCCCGATCACCCAACAAAAATGCTGATCAATCAAGGGTAATGCACTTGGGTAATTTTCCCTGTATCGCCCCTTGGGTGTCATCAAGAAAGGTGAAGATCGAGACCCTCACAGTCTTCAGTTATAGTGAATGGTATACACCACAAATTTCAATTACTTTGTTTTGCTCTATGAGTGGACCCAAGCGCCACTAAGAGTTTGTTTAAGTTTTTTTTGTTGCAAGTTGCGATCGAGATTTACCAATCTCCCAATTATAGTGAATTATTTCGTTTTATTTTGCAAGTGAATCTAAACGACACAAAGTGTTCGTTCAAGTTTTTATTTTACTTACAAGGTGAGGTGGAATTACCTTCTCGTGGTAGGGGTGATTTATTTAGCAAATTTTTACATATCAGGTGACAGAGATTCGGGTAGTGCTTGAATTGTGTGATTACACTGGTACATGAATCAACAATAACGATAAAAGCGGCTAGGAAGCGAGCCCCATCTTTTCATAAACGAGGCCTTGCTTTGCTTGGGCACCCAAAGTTCGTTTGCAGGAGACTTTCGGCATACTTATTGAGGAGACGAGAGTCGCCTAACTCCATCCGGAATTAGAGGAAAAAAATCGTATAACCTAATTGTCAACGGGACGAGATTGGGGGAAGGCGGAGAAACAAAAACACAACATACAAGAAAACAAAAAAAAAAAAAAAACACAAGAAAATTTCCTTTTTTCACAGCATTAATCACCAGGTTGCTGAAGCGCTTCATCGCCGGGGAGATTAATATGTAAGTACCAACACAGGTTCCCACCAATTTATATTTTGTCGTGATAGTGTAGTGTTGCAAAAAGAGAAGAAAAAAAAATAAATACAAAACGCTCTGTTTCTCTTGTCTTCTCATATTTCGCTTGGAACCCACATGGTTTATGATAGTCAATTAGATTTGAGTATATTCATAAAAATAATACAAAAACATTTTTTTTTTCTTGTAATACTGTAAAACTTTTTTTTTGTTTTCTTGATTTTATTCATGCTTATGTTTATAATAGAGTATAATCTCCTCCCTATGGAGTTATCAATTATCGGGTTACTAGTGTAAGAACTTCGTCTTTAGGGTATAAAACTTAAATTTGTTTTTTTTTGTCTTTTTGTTTATATGTTTGCACATCATATATAGAACAGATAGTAGCGTAACGTCCTTAGTTATACGAATTGTTTTTCTTAGTTCCTTTTAAGATATACAAATATTAGTATACTAACGAAATGGTTTTAGCTATAAACTTTTTTTTTTTTTTCCTATTGATACATAGAGAAGTTTAATGACGCAGTGAATTTTGTTTCCCTAGATCAAAAATTTTTTTTCTTTCTTTCCTTCTTTGTTTTGTTCTCGTCTTTTGTGTTCTCGTAGATATACATACATATAGGTACATATATATATTACCACCATGGGGATGCTTAGATGATAACTATCCACACATGTTCTTGTAGTAGTGTAGACCCTTATATTAATGTTTTTTTTGTGTTTTGTGTGTGTTTTGAAAAATAAATAAAATAACATGGTAATAGGATAAATATCTGTTTCGTTTGGTGCTGGGTTCAGTTGGGGTTTTGGGAAGATCAAGATGCCAGGAGGCGGATGCAGTTGCAATCTCTCCTATGAGTTTGGTGAGTAGGGCAGGGGGATGGGGTTTCAAGTAATCCAGAGGGGCCTATCATTCAGAGTGGGGTCCGTATTCCCATCTTTCAGTTTCTCTATTTTTTGTTTGTACTTTGTTTTCTTTCTATCTTAATTATTCCTCTAGAGCGGTACAGTAATAGGTGGTTGAACAGCGAGCAAGAACCTAACCCAGCCCTGAGCTTGAGCCGGCAAAAAGCCTGTACCGTGCTCGCCTAAAGATCAACCTCCATTGTCCCTCAACAACCTTAAAAGGGACATAAAGAGTGGTCGAGAAGCGGCCACGCTGAGAGGTATATATGACTGGCCGGAAGGTTACAAATATGGCGCCGTGATTAGGAGACCTTCCTAGATCCCCAGCTGTATTTCCGATTATCGACAAAGATGGAAGTGTCACACTTCTTGGGAACTGAATTCGTCGACGGACTGCACCTGTTCCAACATTCGCGGCCTCATCTCCTTCAACATTTGTCTCAAAGCTAGGTGGTGCTGGAGTACTAGTTGCTCCTGCAAGGGCTTGGGGCTTTTGGTTCTCAGAGGCATCCCTACGAGGAGGAATCTTAATTTTCATGAATTCCTTAATAAGCTCGGACATTGCCGATACTTGTTCAGTGGCCTCTTCTGAATGATCTGTCGATGAGCTAGCTAAGCGTATAGCACGCCCACTTAGATGACTCAATCGACATCTCACGCGTTGATAGTCGTCATAAGTTTGGACTTTATTCTCTTTAATTAGACGAGTTAGCAAGTCGAGCTTTTCTTTACAAATCTCAAGCTCACTTCTCGCTTCGGAAGGATCGTGCATAACCGTTGGTGCTCGACCAGGAAACGATGCCTCTAAATCTAATAATTCTCTAAGTTTGGTAGAGGCATCGGGATCAGCTATATCTAGGCCCCTGACCTTATACTCAACATTGCGTTCGTCCTCTAATAGGAATTTGGGATCCATTATTATGATGGTAAATGTGAAAGACAACCGAGTTACGGATATAAGTATGTATTAAAATATAAGGTGCGTACAGATATTTTGGTTATCCAGGAATGCAATTGGCGATAATAATAAAAAAATATATATATATATATACCAAAAAAAAACAATAGAAGTAGAATAAAATACAATAAGGTATTCGTTGTTGACAACTGTATTAAGATTGTCTAATCTTGTTAACATACAGATACGAGGAGACTATAACTATATCGAATAACCAATGAAGTCTAAAGATAAATAAAAAAAAAAAAAAAAAAAAAAAAAAAACCACCAAAAGGGGAATATAATGCTTATATCGCCAGCAGAGTAATCTCTGGCTTAACTATGAAAGAAAGGCAAAGAACAAGTTAGTAATAATGAACAAATCAAAACAATCAATTAACTAGGGGGTATACTTAGAACTTAATAGAATCGAAAACCTAAGTATAATTAATCAGAGATAAAGGCGAACCAGTTTATATTAAGATAACAGTACTATGACTATACTTGTATATTTATATATATATATAAAGTAAAGTTCGATAAAAAAAAATAGATTTCCTGAATTGAATAGTGGTTAATATTTCTTCGTTTGGTGCTACGGTTCATTTAGTTCAGGTTTAAGGGTTTGATGAGTCAGTGGCGAGTGGTCCTAGGTTTCTCCTGTGTAATTAAAAGGATTCTATACTCGCTATCATCTCCACCAGCGGGGCTAATAGAGAATACTAATCTGCTCAATCTAACAGCCCGCCATGCGGAGTAAGCGATTGGATAATTTTTACAGAGATAATTATTTAACAAATGACAACACATATCAAACATCAAGCAGGGAACCCTTCAAAGGCCACATATCAACTACTTGACGGAAATGTTGTCGACAATCAAATTAGAAAAGGGTGTAATACATGAAAAATAAGAATAGCCTTCTCTAACGAGGTTTTTACAAAATCACTAAGAGTCGCTAATACCAATCGAACCTAAGGGCGAAACCTGCAGTGCGGAATATCCTAACCACTTAGCGAAAGCATTGACACGAGCACTTAGGAATGCAAAAGTGTTAAAGAAGCCAGAGTTAATCTATAAACGAACAAACCTAATAAATTGACGCTGTGATTATAGCGCAACTTTATTTAGTTGATATCTTAACTCGTAAAAGTAAACAGCAACAAAACAAAAAAAAAACATTCGTTTGTAAACTGTAGAATATTATGCTTGTTTGGGCGCCATATTTGTAACCTTCCGGCCAGTCATATATACCTCTCAGCGTGGCCGCTTCTCGACCACTCAACTCAGCGAGGCAGATGACTGGTCATGGCTACTTTATGTCCCTTTTAAGGTTGTTGAGGGACAATGGAGGTTGATCTTTAGGCGAGCACGGTACAGGTTTTTGCCGGCTCAAGCTCAGGGCTGGGTTAGGTTCTTGCTCGCTGTTCAACCACCTATTACTGTACCGCTCTAGAGGAATAATTAAGATAGAAAGAAAACAAAGTACAAACAAAAAATAGAGAAACTGAAAGATGGGAATACGGACCCCACTCTGAATGATAGGCCCCTCTGGATTACTTGAAACCCCATCCCCCTGCCCTACTCACCAAACTCATAGGAGAGATTGCAACTGCATCCGCCTCCTGGCATCTTGATCTTCCCAAAACCCCAACTGAACCCAGCACCAAACGAAACAGATATTTATCCTATTACCATGTTATTTTATTTATTTTTCAAAACACACACAAAACACAAAAAAAACATTAATATAAGGGTCTACACTACTACAAGAACATGTGTGGATAGTTATCATCTAAGCATCCCCATGGTGGTAATATATTTATATGTAATATATATATGTACCTATATGTATGTATATCTACGAGAACACAAAAGACGAGAACAAAACAAAGAAGGAAAGAAAGAAAAAAAAATTTTTTGATCTAGGGAAACAAAATTCACTGCGTCATTAAACTACTCTATGTATCAATAGGAAAAAAAAAAAAGTTTATAGCTAAAACCATTTCGTTAGTATACTAATATTTGTATATCTTAAAAGGAACTAAGAAAAACAATTCGTATAACTAAGGACGTTACGCTACTATCTGTTCTATATATGATGTGCAAACATATAAACAAAAAGACAAAAAAAAACAAATTTAAGTTTTATACCCTAAAGACGAAGTTCTTACACTAGTAACCCGATAATTGATAACTCCATAGGGAGGAGATTATACTCTATTATAAACATAAGCATGAATAAAATCAAGAAAACAAAAAAAAAAGTTTTACAGTATTACAAGAAAAAAAAATGTTTTTGTATTATTTTTATGAATATACTCAAATCTAATTGACTATCATAAACCATGTGGGTTCCAAGCGAAATATGAGAAGACAAGAGAAACAGAGCGTTTTGTATTTATTTTTTTTTCTTCTCTTTTTGCAACACTACACTATCACGACAAAATATAAATTGGTGGGAACCTGTGTTGGTACTTACATATTAATCTCCCCGGCGATGAAGCGCTTCAGCAACCTGGTGATTAATGCTGTGAAAAAAGGAAATTTTCTTGTGTTTTTTTTTTTTTTTTTTTTTCTTGTATGTTGTGTTTTTGTTTCTCCGCCTTCCCCCAATCTCGTCCCGTTGACAATTAGGTTATACGATTTTTCCCTCTAATTCCGGATGGAGTTAGGCGACTCTCGTCTCCTCAATAAGTATGCCGAAAATCTCCTGCAAACGAACTTTGGGTGCCCAAGCAAAGCAAGGCCTCGTTTATGAAAAGATGGGGCTCGCTTCCTAGCCGCTTTTATCGTTATTGTTGATTCATGTACCAGTGTAATCACACAATTCAAGCACTACCCGAATCTCTGTCACCTGATATGTAAAAATTTGCTAAATAAATCACCCCTACCACGAGAAGGTAATTCCACCTCACCTTGTAAGTAAAATAAAAACTTGAACGAACACTTTGTGTCGTTTAGATTCACTTGCAAAATAAAACGAAATAATTCACTATAATTGGGAGATTGGTAAATCTCGATCGCAACTTGCAACAAAAAAAACTTAACCAAACTCTTAGTGGCGCTTGGGTCCACTCATAGAGCAAAACAAAGTAATTGAAATTTGTGGTGTATACCATTCACTATAACTGAAGACTGTGAGGGTCTCGATCTTCACCTTTCTTGATGACACCCAAGGGGCGATACAGGGAAAATTACCCAAGTTCATTACCCTTGATTGATCAGCATTTTTGTTGGGTGATCGGGAATGCTCAAATTGCATTTTCTTTGTTTTTTTTTTTTTTTTTTTTACCTTCTTTCTTTACCAAAAAGAAACGTTTAGTGGGCGATTTATTTTATTGAGTTTTTCGCAATAGATTTCCGCTTGGACTCAATTTACTGACTTTACTTTGCAACAATTTATTATATTAAAAATTGTTTTTTTTTTTTTTTTTTTTTTTCTCTGTGTATTTCGATAAGAAGTTCATTTACTTTAATTAAATTATTTTACCAGAGACTGGGTTTGGGATGCATCTGACTAATTATGATTACATATACCCTGTTGCCCAAGATACACGAAATTAGAATTTTGCAACTGAGGGGAAAATATTATAGCCGTTACAAGGCACGTAAAAAATTCAATTAGCTTATTCCCAGTCAGTTCCAGATGTTTTCAGACAATTCACATCGACTTAATTGGTCCGCTACCTCCTTCGCAATGTTTCAGATATTGCCTCACAGCCATCGATAGATTCACTCGTTGGCCTGAGGCAATACCGTTAACAGACATTAGTGCAGAGGCAGTGGCAGAAGCGCTTTGTCGAGTTTGGATCCCAAGAACAATCATTACGGATCAAGGCTCGCAATTCGAGTCAGCACTGTTCACTCAACTGTCAAAATTATTAGGTTTTGAACGGAATCGAACTACCGCCTATCACCCTCAGTCAAATGGGCTCCTAGAAAGATGGCATCGAACATTAAAAGCCTCTGTGGCGGCTTGGCGACACATCACGAACTATTTGCAATTAGATCACAAAATAATGAAAACCAGTCTGTTGTCAGATTTTAAGGTAAAAACATTGTTCTGTGTTATATAAATATTTTATAACGTTGAAATTCTCACAAGAAAGGAAAGGTGATATTCATCTCGAAATAAAACTATCAATTTAAAATCACAAGAGTTTTGCTTAACCTGGTGTATTTGGAAAGGAGACTTATGTCATACCCGCTCAAATAGCGGTCCTATTACCCCCTCCTTTTTAGGTGTTTCTTTTTAGCGCAGTCCGGCTGAAGCCGTATTAATATAACACCACAGTCATAACTCGTGAACGTGGAAGAATATTTCTATAGAAGAATACAGGAACACCTCATCGCATCGACTTTATACATGAACCGGTTCAACAGACCGCTCGTATCACGGAGTATCAGCTAAAACTCATCGAGCTGGCTCAATCAGACTCCACCGTTTAATTAATCGATCCGCCTTGGTCAGCTGGACATAGGATCAACTGGTCATTTGCGTTGGTTTCAAATTACATCTATTTTCCAACAGCTTCGAAAGTTGTCCAACAAAGCTAATAACGACACTACCTTGACCGAGGTTGTATTGGTGGGGTACCAAGGAGTGCCAACAAGATTTGTGACTGGATCGAGCGGAACATATTTTCTTTGTCATATAAATTCCTTACTTAATTTTCAGGCGTTGTTACGTGCACAACCAGCACTAGCGACACTCATACTGGGGACACACCAAGGACGTTCTTGTTTGTCACTAAAAGCCTTACTGACAGTTGAAGCAGGTTAACGACTTATAGCTATCTGCTGCAGTCGTCCAGAGATTATTCGCATTATTATATTGTTGACCCCCCTGGGTCCACAACTCCTTCAGGCCGAATACAACTAAAATTGGTGACATACCACCAAAACTGGTGACCCCGACGTGATCCTTTTGTTTTAGCTACCCCCTTCCAGTGGTAAGGAGCTAAAAACTGTCTCAATATCAGAACGAGTCATTCAAGGGTCAAGCAATAAACCTCAAGTCATTCAACAAGTCCCGACTGACGACATTAAATATTGTGACAGTTTTAGCTACCCTCCCTCCAGTGGTAAGGAGCTAGTAACTGTCTCAATAGCCGAAGGAAACATCCGCAAGAAACAAGCCACAAGTAGTAACATTCAAGAACCACAATACCTTCAATCAACAAATCAGCAAATCATCAAGAGTCTTGAATCACGTAGTTCTAGAACCAACCAGCAATCAAGTCATTCAAGAACCACAATACCTTCAATCATCAAGAGTCAAACTCAATCGAGACACCGGACATTAGCATTCAAACCCCACAACAGAAAGATCAGAAGGTTTGGTAGTTATTAAGTTTCAAATATATATATTAATTTAGTTAGTTAATTTTTCAATATTTTCTAAACCACATTGTAAACCTCTGGTTCACAAAGTGGTTCTTCCCCCCTGTCATTCTTCCTTTGATAGTTTGTGGTAGTTTGTGGTAGTTTGTGGTTTGTACCGTCGAAAGTCTGCCGTTATTTTATTTGGTGATTAATCACATTTTTCATACTGCTCTTGCAAAATGCTTGACCAATGGTCTTCTGCTGAGGACCTCTCAAACGTCACTTCTAACCACGGCAATGCCCCGCCAGCGACCGCTGGGAATGTTCCGACGAGTATATTGACTGAACCTTCCCTCAATGCAGTCTCAGTTAAAAGTATGCCGTTCTGGAGAAGCAATCCAGAATTGTGGTTCCTCCAGTTGGAGGCACAGTTTGCTATTGCGCGCATCTCACAACAGAAGACAATGTTTTATCACGCAATAGCGGGTCTTGATGAAAATATCATCAAAATTATTAGTGACATCGCTGTCAAACCTCCAGAGGGGACTGAATACGATAAGTTGAAGGAAACGTTGATCTCCAGACTCTCTGGTAGCGAAACCCGACGATTGAAGCAGCTACTGTCCGACTTGCCGTTAGGTGATGCACATCCATCTCACCTATTAAGAGAAATGCGAAATTTAAATAATAATAAATTGCCAGAGGAGGTACTCAGATCACTCTGGCTGCAACGACTGCCTACGCATATGCAGGCCATCCTTGCTTGCAATAAAGAAGACTTGGATTCGTTGGCATCATGCGCCGACACAATTGCTGAGGTTAATACTAATCCGCATGTGTATACCGTCTCGACGACTTCTGAAAGCCATAATTCTACACTTTCTTCGTTAGCTGAGGAGGTTCGGAGTTTGGCAAAATTAGTCGCGGACTCATTAATTTTGCACAAAAATCCACAAGGCCCTAGTAACTTTCAAGCTAGAAGTAAGTCCAGACAGCGATCACAATCACCATCACCCCGTTTCCAATCGGCACAAAAACATAACATTTGCTGGTATCACAAGAAGTTCGCACGTGATGCAAGGAAATGCATTCCTCCTTGTGCTTTTAAAACTACAAATTCTAGTACCAATGCGGTAGTTTCATCTTCAACAAACTAAACGGCCCTCCGCCATTGACGACGGGTGGAAGCGGCCGTCTAAATAGTCGTCTTTATCTCTTTGACAAGTCTACAAAGAAACATTTTTTAATTGACACTGGAGCTGACGTTTCGGTCATTCCGACTAGACCAGCAGATCGCTATGCAAAATCAGACCTATGCTTGGTCGCGGCAAATTCTTCTGTGATCCATACTTTTGGTAAGAAAATCCTCACTTTGGATTTAGGACTCCGGCGTGCATTTCCTTGGCAATTCATCATTGCTAACATACCTAGACCCATCTTAGGTGCAGATTTTCTAGGTCACTATGGTCTACTGGTTAATGTCAAAGAGAAATCACTTATTGACCCATTGACCTCTTTGAAATCTTCTGGACAACGAGTCACATGCCAAAATTCAGCACTTTCTGTGCTCATAAACCCAGAGGTAGAAATCGAGATCCAGAACCTGTTGCGTGAACATCAGGCCATAACTGTGGAAGCTGGTTTTATTAAGCAAGTGATACATAAGGTAACACACCGTATTATTACCAATGGACCATCCATCGCGTCTAAGGTACGTCGTCTCTCTCCGGAAAAACTGGCCACGGCCAGAAAAGAATTTGACTTTCTGTTAAAGCAGGGAATTTGCAGGCCTTCAAGTAGTAGTTGGTCCTCGCCATTACATCTGGTCAAAAAGAAGAATGGTGACTGGAGACCTTGCGGAGACTACAGGCTATTAAATGCTCGTACCGTTCCCGACCGCTATCCAATTCCGCTTATCCATGATTTCGTTTACCACCTGCAAGACTGCAAATACTTCTAAACATTAGATCTGGCTAAGGCCTACCACCAAATTCCCATTGAGCCCGAGGATATTCCAAAAACAGCTATCTGTACACCATTTGGACTCTTCGAGTTCACACGCATGACTTTCGGTCTATGCAATGCAGCACAAACCTTTCAGAGGTTCATTCACACCGTGCTCCAGGAATTTTCGTTCTGTTTCGTCTACCTCGACGACATTTTAATCGCCTCTCGGTCTAAATCAGAACATTTCACCCATTTAAAAAAATTTTTTACGCGGTTAACGGAATATGGATTAATAATAAATGTCGATAAGTGCACGTTTCTACAATCCCAAGTCAAATTCTTAGGTCACCTGGTTTCAGCGAAGGGGATTAAGCCTTCACCCGAACGCGTGGCAGCCATTGAAAATTTTAAAACGCCTAAAACCGTGAAAGACTTACGTCGTTTCCTAGGCATGATAAATTTTTATCGTAGATTCCTTCCACATGCGGCCGGCCATCAGGTCCTTCTTAACAATTATTTGACAGGTCCTAAGACGAAAGGAGTTCAAATTATCAACTGGTCTACGGATGCCATCAAAGCTTTTGAGGAGGTAAGATCCCAGTTGTCTCAAGCAACTCTCCTAGCTTTTCCCATCCTTTCAGCGGATCTGGCGTTATACGTAGACGCATCAGACTCAGCCATAGGTGCCGCGCTCCACCAAAAAGTTGAGAACCACTGGCAACCACTAGGTTTTTATTCGGCCAAATTAAACAACGCTCAACGTAATTATAGTGCTTACGACAGGGAGCTATTAGCCGCATATCAAGGCATCAAATATTTTCGATACCACCTAGAAGGAAGAATTTTTACTCTATACACGGATCACAAACCGCTGACATTTGCATTTAGGCAAAATCCAGATAAAGCCTCCCCCAGGCAATTACGGCATTTGGATTTTGTAGGTCAGTTCACTACGGACATTAGGCACGTTCCAGGCAAAGATAATATCGTCGCCGACACACTGTCACGAGTAGACGAGATCCATCTCCCCAGCGTTATAGATTTTGGTGCTATTGCGGACATCCAAATGGAGGACGAAGAATTATGCAAACTTTAAAAAAATCCCCAATATAAATTCGAGAAATTGCCAATTTTCGGCACAAATAAACAACTGTACTGTGAGGTTTCCCCTATAGGGACCAGACCTTTTATCCCACGCAAATATAGAAAACAAGTTTTCAATTCAGTACATAATCTCGCTCACCCTGGCATTCGCACGTCAAACAAAATGGTTACATCCCGCTATTTTTGGACGTCCATAAATAAAGATGTAAACTCCTGGGCTCGCGCTTGTTTAGCCTGCCAGCAGAGCAAAGTGTCAAGGCATGTCAAGACCGCTCCAGGCTCTTTTTCTCCATCGTTTCAGCGCTTTCAAAACATACACATCGACATCATTGGTCCTATGCCTCCATCTAAAGGTTTTAGATACTGTCTAACAATCATTGACAGGTTCACCAGATGGCCTGAGGCCATTCCCCTCGAATGTATCAATGCTGAAACAGTAGCGGAAGCTCTCTGCCAGAACTGGGTATCGCGTTTCGGAGTTCCCAGAACAATTGTCACAGACCAGGGACCTCAATTCGAGTCAGCACTCTTTGCTGAGCTTTCCAAGCTATTGGGCTTCGAGCGTAATCGAACGACAACCTATCATCCACAATCCAATGGTTTCCTCGAACGCTGGCACAGGACATTGAAAGCAACAATAATGGCTTACAAAGACAAATCCTGGTCAAAAGTTTTACCTTTGGCGTTACTAGGACTCAGGACAGCTTTTAGAGAGGAGTTTCAAGCCACCCCAGCAGAACTAGTCTACGGTGAGGGCTTACGGCTGCCAGGCGACTTCCTTCAAAGCTCATCAAGACTTTCTCAAAACGATTTCATCATCTCTCTTCGAAACATGTTTTCAGACATTAGACCCGTTCAGGCCTCAAACCATTCTCGGCAATCTTTGTTTAAATTCAAAGACCTCGATAATTGCTCCCATGCTTTTATTCGAACAGACTCGATTCGAGGTTCTCTCCAACCTCCTTATGATGGTCCTTACGAAATCATCGCCAGAAAAGAGAAATACTACACTCTGAAAGTAAAAAATAAGGATGTCAACGTTTCCCTAGACAGATTGAAACCTTACTTTATGGAAACGAACATCGAGTTTCATCAGGACCAACAAAAATTAAATTGCGACTCCACATTAATACACTCACCAACAAGCTTTGAAGAGCCGGTTCAGCCAGTGTCTGAAGGTTCATTTCAGCCAGTGTCTGAAAATTCAGCCACCGCTAGAGACACAAGTGACTGTACAATTCGAGAAACATCGGACTCATCTCAAACACATACAGACATTCCACTAAGCACGCCACCTAACACGAGAACCTTTCGAGGTGTTAGGTTCCTACCTGATGGAAACACAATTGTGCAACAGCAAACTACCCGAAGTGGACGAACCACACAGCCTCCGCGCAAATACAGGTATCGCTAAACCAGTGGTTTCACTGGCGGGGGAGTGTTGTGGCGGCTTGGCGACACATCACGAACTATTTGCAATTAGATCACATTTGTAGGGTTTGCGCTAAGTACAGCGAAGAACCACTTTGTGAACTAAAAGGGTGTAAAATAGTAGGCTCGATTTTTGAGATAGGAAATTTAAAAATAATGAAAACCAGTCTGTTGTCAGATTTTAAGGTAAAAACATTGTTCTGTGTTATATAAATATTTTATAACGTTGAAATTCTCACAAGAAAGGAAAGGTGATATTCATCTCGAAATAAAACTATCAACTTAAAATCACAAGAGTTTTGCTTAACCTGGTGTATTTGGAAAGGAGACTTATGTCATACCCGCTCAAATAGCGGTCCTATTACCCCCTCCTTTTTAGGTGTTTCTTTTTAGCGCAGTCCGGCTGAAGCCGTATTAATATAACACCACAGTCATAACTCGTGAACGTGGAAGAATATTTCTATAGAAGAATACAGGAACACCTCATCGCATCGACTTTATACATGAACCGGTTCAACAGACCGCTCGTATCACGGAGTATCAGCTAAAACTCATCGAGCTGGCTCAATCAGACTCCACCGTTTAATTAATCGATCCGCCTTGGTCAGCTGGACATAGGATCAACTGGTCATTTGCGTTGGTTTCAAATTACATCTATTTTCCAACAGCTTCGAAAGTTGTCCAACAAAACTAATAACGACACTACCTTGACCGAGGTTGTATTGGTGGGGTACCAAGGAGTGCCAACAAGATTTGTGACTGGATCGAGCGGAACATATTTTCTTTGTCATATAAATTCCTTACTTATTTTTCAGGCGTTGTTACGTGCACAACCAGCACTAGCGACACTCATACTGGGGACACACCAAGGACGTTCTTGTTTGTCACTAGAAGCCTTACTGACAGTTGAAGCAGGTTAACGACTTATAGCTATCTGCTGCAGTCGTCCAGAGATTATTCGCATTATTATACTGTTGACCCCCCTGGGTCCACAACTCCTTCAGGCCGAATACAACTAAAATTGGTGACATACCACCAAACCTCAATCATGGATCAATACGATAAATCTTGGTGGAAAACGCCACCTTTTGTCTTGTTCGGGCTTCTTCCTGGAGATTTTCTTCAAAGTTCTCAGTATCAATCTCAAAACGAGTTCATCATCTCGCTTCGTAATATTCTTTCAGATATCAGACCAGTTCCGGCATCGAACCATTCTTGTCCAGCCACCTTTATATTCAAGGACCTGGATAAGTGTTCTCATGTTTTTCTGAGGACAGATTCAGTCCGAGCTTCTTTGCAACCTCCCTACGAAGGTCCGTACGAAGTTGTTAAACGAAGCAAAAATTTCTTCACTATTAAAATAAAAAATAAGGAGATTAATGTTTCCATTAATCGCCTAAAACCTAGTTTTGGAGAATCACACATAATTGATCAGAATCACGATCGCTCCACCTATTCATTCTTCAAGGAATCCACCTGGACCAGAAGATCCAGTTCAGTCAGCTCCTGAAAGATCTTCTCAAATAACCCAATAAACAGGACATCTTGGTGAAAGTTCCCAGCCAGAGAGGGAATACCCCGATGTTCGACCAAACAAAAAAAATGAGGCACGTTTACAGCCTTCATCCAACATTATCGAGTCACAACGACGAATCAGATTCCTGACAGACGGTAATACATTTATACCGCATCGTATCACTCGAGCTGGACGAATCACAAGGCCGCCAAGTAATATAATAAATCACTGAAAGTATTTGTTTCGCTGGTGGGGGAGTGATGTGGCGGCGGCATACGGGACGAGCCCTCGGTATTGTCAAGTTAGACATTTGTATGGTTTTATTACGCTAAAAAAATAACACCTTGTAAATTGAAGTTGGATATATCATAGTAGGCTGGCAGTGCGTGCCAGAAAATTAAAATAAGAATGTATAAAAAATTAGGACTTCACTTGTTTTTGAGAACGAGAAGTATGCAGTCGAGTTCTGTAATTTTGATAAAATAAAATAAAAAGGAAATTTTGTAAAAAATAAAAGGCTGGCCAATAATTAATTTTAAACGATGGTCTTGTGTTTAATAAAAGAAATTATTTTAGTAAACTAATATTAACCTGTTCTTTCTTTTCTGGGTGGACTCGGATACGGAGCCTATCACAACAACCACCCCACTAAACACTTACTGTTTTATTGTTTGACGGATTAAATTCAGCAATCAATGTGCTGATTTCGTGAAACCCCATTCTAACCGGTATATCTTCTTGGGAGGAATTAATAGATTGTGACGTAAGAGCTCTCCTGCTAAGGTCAGACTTCTATAGCCGTGCTCATCGTCTACCGTTCGCGCTCGTTTAATTGTTTTTCCCTCCTTAACAGGGAGTTTTCCCACCTTAATAATTCTAATTCAGAGAGTGGACCTACCTTTTCGACATCTTCATTCCTTCATTCCTGGGAACCGGTTCGACCCCAAGGCGTCGGTATCGACCACTTTGGGAATCCCTGATCTATGGTATCGTAAAAATTGGTCTTAGACCAATTCTAGCTTTTTTACTTCAGATAACATTGTAATATTGACGAATCTTTGGGAATGCCCGGAACTAATGTGCTTTGTAAATTTTAAATCGTTCTGAAGAGCACTCATATTGCCGAGTATTATGATACAAATATCCGTGTCTGGCCAATTCTTATGATACCTGAAATGAATGCAAATCTGTGCAAATATGAATGTTGAAGTAGTTTTTCGCATATATTTCCAGAACGGTCCGTCGGACAGTAAAAATGTTTGTAACAAATTTCATAGGATTTGATATTCTGAAGAACATTTCAGTACAATAAAAAACGTGTAGGACTGATCGTTTTCACAGTAGACGTAAAAAAACAAACCAAAAGTATATGGTAACATCAAGGGGTTGCCCGATTTAGTCCATTTTCGAAATTTCATTTACAATTGCTATGAAAACACTATGTACCGCATTTGAGCACTTTACGTCAACGCGTTCTCAGGTTAAAACTATTACTTTATTTTAAGTGTTTTTATTTTACAAATTCATGCGAGCAGCTGACGCATAATCTACCCTCCGCGATGCAGCTGCCGATTTGTTTTCAACTTACTATGATGTCAACTGTTTATAAAAAAAAGTATCAGCCGGCATACTTAAAAAAAAATTTCCTTAACGTTTTCGCAGCCTCCCAAACCCACACCCACCGCGGTGCGTCAGCTGACGCTTGGTCCACTTATTAGTCATGCCAGATCTATCGAAGAAGGTAACAATCGATCGGTGTAAAAAACTACCTCCCGAACTAGAAGCTATCTCCTATAATATCAAATATACCTTAAACTTAAGATATAAATTTTTGTTTGCCCAATCACTAAATGTAGAAAACATTATACATGTTCTGTTATGATGCCATCTATTTCCAATCTATATATTCATATGGATAATCCACAAACTTAAATTGAATTATGGTGGATTTCTTTGAAGTTCAGCAGAGCAGACTAAAGTAATTAAACAAAAAAAAAAGATCCCATGTTAATGTAAGCAAGTGAAACTGAATTTTCCTGTCTCAGATGACTCAGTTTCGTTATTTTGTGATTTTAATTACTAATTAAAGTTTAGTGAGCTATTTGAATGAACTAACAACACTTTCCTCAATTTATTTTCTGTGCAAAAACCCCTAATGTTATACATGTCAGTGTCGACAATTCTCACTTAATTCTTAGATTTTTTTCAATTAAAATCTGTCTATTCATCTTTGTTCCTTTCGTTCTTATGAATTTTACAGAGCTGTGTCATTTGAAGTGAGATGACAATAGAATAGTTCGAAATGAAATGTGTACTTTCAATTCTGGTAATCCACTTTCATGAAATGTCATTGTAAAAATTTCAGAATTTAGTACTTTTGTACCTTAGAATATAGAGACAACAGGAAGTGTTGATACCTGTAAAATTCGTGTGCATGAGCGTGGATTTTTCAGCATGCCGTGAAGTAGCTCAGCATTATATTGAAGAAAGCGACAAATCTATGTTTAGCTGTCGAAAAAATCCTTCCTCCACCGAGATTTTTTACGTTTGTGACAGCTGCGAAATTCCTTAGGTATGTGGCGTAGTGACAGCGAATAAGAACATTTTCCATGGGAGCAAACGTAATATTTTCAACCATATATCTTGTTGCCCCACTCTCTATATTGATTCTACTACACGGCTGTACTGAGCGTTCACTACGGCGGCAACAGATACTAACACAACCAGAATTTGTCTACACCAAATTTGGTTTATCACACTTTCTGTACTCTCTATATTCTAAGTTTTGTACTGAGAAAAACAAAATATTTTTGCTATCAAAAATTAAATTTTAAAACCTAACGACGTATATCGAGGATAATAGAACACATATCGAGGAATGGCTGTGAATTTCTTAACGAAAAATTAAAAAACGGAAACCAGTGGAACACAAATCAAAGGATCCTTGCCAAGAACGAATCTTTATTAATAAAAAAGTCTATAAAGCTTTACGCGTTCTCGAGACGGACGGACAGCACACACTTAATATGCTCTATAATTTCATCAGAGTGGCTAAAAGTAGGTTTTTTTCCCTCGTTTCGTTTGTGTTGCTGTTGAAATAAAAACATACAAAATAAATAAAAAATAAATTTAATTAGACTTGACTTAAGCAGCCCTATGGTATAACAAGTGAAACATGAAAAACTAACTCCTTTTTCATCATAAAATTTTCATTAATCCAAGTTTATTTTCAGGAAGCGTCAGAAATGTAGTTTTTTTTTATCAGGTGTTGCAACGATTATATTGGCTCATTTTCCTAATTATTGGCTCAGATTATGCTAATATTGCGAAACAAATTTTTGGTCGGAATGTTTAAATAACATCGAATTTTAGAGACTAACAAAAATAACATGTCAACGAATTAACCTAATAAAAGCTATTACGATAGAATACTCAGAAAGCTGCTGACCACCAGGCAGACAGCGATGAAGAACCGCAATCGCCATCCTACACACATGATCATGAAAGTTTTTAGGGGACAGATACAACAGAATAAATACTCAAAATATGAACTCGTCACATCCTCGAGATGTTCTCTTTCATTTTGCAAAATATAAAAATATACAACAATTACAGACAATTACAGAATTACGGATTTTTAGTATATTTTATTATTTTATTTACTTTTCTTTTGTCTCTGTTAAGACTTAAAAATAATTTACATTAAAAAAGAACTTAAGTTACTTAGAAAAAATAGTTATAATTAATCTACATTCAAAGAAATAATTATTATTAACAATAATAATAAACGAAAATCGCTTAATTTGTATTACCACTATACTCTTTTCATTTCCGGTTTAAATAAAAAAAAATTATAGAATTTATAATCCTTACGCTATGATGGGTCTATTAAAACTCTTTTGCTCCTTAAAACAAGTTTCTCGTCGCATAATATATTTTTTTTTGTATTCAACAAATAAATTTAAATTTCTTTATATATAGGTACGAGAAATACACCACATTTATTATGTTCATAATTATTTTCCCTTTCTATTTACTTCTCTTTTACAATACTTTTGTTTTTGTTGTTTTTGCTGTTGTTATATATAAATTAAAACTTTTATAGTCCGGATCTCTCTACGATTTGGGCCTGTTCATTTTTAATCGCGCACACGGCACACATAATATCGAGAAATGTTCACGAATTTTTGTCAGATGATCGAGTTTATATTCGAGCACCCATTTTGCTTTTTTCTTGTTCGCTTTCTTCTTATCCTCTGGATTTGTTAAAGGTGGTGTTGGTGTCGGTGGCGGTAAATAACCCTCAGGTTTTCTGGAGCCACAACGTATGCATACTGCACATTGTTCGCAATGCCATCGACCTGTAAATTTTTTTTAAATTTATGATAAATAATTAAAGAAAAAATTTGATTAAAAACAAATATATTTTTTAGTGTGTATGTGATCAGTTGAACTATGTACCTTTCAACAGAACTCTTAATAAAGGAATGCCCACAATTAATACAACTTTGGGCCCGACACCTCCAAACATGAGATATATCTTAAACAATACATTATGATACTCGTAACATATTTTATTAACAAAGTTTATTTCAATTAAGCAGGGAAAGGCTTTGGCGATCGGATTTGGCTTGAGCGGCTTTCTTTGGTGAAAAGGTGGACACTTCTCGTGATTGCGCGGGATTGGTGAGTCGTGGAGAATGACTTCCTACGAGAAAAATATTCACAACAGAGCACTGATGGTCATGGAAGAAAGAACTAAAAATATATGCAAAATGTAGTAGATGAGACGTGACCCAAGGGCATGAAAATGGGTTTTCGGCGCCAAAAACGTCCCGAGAAAGTTTTTTGAATCGGGAAAAAAGTACACCACCCGATAGTACTCGGCGAGACCTTTAGGCAGCGTTCACACTGATAAGGTATGAAGTATGCAGCACGCAGTATGCAGTATTTACTGCATTGCGACTGAATTGTGTTGTGTAATACATTTCAGTTACCGCGATGAAAAGCGGTCACATCGCATGCAACTATCGGTGCTGGTTGCATGCAGTATTTACTAGTGCAGTATGTGCTGAGACGTTGAAGCGATAAGTAACTTAAACAGAAAAGTCATTCGATCTTTTTGATTGTCGATTACTATTTAAAAAAGAAAAAGAAACAAGAATACAAATTATTTCGTCATTTTGTATTTTTTTTTGGAGAACAGCTGAAGATATTACTTTCAATATAAAATTTGTGTAAGTGGTTAAAAAAATGATTGCTTGTGCGATTACATAAAAAAGGCTATTGTAAAAGTATAAATGACAACTGCATACGGCGTCTTAAAACTACCATAAAGTTACAGCTTCTTCCTCCGACGGAAACATTTTTAACACTGGCGTTGCACTCAATACCTACTGCGTCAATTTGAACAACATCGTAACCTAATATAGGTATTTGCATACTTCATACTTTATCAGTATGACCGCCGCCTTAATTTGTTATGCAACATGCGGTATTGGAACCACCTCCCCCCTCCTCCGCCGATGTTCCTCCGCATCACCCTAAAAGTATGCAGAGAAAAATTTTATTCTACGAATTTTATTCACTCAACCACCACTTTACCCTGTGTAAAAATGTTAACTTCTGCTCAGGAGGGGAAATGAATTCAACTGTAAAATTTTTCTAGTCCGAGAAGTTAACATACACATTAGGTCTGTATGTTTACTTTTGTGTAAAAAAAACTGAGTAAAAATCAAGTAAAAACTTTCTTTCGGTAGAAGGGATAACACCTTAGATCATATATCGAAAAGGATAGGCTATGCTGTGCATTTTTTCTTGCGACACCGAGGGGAAATGACAAGAGGGGTAGCACCTTGTTATTCGTTAGTTCGACAATTCTAATTTATTTCTGACATTTCAGATTTTATGACAAGTTCGGGTTTGATTTAGCGATTTTGGAGTAAATAACTAATTTAAAGTGATTTTTACTTAATAGTAGTGTGGTACAATAGTGAAATATTGTTTTGTGAACGGGATTTTATATAATCGAGACTCCGGAGTCTTGAATTATCGCGTAGAAATGCGCTGAGCTATGCTGAAGAAACAACCAGTGATATTGTCTTAGGAAATCATTTTGCAGGCAAGCGTAATTCTTTTAACAGTAAATTATAGTGTTTTAAATAAAATAAGAGTGATTTATAAAAATAAACAGCCGTGGCAAAAAAATTTAACATTTTCCAATGCCGGTTTGTTTGTTTATAATATATATTATAATTGTCATTGGCGACTTAAGTTACAGTAGCCATACAAAGGCAACGCCAAAAAATATTATCAGAAAATAAACGGGGCACAAGGAAAATTCGTACAAATGTAAAAAGTTATAAAAGTATTATAAAATTATAAACTTAAAAATTTATTTAAAAATGTTGTGATATAATGGGATCTCTTCTATTGAATTTCTTCAATACTTAATAAAAAGTTTGAACCACTAAATTATTCGCCCGATGTGAAAATATCGTAGTTTACTACTTCCATGACTAAAACGAATACATCGATGCGGTTCTACTAAATGCAGTAAAATGCTTAAGTTTTACTTCCTCATAGCCTATCCTTTTTGTTATATGATCTAAGGATAATACTAGATGAGAATGAACAACCGTTAACAGACAACTTATGAGTAAAGCCTGGGTAAATCGACGTAAATTTGTCAGCTGTCAAAAATCAAGATTAATTTTTTTATCAATTTATAATTTTTTTAATAAAATCGGACTTATTTTATTATTTCAAATGACAAACGAAAGAAAAGAATGAACTTACTCATCCACTTTACCATCCGTGCGTTCAGCCCAGTGACATATATATGTCGTAGACATTTGACGGAACTCAGCATTTCACGAAAAGTCTAGATACTAGTAGTGGGAGATGGGTGGTGGAGGGGGAGGTCGCACCCAGGCCTGCGACACATAATACACAGAGTATGATGGCGTAGTGACAGTGAATAAGAACATTTTCCATGGGAGCAAACGTAATATTTTCAACCATATATCTTGTTGCCCCGCTCTCTATATTGATTATACTACACGGCTGTACTGAGCGTTCACTACAGGGGCAACAGATACTAACACAAGCAGAATTTGACTACACAAAATTTGACTTATAACACTTCCTGTACTCTCTATATTCTAAGGTCTAGACTTTTCGTGAAATGCCGAGTTCCGTCAAATGTCTACGACATATATAAATGGACTGACTGATCACCTGTTCCATGTGGTACCAGTTTTGATTTCAGAAAGTATGCTCTTACTGCCTGTGCTAACAACTGTTGTAAACTGGCACTATATTTAAATTATTTAGGAATTTACTCATATGGATGTTCGTGGGATTTACCGAATTTACCCGAAAAGTATTTGGGACTATATGTATTATTAAATTTTAATTATGATACGAAGGAAGTGTTTTTTATAAGGATTATAAACAATTTCTCGTTCGCAATCGTTACAGTTCAGTGGGAAAGTATGCTCTCACGGAAAGCGACAGGAATATGAAAGTGGAGCCATTTGCTTTCATGTATTTTTGGTTCAATGAGCATCTATTTATATACATGTCAGTGGTTCAGCCGCACGCAGAATATCAGATTTTTACACGCCATGGCGTTCAGGTGACCGAAGCGTTGTCATTTCATAGGAAGTGTTGATGCCTGTAAAATTTGTGTGCATGAGCGTGAATTTTTTCACGGTCCCGTGAAGTAGGACAGCAATATATTGAAGAAAGAGACAAGTCTATGTTTAGCTGTCGAACGAAGTTTATCTAATTTGCAACAATTTGCTGTAATTTAAAACTAGTGAAAAGCGAAAAATATTATATTTAAAAATAGTGCTAAATAAAGTAAAGAGTGAAAGTAGTTATCTGTTGATATTATAGTGATAAATTTCTAAGTGATGTTCATGTATTTTCAGAATGAAGTGTTCGGTGAAAAATTGCCACAACAACACTAAGGTACGACGTGGGAAATCATTTTTTAGGCAAGTATAGTTATAAAATATTATTATTATATTATTATTACTTTACACACCTTTTTATATTAAATTAAATTAAAAATACATAACAAAAACGATGAAATATCGAAAAATTCCTTCATCCACCGAGATTTTTTTACGTTTATGACAGCTGAGAAACTCCCAGGGTATGTTGGCGTAGTGCATCGAATAAGAACATTTTTGGTGGGAGCAAACGCTATATTTTCAACCATATATCTTGTTGTCCCGCTCTCTATATTGATTCTACTACACGGCTTTATCGAGCTTTCACTACAGCGGCAACAGATACTAACACAACCAGAATTTGTCTACGCTAAATTTGGCTTATTACACTTCCTGACTCTTTTATTCTAAGGTGCGCTTCGTAGTTTTGACGTTTAGCGTAGTTTTATTCTTAAAGAACTTTCAAAATAGACATTTCGAATCGAAGTTCACACCAATCGTTCAATTGCTATCCCTACTTTTTCAATCATGTGATCTGCATACCGATGTGCTGAAAAGCACATCGGTGTGTACACCTGAACGCACGGCCTGTGTAAAAATGTTAACTTTTATTCAAGAGGGGAAATGCATTCAACTGTCAAATTTTTCTACTCCGAGAAGTTAACATACACATTATGGGTAAAAAACTTTCGAGTCTGTGTAAAAACTTTCGAGTAAACATGCAGACCTACAGGTCTGTTCGATGAAAGCTCCGGATAAACCTAGGGCACCCTACGGCTACACTATTTTTTTTTTTGAAAAAACCTAGGACTACTCCGAGCTTACACTCACTAGGTCTATTCGATGAAAACCCCGGGTAAACCTAGAGCTACACGGGCAACATATCTCGTTTTTGTTTTTGGTAAAAACATAGGTCTACCCCGAATTTAACTGAAAGTTTCTTGGGGTAATGGTTTGACATTTGTCACTTGAGAACTGTCACTTGCAATTTGTTGCTGATTGGGGCATATAAATTCCTTCTTGAGCAAAAGTAAGCAAAAATTAGAAGAAAATAAATAAAAGAATAGCTAAAGCACACTTTATTTGTTTTCACCCATTTTATAAATAAATTTTCACAATTAATTATACTCAGGAGAATTGTCAGACAAAAGGCACACTAGCTTTACCCCAAATTCAAAGAACTTGTTCGATGAGTGAACAAATCTCTGAATAACTATTGAAAATTTACACGGTGTTTTCATCGAACAAACCTACATATAAACTACTTCAGAGATAGTATAGTGAACGCCTTTCTTCAGTACTGCACTCTGCGAGAGCCATTCACTAAGGCAGCAATATATGAATTGTACGCTAGCAGTTAAAAAAGAAAAATTTTCACAAAATCTAAAGCTCACAAGAATCTCAAAACGTTCTGTTCTTCCGATTGCGGATTGCGCACAAACATTCGATTAAATTTTTTCAAAATTGTTGAAAACTTTATAACAAGAAATACATATACCCACAGAAATTAAGTCAATCATAATAATATGCTGGATTAAGAGAATCCTCTCAGCACACGTAATGAAGAAATACATAAAAATCTTCCCAATTAATGTACATAATATACATCTCTAATGAACTAAACCAACCGACTAAAATTTAAATAAAAGCTTACCTTCGGGAATATTTTTAATTTGAAGGCAGTATATGTGATAGCCCCTATCGCATTGCTCGCAGAATAACATTTTATTATCCTCCTGTTTCCGTTTGCATTTTATGCAGCACTTACATTCAGCACACTGCCAATTATAGGTTCTTACCCTATTTACCATTCGGCGTGGCATACTTATACAACTAGGATGCGCTAAAAACAAAATAATACAATTAAAAATTAAAGATACAATACAAAAATTCAACCAAACATACTTCTTCTACGACAAGTACCGCATCGAATAAATACTTCTGGCATGCCATTGCGATTTCTATTTTGAGGGTGGTGACAAACGAAACATTTAAAATTTTCATCTGGTGGTTCTTCTTCATCTGATAATGAGCTAGAGTCGTCTGAGTCCTAAATACACATAGAAAACCAAAAAACTTAAATCTCAACTTCAAAGTAATATAATCAAATAAAACTTACGGAATCTCCAGAACTAGAATCCGAATCACTTTCAGAAGAGCTACTATCACTTGATTCACTTTCGGAATTAGATGTTTCATCGCAATCAACTTCAGGCCTTAACCTACCAATTATTGCATCAGGTTCTTCTAAGACAGTGTTAATAGGATAGCATCTAAAAAAAATTTGTTACACGATTTTTTATATATATACAATTAAATAACCTCTACCTTAACTCTTGAGACGTGTAAGAGCGGTAATTTTCCGCAAATTGACCTGGAACGAGTGCTACAGGATATTGTGAAGGCGGCTGTTGCAATACGTTTGGACGGCTCATTTTTTTACCTACTGCTGACGGAATTTGAATAACTAAACTTTGAAGATCTAGACAAAGTCGACGATCTTCTTTTCGACTGAAAGATAAACAAATACAAAAAATATATACATAAAGTAAAATGTTTACGTAATAAATTTCAAATTCAATAAACTACTCACACTTTATTGAAGTTACTGTTCCATTTAGATGCTGATTCCAGCGCCCTTTCTCGAGCCTGAAGGCCCTTGTCAACTGCTTCGGCTGCCAACGCCTTTTGTTTTGCTTCAATATCACGCATTTGTTTCTGACGTAAATAATTTTTGTACTCCTCATACTTATCATAAAAATCACTGTACATTATATCTAGGACATCTGATGCCCATACGGCAGTTATACCTAAGTCACACATTTTCTCAGTGACTAAACCCTTCTCGCGAAGGTAATTTCTCTCTTCCATTTCGATTTGTCTTCGTGGAAGATCTGGATATTTTCTTTTAAAACTCTTAATACCTAAATACTGTGCAATTTGTTCTTGAATCATAAATGTGTCACGATTTTTTGCTGGGCAACAACCCTTTGGCGGTGGCCAATCATATTCTGCTATCATGTCCACTGTATATTCCGTTTTTCTGTAAATAATAATAATCATATAAAAAAATCAATTGTAAAATATCAATAGTTCTCCTTACCCTTCGGGTGCTGTAACTTCCATTTTCGCTCGTTTTTTAATAGTTGAACTACCCTCAAGAGCACTCGCACTACTTTGCATTGAACTTTGAGTATCCTCATTGTTTATGATTTCTGATTGTCTGGATAAAAATAATTAAAAAAAAAAATCAAGATTTTTTCAACATAGTTTGTAAAATATCTATGTATGTACCTCACAGGAGTGCATATTGAATCAGCACTCATTCGAGTATCTTCTTCAAACAACTGCAATAAGGATATCGGTTTTGGAGTCTTAGAGTCAATGGTTTTTCGACGTTCCTGAAAGAAAATGGATACAAAAATTAAATTAAAATAAAATGCAAATATTTTTAAGTACGATATCAAATGACAAATACAAATCATATTTTACCGTGCTGAAAACACCTAAAAACTCCAAAGAACTATACAATAAATTGTCGCAACTAATTCTGCTTATTGTCGACTTAGAAGGTAATATGAATTTTTAAAGAACGCTTCTTTCAATTCAACATCATTATTTTATCAATCATCCTGGAGTAAGGTCCAACATACAAATCTTCAATATACGTACTTACATACCTTTGTTCATTACAAAAAGGCCTTCCGCTCAGTAAATATGGCTATAAAACATGGAAACCCTACATAAAAATAATAAAACTGATAGAGAGTATTAAAGCCATCTAAATGCCTAGAGATCATGATCAACAAAATGGTCTCAGGCGAACCCAGGAGCAGATTGAAAAAAGTGTAGAAAAAAATTACGCCACATGGCAAGCGACTCGAGGAGATATGCGGAGAAGCGTACCAATTCAAACGTTCCATTGGACAACCATTCAAGACCAAAAGCTCAAAATTCTCACAACTCTAAGCAATTACAAAGTACGGTAGCACAAACCGTGACATTAAAGGCGATGCTACTAAAACAAAAATAAAACAGGCTGCGGATGGTTTCAAGACAGTAATGCAGAGGCGTTAAAGAAGCTCAGGGGAGGCGACTCAACAAATTTACTTAGATGCCTTCGATGCCATAAATTTGGGCATACGGGAGAATTGTGGATACATCCCTAGATGTGTGCTATTCAGCGATAAGCACGACTCGAAAGTATGTCTTAGCTCCGAAAAAAACAAAAGACCGCCACCGAGGTGTGCTAACTGCTGGGCTGTCCCGAGTACCAAAAATATAAAAATAAAAAAGAAACGATTAAGACAGTAGCTAAAGAAGAAATGACAGGCCGTAAGCAGTCGGAACAGCGAGTAACCTCATTAAACCGAACATTTCCTACGCAAACATCCTCAAAGAGAGAACGGCTTTGAACATAAGACACTCGAGATCAATAGACGAGAACGTGCTCAAAGATTATCTGAACGAAGTACAGAAGCTATTCAACTTGTCGTTTCTTGATCTCATCAAGAGCATCTTCTATCTTAGGATAAACACACAAGCTTCACTCAAAATAATGTCCATTAATATCAATTATTTGATTTCTCATGGAAAACGACTTTCCTTACTAGATATGTTGAAAAGCTCCAAGCCTCACTTTGCATTTATCTCGGAAACTAGACTAAATGACAGACACAGATTATATTTTCAAGGTTATAATGCAGTAAGAAATGATGCGGGCAAAGCCTGAACAATGGGCCTTTTTTGAATTTAGTCATACTAGCCCCAGGTGGTCCAACCTTCCTAAGGTCAGCATCAGTATTAGACTTGTTTTTGCTATCCACAAGCATTCTAAATTCAGTAAACAATCGGAAAAGTCCGACATGGCCATGACTATTGATTGCGGCCCCATCAGACTGTTTTGGGCTGATGGCTAACATTAAGATAGACAATTGTGCATTGCCACGTAGCTACGCGGAGACGGATTGGGTCGCTTTGACCTCCACAACAGCCTGAACAGAATAGCAATCCCTGAGGAAGTAAACTTAGTAAATGTCGATATAGACAAATATATTCAAATCATCACGTCTAAAATTAAAAACTTTACAGAAAGTCCTAATGACAGAGACCATAAGTGCAACCATATCTCTAAAGAGACAATTAAGCTAATAAAAACGAGGAAATCTTGGCTGAGAAGCAAAAAACGAATCTTCTACCGGAATCTAAACAGAGTAAATGTAGAGTATAATGAACTAAAGGCGAGAATAAGATGTCTGAGCCAGATAATTAGTCAGAGAGTTAAAATGGAACTGAATAAAGCATTTCAATATAGACTAAAGAACATAAACCCATCCCCATGGCGCTTAAGGAGATTGACCACATTACGGGAAGATAGTTCTTTGGCACTAGCATCGAAAATAATAACCTGAGTCACCTAAACAGGGACCTAATAGCCACAGCACAAAAATTTAAAGCTTTCAAAACTACTTTGCTGAAGTTTACTCGGTAAAATTCCAGAACTGGACAGACATCTTGGGATAAGTAAGGATAACAAATAAACTGACATTCACCACCCCTGAAGAAGTTCTGAGTTTACGAGCCAATCTAAACAACAAAAAGTCGTACCGATAACATTTCCAACTACATCCTACGTAATGCCCTAAATTATTAGACGATAAACTTGCAACCATTTTTAATCATTGTACTAACAACGGGTACTTCCCCTCAGACTGGAAAACAGCCAAATTATTGCCCATAACCAAAAAAAGAAACTCTAAATAGATAAAGGACTTTAGACCAATTGCCCTGCTATCAAACATAGGAAAACTATTCGAAAGGGTTATTGCAACTAATCTCGATAACTTCTGTGAAGAGCACGGTAAAATCCCAAATAATCAGTTCGGTTTTTAAAAAAAGCGCATTCTACAGACCATGCAGTCCTTGCTCTACTCAATAAAATCACACACAACCTTAGGAATAAAGCGTGCATGGTGTGGATGTCGACTTAGAGAAGGCCTTTGATGGTGTGTGGCATAAAGTTCCAGTTTTTAAACTATCGGAGGTCGGGTGTCCACCGGAAAGCGCCAAATTAATTGACAGTTTCTTGAACAATAGACTTGCTTCAATCTCTATATCTCAACATTCATCGAATGCAATTCATATCAAGTCAGGGGTGCCGCAGGACTCTATAAACATTTATATGTACGATTTCCCGCTTAGAAATTTAGCAACAGACAGACCAGCAGCCATCTTATATGCTGACGACATATTCATTCTTGCGCAAGATGAGAAACCTTATCGAGCAATAGAGGAGATCCAAAGGATTATACCTCAACTGACCAATTACTACAATAATTAGGGATTCAGAATAAAAGAACAAAATGTTTGCTTTCGTAATGCAACCGGCAATGGTAAGAGAAAGTAAATTCCTCTCGTTTAAGAGTAAACAATAGGCAAATACCCCTTAAAGAAGAAATAAAGTACCTGAAAATTACTCTTCACAACAGGCTACGTTTTAGCCCTCATGCCTGGAACGTACTAAAGAAGACTAAGGCGGCTACGGCGGTGTTGAGACCTCTCCTTTACCCGAAAGCTCTATAAAAAAAAACTAAGATACTCATATACATATATATAAATCACTAATTTGACCCATCATCGGCTACGGATGCTCGTCCTGGGGCCTCGGAGAGTTGTAGAGATGAGAGTTCTTTTGACACTCTCCACTCGGAATTCTTAACTCTGGGAATTTGTATTGAGAATTACCAAACTCTATATTCCACTCGACAAAACTCTCGGCTGTGTTAGTTGTGGAGAAGTAAGAAGAATATTTCTCAACTGACAGTACTGTCTGTTTTTGTTGTGCTTTGTGAAGGAACACCTAGGGTTTTCAATTAAATTATGGACTCACCGCATATCCTGGCTATGTTTACAAAAAAAATGGAAACCCTTGTAATTCTTACAGAGAAATATGGATTTTGGTGTCTCAAGATACCCGCTAAAAATTTTAAATCCCGCCTTCCAGTACAGAAGAGATGCTATAAAATTTTTAAATATGTACGTTAAAGCTTGAATGTATGATTAAATCGCATGTACATTTTGTCCCCTAATTAGATATGTAATTAGTTTAAGTCCGGTAAATAGTTTTGAAGATAACTGCAAAAGAAGCGAATCAGTTCTTCTAAGATGAAAAAATGGGGGTTTTTTGGTACAAAAATGGACATATTTTCAACTAACTAATCATTATGAAGAACTGGTAAGTCGTGGAAATTCATTTTCCATGAGAAAAATGTTCACAACAGAGTACTAATGGATGTGAAACAAAGAACGGAGGAATATATGCAAAATATAGGAACTGGGATGTGACTGAATTAGAAACTTTCGAAAGAAAGGTTGTTAGACACTGTGTAGGTAAATTTGGAAAACCATATAGCTACAAGTGGTACTCTAACAAGTTATTATATAGCGAGCCCAAAACCGTTAATGTACCTAATAAGCCTATCCACGAAAGTGCTCACGAAGACGGAAGCCCATGACAACCCTTTAATTAGAAACATCTTTAGCAAAAACAGGAACGACACACTAAGCGAAAATTACTATTTGTCACCCATTGATATGATGCAGGAAAACTCCCGTCCTGCTCTCTTGAGTAACCCCACCACACAACTAAGAGCACCCTTCTACGAGAAGGCATCCACATCAAATTACAGAGCATAATTAGTCCAAGCTCGTTAAATAATTAGAAGTGCCCTAATCCTAGGTGTGAGGAGGTATGCCAGGAGGTTTGTGGGCATTCAGACTGATTGAAGAATGACTAACCAATTAAAGGGCAATATTCAATTTTGTTCATATTATAACAGTTATTTAAGGCACAGAAAAATATATGTATATAAGCAGAAACCAATATCCCCTTATATTACATTATACATACTATAATTAAATTACTTTTGTAGGCTATCATGCAGACTGATTAGCAAGTAGGGACCTTTGAAAATGATTTAAGTTATAAAAGGAAATTTTTGGTAATTTTTAGTCGTTTGTCTTTTTATAAACAATGCACACCCTTTCGATCAAAGAAATGTAAATCCTAGGTTTAAAGTTGGCAAGGTATGTATTAAATAATAGTTATCTTCATCTTCATTTTTATTATATTTTATTTTATTTTATTTTATAATATACTGGACTGAATATACAGGGTGTCCCATAAATCAACGTCAAGCTGGAATCGGGCAATAGACCAAGTCGTAACAGTTATCAGAAAAATATGGAAAATAATCTTAGTCATGTATTTTTCAAATTAATGATTCAAAAATAAATCTTAAAAACTGACACCCTGTGATGATCTTTCAAGTCCTGTGACTGCAAATATTAACTTTTCGTCAGTTTTTTTTTCTGTGATGTAACCATAAATAACCCTTCTGTAAATTACAGTTAAAAGTCAAAGCGTAACTGCCTCAGTTTCAAATAAAAAGTTAGATTTGTGCCCAACATTGCTTTCAAAATAAATACATTACCCAACTTTAACCGACTGTACTGTAAAAAAAATGTACTACACTATTTTAGCAAGTAACATTAAAAGATGGCGCGTTTAATAAGGATTCTAAAAGACTTGCTACAATATTTCTCAGATTACGGAAACAAATATTTTTTCTTCAGGAAACCCAGTTTCGAAAAATTTCTTTTCACCTACTTTCTAGTGTACCCAAAGCTTGCCGTAAGACCGTAACTTTAAGATTCTAGTTTGTGTGAGACGGAGATTCATTGCATGACTAACAAGATAGTGACGCTAGCTCGTCAAATTATTGAGTTTTTACAAATATGCATCGTCTACTCTCCACAGAGGGCCGACTTCCAAACCAAGTACATGGTGAAGGAAGAGTTCCTTGCCTTACGAGGCCGTAAACCCAAGTAATTCGGTACGTGCAATCCAGGAAAGCACAGGAGTGCCTAAAAGTATAGCTCGCCGAATTTTACAAAAACATAAGCTCCAGAATTACGAAAGCAGTTAAATTTGTCAACAATGGAAGATTTGCCCGTCTGATAACCCGATCCTTCTTAAGAAGATGGCGAACTGGTATTGCAGCTGAAGGAAGGCAATTTGAACATCTTTTGTAAAAAATAAATTTATGCATCCAAATAATTGATGTTTAATTTTACACTTAAGGAAAATTTGTCCTAAATTCAACAAAAAGTTAGCATCTCTAACTTGAAAGCGTCACTATCTGTCTCACTGACACTTCATGTAATGACTCTCCATCTCACTCAAACTAGAATCTTAAAATTACGGTCTTACGGCATGCTTTGGGTAGACTAGAATCATTTTTAGTAGGTGAAAAGAAATTTTTCGAAACTGGGTTTCTTGAAGAAAAAAGTTTTTTTTTCGTAATCTAAGAAATATTGTAGCAAGTGTTATACCATTTTAAAAAATCATCACAGGGTGTACATTTTCTCGAAAACAAAAGAAATGTTTATAATTTGAAAAATACTTGACTTAGATTTTTTTATATTTTTCTGATAACTGTTACGACTTTGTCTATCGCCCCATTCCGGCTTGACGTTGATTTCTGGAACACCCTGTATATGTTCAGGTTGATATACCAACTGAACTTCAAGGTAGGACGAGTTGAAAAATTATCCAAGTCATATAAGAAAAAGTTTTTAGAAAACCAGAATAAACATATTGTTTAAAAAGGAAAGCTGTACAATGAATTTTTGAAGTTAGTAATTCCTATTAGTGAACTTTCTGTTGATTAATTGAATGCTCCTTTTTGATACTGTACAAGTATAGAGCCATGGGCTCGTGTTAAGTTTTGTTATGTAATTGTTAAGATAGGCTTAGTGTCAGTAAGACAAAGCGAAAGAAATATACACCGGGAGCAAGTGTACAAATACTCATGTAATTATCAGAGCTGTCATTGAAACAAATGTGATAAATGTAGGGTTTGTCTTGTGATATTAATCATAAATTGAAAATCGAGTTGTAAGCCAGGCAGCGAATATATATTTTAATAGAACCACGAAGTCATATTATAGGGCGTTTTAACTACATCGAAATCACGTAAATTTGATGAAGTGATTTCGAAATGACTGTGAGGTGTTTTCTTTCACTACCGCTGAGATGTTTTCGTTTGAGAACTGCTACACTTAAATATCAAATTGGCATGTAAAATAATCATTTACATAAACGAGACTTTTGTACTTAAAAGGATATATTGTCACATATGTAAATGTCAGTAACATTAATATAATATTTAAATTTAATTTTAAATTTCTTCCCTAAAAATTTATTGACAAATGTATGCAAGAAATGTCAAATGATACAGTTTGAGAAAAAGTGGAAACCGAAAACGGGCGCGTTCTGGTAAATTTTCGTAATTTCCGACGTAATTTCGTACGTAAAAATGAGCTGATTTCGATTAAGTCTTTTGTACTGGAAATTAGTGATTTCGGGGTGATTTCATCGAAATCATGCTGAAACAGCGATTACCAAATTTTATGTAATTTAGCCTCAATAAATATACTTTGACTTTGAGTAAGGAGATACAAGAGAAATTCTTAAAAAAATACTGGGATATGGGAGATTATATACAGAAAAACAGCTTTTATGTCAAATATGATGATAACATTCAGTCAACCTAAGGTAACAAAAAAGAGATGAGCATCTATGGAAGAAATGGATAAAAATTGAATTGTTACCTGTTAGTATAATTTACAGGTAAATGGGAGTGTAAAAAATGTTTCATAAGCATTTGAAAATTTGAAATTTATCTAAAATTTGTGCCAACACAAACAGAAGTCTGCTAAAAGTCGTCCCGATCCAGATAGGGTGTAAGTCTTTCTAAATAAGACAAAGAAGGAAAAGACCCTAGAAAAAAAGATTTGTTTTCATTTCTTTCAGGAATCACAAAGAGGTTGAAAATCCTGATGCCCTAGAGGTTATAACAATAAATCATAAATCCTAGCCGGACGCTTTTATAAAGCTTGGGATTGGCCCCTTCATTCAGTCCATCTAGGTATGGCGCCAAGGAATCTGTAACGTTTACCAGGACAGTGACAGAAAGTGAGTCACGGTTTCGGATGCCTCTCTCCATTCTCTGCACACTATACCCCATTACACCGAGAAAGAGAATTCAGGGTGGTGTTACACTACATTACCAATTTGAAGGTTGTAAGTGGCTTTTGACAGGGTTTTGAAAACAGCTTGGCTATACAAGCAGTTAGCGATGTCCTTGTTCTGGATATCTGAGTTAAGAAGATACCTTCTCGTTTCAAAGATGGCCTTGATTTTCCCCTGGAAAGCCGTGGTGTTCAAGGTGTATGACCTTTCCATACGAATGTCCTCACAGGAAGCCTGCTCCAGTGTTTTCCTCCAATTTAAAGTCGTTGTGTGTAAATAATAGGGTGTGTCACTATGGTTGAAGAAAGGGTAGATGGAATCCATTTCCTGCATACATATGTACAAATTCCATTTAATAAATGATTGATTGATTGAATGATATGAAATCCATTATTGTCGAAAAGAGACTCCAAAGAAATCTACGCTCATTTTTTTACAGTTTCAACAACAGCTTTGTACAGAGAGTCAATAATTTATTTCATGGTGAGGAATAAAAGTAATTAAGCTGGTTTGAAACCATAATCTATGACAAATCGAGCACAATCAGCCAAACGGATTATCTATGAATTGTTTTTTTGAACTCGTTATGAGAAGTGTTATTTACACTGAAACGAGTCTACGGTATATTTGGGGTAATTGGAATTTCATTGAGAACTTCTCGAAATTCACCACTTTTGAGTAATTTCTGGTAGTACTTCCGAGGTTGCACTATTTATCAGTAACAATAGCTTTTATTGCTCTTGGCTTGCTCTGTATACGTTGAGCGTCACTCTTTGGCGGTTATTTAACAGCTAGAGGAGCTTGTGCCATTGAATAAATAACTAATAAGGAAACGGCATATCGGATGAAAACCTAAGCCACTCGGCGACATGCATTAGTGTGCTGTGTTTGTATGTTCTTGGCGTTGCCTTTGTTCGACTGACGTATTTTAGCCACCAATGACAATTCAATTGTAAACAAACAAACCGGCATTGGTAAAATGTTAAATTTTTTGCCATGGCTATTTATTTTTGTAAATATTTCCCTTTTATTTTGCTAGAAACACTATAATTAATTAGTAAAGCTATTAAAGTTACTTGAAGAATGCTTTCCCACGACAATAACTTTGTTCGTTCCTGCAGCACAGCACAGCGCACTTCATTATGATAATTTAAGACTCCGGAGTCTCTATTACACAAAATATCGTTCACTACTATTACGTAAAAATCACGTTTAATTATTTATTTTTCACAATATCGTGAATTCAAATCCGACAACTTCTTATCAAAATTATGGAAATGTCAGAATGTTGAACTGACACAAAATAGCTACTAGGCCCTCTTGTCATCCCCCCCCCCCCTCCCCCCATAGGGCACACTGTCATTGAAATGCTTAAACACGTACACTGTACTCGCACGATACCCCGCTTCCTTATTAGTTATTTATTCAATGGTTTGTGCACGTTTTCGCTCACGACAGACTCACGATCCCTCAGTTGAAGGCTTCGGCATGATCAAACCCAACTAGAAAGAAAGCTAAAATTGCACTAATATCAATTGTTACGATTCCCTCCCAGATGAATGCCCGTAAGTAATTTTGTGTGGTCACCCCTTTGTGTAATTTTGATTGTGAAATTAGTTTTTCATTTCTAGAACGGTTCATCGGACAGTAAAAATTATTATAACAAATTTCATAGAATTTCATATACTGAAGAGCTTTTCAATAAAAGAAAACAGTTTGAACTGACCCGTTTGCACATATATTCGTAAAAAAACTCAATTTTTGTATAGGAATACCAAGAAGGGGTTGACCGATTTAGTCTATTTTTGAAACTACATTTACTATTTTTATGAAAACGCCGTGTACAAAATCCAGTTCTCAGGCAACTTCAACTTAAATCTACAATTTTTTTTAAAAATCTAAACGTCACTATTTTTTGAGTTATAATTTAATTTGCGAAATGTTTTTAAAAATGAATTTATTCTAAAATGATTTCAGCTGATATGAATAGGTGCTCTTGGTATTCACTTCAAATGGACGAATCTTTGGATGTAACGGGGACATCTTAATTAATGGTAATAACAAGAATGGTTTTCGAAGACTACTCTGTGAAAGAAGAAATACTGCGCCTTTTGCCAATGAAAGAAAGAAAGAACGAGAGGTGAAGATATTTATCAAGTTTTTAAAAATTATGTTTTGGAACAACAACTTCCCTTACATAAATTATCTTCAATTACAACTGACGGAGCTCCAGCAATGATAGGTAAAAATAAAGGATTTATAACTTTATGTAGAAAAGATGAATCATTTCCAAATTTTATTGCTTACCATTGAATAATACATCAGCAATTTCTGTGTGCTAAAGTTTTGGGCCTCATAACAAAAATTATAAATTCTCTAAGAGCTGCTCCATTACAGCACAGACTTTTTAAAAAGCTATTGGAAGAT
Source organism: Dioctria linearis (assembly GCA_963930735.1). Lineage (NCBI taxonomy): Eukaryota > Metazoa > Arthropoda > Insecta > Diptera > Asilidae > Dioctria > Dioctria linearis. The sequence goes on from OZ005742.1 coordinate 225,094,563, forward strand.
GATGATGCTGAGTTTTCAGACTTAATAACTTACACAGAAGTGAGGTGGCTTAGCAAAGGCAAAGTATTAGACCGGTTTCTTAATTTGATTGCCGCAATAAAAGATTTTCTTGAACAAAAAGGGGAAATTTATAACGAACTTGAAGATCCTCACTAGCTAGGTGACTTAGCTTTTTTAGCTGATATTTGTCAGAAATTAAATCAGTTAAATCTTGAACTACAAGGTAAAGATAAATATCTAGTAGATATGGTAAGTGCAAGTAAAGCATTTAAAGGTAAATTGGCCCTTTGGAGTTCGCACTTTCAAAAAAATGCTTTGACTCATTTTCCACACATGTCGAAAATATTTCTAGAAAATCATTTAGATTCTCGAACGTATGTTGATTATCTAACAAAATTAAATAATGAGTTTAATGGAAGATTTAATCAATTTGACGACTTGTAATCGATTTTATTTTTCTTTCAAAATCCAATGATTAATGTTGACATTACTACTGATAAATGGATTTAATGCAACAAATTTAGAAAATTTAGAACTGGAAATTGTAGAATTACAAAATGACGTCGTTTTAAAGGCTATTAACATGGGCAAGGAATTTTGGAAATTAGTTCAAGCATGTAAATATCCAATAATAAAAAATTCTGCACTGAAGCTAAAATCTTTTTTTGAATCGACTTACTTAAGTGAAGCGACATTTTCTACAATGCAATTCATCAAAAAAAGGTTTAGATCACGTCTTACAGATGAAAATTTGAATGATAGTTTAAGAGTAGCAGTATCAAATTACTATCCTGATTTTGAAAAATTATGTCAAGAAATACAGTCCAAAGCTTCTCATTAACTGTTAATAATTTTTTACGTATTACGTAACAAATGTCGTTCAATAAAATTGTTATTACAAATTTTTATTGTTATTTTAATTTAACCTACAAAATAAAATCGAAATTAAAAATGACACAAATTAAATGCAAAAAAAAACAATCTTAAGAAAGTATAATGAAGGATTAAAAAAGAATTAAAAATATATTTAACAATAAGCATATAGGATGTCATTACATATTGTTGCGCCAACAACGTTCATGAAAATTTTTAATTGCGCCCTTGCTTTTAAAAAGGTTGGCCACCCCTCTAAGGGCTAAAACACAATGTGAGCGACACAACAAATAACGCCGTCATTTGATTCTAATAACACGTTGATTTGTAATTATAAAATAAAATGTTGACGACACCGTTCGACGTCGAAGTTAAATGAAACTTGACATTTGTTGGGGGTAAAGGATGCGTTTAGCAAATTTAAGATTTTGGGTTGCGTTCATATGCATTGTTTAACGTTTATCGTAATAATGTTTGACTTGATAGATTAAAACTATCAGCAAATAAGTTATACCATGGAAAATATCAAAGTTAGTTAAATTAAAAATGCCAAAAATTTAATTGGTAAAATGCGACCGTATTTTATACGAAAAAAAGTATCGGCATAGAAACTCAACTCTGGCCGAGTGTTTTTTTTTACCATTGGCTCTGTTTTTTAAACTCTTCATAACACAAAAACGCCGCACAAGCAGGTCCTAATAATCTTTTTTTAATTTATTCGTCTTTTTTCCCTATTTCTAATTTAGGACCCAAATGAAATAACTTTAATTACGGATTGAGAATTCTTGTCGCGCTCGTGTCGTTCCCACTATTTTTCACCGACGTTTTGTCGACTTTTTTTTATGATCGTACAAAGCTATAAAGAATCTATCCATCTACATATGATCATTCAGAGCTAAAATTGAAGCCATCATTTGGCTTTTATGACCATTCTGAGCTAAAAACGAGAGTTTCAGTTTTGATTCATTTAGAGTTCAAAACAAGTGCTCCTCTGTAAAGACATACCTATGTCAAAAGGAGGTCAAATGGAGCTGATAACGAGCGCTCCTGTCATCCTAACGAAGCGCTTTCCGATTACTCGTGGGATGATCGCCTTTCCTACTGGTTTGAATATTTAGATTTTTTTTTATTTGAATTTGTAAAAGAATTGTTTATTATGTTTATTTGAAACAATTAATGATTTAAGTTGTACGAAAATTATATATTCAATGAAATTTTAAAATAAGACCTTTCCTAAAAATGTCTCGCATTAGTTCTTCTTGCATCATAAAATAACACCAATGAAAATATTACTTCATTTGTTCAAAATTTGTATCTGGATATAATTAAAAATTATAACGTGTCAAAAATAATAATAAAGAAATCACCCCATACGAAAATACTGCCCCCCCCCCCCCTATCTCTCTTACAATAATAATGAATGAAGCATCAAAATAATTGAAGGCAATCAATCGTATAATGAAAGAGGAAATCTACTTCAAATAAAAATAGGAAGTAAGAGCAAAGTGTAAAACAGGCGTACGTACACACGTGTATATCAGGCATGGAATGTGTAGCATAAATTTTGACTCGCAATCAGCGAAGAATTACATATAAAAAGCACCCCACCACACCATATGGCGTGTGCTACTATTTTTATCAATCATAAACAACAGCGCGAGGAAGGAAAGTGAATCTATCAAAGAGAGCACATAACAAATGAAAAGCAAAGTTCATTGGCATGAAAGAGATAAAGTGAATCCAGTGAACGACACAACGGGCTCATGGCAATGGCATGTGGCAAAAGGAAGTCTACGGGACCATGTCTAGTCCACTGTAGCCGCAAGCACATCACCAAGAAGAGGTAAATATTTTCGACTGTATAAGAGAGTAACCGAGTCCACTTGTACATAATAAAAACTGCCTGCGAGCGGCTGCGGGCTAACTAAACAATACTTTGACAATAATATACTAAAAGGCCTGCAGCCAGATCGCCGACATTTGGTTTGACTTATGCTTGTTCCGCAGCGCGGGTATTATGTACATAGAGTGGAGCATTATCGACTTTTTAAGGCCTCAACTCCTCAGCAGAAATGTATTCATCTACACAAAATCAATCGAACAAAGCTGTTCAATATTATCGAAACGTATGCTAAAAAAATAAAATAAAATTTCTGCACACATACATTATACATACACATTCACATATAGGTTTGTGTAGTGTAAAAATGAAGTTATATCGTCGCACAATGCCTTATTATTGATAGGGGTTAGAAGAGAAAAGTCTCGATCAGCTCCGCAAAATAACTAATTAACGAAATACAATTTTCACGATGAGTATTTATATTAGTTTAAAATGGAATTAGTGCTAGCAATTACTAGCATTAGTGTCATAAAAAATACCGAACATCATTTCAATCTATGACAGTTAGTGTTTTAAGCACTAACATATAAAAGAATGGACTGAGCGTTCTTGCTTCAAAAATGGCACAAATTATTGAACAGGCTGTGAAAATCCTTTATTTCGTGCAATTGCACACCGATTCATAATATATTATTATTTGTCGATTGGAAACACTAAAGATATTGAAAAATAGTATTGCATGAAATTAAAATTATTTAGGAAGCTAAACTTGTTTTAATTAACACAAAAATCAATTTTTAATATTACTGAAAAATGTGCTCCTCTGCAGATTTGTTGTCAAATTTCATTGAGCTTGTAAGAGATAGACGTATATAAACAATATATTTGTCTGAATTTTTATGTCAATTCCAATGCATTCCAATTAATACAGCTGTGCTGTTTCCAAAATTGGTTAAAGTTAAGTGTACATTTTGAGCTTGAAAGGTGGTTTTAAGTCACTGACAAATAATAAGAATGGACTGAGTCATCCTATCCGATTTCTATAGCCAAAACTGGCACAAATTTTGGCTAAAATCTATTTGTCTCTTTCAAGCTCAAAATGTAAATTTGGCGATATAGCTGGCAGAAAAGCTCCAATTGTGTTTCAAGCACTGACATATAATAAGAATGGACTGAGCCATCCTATCTAATTCCTATAGTCAAAAATGGCACAAATTTTTGCTAAAATCTATTTGTCTCTTTCAAGCTCAAAATGTACACTGAACTGTAACCAATTTTGGAAACAGTACGGCTGTATTGATTGGAATACATCGGAATTGACATAAAAATGCTGACAAATATATTATTTATTTACGTCTATCTCTTACAATTTCAAGCATATTTGACATCAAATCTGCAGATGAACACATTTTTCAGTAATATTAAAAATTAATTTGTGTGTTAATTAAAACGAGTTTAACTTCCTTTTCATTTAATGCAATACTATTTTATAACATCTTTTGTGTTTCCAATCGACAAATAATATTTAATTATAAATCGGTGTGCAATTGGACGAAATAAAGTGTTTTCACAGCCTGTTCAATATTTGTGCCATTTTTGAAGCAAGAACGCTCAGTCCATTCTTATTATATGTCAGTGGTTTCAGGCCTGACACGTTTTCATTTCCATAATTCTCATTTTTATGGCACGGAACCAAAGTTAACTTAATAATAAGTTAAGAAGAAGGCGAGATTTCCGAGTGTTTTACATTTAAAATGTGCACGGAAACAAAAGGAAGACAGAAAAAAAAATCTAACTCTCTTTAAAACTTTTATGAATAAACTAAAAAATGTGAAAGCGCAGATTGCATGCGACGAAACAAAATGGCAAATATTTCATTTTCGTAAATAAGGGGCGGAGTTTTCATGTTTTACTCTGATAAAATGCTCCCGCGCTTCAGTGATGTCAATCAGACGCTTGGGAAAATATCTGCGTTTCGATAGAAAAAAATCCCTAGAATTTCCCTAAATAATTGGCTTAATTTTAAAATAAACAAACAGTATTATTTTGTTTCATAAATAAATCTTATTTATTTATTTATTATTTAAAAGTAACAAGGATCTTCAAAGATAAAATAAACAATCCCCTGTGCGTTTGATACAATACAACGAAAAAATTTAGAAAATATGGCCATTATGTACATATGGGATTTTGGCATTTTTTGTATAGGCTTTGCTGCCCAGGGAGGGGGGGGGTACAAATTTAAAAAGTTTACGTCATTTAAATGCTTAATCGGAGCCTACATATATATTCTGTTTAACTGATGTAGAGACAGAAAATAAAACAGGGTCACAAGCTGTTTTAAGATATTAAGTAATAATACTGATCCAATAATTTCACCGTAACAGATGAGCATAAAAACTTAATGCGAAAATCTTCCCTGTACAAAACTAATTAGCACTATTATTTAATTAAAAGTCAAAGATGAAGCTAGAATTGGTCTAAGACCAAATCTTATGATACCCTACTAGATGAATGCCCGTATTAAATTTCGTATGGTCACCGATCTATTCAAGTTTTATTTTTGAAGTTGTGTTTCGCATATATTTCTAGAACGGTTTGTCGGACAGAAAAAATGATTATAACCAATTTTATAGGATTTCGTATTCTGAAGAAGTTTTTAGTACACTAAAAATGTCTTGGACTGATCGTTTTCATGCGGACCTTACACGTTCAATAATAATGTCATTACTTTATCGGAATGACATTAATAATGATCGTGTAAGGTTCACAGATATGATAAATGATAGTCAGTAATGGTGATATCCGGATTTTCTGATATTTAGGCATCATTACTGAAATATAGTGGGGATATTGTCATTAATAATGACAGTCTAGGGTGCGCGCTTCATTACTGCCTTCATTTCTCAGTTCAGTTCTAATTTTTGTAGAGGTATAATGTAATTTAAAGATGGATAGTGATGGTGACAGTGAGTTTTTTTTGTACTCACTCTGCTACGGCGGAATGTCCTGAGGCTGAGTGTATTAAACAAGAGAGGGAGCTTCTTAGGAGCTTCGTTGAGGCCTTTGAAAGCCTGCCGAAATTACGGAATCCAACAAATCAGTTTTATAAAAACAAATCAAAAAGGAATTTAGCTCCAGACAAACTGTTAAGCATTTATATGAAAATAGAACCAGGTTCTAAACGTCCAGATGTTACAAGAAAAATAAACACCCTCCGGTCTAATTACCGAAAAGAACTTGAAATGATCGTATCATCGAAGAGATCGGGAATAAATGTCAATGACGTGTACGTGGGTATTTCATGCTCATCAGTTGCTGGACAGAATCGAACATCCTGTTAATGCAAGTGTACAACAGGTGAGCAACATAAGTGTAATTGCATATTTTTAAGATAATCATTATTGGGTAAGAAAATTTGTATTAATATTGTTGGGAAAAAAATTCGAGTTAATGGAAACCATGCTTAAGGAGTATTTATTGTTTTTTTTTTTTTTTTTTTTTTTTTGATAGCGTTAAAATTACAGAAATAGAAAAGAACATTTTTTTTAATCAGCTACAATCAGCTTAATTTTCATATATTCTAACTAGGGGGAGCCCGTCGGCGTTGTCCGGCGATAATATAGATACCTAGATGGGTGGTTATAGATGCATAATATCCAAGCTATTAACTGACTCGGTCGCGTGATTCCGTACTCTAGGATTTCACTCTGTATGTGTGCGTGTATGAGTGCGCGTGCATACATTCATATGTGTGCCAGTGTTTCTACGTCGACGTCGACGCGTTCTCATGCAGTGCTCAAACATATAGTAAAACACGAAATTTTTGTATGGCAACCATACGAAGGAATTGCCCGATTGGTCCCGTTTTCGAACTGTATGTGCAATTTTTATGAAAACGCCGGATTTAGTCAATTTTTAAAATTTTATTTACCATTGCTATGAAAACACTATCTTTCAAGCTGAAGCCAACCAAACACATTTACAAAATTTCTTTGAAATCGGTTCGACGGTTTCGGAGATTAGCGTGTATAAACACAGTGACACGTGATTTTTATATAAGTATTAAGATAAGCAGTATGGAACAAATAATAAAAAATAATTTTAAAATTTTAATTTCGCTTTGTACTTAATGCTAAAATTATAGCAATTCCAGCTTTTCTGTGAGTATCCATTACAATAATTTATACAAGATAAATAAACTTCTGGCTCGATGAATTGAGACATACTGAAAGAAATACTGTCATTTTTAATGATAGTGTAAGGTTTCAACATAATGACAGAGTAATGAAATAAGACTTCCGGAAGTAATGAAATTACTGTTAATGACATTATTACTGATCGTGTACTGTCCGCATCACAGTATACGTAAAAAACCTAAATTTTTATATGGCAACACCAAGAAGGAGTTGCCCGACTTAGTCCATTTTTAAATTTTATTTGCTAGTATAATGAAAACACATTGTACCAAATTTCAGCTCTCTATATCTATGCGTTCTCAGGCAGTGTCCAAATATATAGTGGAAAACGAAAGTTTTGTATGGCAACCCCACGAAAAAGTTACCCGATTTGTCTCATTTTCGAACTTAATTTTTTTTAAAGTCCGTGTACAAAATTTCAGCTGTCTAAGTATACGCGTTCTCGAGTTATCATGCGCACAGACAGACGGACCGGCAAAAATCAAAAAACCTTTTAATATTATGCGTGGGTGTCCAATCCATTTTGCTCTATCATCATTATTTCGAGGTGTTACAAACGGAATGATAAACTTAGTATACCCTATGATTTCATCTAGGGTATAAAAATGCAATCATACATATTTCGTGATCTGTAGTGAACGCATCAATCATAGTGACTGCCTTATTATAGTGACGATAGTGATACCTAATTGTTCGGTATATAATTCCCAAAATTTGTGTATTTTTGTCAAGTGTTTTACAAATGGGGATTCGTAAGCAAGGTATGTACAACATTTATGGCAAATACATTGCCTATTTTTGCGTCATTGTAGTTGTAATGTAACTGCGACAACACGCAGTTTTCTTATGTATTTGCTTTAGATATTTCACAATTTCTTTCAATGTTTTAGTTACTTGTCGTTTATTGTTCCGAAACAAATGTTTGCGCAATAGATAGCTGAGACCTTACTTTAATTGAATCTTTTAACAGTTTATCCAACTCTTTTTAACTTTTCGAGTAATTTAGTGCTACACTCACATAGTAAATGCCTACGCTCATGTTACTCGCGCTAAATTTTTGGATTATTTGTAGTTATTAGATTTTGTTGTTATAGGTACAAGCCATCAGTGCATGTTTTCACGCATGTATATCTTTAATATTTGGCTTAAATATTCCGGGGGAAAACTGATGCTACGGAAAGAATCCAACACGTTTTTGATGATGTTATTGAAAATTTATCCATAGAAGACAAGGAGAATATGAATTTTGCAAGTTTAACTGCTCATATCAAATATATATACACAAAAATTACAGAGCTGTGGCGGAAACATCATTATATAAAAAGTAGTAGAAAACCATACCGCTTGGACAGCGCCAAGCAATCAAAGTCAGAGATCAGCCACCTAAGAAACGAAGACGACCGACGAAAGATTTCGGAGAGTATTCGATACGGACGAAGCAAAGAAGAACAGTTAAAATAGCTATGATTGACGAGTCTGCGGCTGCGGTCTTAGGCGATAGCTCTTTAAACCCCAATATTGCAACTGAAGCCGTTGTAAATACTTCTTTCTCTTATTATGGAGGCAAAACTAACGAAGCACCAATATTTCTTATTAAGAACTTAGTTGATTCTAAGTTGTCCAAAAACATATTTCCCTGTTATAAGAGAATATTAAAGGAGAAGAAACTGTCCTATCCCGACCCGGAAAAAATTACTGTGACGGAGCCATCTGCCGAAGTCGACTTACAGGCTTTCTTAAATCACACGGCTTCGAGGATTTTTGAATTGATGACAGTACAGGTCAGAGCGAGTATAAAAAAAAACTTTTGTGACACTAATGTAGATGATAGCAATATGTTTGTAACTTCATATGTTCCATTACAGCTTTTGGTAATATCCAAAACAACAAAGATCATATTATTTGAAAAATTCCTCGTCCTTCTTCGACACGATACTCTCGGTCAATAAGATTTCAATTTAAAGAGGAAACAACTGCAGTCTCTGTCGAAGAAGAACGATATTTTAATGAAAAAATTAGCGCATTAATAATTAATAACAGAAATTGGACTTTTCAGCATAACTTGCAATTAACCATGGTCGAAGAAAAGGTGTGCAATGCGCTAAGTGAGACCTCTTCAACAAAATGTTATATATGTCAGGCATCTCTAGAGATGAATGACATAGAATATTGCTTAACCAAATCAGGAAATGAAGCCCGCTTTGTTTCCGGATTGTCACCACTTCACTCATGGATTAGATTTTTTGAATTTTTTCTTACATGTTTCTTATAGGTTAAATATAAACAAATGGCAAGTTGGGAGTCAGGAAGAGAAAAAACAATTCGCAGAAAGAAAAAAAAATTATCAAACTCAATTTAGAGAAAAGTTGTGTTTAAAAGTTGATAAACCTAAAGCTAGGGGCAGTGGGACATCTAATGATGGCTATACCGCTAAAAGAATTTTGGGAATCCTGATATTGCTGCTGAAATTATAGGAATTGACAAAAACTTAATTGAAAGGTGTGCCACAATTTTGCAGACCTTAGTGTCAGGCTAAAGATAAATACCAATAAATTTAAGGAATTTTCTCTACAAACTGTTAGAAAAATTGTTCAGCATATGCCTGGTATTATCTGCCAGCCTTTGTTCACAAAATATTAGTGCATGGATCTGAAGTTATACACCATGCATTACTACCAATCGGTGAACTTTCGGAAGAAGCTGCAGAAGCAAGAAATAAGGACATTAAAATGTTTAGGCTTCGCCACACCCGAAAAATGTATGTCGGGAACTGTAACAAATATGGACTTAGGACTTATGAAATAGGATTCTCTCATGCTCTGTTCAAGTCCATTTCATCAAAAGCTGCCCTGAACTAATAAGTTTTTGAAATTAATTATTATATTTTTATTGTTTTTTTTTTGCAATTTTAAGCATATAATAAGTAAAAAAGTAAGAATTGGTCTAAGACCAATTCTTATGATAGCCTAGACTAAATGAATGCGCGTATTAAATTTCGTATGATCACCGATCTATTCAAGTTTGATTTTTGAAGTTGTTTTTCGCATATATTTCTAGAACGGTTTGTCGCACAGAAAAAATGATTATAACCAATTTTATAGGATTTCGTATTCTGCAGAAGTTTTTAGTACAATAAAAATGTCTTTGACTGATCGTTTTCAAAGTATACGTAAAAAACCTAAATTTTTATATGGCAACACCAAGAAGGAGTTGCCCGATTTGTCTCATTTCGAACTTAATTTTACTTTTTTTTTTAAAGTCTGTGTACAAAATTTCAGCTCTCTAAGTATGTATACGCGCTCTCGAGTTATCGTGCGCACAGACGGACGGACGGACGGACATGCGAAAATCAAAATAACTTTTAATATTATGCGTGGGTGTCCAATCCATTTTGCTCTACCATCATTATTTCGAGGTGTTACAAACGGAACGACAAACTTAGTATATCCCATAGATTTCATCTAGGGTATAAAAATAGTAATTACGTTTTTTTTTCAATTTCCATTAGTAATAATAATAATTTTCATGATATTAGGCACAATTTTAGAAGGCTACCTCTCTGTTGCATGTTATCTGCTCCAGTGGCCGGATTCACTAACTCGGAGAGTTATGGAATTGTGGAGAGTTCTTTTGCCACTTAACTCTTCACTCGGAATTCTGTAACTCGGGGAATTTGTATTGAGATTTACCAAACTCTCTATTCCACTCGACAAAACTCTCGGCTGCGTTAGTTGTGGAGAAGTAAGAAAAATATTTTTCAACTGACAGTATTGTCTGCTTTTATTGTCCTTATATCCTGACTATGTTTGGAAAAACAAATTATGGAAATCCTTGCAATACTTACAGAGAAATAAGGATTTTGGTGACAAGGTACCCGGTAAAAATTTTGAATTACGCGAAAATGGTCAATTTGGTCGTCTTCCAGTACAAAAGAGATGCTAAAAATATTTAAATATGCACGTTAAAGCTTGAATGTAAGATTAAATCGCATCTACATTTTGTACCCTAATTAGATATGTAATTATTAGTATTTTGGACAACCCCCAATGGGGGTGGTACGACCAAGAGACACACCAAGGAGGCGTTGCCCGATTCTATTTTTTAAATTATATTAACTATTTCTATGCAAACGCCTCGTACACAATTTCAGTTATTATATTATTATTATTAAATTTGCAAAGCCCTCGAGTATCGTGAAGATAGACAGACGAACATGAAAATAACTTTTAATATTATGCTTGGGTGTCCAGTCCATTTTACTCTATAGTCTACCATCATTATGTGTTGCAAACGGAATGACAAACTTAATATACGCTATTTTCATCATCTAGGGTATAAAAACTTCTTTTCTGCTCTTCGGCACTTTTCATAATTCGCTGATTTTTCCACAAAAGATTAAAGCTTTTGAATATGCATTTGCTCGAAAAGTCTCGTATTGTTCGTTGCAGATGTAATTTTTGTATATCAGGTTCTAGATTCAATACCAGCCACCAGCCATATAAAATTTGTATACTCTGCTCTGGTATTGCATGCGATATCTAGTTCTTGTGCCATCTATGGTACTAGGCAAGAGCAGCTTGAACCAGTAAGCCATATGTTCATCCCTGTTCATAATAACGTACATGTCGGAGTAATTACTTAAAAAACAAAAACTGTCTATATGTCGTCTTATCGTTTCTATTTTATATTTTTGTTGCACGTTTTTTTCTTCAATCAATGTGCATATACTTTGTTATATACATACTAACACTGACCTAATTGAAGAAATTCAATTAGTACGTGTCCACTTTTTAGACTTGTACACAACTCAAAGTTAATTTGATACTCAATAGATAGTGAATAGAATATTAATGCCGAACACAGAGTGTGAAGCATTATTATGAAATGATAAACATTTTATCATGACCAATTTTACTTCATTAGATCTCAATTATAAAAGAATTTCTATATTAGAGAACTTTCGATTTTTTTTTTTTAATACCCTAGAGGAAATCATAGGTTATGTTATGTAAATCTATTATTCCGAAGAAAAGAAATAAAAAAATAGCTAGAGCACATTTTATTTGTCTTCACCCTTCTTCTTCTTCATCTCTTGGTTCGGAGACAAAACTTTGGGCTCCACTAATTGGAAGCTGGAGTTTCCTCTCCCTGGCTCGACCTTACGAGGTATAACGCCAAAAAGTGGGATGATAATAGTAGTTGGGGGACCAATTAAAAGTTTTCACAATAATGTGAGGTTGTGTTTGCGACGCCACGCACCTGTGCTGATTTAACAATTGTTTTTATATATATATTTTTTTTTTTTAATTGGGTTATGTAGTTAAAACTTTTAGAATATTAGTTATATTTGTTTAGATTATTTGTTAGCTCCATTTTGGAGTGATTAAACATAATTAAATATGTTCAATATAGTGGTAAGCTCCATTTTGGAGTATTTAATTTTATTTAGTTGTTACCAGCTCGAAGGCTTTGACAGAAGTGTTGTCTTCACCCATTTTATAAATAACTTTTTACAATTAATTATACTCGGGAGAACTGTCAGAGAAATGTCATTACACTAGATTTACCCGGAGTGCGTTCCAAAAAATAGCTACAGTTACAGCTGACTTCAATCAAAACCCAGTAGTCAACTGAATTATGTTAGCTGAGTTGAATTTTGTGTGTTATGAAGTCAGCCGTAGTCAACTATGGCTATGTTTTGGAATGCATACCCGGTATTTTGAAAACTTGTTCGATGAACGCAAATATTGGAGGGGAAAATTTACCCGGTGTTTTCATCGAACAAACCTTATATAACTTCTTTTCTAGCCCTCTAGCTTTCAGTAGAAGTGCTCGCTTTTATATGCCGCTAGAATTTTGATACAGCTAATTGCAAAGAATACAGATTTCAAGATCCGCAAAAATTTGCTTACATCTTGAGCGAGGAAAAACGCATGCCATCAAAAATGAATATTTATTTCCTTTTTACTTTTTTTTTCCTTCTACGCCACAGCAAAGATTTATTTAGTTATTACACTATTATACTACTATGATACAATTTTTAACGAGTTTGTTTGGTACTTGTCGCCAAACAAAGCATACAAATTTTACATTTATTTTGATCAATTTTTAAAGCTGAATTTGTCAATAAAAATAAAAACTAACACTTGCTATGATGATTTCAAATTATCATCGGAGAATCGAACACGCTTGTTAAACAAGTCATCCGGTAAATGGCAGGTCGTATCCATAATGATAGATAAATATGCACGTTGTCAGGTACCATACTGAATCTACTTTAATTAGATTTACATCAAAAAAAGAAGGCCATACTTACTGCTCAGTGCTCAGCCATAAAATGGAAAGCACAAATTTGCTCAAATCACATCATTTTGAAATATTCCATTCAAAATTATTTTAAACGATACACAACAATAGCAGTCTGGTTTCGAGCCCATTGAAAAGAAAAAAATGTACACAGATGGATTCTAAATGTAAGGGTATAGCAGACGTGGATGTTTATGAGGTACAAAGATTCTGCTAGTCATGATTTGTCTGAAATTTGCGATATTAGAATCTAATTTTGACAATGCCTTTGCCTCGCCAAATTTTCAACCTCAAAATAGCAACATCAGTCATATGAACAACTCTCATAACGTGTCATTCACTATCCCATCGCTCGATTGTGGTTGTTTCCCGCAGCTATGGAAAAACTCTTTTATTATACCTATCCACAATAAAGGTAGTAAAAATGAAATTTCTAACTATAGACCAATAATCTTACATGCCCAAATTATTCGAATCTATCATTTACTGTCAACTATCAACTTCCTGTAAGAATTTGCTCGCTTCAAACCAACATGGGTTTATTTCGGATACCATTGGCGGGTTGGCAAAAGACTATCCGCCAGATTGTATTTATACAGACTTTAGTAAAGCCTTTGAGAAGTTATCGCACTCTGTGATACTCTTTAAAATGGAGAAGTATAGGTTTCCCCCAACATTTCTAAAATGGACGGAGTTTTATGTAGATAACAGAACATACCAAATCTTATTCCGCCATTCCATCTCTAGAGTCTTGAAGGCATCGTCTGGCGGTCCTCAAAGGAGTCACTTGGGCGCCTTGTTCTTTATTCTGTCTATTGACAACATTGTCTCTGTTATGAGGTACTGTAAGGTCTTAATTTATGCTGACGATGTTAAGCTTTTCGCTCAGATTAAATGTGTTAACGATTCTGAACAGTTACAGGGTAAATTTCACAAATTTTACATTTGGTGCAAGAGCAATAATTTGGTACTCAATATCGACAAATATGAGGTTATGACTTTCCATAGGAATCAGACACCAATCACTTATGATTATGAGTTCTGGGATTCCTCGATTCGGCGTGTGGCCTCTTGTCGATGACTTGAGTGTCAAATGTGACCACAGATTGAATTTTATCTCCCATATAAACTACATGGTATCAAAGAGTAGTTCTATGCTGGGTTTTATAAAACGTTGGTCCCGAGAGTTTTCGAATCCTATCATAACATTGGGTTTGTACACTTGCTTTATGAGACCACTTCTTGAATAGGCTAGCCAGGTCTGGTCTCCATTTTAAGTCTATTCAGCGCAACTTCTTACGATTTGCTCTCAGGCACCTACCTGGAATAATTCATTAATTCTTCCAACCTAAGAGGATCGCTTGAAGTTTTTAAATATGCAATCGCTTGAGAAACGTCGGATGGTTGCCGATGTAATGTGTAATGTCCATCAACTCTTAAACGCGAATATTGATTCTTCGATGTTACTTAACAATATCTCTTTCCGTGATAGTAGACACAATTTGGCTACCTCTGCTGCAGGTTAACTCCTCAAGGTCTAACTTTAGCATGTATGAACCTAGTAATCGCATGTGTATTACTGTTATTAATATGGCTGAGCATTTTGTTGTTAACGTTTCTAAGCATGTTTGAAAAAAACGTCTATATAATATTTAATCTTTTTTGTTTATTTCATTTTTTTTTATACTTTTGTTCATATTGCATTGCATGTAATTTCTTCCGGTATTTGGTGTTTTTTAGTTTAACATACTAATACTAACACAGATTAAGTGATGAAACGCATATTGACCGTTTATTTATTAAACGTGTCACTACAGCGAGCTTGTGGCTGGTTCTGGGTCAGTATAAAATTATCGCCTCGCTTAGACACTGGGAGCTTCATCTACCATTTCCCAAGCATATTTTTTATGCCATTGTACCAAAAGGCATTATATATAATGTCTAAGTTGGACTGGGATTATCCTACTGTCTTGAAGCAATTAATTGAATTTCATAAGCCTGCAGTTACTCTGCCCAAGTCTGTAGATAATATGAAATAAGCTATTCGGCTTTTTAAAACTCAGGTCAGTCCACATAGAATATCGGAAGTAAAAACGCTGCTACTTGATATCATAGCTAAGGACAAAAATCTGAGTTCACACAGTGTAGAATTTCATTTTGCAGAGCTTCTAACCTGGATGGTGCACTAAATCTTCACATTTACTCTTATTCAGAAATCGAAAATAATTTTTAAAGAAAAAATAATCTAAGGAAATTGTCGCATGGGTGAAAGTTTAATGAAGTACATAACTAGAGCTAAAGCCTGAAGACCATTATGGCACTTGAAATATATCTATTCAAAAAGCTTCAAAGGCTTATTTTTCTTCTTCTTCTCCAACTCTTGGTTTGGAGAATAAACTTTGGGCTCCACTATTGGAAGCTGGAGTTTCCTCTCCCTGGCTCGACCTTACGAATAACCCCAAAAAGTGGGATGATAATAGTAGTTGGGGGACCAATTAAAAGTTTTCACACTAATGTGAGGTTGTGCTGATTTTTATTTTAGTTGTAGTTTTTTTTATAAAAAAATTGGTTATGTAGTTAAAACTTTTAGAAAATTAGTTATATTAGTTATATTTGTTTAGATTATTTGTTAGCTCCATTTTGTTGACTATAGTGGTAAGCTCCATTTTGGAGTATTTAATTTTATTGAGTTGTTACCAGCTCGAAGGCTGGGACCGAAGTGTGTAAAGGCTTATTCAGAATCTTTTTTAAAAAACAAATCAGTTAGCGTGTATCTTCTTTCTACTCAGAACACTCTGAACAGATCTGTTCAGAGCACAGATTTCTTGTAAAATATTTATTAATATTGGATTGGTTAAAGAAATACAAAGTAGACCTTGGATCATTTAGAGCAATATTACAATACAATCAATAGACCCAAAACAAAAACTTAAAAGCTATGATTTGAACCTACAAATGTAAATACATTATGTTCAACCACCTTAAATACAACAACAATGAAAGCGGGTTATATAATAGTAAATAATACTATTATTTTTTTTTTCATCGTAAAAACACGAAATTTCTATTCCCCTAGCGGCGAGTGGGGTAGAGTGGTGGTAGAGGGAAACAAAAACAATATGGGTGAGCTATTTTGGTATTCCATACAAACTGTGAAAGTTTCTTTCAAATCGGAGTTGGTCATGTTCAAAGTGATCGGCTTCGTGTGGAATCGCTGATAAATCGTACTTGAAATACCAGTTACTTAAGAAGTTTTATTTTATCCCCATGAAATAAGTTTCATTCAAATTTTTGTTCTTACAATAAATTGAAAATTGGTAAAAAAATCTTCGTTGCAAAAATAGGTGTTCCCTGTAGAGTGATATAGAGGTTTTTCATTACGACTCTGCTTTGCTGCAGATGATCTTTTAAGTATCTGTTTTGATCACTCTCTAATACATTTTAATGTAAAGTAACGTTCGAAGTACATATAGTAACCATACATCAATTTAAAATCAGTGTCGTCTTATTATATTCCCATTGTAGAAGAAATACATGTAAAAAATGTAATGTAAATTACAAATGTTTGCAATCCTCAACTTTAAGCTAACGAGTGCTAAGGAAACTGTGAAACTGTACGGAAAATAATTGAAGAAAGGAAAAAAATGAATATTGCAACTATTAAAACTCTTACTGGAATTTTAAAATGCAGCTTAGGGAAATCTTGAAAGTCGTGACAATTTAACGGACAAAGAATGCGAGTCAGTTGGGCAACAGTTGTAGGGTATTGGGTTCAAGGGCTCTATATAACTCACATGTTGCTCAGGCGTGTGCTCTCCCAACCTGGTTGTTAGTATATTTGAGATATTGTTCTTGCACCAGCAGTTGAAGAATTGGCTGACACTGCAATTTACGATATTTTAAACAAAATGCACATTACATTCATGTACATATGTACATGATATTCTGTCTCACTACCGTTCGCTTAATTTGAGCTCACAATGACGACTCTTTACATGTACACTTTCATGACTATGTACAGAATGAGAATGTATCCAAATCGGTTCACAAAATTGTACTAAATATTTATACAAATGCAGTATAGTAATACTATACGAATGAAATCTCAAAATTATTTGTTCCACCTTATGCGGTGGCTAATGAGACAACTTTCGAAATTGAATTAAAAAAAAAATTAACGGAGCGTGAGTTCAACAGACCTAGAAATTGTAATAATTTATTTATTTTTCGTTGCTATGTAAAAAATTTTCTGTAATAACAATCGGTACAAGGTTGCTTAATTCGACAGAAGTACGTCGGAGTGCCATCCCTAAGCTCATTACTGAGGTGAACTATTTCATGTCTTACTTATTTTCTGCACATTCCACTCGAAATGCGTCAGAATACAGACATCTAAAGTTAAGAGTCCTTAATCTAGTCGTAATCGGTTTGTCAGATGAATAGAAGTTTGTAACGATGTTTATTACCGCAATCTCTTGTATTGAAAGTACAACATTCGCTTATTCTGCTCTAAAAATTGGCGCCTTATTACGTTTATCATTGTAAAGGTACTTTTGGCTGATAATGTGAAGATTTCTTTTTATTTAATTCACAGTGGGAATAACTATAATAAAAAAAACAATCATGTTAGAATGAATATTTTACTTTGTAAACATCGTAAATAACCGTTATTTCCTGAAAATTTAAGTGTATAAAAGTAACTATTAAAACAACAAAACCAGATTCGATCACTGGATGTTATAACGACTAAATATACCTTTTTTATATTTATTGAACTAATTTCATTTCTTTTCAACAGATTTCAGAAATACTTCATCAATATTAACAGAACATCAACAACTTCACAAATCGGTCAACAAATTTTAAATTAAATTCAACATTTATTTCAAATTCAATACATTTTTCAAAATTAAATTAACAATTTTTAAATTTAATTGAACATTTCATCTAGATAAAGATCAGCGTATTCGTTAGTCTATTGAAATAATTCTCCAATATCACAAGATCAACATATCTTAAGAAGTTCACAAAAGATTAATACACGCAGATCATATTCCAGGGATTTTTTTAATTCAATAAACACAGCAAGCTGCATATTTGTTGCCTAAAACGGCCTTAATTTGCATCTTTGACGCACAAAGCAAGATCACGAAGAAATACTCGTGCCAATATTCCTGTACCAACTGTTAGAGGATGCAATGTTTTACTAGTAGCAGCAATGATGAACACAGGAATTCTACATTAAAAAGTGTACGCTGATGCTTTTTGCAAAGCTGAATGAGAATGAAAGGATGCGAAACTTACTGTAATTATGGATAATAAATACAGCAATTTATAAAACGATAATTGATTTTTCCGAAAGTTATTATTATCAAAAACTTCTACCACCATAATAATGTTGGTGAAATATTTTAGTAGAATAACGAACACGTTGATCTTTATCCAGAAGAAATGTTGAATTTAATTTAAATTTTATTGATCGATTTGTGTAAGTTGTTGATTTTTTGTTGAATTATTGCTGAAATCTGTTGAAAATAAATAAAATTAGTTGAATTAAATCTAAAAAAATATATAAAGGAGCACAAGGGAAATTTATCTTTTGTTCTGTTACATACGAAAACCCACGGTATACGGAACACAAGGCCACGCCGTTTGACCTGTTTACAGACTGCATGTGCGTCTGAATGCCGGCGCAAAAAACAACACAACATTTCTGCAATATTGTAGGATAAAAATAATAAACTTACCGGACTGAAAAAGTTGGCGTCTTTGTCTGGCGTGTGTGTAAGTCCGCCAATTCCTCGAGGACGATTTCGAGCCGCTTGTGCAATTCGACCTCTACCACCTCGACCGCCTCGACTTCCTCTACCTGTTGATCGATTAATACGACCACCACGGCTCCCTCTACCACGAAGTGGTCGTCCAAGGGCAGTCAATGGAGTTGAGATATCTACAAGATTAAAAAACAAAACATTGTTTTAATTTTACATCATGTTATCAAATAAACATATTAACTTACCAGTCTTTTCAAAAGAATCCAATGTAAATTCTTGCAAAGGAGTTCCGTCTGGTGACATAGTTTCACATCCTCTTTTACCTGGAGTCACAAGGACTTCAGTAATTTGTTGAGCCTCTAGTAAACAACCTTTAAATTTTTTTCTAATTAATACCCCTGAACTGTCTCGAATTTTCTTTTCAGGTTTCTTAACACTTCCCGCAGGTCGGCCATCTTTTCGAGGTCTACCTCTAGGCCTTTTTACCGGCACTTCAGGTACTGACTCTGATTTTACTGAACTGGAAATATCTACGCCAGAATCAACTTCTTGACTCTTTTTGTCATCAATAGGATTAGAAAAAGCTGATAGAGGATCCGAGGTACATTCATCAACCATCATACCATCTGAACCAGATTCTTCGTTTATTAGCAGCTCATTCTGCCTTGTCCTTATTGATATAAGATTATCCTGGTTCTCCTCATGAATTACATCAATTTTTGTATCGAGATTTTTCGGCAAGTTTTCATTTGTATCACTTTGTGATGATAACGTAACAGTTTTCAATTTATCTTCGCTGAAAATACCCTTTAAGTCTACAATAGAACAATCGTCATCTTTTGTTGTACCACCGTTCTCATCCTCATTGTCTACTACTTCAAATGATTTTAATTCTAGTAATGTACTAAATTTTTCGTCACATGATATTTCAGATTCTATTATATTCGATGATTCCTTTATATCTGTACTTGAGGTACACTGCATTGATACGGACTGAACTAGAAGCGAAGTGGATGTTTCTGATTCAGAGCTAAGGCTATCTGGAATGGCATTTTGAGTTATGTTGTTCGCATCACAACGTAATCTTTTCGTTGGCGGAGCCTATATATAGAAAAAAATGTAGATGTTACATACATTTTTATATCAGTACATTCTCTAAAATAGCTTAATGTACTAACTTAAAAACTATCGAGCCTATAAGAGAATCGAAGAGATCGTTTGCGAGTACCGCTACCTTAACTTCACACTCATTTAACAAATATAGGAGGTTTTGAGGAGTTATGTCTGTGCTGCCTGGAAGGTTGAGACAATCAAAAGTGATCGGTGATCTTGTCAGACCTTTACACCCGTCGCTTTGTCACAGCGAAAATGAATGAATTAACAGCTTACTCAGCAAATTGTAGCTGGAATAATATCAAGATTGTTGCACATCAGGGAGAGGCTAATTGTCAAAGAATTAGGTTGAAGCGCAGCCCACAAGATACCCTTATAGATGGAAGATGTGCATATTACTGAGCATACCTACACATTTTGTTAATTAATGCGGAAAATTTAAAGTATATGATCAAACTTCATCACCTTTCAGGTTATACAGCAATGCTACTCATTCCACATATCACGAGAAGCATCATATCACTAAAGATTCGGCTGAAACTACAATCCGGTCAGTTTGTTCAATTTTGCATTAATCTAGGACTTTCAACATTAAACCCAAATTAAACGAAGAAACTGGTCATTACCATACCAACCAAAGCAAGGACCTGTAATGCCTTACCACTCTTGTTTGAATTATATTAACATAAAACTAAATGATAATATGACTACCAGTTTATCAAAGACTCCCAATTTACCTAGGGATTGTCAACTTTGCATACAAGACGTTGGAGCCTTAATCTCCATAATTTGGATAAATTGAAAGTAGTAGTTGTTGCAGATATCTAAAGCCTTTGTTACATAGTTTGCAATCTTGCTGTTTTAGCCATTTTGTGGCGTTTTCCATGGAAGCTCAGATATACTATATTCGCGACAATAATATTTTCAGAAGCTAGGTCAATTGCCAAAAAATCTTTCAAATGTCTAAGACTTCGGAACAGCTGGAAAAAAATCAGGCCTACCAGCCTTACGATTGTCTTATCTTGAACGGCAGCGGACGTACAACAGAACCATCCCATATCGGCTCTCTGGTGTACCGCAGCAATCTTGGATGCCTCTCGCTTATTTATGGTTACTTCGATGGTCTGATGTAAATTTAATGCTAGTAAATTAATCCCTGCCTGCAGAAAT
Organism: Dioctria linearis; assembly: GCA_963930735.1. Lineage (NCBI taxonomy): Eukaryota > Metazoa > Arthropoda > Insecta > Diptera > Asilidae > Dioctria > Dioctria linearis. The sequence continues at coordinate 225,115,841 of OZ005742.1, forward strand.
ATTATTCTGAAATCAATATCCATCCACCAATATTTTTTATGCAGAGTGAAATTCTAAGATGCTCTCCTATCATTAACTGTGAAAAATATGAATCAGCTGACCATCCTCCTCTTACTTACAAAATGCGAAAATTAAATAGTAATACACAACGGAATCTCAATAATTCTAAACATACCTGGTAATATAGGAATAAAGTGTGGTAAAGATAGCAAGATACTGTAAATAATTATTAAGGTGGCAAGATTCTACGTACTGTGATGAAATAAGAAAAGGAGTGAAGTTGAGTTATTACTTAAATACTACAGAAATATTTGAAACAAAAAATAATAAAAAAAAATTAATTACCTCTGGATCAATTAAAAGTGTAAGCTCCGCGCATCTCTTCAATTTATTCCTATCTTGGTTAGACTCCACGGAATTATCCGAATCGGTTGTCGCTGTTGTTGTTGTTGCTGCTGCTGCTGTTGTAGCTTCTTTATTGTTATTCCTTCGTAGCACATCATCATCAGCATCAACGGCATTAAACGAAGCATTATTTGCATTTTCTTGACAAATCCCAAGACAGGATAGAACATCAACATTGGATAAAAACTTCTCATCTAAATGAGCTGGTTCACTTGAATTTTCGGTTGATTTAGATTGATCCTCACGATATGGACTAGGATGGCGACTATTTGAATTCAAAAGTTGTTCCTCTGATGGCATGGACATATTATCCTCTGAATTCTCAATGATTTGATCAGAAAAAACTTTTGGTGATCGCGTTGATTCATTTGAGATGGGACCACAATTGATTTCAAATATCTTTTCACCTTCAAACACATCATCGTCGGTTCCAAAATTTGGCCCTTCTAATTGTTCTTTGCAGTTTTCCATAAAATCTTCGACAGATGTCGTAGGTCTTTGGATTGTTTCAAAAGCATGAATTAATTTATTTCGAACTTCATTCTCATTCATTTCTTCGTAAAGTAACTTTTGATTGCTATCATCACTCACCAAATGCACTGGAGATGAGCCGGGTGATGGAGTTGTTAAGTCAACGCTGTCAGTAATCGGAAATAATTTTGCATCCTCTGATTGTGGAGTATTTTCGATTGGAATGTTGCAAGGTTCGTTGAACATGGGTACCTGCTCATCATCTTCATCATCATCATTATTAATTTTTAAAGCATCTAAGGAATCAGCGTTAATTGTTGGAAGTTCTTGAGAATCTTGCTCAACATATATTATATCTGGTTCTTGATCCAAATTAATAATTTCTGCAAGTTCAGGTGCACGTTCGACATATATTTTTCCCATTTTATCTTCTTCTTCCACTTTTTTCGTAACGCCCCCAATTTCCTCTTCCTGTTCTACTTTCCTGTTATCAACTTCTGTTTTCGATTCAGATTCAAGGTCTATATTAACCACAGCCTCTTCAGATTGGTCTTCTGATTGAAATTCTACTTCATTTTCCTGTTTTGATTCATGTTTTCGTTCTGATTCCTTTTCTAGTTCTGTTTCTTTCTCTTGTTCTGCATCCGTTTTTTGTTCTGCTTTCTTTTCTTGTTCTGCTTCTTCTCTTTCCGTTCTCCTTTGTTCTACTTCATCGTCTTCCATTATTGATTCTCGTTCCGAATCCATTTGCACTTTTGACTCCGTTTCAATTTCCGATTTTGCTTCTTTTTCCGAATCTACCTTTTTCTTTGATACGCTTTCCTTATTAATATCTCTTTCTTTTTCCTCTTTTGTCTTATCTTCTACTATTTGTTCCTTCGATTTCGGTTGTATTTCGATAATTTCTGAATCTTGATTTTCTTTTTTTTTATCATCTTCGGTCCCGCTTTCTACTTTTCTTGTTTCCTGAAGGTCTAGACTTTTTTCTTTTTCCGTTTCTTTTTCTTCTTCTTTCCGAAAGGAACTCTCCCCCGGTAAATTCGCATAATCGTTTTTTGGAGAAAGCCTCAATAATTTGCTGGCAGTTTTGCCTTCCTCACAATGTTCATCGTTAGTTCTTTTAGGAGATTTCGCTTTTAAAAAATATTCGGTTTCTTTATTGGTTTCAGTATGCGATAAGGACGAACTTTGAACAATTGTTAACTTTGGAATTCGTCCATCTTTTTCGCTTTCTAGTACTTGCCGTATTGTGAGTTTCGGTATTTTTTCTCCGTCCAGCGGTTCTGTAGTTCTTACTTCTAACTTAGATATCCTATCTACAGTATCGATTTCTTGTGTAAGGGATGCCATCTTTGACGTCAAGGACGAGGAATCTTGAACAGTTTTAATTTTTAGTTTCCTAACTTTTGTAGTGTCATCACAACTAGATTTCGATATAATCGTTAATTTAGGTACCTTCTCTTCAGCGTCCTGAATTTGCTTAATCATCAATTTAGGAACAGCTAATAGACTTTCAGACTCTTGTATAGATGTAACTTTTAATTTTGGCAGTTTGTCTCCATCATCTGAATCCTGAACGTGCCGTATTGTTAGCTTGGGGATTTTTTCAACGCTTTCACTACTATCTAAGACAGATTTGATTGTCAATTTCGGTATTCCTTCTTTATCGTCTGGCTCCGAAAATGATTTTAGGGTTATTTTCGGAACTCTATCTACAGTATCTGTATCCTGAATAGGTTTTATTGTAAGTTTAGGCACCTTTTCAACATCGTCACTATCTTGTACCGATGATATCATCAGCTTGGGAATCCTATCTGTTTCATCTTGCTCAACTTGTCTGATCGTTAATTTTGGTATTCTTTCGTTGGTAGGAGAACTACATGAACTAGACGATGTTGAATCATTTACAGCTATCGTTAATTTAGGAATACTTTGTGTGCTCTCTTGAACTGATTTGATTGTAAATTTCGGAACTGTTTGCGTTTTTTCAGTAGCATCACTGCTCTCTTGCACCGTTCTTATTGTTAACTTTGGAACCGTATTACCCATCAATTCGCTATGTTGAATTTTAACAGAAGGTTCAACTCCCGTTCGTATCGTAAGTTTGGGAACAGTTGTTTTCTCTGAAAGATCAGCTTCATCAGTACCAGCACTTTCGTTGCAAGACGAGGTTGCTATGCGTAAAGGAATAGGTTTTATTGTAAGTTTTGGAACTGTAGATAACGTATCGCTTCCATTTGAGGTGGATGGTTTTGGAATTGGTTTTATTGTGAGTTTTGGAACTGTTGTAGTTTGAGATGTTGAATGAAAAGACGGCACACTGCTGGTACTAACAATATGACATTGTGATGATGTCGAACTTTTAGGTGAAATTTTCGATATAATAGACTCCGTAATATCTCCAGAAGTTTTTATTGTTAACTTTGGCAAAGGCGGAGGTGAAGGTGATGCCGAAGAAGATGAACTATTTAATGATGATTCTTTAACGCAATTTATTACCCCGTCCATTTTAATTGTTAATTTCGGAACAACAGTATGCTTTACGTCGGCATTAGTTAAACTACTGTTACAATCACTAGCTCGTATTGTAAGCTTTGGTACAATATGCGGCTCAATTGGCAATTGTTGTTCGGAGCCATTTGATGTTGCCTTTGAATCTCCACTAATGGACAATATATTCGAAATTGAAGGCGACTTTATAGTCAACTTTGGTATTGATGAGCCTGGATTTTCATTATCAACATTAATTGGCCTCACTATAGGTTTTATTGTGATTTTAGTTTTCACAGCATCCCGATTTAAATTAATTTTAAGTGGTTCAACTTTGCGACTTTCGCCGCCTGCATTTGAAGTCCTATCGTCATTATCACAGCTACTAACCAGTGGAGTTTTTACTCTACTTAAATTGGGTTCGTCGTTGTTGTCACCAGCTGTTGACATTGTGCACGTTGCGATATCATTTTTTTCTGAATGAGATTCTTCGACTTTGTCATTACTATCTACGTCATTTATACAGTTATTAATCTTAATGATTAATTTATTAGTATTTGTATTATTACTACTACAACAACTACTACTACTACTACTGGTGCTAGCATCGCAATCATTTATTGTAACTCTTCCTACAGTTGGATGTCGACCTCCAACTGTTGACCCCGATTTGGCGGTTGTACCTGGCTTTTCTTCACTTTTGACCTTATCACCTTGATGCGGTAAGGAATTAATACTAGCTGCCGACGATTTTCTCGTCGTCATAGGTGACTGGTGGTTTTTAATGTCTAATTTAATAGTTTTATTATTCAAACTAATACTATTATTACGATTTAATGAAGTTGTACCGCCAGACTCGTTCAATAACTTTCGTTTGGAGCGTGTTGTTGGTGCTGATATCGTTGATGCTGATGAAGTTGTTGGACTTACCAGTACATCCGATCGTATGCTAAATTCAGTTGAGCTTCCCGCACTTCGTGTAATTACCATGTTGTTTTTTGTATTTTCACTCGACTGTTCAATGTAGTTACTACTTGTTGGCAGAACACATGTTTCAGCGTCATTATTTGAAGAAGTTCCTCCCATTGTTGGACTACTCCCTGAATCGTCCTTAGCATCTGCACCTCCTTCACCTAGCCTATCGTCAATACTTGCAACAGAATCATCTTCATCATTTACAGATGTAAAATTATTGTTATTACCCGTACTACTAGTTACAATTTGACATAATCCAGTTGTTGTTGTTGCAGTTGTTGCTGTTGATGTATCAGATTCAGTTGCTTCTGTCTCGGACAAGGACACAATAGATTCCACAGTTATTGAAGATGATGTTGATGTTACTAATAATTCTTCACTATCCTGCTGTGATAAGTCCCTAGTATTATCGTTCATTTCTATTTTACATTCGACACTATAATGAATTTCCGCTACTACAAACTAATCATTCAGCTACTAAGCTAATTTTGTTAAGTGATTACTAGAAGATCCTGTAATCTTTTCTTACAGCGAAGAAATTGATGATATTGAAAACTGTGACTGCTATTTTTGACATTATATATAAGAGCCATTATCGCGTTTTTTTAGAACATTTATCATGGCAATTAGTTCTTGTATCTATTGTTGCTTCAATTTTCTTTTATTCACAGTAAAGTTTAAAACACTTTCACATAAAGGCAGTTTGTTTTTTTTATATAAAATTTGCTCCAACTGTAAGCTCTATATTGTGGTGTTGTTGTAAAGGCAAGAGGTAGACATTATCCTGGAAAGAGAGAAAAAAATTATTTAATATTACTTGGGTCAAGTCATTTTGGAAAAGAATTAAAATAATTAATGTAAATGTCTATCTGACTGACGATTCATGCAGAATATGAAAAACTGCGCCGGGATGAAACGTGTTAAATTGTTTTTTTTATTTGATTAAATGAAATTTTTAAAAATATATATACCTACATATGTACGTACCCTAGATGCTACCAAATAAGGTTTTACAGAGATACATATACCAAAGGGGAAAACTTTTGGGTTTCTTAAATCCCATATGAAAAATTGGTGTTGATGACGACTTTTTTTGATAGATATAGTAGATAAAAAACTGAGTTAAAATTCAGAAATTTTAAATGTATTGAACCATAACTTCAAAACGGAGAGAGGAGTAAAATTTGTACACCATTGGAGAGGTCCAACGATTATCATAGCTACGAAATTTTAAATCATCATCATAGGCTGCAACGTTAAGGCAGCAGAACACTGTGCGTGCGTGATACGAGGGTGTATTTTCCGTAATTATTTTTAAGCAAACAATGAATGGAATTTTTTTATTAATACTCATAGTACATATATACATATTTAATAATGTATATAAAATTTTGTACTAGAATTTTGAAGTATAGTTTGCGGTGTACGCCGCTTCCAAGAGAATAGTCCGATTCCGGCGATTGACAGCCATACGGTTTATCGGAAAAATGAAATAAACATATATTTAGAAACTAGACATATAGTTTTATAGCATCACGTAGGGGAATTTCGATATCTTTCAAAAAAAAAAAAATGGCGGACAAACGAACTTTTTTCGATTTACATGGAAAATTTTCACCGTTCAATAAAAAAAAATAGGAGGCCTTTATAAAAAAATCCCTACGTGGTGCCATAGAGACTGGACTTTCGAACAGTTTAAGACTTGGCGCATGCAAATCGGATGTATAGTTTTTTTTAATATGTTGTCAACCAAGTTGAAAAACGTAGTTTCGAGAACAACGCGTTCAAAGTTTTGCTGAAGGATAATTTAACATACAAACTAAAGTAAACGTTTCACATAAAATGCTGTATCTCTGTCAATTTTACGAATTTCTTCAAAACATTTTATGAGAGCATTCTTAACAAAAGCTTCTTTCAAAAGATGACAAAAAAAAGACTAAATTTTTTTTTAGTGTTCTGGTGCCTTAAGAAGAAGTTACAGGGTGATATATAAAAACATACCCAAATATTTTTAAATCCCGTTATCTAGATTTTCCCCCACCTTCAATACAATTTTTTTCTTGTCTAAGCATGGCCTATCTATAGCCTTCAGATGCAAGACCACACTGTATAGAAACAAAATGTTTTATTTGTATGTGGTTATAAATGTGCAGGGTGGACGGAAAGTTTCTATCCACTTATTTCTTTAAATTTTAGAAAACCCAATCGGAGCAAAATAAAAAAAAAGCAATTGTTTTCTATGATTTAGTATCCATGTATTAAAAAATATATATTTAATGGTTTGTATGTAATCCGTCCTTTTATAAACAGGCTTTAATCCTATCCTTAAAACTATCGCAAGGACGGAGCAGTTCATCCTCTGTAATGGAGTCCCATTCTTCCTTTATTCTGCGTATCAGCGCTTCGCGGTTATGTGGTCTTGGCGTTTTGAAGACAGAGTCTTGGAGCCTTGCCCAGAGATTTTCAATTGGATTAAGGTCCGGGGAATTTCTTGGCCAATCTATCCACTCTTCCGGAAAAATTCTCTGAGCAAGGGTTAGAGTTGCTTTTGCAGTGAGGCATCGTGCTCCATCCTGCATTAACATGGTTCCTCTCCTACCTGGAAATTGCCGGCGGTCAGATGCATAATTTCCATAGATTGGAAGCATTCTTTCCCGGTAGTAGTCTCCATTAACAGTGTATCTTTCATCCACGATGATTAATTCGATTTCCCCACGGCTACTGATCCCTCCAGCAACCATAATCTTAAGTCCTAGTTTTGGCACTTGTACGGGCGATATGGTCTGTGGGTTTGAAGTTCGGACTCCCATGTTTTGTCTGTTTGGCCTAGGATACAGATGGATTCATCTGTAAAAATTACCTTGCCCGTTGTTTACGCCCCTCTTCACTTTCTGCTGTAAACCCTTCTCGTACCAATCGTTGGCAAAAGCTCAAGCGATCGTTTATGTTTTTTCTTGTTAGTAAAGGCTTCACCGGTTGAACGTATGCATGTTCACCCCACGGACGACTCCTGATGTAGTCTTTTATCGTTGTCCTGCTAATTTGAGAATTCTCGCTACTGTTCGCGTACCTACTCCTGCCTTGTTGTTTACCAAAGCTCTTATTTTTCTTATAGTGCTTGGTGATACGACAGTAGGACGACCACTTCGATTTTTTTCTACCACATTTCCTTCGCCTCTTTCAATCTACAATCTCGCTTTTGTCCTCGAAATCTTAAGTTGACGACATACAAACAAGAAAAATGCAGGAATTTCGAAAGCGATTGGATTGAAAATTTCAAGAAAATACAGAGTTGCTTCTTGTCTTATATCTCAGCGTAACAAAGGCACCTTTCAAAACACTCTTAAAGTAACGTTAGAATTCTCTCGTAGAAATAAAAATAATTCATTACATACCCTTTTCTTCTTTTTATTTTTCTTAAAAATTATCACCGTCACAAAGCCCTTGATGCCGTTGAGATCCCAAGTAAAAATTTTAACATGTTCTAGTGGATAATATAACGTACAAAATATAAAAAAAATAATAAAATCAAAAGTACGTCTTCAAGGATATTCAAGGATAAAATGCTTTCCTTGATGTTCTTTTCTGTGTGTACATATTTTTAAGATTCTTTTTTTTTTAGATAACTTGAAATCCCATTTTTCAAATGAGCCATATTTCACTATCCTAGCATGAAAAAAGATATATGAATTTTTAAAGAAGATAAGTCCATCATTTTTGCGAAATTTTAAAAATGCCATAGCTCGCGAAATACGCATTGCGAAAGAAAAATTATTAATTGGTATTTTTGTTTTCACAAACCCTACGAAAGTATGTAAAATTTCAACAAAATTGTTGATGGTCATGTCACACCTGTATCTAATATTTGATATATGACCCTGCTACAAAATAACGCATCCCAACAGCCAACGAATTTTATTTTTAAAACTTGATTATGAAGACGCAGAAATAGCAAAAATTTTATTTGATGGGGGTAAACGCAGGTAATAGGTTTGTTCGATGAAAACACCAAGTCTGTCTATTAACTCGATGTAAAAACTTTTACGCAAATTTGCACACGAATCGTCTGTTAACTTTTTGGATCGCAAAAGTCGAGTAAATTGATACGTTTCCCCTCTGCACAAAGTTAGACATGTTTACACATGATCAAGAAGATGTGTAACTTCGGTATGCATCAGCTGACTGTCAAAAGTATTAAATTTGAGGTTAAGCTTGTTGTGTTATCGAGTGAAATGTAAAGAGTTGTGATTTTAATAAAAATATTAAAAATGTATTTCAAATTAATTAATTGCTTTGTTTCAGACAGAAACCGTAGCTGCTAAATTTTTGACACATGGCAAGCGTAACAAAATTTATTCGAGAAATGATTGATAAACTTTTGATTTATTCCTCCCCGCGCAGAAAAGTTTTTATTTGATTTTTACGCAAAGATTAAGACAGACCTCTTGTAAAGTATGTACTAGTGCAAATTGTTCCCTACAATATGGCGGCTATTTACCCTAATCTGACAGTTCTTCAGAGTATTTTTTAAATTTGTGAAAGTTTATAATGACTAAGAAATTAAAAAGTGTTCTAGCTATTTCTCTATTTTTTTTCTAATTATTGCTTATTTTGCTTAAGAAGTATCTTAATATGTACAATCAAAATTTAAGTGACAGTTCTCAAATGTGGCTGCCGCTTTACCAATTAGACCTGAGTAAAATTTTGTAATTTCTCCATTTAAAATTAAGTTATTTTATGAATTTTCTATAGTCAGATAAATTTCTTCACGAAAACATGTTTTTTGTCGTGTTGCTTACAGCAAGTTTACTTACAAATAAATTCTGAGATCTGTCACCAAAAAACACAATTGTTTAAATTAATGTAATGGAACTGTAAGAAACAAGCCTAGGATATTTGAACCGTCATTCATTATGTATTTTATTTGAGACACAAACCAAAAACTATGTTGTTCATGTTGCCACATCAAAATACTTTATAATCGTTGTGGTTGTAAATTAGAATTACAAGTTACTTTCAGAAATTCTGTGACGAAATTTATTTATAATAAAATTTGTTTTTGCAAAAATGAAAGAAAAGAAAATATTATGAAGTCAAAAATATTTTTTTAAATTACAATTCAAGTAAGTAGGTATATCAAAATTTAATTTTTTTAATGGCAATTCCCTTTGAAAGCTCTTTTCCCATTTCGAATATACACAATGGTACAAACTTACAAATATACCACTGGTGATGGTGACATTGATAGCACAATTTTCGTGGAGGGGATTGTAAAGGCTGAAACACAATACGATGCAGTGCAGTGCACTGCACTACATTGAAATTTAGAGCTCATATAATACCATGTAGCAATTCACATACTGCACTGCATCGTTTAGACTAATTTCTAAAACACTGCACAATGCATCAGTTGACATTTGTTAAATAAAGGAAGTGTTCAATTTTAAATTGATTAATTAATTTCAAAATGACATTAGAAGAAAAATGGGTAGAGTCTTTCTCAAATAAATGAATCCACAATACAAAACATTTATATAGGAAATCTTCAAAAAATAATTGTCAAAGCAATGCACTTCTTTCAATGTGCTTTACAGTGCAGCACCCTGCTCCGTCACTGCACTGCATTGCATCGTATTGTGTTTTTGGCTTAACTCCGTGGAACCCTAGGTTTAAAAAAAAACTAGATACATAGGTCCAACGTACACCCTTCAGCACGAAGTGATAGTATTTTCCTCGCGTTGTGCCTAGACGTGCCAGCCCAATGATTATGCTCCACGGTAGTTCCTTATATGATTACCGATCAGAAATTTCACAATTTCAAAATGACCGAAACTATTTGCTTGCAGAAAGTATTGTTATGCTGCCCGTTCTTCCGTTAGAAACTTGGTAGTACGAAATTTTTCCTCCCCGCCGAATGCCTCTCAACCGAAAAAAGTGAAGCGTGTACTCCCACACATAAGGTAGCACTTGAGTGCCCTAGGTTTACCCATGGGACATACGAAGTATTTTGCTGTAACTTGATGATTTGAAATTTGAACAAAAATGACAAATTTTGCTTGGTAGGTGTTATTTCAAAAATGTACATACGCTATTTATTAAAGGAAACTTTAGCGTTGCTCTTCTTTTGAAATTTTTTTTCAAGGATAATGAATATGTCCGTTATTTATGCTCGAATATCTAAAAAAGCCCTCTCGATTTTTTTCTCTATTATTTTAATGCTTAATTGCTTTTGAGGGAGCTGTAGAAAGGAGAAAATGGAACTCCTTAAAGTTTGGATGGAGTTATTTTTAAATATATGTACTTCAGAAAACTGAACGAAAATTGATTATGTGTGCTGAGTTTTCAGATTATGTGCAGTGTGTTCGATAAAAATGGAGTATGCCAATGGACTCTTTGGTGTCCTGATCATACTTTTGTTCAGACCTCCCCTCCTTCCCCTTCAAATTTGCGTTTGAAAATTTTTCGTCTTTCGAAGGAAGTGTAATCATTTAAATACTCAAACTCCATTCACAAATATCGCAGGATCAAACTTGAGCACTGCTTCCGAAGAAAACCTTTCCTTCTTTATAAAAATATCCAACATGTTACGATTAATGAGCGAATGTCTCAGTTATCTACCGAGCCTTAAATTTAAATTCTTAAAAAAAATGTCATGCAAATTGCCAGTGTTATCCTTGATCCTGTAAAGTTTTTACAATGGGGAACGATATAATCCACATTGTATACAGCAAATTGTGAAACACACACTGTCAGTGATGATATAGAGTATTAATGGAGAAGATCCTGGTCCAATATATTTGTCGACGGAACTTTTCGTCAGGATCAGTTTAAAACGATTTTATAATATGTCCCTTTTAGAAAATATAAATTCGTTTTCGTACACAAGAAGAATATATGAATTTAAGCTCAATGTGCAATGTGCAATATGCACCTCGAAATTAATTAAAGATTTCTTAAATCGTGAAGAAATTGAGGTTTGGCGATGGCCTGGAAATTCTGGGGATTTAAATCCGATTGAAAATTGCTGGGCATACCAAATCTTAAATTTATATCCGTCACAATTGTACAATAAAGAGTCTAAATGAAAATATAAGTAAAATTTCGAATAATGATACAAATGTGCGAGCAATAATAAATGAATACTCGTATGTCATTCGTATGGGTCTCCCTCTGTGCAAATTTGATTTTTGAAGTAGTTTTTCGCATATATTTCTATAACGTTTCGTCGGATTGAAAAATGATTATAACAAATTTTATAGGATTTCATATTCTAAAGATCTATGCAGTTCATTAAAACTGCCTAGGACTGCTTACAATATACGTAAAAATCTTAATTTTTATATGGCAACACCAAGAAGGGGTTGTCCGATTTAGTCTATTTTTTAAATAGTATTTTCTATTTTTATGCAAACACTATATACAATTACAGCTCTTTACGTTGATGCGTTATCTGGTAGTGCCCAAATATGTAGTGAAAAACGAAATTTTAGTATAGCAAAGCAACCCTACGAAGAGTTGCCCGATTGATCCCATTTTCGAACTTAATTTTACTTTTTTTTTAAAAGCTTATGTGCAAAATTTCACCTACTAAGTGCACGCGCTTTCAAGTTATCGTGGAGGGCGGATGGACAGACGGACGGACGGACATGCAAAAATTAAAATAACTTTTTATTTTATGCATGGGTGTCTAAATCCATTTTGCTCTACCATTATTATTTCTAGGTGTTACAAACGGAATGAAAAACTTGGTATACCCAATGATTTCATGTAGGGTATAAATATAAGTGCAGACAGCATTTACTTTTTTTCTTAAAACAATATAGATCTTAATACTAAACCCTGTGGTACGCAGATCTAGTGTTGTCTATTTTTCTACCCTTCACATCACAATTTATTATACAGCCTTATGATAACAATTATTCTTTCTGTGATTCTCGCCGATTGAGAAAAACATCCCAAATTTGCTTCCTGTTTAAATTTGACGAGGCCATGACAAAGTTAACTTAATGACAAGTTAGGACACAGAAGAGTTTTTCGATTATTTTACATTTAAAATGTACACGGCAAGAAAAGAAATAAAAAAAAATTCTCTTTCAAACTTTTATGAATAAAGATAAAAAATGTGAAAGTGCACATTACATGCAACGAAACAGGTTTTATTCTCATAAAAAGTGCCCGTGCTTTTCTGAGAACCGGTTTTTGCTGAAATATTGAAAGAATTATTTAATGTTTTTTATAGCAAAACCAATGTTTGTTGGTGTAATTCTATGATATTTGAACAGCACGTGCTTCTGTTTACATTCGTTTTTCTCTGAAGAGATTAAGTGACAGAAACTCATGTTGGATTTTCTGATATTTGACAGAAATTTTACATCTCCTTTCAACACCTTGGCCAAAGCGAAATTTATCTTTTTCTTGAAAAAAGTGAGGTGTAGTCTGACCAGAAGTACATTATTATGAATAGTTTATAGGATTTTGAGGTATTCAATAAGATTTTGTCGTTCGGGTAATCATACGTTCTCTCAATTTTTGTTTTTAGCTCGTTGTCTCAGTTGCACTACAATAGTGCAAAGCCAAGCTCTTTTCCCCCATTCATGCAAAAGGCGAAAGTATGACATTACTTTTTTCGGTCTAAAAAATTTCCGATTTTGTTCGGCTGTCCTATTTTCTGCAGCCATGAAATGGTCATCGGTAAATAATCGTATAATTGTAGATCGGCATCCGGATATTTCCAAGTAGCACTCTTTAACGGTTGTAACTCTTATTGCTAATTATACCTATAGACAGACAAATTCTTCTATAAAAGCTTGAAAAATATTATATACAGGGCAAAGAATTCAGATGGTTTCCGAGCTTTAAAGGGAAGAAGACAGAGGACTAGAGTGATTGACACGCTTTCCGAAGCAGTTGAAATAAAATTGGCAGTACCACAGGGATCAGTGCTTGGGACATTATTGTTCTTCGTATATATTAACGATATTAACAGTACGTTAAGCCATTCAAAAATTAGACTTTTTGCTGATGATGCGTTGGTGTTTGTGACTGGTAAAGATGTAGAAGGAATCATAAACGATTTAATAATGGATTTAAATGAATTAAGTGAGTGGTTTAGAAAGAATAAAATGAAATTAAATGTTAAAAAAAACTAAATTTATGCCCATAAATAGTGCATATAATGACGATATTAAAAATAGATAATGAAAATTTAAATAAATGTGTGAGGAAAATTAAGTATGTAAGAGTTGTTATTGACAACAAATTAAACTTTAATATTGATTATATTTGTCAAAAACATGGAGAAAAAAGTCGACCATTTTAGAAGAATTCGAAGAAATTTATCAACATTGAGTGCAATCAAAAATATAACGTTAAAACGTTGAGTACATATTTCTCTTCAATACTATTCCTGTGACAAAGTAGAAAGAATTCAAAAGCTGCAAAATAGTGCTATGCGCATAATACTAAGGCTTCGCGCAGACTAAAAGCGAAGTACAGCGCAGCGTAAATGGGCGTTTTTCAAATCCATTGTTTCTTTGATATTGCGTATACTGCAAACATAGCGTAGCGTACAGTAGCGTAATTTGAAATATGATAGCGAAATTTTAATATGTGGTGTGTTTACGGCCTGCATATTATCATTACGCTCCGCTGCGATACGCTTTCAGTCTGCAAATTTTACGCTACACTGTACTACGCTTTTAGTCTGCGCGAGGCTAAGCTGTGTTTAACGCCAATGCCTTAAAATGAATGAGGTGCAGCCAAAGAATACATCTCAATTCTCAATGCATTTCTTTTCATTTTTAAAATAAGAAAAGGCTGTCTACTAAAATATTACAGCAGAGATCAGATGTTCAGCCGTATAACTTGAAAGGAGCAGATGTAAATATTCAATTAGGCTTATTTAATAAAAGTAGGACACAAAATTCACTAATATATAAAGGATTTCAAAAATTTAACGAACTACCACTAGAAATGAAGAGAAAGTAATTTTAAGATTTTTAAGAGAAAATAAGGATAGATCTGTTTACTGAATTGGCATATAATAGGAATTATGTGTATTTAAGTATTATTTGTGGGTAGGTACCTACTAATAAATAATTATGTTATCTTATAATGTCTGTCATCCAAGGTACTGCAGTGTGTAGATTTTGCCGTTTTTCATCACTGGACGCGTTTAGGCGGAGGCCAAACCGGTCAAAATTACCGATTTTTCCTCCGCATAATTACAAACCATACCGGAATGGTTGGTATTTTTACATGGTTGTGACTAAATGATACCAATTCTTCCAAACTGATTTGGTCTCCGGCTAAACGCCCCCACTGTAACGGTTTCTTTAACCGTTGTATGCATATATTTAGGAGAAGTAACTGTCACCAATTGTTTACTTTAATTTTGGATGATTCAGTAGGCGCATTAACTGAAACCAATATGTGCATAAATATAATTACGTAGATACATTAAAAGCTGATCAAATTTTAAAATTTATTACAAATAAACAAAAATGCAAGGAATAGTCCGAGAAAGTGAAAGCGTCGAAAAATTCAATGTTACTAATAATAATCTGCCTTCCTTCCTTTCACTAGTATCAATATGCTCACGATTTTCGAAATGATTGAGAAGAAAACATTGCTTATCCTAATTATTTACAATTTCTACATATGTATACCTACATATAGCACTGTCTCCTTATTCCATGCTTTCGTTCGTATTACCTATTCAGTAACATGTTGAAATGTTTTTATTTAACAGCATTTAAAATAGTACATGGCCTTAGAAACATGCCACCCTGCCCCTGCTGATCGTGAGAGCTTTTGGTCTTGAAAATTTCCCTGCGCGACTGCTGATGCTGAACCTAGGTTCGGTTTCGGCAGTTCCTTTCTTCTCCTAGCACGAAGTGGTGCAGTTAAATAACACATCGTAGATGTGATGTGGTTCGTGTTGGAAATACAAAAGTGAACTTACCAGCTGACAGTGGATTGGATTGGCGCTGCTGTATGTTGAACCTGTCCACACTCCACACGTGATATTATCTCTACTCTATTCTATCTATGTACTTTTGTGCTATGCAAATTGTTTTTCGCGCCCAAAATTTATAGTGGACATTGACACCACCAACCAGAAGAAGAAATTCTCATTACCAGAAAACCATGGCTCAGCTCACATCACAGTTCAACAGTTGCTTTGAGACATTGATACCGTGTGCACATAAAGCTCTGATGAGTGTGTAATTCTAGGAGGAGGCGTTCTCCTCGTGTTAATTAATTCTTTCGCTGCGGCAATATAAAATACGAAATTTCAATAATTAAGATTTTGCTGTTAGTTTGAGTGACCTTGTTTTATTCAAACACATTTAAAGATCCCAGCTATACAGTACGTCGTGTTTCGTAATGATTTAGCACTATACCTAAATAATAAAAAAGTATATGTTTGACAGTTAACAAAATCCAAAATGTGAGTTACTTCAGAATGATTCAACAAACGAACTTCAATAATGCCAGACTTGAGTTTTCTGAGTGACATATATGACCCCTCGGCCCGCAGCTTATGTTTTAACACCGACATGTGGTATAAAATAAAAATATATTGTATATATATATCTACAGCCTCATAGCTATATATATATATATATATATAATATAGTAACGTCGCTTCAGCAATACATCTACAATTACCACATAAATAAACGAGAAAAAAAACACCATCGGATAAAAAGAAGAAATACCTGAGATATATTTTCCTTTCCTCACGAAAGTAATTCTTAAAATTTTGTTCACGTCAAAGTTAAAAACTGCCCGTTAAAAAACAACAAAACTGTTACAAATTAACTCACGTAAGGAACAGCAAATTTTGGGGTATCCAGAAGGCGAACAATTTACATGAAAACCAGCCATCGCAGCTCTGGCTGTTTTATTTTTCGTTTATTCGTTCATACGTTGTTCACATCAACGCTCGACGGACTCGACAAGGCAAGGCAATACAGAGAAAATTTAGGTTTGATCGCGGCGCGGAGGAAATCACTTAGCTTTTCTTCTGCAATCACACTTCATTTTTCTAACTCTTTGGGGGTGAACCGTGAACATGTAAACTTAGCGCAAATTCTTTATCGCCGCCCGAGCTCCAAGAGGGTTGCATGGAGCGATGTGTACAAACAAAAATAAATGCACAAAACCCGATAGATACAGAGGACAAGAGACAACGTTTCTTTGACCCACCACCGCTTCAACGACGAGCTGCTGTGCTGCTGGTGCTTTGCTTTGGGAACAGAGGAAACATATACATGAATACACCCTACACTCTACAGTCAGCCAGCAATGTGACACATTCTCAGAACTCTATAAATATCATCATATAAACACATACAATATCGGGTGTTTTCTACGTACGTACCAGTGCGATGAGACAGCAGCAGGCAAGCAACAGCAGCAGAAAACAGAAACAAGCGTACGTTTTGGCTTTGGTCGACTGAGTGCGCGCTTACTATCTTCGGGTATTGCCAGACTATTGGAAAATCATATATAAGAGGAAAAGGACAAAAGTGAAAAATTGTATATGCTCCAGGAAAATTTATGTCTTGTTTGCTTTTTAATTATATTTGATTTATAAGGAAATTCAAAACATTTAACATTCGTACTCGTTTTATCAATTTAACTACCTACATAATTATAAAGACAGAAAGTTTTGCTGCTCGAATGTTACAAAGTTCGACTTAGAACGAAATTAATTATAAACTTGAAAGTAAAAAAAAAAACAAATGGGTATGTAGGTATTTTTGGATTCGATTGGAAAAAAATTGTTTATTCAAATCAACCCAAGTTTTTAAAATTATAAATGTTTTCACTTTTAAATTAAGCAGTTTTCTTTTATCACATCATACCTACACCTACCACGCGGAAAGTCATTTAGCTGTATTCTTTTATGAACGGTTATGGCCAGAGTAGAGCAAAAATAATACAAGGCTTTTATTCTTCTTCTTGTACTTCTTCTTCTCTTGTTTGTGATCCAGAGCTGTGGGCTCGACAAGCGAGCTGGAGTTCCTTCACAATGGCTTGACCCTGACTGCTTTCCAAAACATAGCTACAGTTGACTTCAATCGTTTCAAAACCCATTAGTCAACTGAAATATGTTAGGTGAGTTGACTATTGTGCGCTATGAAGTCAGCTATAGTCAACTGTGGCTATGTTTTGGAATGCACTCCTTATGGGGCATATCGCCAAAAAAGTGTCCCGTAGTTGATTGCCATGTCCGGCTTGAGGCTTTTATTCTAAGCAGGTGGCAATGCTTTTTATTTTTAATTGTCAAAAGGTTGATTCATCGTGATATTTTCACATTAAATCGAATGAAATATTTTTCAGATGCAAAATTACTGTCCGAATTTAAGCGAAATTAGGCCTTTTGCACATCAAAAAACGAAAACTCTGAACTGAAAAACACAAAGTTTGCCCTAAACTAACATAAATTTACTCCAATGCCGAGGTAGATACATGTAATAAAATATTGAATATAATTGCAGTTTCAATACAAAAATATCCATATTTAATTGTATTTCAATTAAAATACATTCCTATGTTTTCCCCTATAAGAAGCAAACTTTCGTTCCGAACTGTCAAGTATCTTTTCTTTTCACACTTCATGTTCCATGCGAACGAAAATTTCTATCTTAGATAACCTATTTTCGTTTTTTTTGTTTTTTATTTGACTACACAGGCCAACTTATTTCTCTCGTTTTTGGTATGTAAGCGTAGACCAAGGTATATATTAGAATAGAAGTTATTCCTATCAAAATTTTGTTATTTGGTCTGTGACGTAATTTCGTGACTAATGCATACACATTTCTATAGGAAAGACATAGAGAGCGCAGTGTTCTCTGTGCCGTGCTTTCCTATACATTTTCACGTTATTTCGTCACTAATGGCGGAACGTGGTTCGTAATGGGAATACCTTGAGCATAGACGAACCTCCGGTTTAGTTTTGTGCAAGCGGCCTCTTATTGTCCCAAATAACCTTGTTATTAGCCCCCTCACCTCCTCTTGATATACCCACCAGTTTTCTTGCGCCAGTACGAAAACGAGTTTCATGCACTTCAAATTTAGCAAAGTAGAACCTCAGAACAGAAATATCAAGTTTCGAGTATTTTCTTATGACGTCGTTTGCTCGGACCGGACGCCCATAGCTGTGGCGACATGTTATAACTTCGCATCGAAGCGAAGATTTCCATCTGGCGGTATGTTATAAGATTTTCGTTCGACAAGCGATTTTGCTTGTTTCGAAACTATTTCCGAATTTTTTCCACTAGCAAAAATGACATTTATAGATTCTTTTACTAGTTGTTGATAAATTTTAATAATAATAAAATTGGAATTTTGAATTTTTCAAGTCGCAGTGGCTTTATTTGTGGAGGATAACGAAATTGACGAAGAAATAATAAATTACCGGGACAAAAGAAAATATTTAAGGCAGCGTGTTTATGTTATGGATATGCCTAACAAAATGTACTGCCATATTGATTTTTGAATTCAAGAAATATTCTTACAAGTTTTATAACTTCAAGCTTGAAGAATCTATATAATTAATAAATAAATTAAAAAAATATATAACATATAAATCTAATTTCTTAAATTTACATACATTTTTTAATCTTCGCTTGTACTATCACTCTCAGTAAAACTCAGTGATATTCTATCGAAATTATCGCCTGTCGAAAGTGTTACAACCACTGACTTATAAACAATGGACGAGCGTATTGTCATTTTCATATAGGAAAGCATGGCACAAGTTTTATAGTTCTCTCTTTCGCCCTATGGCAGAGTTGGAGCTATCAACACAAAATATTGCATTCTGGAACGTTTGCTTATGTCATTTGATGTTTTTATGTTGGCTACAGATGCAATCACCTCAGAAGGAATAAGGTAAAGATAGTGTTTACCATGCTCCGTCTCTCTTGCCCATAAGAAGGATTCAGTTACGAATAACTTTTGAAAATTCAAGTCGTAATAAGTTTAATTCCTTATAAGCGATTAAAATATCACTTGGGCACAAGAAAATATATTTTTTTAATTAAATTCGATTTACGGGTGTAAAATTTCATCTGATTGGTTGAGTTTTACATGTTTTTTATGTAATCGTTTTAAAGTCACATCTTGCCCCTGGTTTGTTTGAGTTCTATTTCTTGCTTTATTGCTTACGTCCCTATATTTAAAGTAAGTATTAGAATGACTAAAACTACCTGAGGGGTACTATGGGATATCTGCCCGTTGCACACGTACTGACTAGTGGTTTCCGTCGCTCATGTAGTACCACTAGTTTCAGGAGGTCTTTCCGCTATTCTCGTACTACTATTAGCTCTCCATCGTACTGGCGATAGGATAGGCGGGGACGAATATTTCCCGAACAAGCCAGTTCAACATCTGGAATATTTGGATGAGACGGTCAGGTGGGGTGGGGGGCTTACCTTAGTGAACCTTTATTGCCCTGCTTATAATACTGATTAAAAAAGTAACTATCCCGGGGATTACACGAGTCAGTAGAACTGACTCTGACAGCGATTGACACTTACACAGGCTCGTGTAAACCCCTACTGACCAGTCTGTACTGACAAGATTTCTGACGAGTCAGTACGGACTAGTCAATATACTGTCAAATGTACAATTAAGATGGCGGAAATTGAAAATAAAGGGTAGATGCTAGTGGATATTTGTGTTTATATTCCTAATCTGCTCTCTTTTGAGTGGGAAATGACTGAAAAGTGTTTAACATACATTTTATTGTTTATTTTGTAGAGAATAAAGACGGATTAATGAAGAAATTGTTTGATATGCATATAGAAGAGGAATGTCTGCACCGCTTGACGACATTTTATTATGAACAGACTGGTCAATTGATAGAACGCAAATCGTTTTTTGTCAGTAAATTTGACAGACGAAATCAGGACTGTCCGTCAGCTCTATTGACTCGTGTAATCGTTGCGTATGAAATATAAGCGAGGGAAAAACTTCAAAAATAGTTCTACACAGGCCTTGATACAATGAGAGCCACGCGTTCTTTTACACTCAACAGTTCAAACTTAACTGAGGTGTGTTGATTATTTTTGTAAAATTGTGAACTGTTAAAAATTAATAAAAAAAATTAAAGATAATAATTAAAGCAAGTATTCTTCCCTTTAAAGTTTATGAAAAAACTGAAAAGAGAAATAGAAAGAAAGGATCAATAATTCTATTTGTTCTCATAAAATGAAACAGGAAACAAATGCAGAATGAAACAACGCGCAACAAAGTTAAAAGTTTCATCAAATTTGTGGCACCACGAAGTGACGTGGCTTACATTGGATCATGAGTCTGTTCAGAGCAAACGCTATAGTCACTATAGTCGCTTTTTGCGTTCAGAGCAGCCAAAAAGTAACTTTCTTCCCCTCGCTTTTGACAGAAAAATGTGTTCAGAGCGGACGCTATAGTCACTATTGAAGTCACTTTTCTTGATAGCAGTCGGAACTGTTATCAAAATAGTCACTTTCGTGTTTGAATGTGTGAATTGTCAAAGAGCATAAAACTAAAATGGATGTAAAGAAGAAAATTATTTTATTGCTGTTTATAGTTTTAATTTATTGAAATCCAATTTACCAATCTAAGGGGAAAAAAAACTGAGTTTGTTTTCTGACCGTATATGCGTGTTGCTCTGAACAGACTCCTTATATGAAAACCATTGATTCAAAATTATTTTGTGGCGCGTGAAAAATACGAAGCGCTCAATGCATTAGGGCTTAGCATGGCGTCTGTTGATGATAGTTTCATCATCATTAAACATATTTGTTTTCCGTCGAGTTAAACAAATATTATACTACATATATGTATATATATATATACAATATAAATATCAAAATATGTGCTTCACCCGCATCTGCTTGTCTTCGCGGGAGAGCCAGATCACGTAATTGGCCGGCAATACAGTTAATTCTAAAGGCACTTTCACATCAAAACCGAAAACCGAAAAATTTAAACCGAAAAACTCAATTTATTCCACTTTAACACAAGTTTTTTGCTCCAATGATTAATAAAATCATGGGAAATAGGATAAACTAATAATTTTACTAATAAAATAGATTATTTATCTCAGATTTTTAAGAAAAACACAACTTTTATCTTTTTTCGGCCGAAAAACGAAATTTCGGTTGCTTCTGTCAATTTCTTTTCGGTTTCCACATGTGGAACGTTTCGGGACGAAAACTTTTTTCCCTCGTACTAAACCTCACTTTTGTGTTTACATTGAAAATTATATTATTTTATTTTATTATTTATTATATTATTATAATATGGATAGGGATTTCGAAGTAAAATTAAAATAAGTTTTATGTATGAGCTCTCATCATACAACTTTTATGATAATTAAATGTTACTTCTATTTAACCGAAAAAAAGTTTTCGGTTTTTGATGAGAAAGCAAAAGCGAATTTTCGGTGTAGAACTTATCGGTTTTCGGTTTCGATGTGAAAGACCTTTAAGGCTGGCCAAGTGGCGTATATTCATGTTATGAATATGTTGACGAATAGTTATACTTTTCGACATTTGAAAAAAGAAGAAGAAGAAGAAGCAGCAAACACAGAACCTTCGGGAAGCCAGATTAAGCTTTGCTGAAGTGAACATGAGCTAAATCACTGAAGCCGGTTTAATTCGAGCTTAAGATCGATAAATTTAAACAAATTGAGATTTATAGGTAGTTCTGAACAAATTATTTGTTTTTATTCAAAAACAAATTTACACTAGTTTTACTAACAAAAATTGTATGTCTTGCTTTATCGTGAGTTTTTTTTATTGACTAAAAATCAAATAAATAAAAACATTAGTGCGAGCTTTTATTTAAAGCAAAAAAACTAAATTTAAGTCACATCTTGA
The DNA here is from genome assembly GCA_963930735.1 of Dioctria linearis. NCBI lineage: Eukaryota > Metazoa > Arthropoda > Insecta > Diptera > Asilidae > Dioctria > Dioctria linearis. The sequence goes on from OZ005742.1 coordinate 225,138,064, forward strand.
TATTAAGCTAGAACTGCGAAACAAGCCCTGAATGGACCGAATAGAATTTTAGCTTGGAAGACCTGGAGTCGGAAGCTTACAATACTGGTATTCTAAAAAGAGCTTCTGGGCAATGACATGTACTATGTTTTCATGCAGAATTCAAGAGTTAATGCTAAGGGAAACGAGAATTGAGCTGTGCTTTGTAATGTGAACTCTACGAAACTAGTCAAGTTGAGTTGGGTTTTGATTAAGTATTTGTTAGAATATTTGGATGGGTGTTTTAATCAACACAAATCCAGCTGCTTAATACGAAATATTTTAATTGTCATCAGAACTCAGAAGACGTCCATGAAAACAGCATCGAGATAACTTGGCCAGGAAAACTTAACGATAACTCAACTCCGGCTCATGGAAATATAGTTTGCATTGTTTGCATTCTGTATAAATGAGAAAACAGAAAGTGTAAAAATATTTCAAATAATTATGATGGAAATAAATAAATAAATATTTCCTTGTATTCATTCAGCAAGGAAAATAGGTACCTATATTATGGTTTTGAACTGGATTTTAAGGTATCTTTGTACAAATTGAGATGTTACGAGGATGTTACACGCGCTAGTAAAACTGACGTAAATACTGACTTCGTCCGTAAATTTTACTGACTACTGGTGCGTTCAATCAACTGACTAGTCAAATCATTTTAAAATGTCGTCAAACGATGCACATACTCCTCTTCTTTATGCATTACTAATAATTTCTTCTTTACTCCTTTTATTTTCAGTTTCCGCAATTTAAATTTTACTTTTGACAGTTTACTGACTAATCAGTAGAATATAGAGACAACAGGAAGTGTTGATACCTGTAAAATTCGTGTGCATGAGCGTGGATTTTCAGCGTGCCGTGAAGTAGCTCAGCCACTGACTTATAACAATGGACTGAGCGTATTGTCAATTTTCTATAGGAAAGAATGGCACAAGTTTTATAGTTCTCTTTTTCGCCCTATGGCAGAATTGGAGCTACCAACACAAAATATTGCATTCTGGAACGTTTGCTTATGTCATTTGATGTTTTTATGTTGCCTCAGAAGGAATAAGGTAAAGATAGTGTTTACCATGCTCTGTCTCTCTTGCCCATAAACAGGATTCAGTTAAGAATAACTTTTGAAAATTAAAGTCGGAATGAGTTTAATTCCTTATAAGCGATTAAAATATCACTCGGGCACAAGAAAATATATTTTTTTAATTAAATTCGATTTACGGGTGTAAAATTTCATCTGATTGGTTGAGTTTTACATGTTTTTTATGTAATCATTTTAAAGGGTGCTCTAACGGTGATATACAGAAACACAATATTTTTTGTGCCACATGAAATAGCAAATCGCTCAGTCCATTGATATAAGTCAGTGAGCTCAGCAATATATTGAAGAAAGAGACAAATTTATGTTTAGCTGTCAAACGAAGTTCGTTTAATTTGCAAAAGATTTGCAACAATTTAAATGTAATTGAAAAGTTGTGAATAGTGATTTAAAAATAGTGCTAAATAAAGTAAAGAGTGTAAGTAATTATCTGTTGATATTATAGTGATAATTTCTAAGTGATGTTCATGTAATTTCAGAATGAAGTGTTCGGTGAAAAATTACCACAACAACATCAAGGTACGACGTGGGAAATCATTATTTAGGCAAGTATAGTTATAAAATATTATTTTGTGTACTTTACACACCTTTGTATATTCAATTAAATTAAAAATACATAACGAAAGCGATGAAATATCGAAAAAATCCTTCCTCCACCGAGATTTGTTTACGTTTGTGATAGCTGCGAAATTCCCTGGGTATGTTGGCGTAGTGCATCGAATAAGAACCTTTTCGGTGGGAGCAAACGCAATATTTTCAACCATATATCTTGTTGCCCCGGTCTCTATATATTCTACTATACGGCTGTACTGAGCTTTCATTACAGTTTGCAGAATTTGACTACGCCAAATTTGACTTATCACACTTCCTGTATTCTCTATATTCTAAGGGTTTACACGAGTCAGTGACAGTGTCAGTTCTACTACTGACGCGTGTTAGTTAATGTTACTAAGATAAATTGAATTACTTTTCAAAACTAAAAGGTTCAACTTTTTAACGCAACGATCTGTGGACGTCTCATCAGCATGAATATTCTATGATCATATACCACGGGGAGGTCACCCAATAAGTAACTACCTTTTAACAAAAGTATGCTGGAGATAATAAAAAAAGCTAGAATTGGTTAAGACCAATTCTTACGATACCCGAATGCCCGTATGTATTTTCGAATGGTTTCACTGTGCAAGTTTTATCGTTAAAGTGGTGTTTGGAAACAGTTCGTCGGAGAGTAAAAATAATTATAACCAATTTCATACGATTTTATATGCTGAAGAACTTTTCAGTACAGTAAGAACGTCCAGGACTAATCGTTTTCACAGTATACGTAAGAAAATTCCCAAGAAGGGGTTGCCCGATTTAGTTCATTTTTAAATTATATTTTACCATTCTCAGGCAGTGTCCAAATATATATTTCAAAACGAAATTTTTGTATGGCAGCATACAAGCTACCCGATTTGTATCATTTTCGAACTTAAATCTGCAATTTTTTTAAGAAGCCCATGTGCAAAATGTCTGCACTCTAAGTGATTTTTATCGTTTTGACGGATAGGCAGAAGGACATGCAAAACTTTTAATAGGTATTATGCATGCGCCTCCATCCATTTTGCTCTACCATTATTATGCGTTACAAACGGAATGACAAACTTAATATAAAAATAGTCTTACTTTACATTGAAATCTACATGAATTTACAAAAATGCAAAAGTTAAAAAAACATCATATTTTCATTTATATTGTCTAAAAGGCGACTTTTTTCCGGCACGTTACTACTGTTGCTTTCTATAATAGTGCCCTGTTTTGATGGAGGACTCTTGCACACTAGTTACTACTCATTTAAAATGTGTATGAAAGCGCTCGCTACATACGAGTATATTCTAATTGAGCGTAAAATTTCTAATTCAGCTTTAATGTTCTTAATAGTTCCCCCAGGCTGAAGGTTTTTAGCATAAATTATTCCTGCAATAAAATCATAATTTGGTAAAACAACACAGCCCTGTACCCCCACATCAATAACACGAATATATAAAATATTTACATTCACGGAAAGTAATGAGACTATGGGCCAGAATTACAGTATTTTACAACTAAAAAAGGTAAACTCAGAGACGGACGGCTGACATGACCGTAGTCATTGAAAAATTTTACGAGACTTTTTTCATGTGACTGGAGCGGAGCTAGCAGTCACAATCACAATATTGTGATTTTATGAATGAATCAAACTAATTCACAGAAAAAGTTTTCGACTGGTAATATATTTACTAGATCGAAATTTTCCTAATGAAATCATCAAAATAATTTTCTTAACAGCATTGCATTCACAAAATACAGATAATGCTTTTCATAATTATTTAACGAGGAAATGCTTCAGTTAATATCTGCTGCATTTTTTTTCTGTACTTATGATTAGGTGGGTTTTCCTTTTCAGAATGTGGCAATATATTCGAAATTCCATTTTTTTAGTTTTTATTTTCAATATATTTTTTATCACTTCCCCATTTTCCAATCCATACTAATAATGGATTCAGAGCAAACTGTTTCAAAATGCCAGCAAAAAGGTCCTTTAGACCTTTCTGTATGATAGATTTCCAGAAATACTAGGTACATTAGTAGTAGTAGAAGAACGTAGTAAACATTTATGGTTTATACATATTAAGAAAGATGATTTTAATTAAATCAGCCCTATGCCACTTTGTGAATGTATGTACATACGTACACCAACTTTAATGGATATATCAAAAGGATGTAAATTTAAGGTAATTACCCAATATTTTTCATCACTATTTCGAAATTAAACATAACGTATAAATTATACCTTTGGTCAAATATGAAAGATAATATGAACCCATATGTTAAATAAATTGCTTCGAAAACAAAGCTCGGAAAAGCTTTTTCAAAGCGGCAAAATAGTCAAGCTTTCCATAAATTCCACGTTCTATCATTACGGTGCCGTTTCTTTTTTTAAAACTAACGAGATAAATTTCATAACAGATAGTAAAAGAAACCGTCCGCGTTGCCGTTAGATTGTATATACTTATATATAAATTGATATCTACACTAGGAAATTTTACTTTGAAATACTGCCCTTTGTGATTTAGTTAGTTGAAATCTTAGAATATTTTCTAAACAGACGGCGAAAACGTATACATATAATAAATGCACATGATCGTATTAAATTGTACCTCAAGAAACGTGCAAAAGAACAGCAGAGCGACATAAACACCAATCCTGCGATTTAATAATGACAGAATTTGCTTCAAATGATATTTCTAGAAAATAATGACAGAATTTGCTTCAAATGATATTTCTAGAAAATTTCCATGAATCAACCAGATCTATTAAACCATAATAATAGCTGTGCTCTTTTGTGTCCGCAGAACAGAGCACAACAAGATACACAAAAGAACGCCTCATACATTTTCATAGAAAATGTATAAATGAAGCGAAGAGTATAAATAGTTCGCTTCAATCGCCAGAACAATTTGTTCTCTCCAGTAGATGAGAGTTCTAGAACAAGGTACACAAAAGAACACAGCTGTACATAGTAGTAAGATATATCCTCACAACATGTTCCCACCAATCAACGCTTAACAATATCTGAAGTTATCTTTCCACATTGTCAAGGTATATATTAGGGCCGTTCGCGTTTTTATACCCTATGTTTGTAACGCACAGAAATAATGCTAGTAGAGAAAACAGGTTGGACATCCACGCATAATATTAAGTTATTTTGATTTTTGCATGTCCGTCCGTCCGTCCTCGCGATAATTCGAGAAATCTTTCACTTAGAGAGCTGAAATTTTGTACACGGTTTTTTTTTAAAAAAAATATAAAAAATGGAACAAATCGGGTAACTACTTCGTAGGGCTGCCATACAAAAAAATCGTTTTTACTATATATTTGGACGGTGCCTTACAACACGTCGACGTAGATTTGCAAATAAATTAAAAAAAAAAAAAAGCAAATTTAAATTCGAAAATGAGATGAATCGGGCAACTCCTTCGTAGGGTTGCCATACAAAAATTTCGTTTTTCACTATATATTTGTGGCCTGAGCACCCGTCGACGTAGTGAGCTGAAATTTTTACACAGTGTTTTCATAATAAATAAAGCTTGAAAAATAGACTAAATCGGGCAACCCCTTATTCGTGCTGCCAAATAAAAATTTAGGTTTTTTACGTATAGGGGAAGGTGGGTCAAATTATGGGTTTTATAAAAATATCAGTTTCCAGCTATTCTCTTTAGACAGATGTGGACAACCAAAACATAACCCATTTTACCAAAATAATTTACTTACACACTCGAAAGAAGAAATTTCATAGCTCAAGTCAAAATCATCAGTTTGAAGAGGGGTAGGAGGTAGGACCAAATACTGGAGAAAATCAATAATTTTCAGTTGCTGTTGTCAATTACTATTATTTATTGAGTATCCAAGTTCTATTAAGTTAAAGTAATGCATTTCTTCATAAGAGAAAGTATATTATCAAAACTTGAAATACTTTAGTTAGTAATATTATCACCATCAATCAATCTATCAATGTGATCTCTGCAGTGGCATACAAACTTTCCTTCTCTATCATACTCGCTGAATTCTTCATGTACCTATTGTCTGCACACGTTGCACTGTATCCACCCTTCTCCAGCAACACATTCAGCATTTAACTCATTGCAAAATAAGCACGCTTCAGTGGAATGGCCTTCCGTCATTGCCTTCTCCGCTATTTTCTCATAGGAAGAGCTCTCCTCTTATTTCTATTTCCATTTCTTTAGTATAACCTTAGATGCCGTTGATGCTTCAAAAATTTTTCTTGCTGTCTTAAGCGTGAAACACAATGCTACGGTCATCAGAGTTCATCAGCTCAAATTTCAATTTATTCCTATATCTGATAATAGAATAGAATGAAATCTAAGCTGATGAACGCTGATGGCCGTCACATTGTTTCCAACTTTAACTTTCTTCATCTTGACAGTCTCTTCTTGTTCAAGCTCTGTTTTGTAAAGTATCGCTGTAAGAATTACTGTTTCTTTGCTTCTTTTCAATTCTTTTTTCTTCATGGGGCGGAGCAGCATGATTGGAAGATATTTTAAAACCCGAGAGCGACTTAAATCTAGAGCAACTTGTTGTTGAAGGAATTCGCGGACCTGTTAAAGATGTTCGGAGATCAGAGGCTGATCACCAGACTATCCCGCCTCTGGCGTCTTGTGGTTGTATAAATCTTTCTGTAGTTTCAGCAGGAGCGTATAAATGCTCTGGGATAGACTTCCTGTTGAACGGGAAAATTCCGGTGCATTTAAAACCCTTAATGGCTGTTTCCCTCAGAGCTGCTCTGGCAAATGAGTTTCCAAAGAGTTTTATCACTTGATGACTGTTACCTGTCTCCCGGGTGGGCGATCATTCATTTTCTAACCTCTTGCTCGTAGCAAGTGGAGAGAGGAGCCATGAAAGTAGCATCGAGTGGTTGCAATCTGTGGGTGCAGTGTGGAGGGATACACAAGAGAATAACGTTCTTTATTCTCTTGCACGAAGAATGAACTCAAGGTTTTTGGTATGAGCGACATTACTGTCTAGAGCCAATAGCACTGTGTTTTCTGGTGTTGGATTAAAAAATTCAACAAACGTACTGAACCAATAAAGGAAGCTTTCCTTGTTTATCGACTCATAGAAAAGATGTGGGCCACAGGTGGCCCATCTTCCATCAGCATAGGGTTCGACCTCTTGCGAGGAAAAATAAACATAGTTGGCATAAAATTACCTACAGCTTTCTTACAGTTTCAACAGTGACCAGTGTTCCTCTTTCTCCCGATGAAAGCGAACCGATCTGTTTCTTCCCACGTAAGGCCCGACCTCCTAAGAGCTTTCTAGGGACAGTCGTAGTCCCCGTTTCGTCAACATTATAAATGTCGTTTGGATAAACTTTGTGTTATAAGTAGATTATAAAAAGTTTGAACTGCCATTCGGTTGAATCCCTATGCGCTAGCCAATTAAGTCGGTTCGGGACTCCTGAAAGATTTTTTATGCCTATTTATGAATTTATACAACAGCCAGCCCTTCCCAGCCCTTTTCTTTTCTTTATTCAGTGGGTGATTAATCTAATTTCTCTCTGCTAACTGAAAAGCAGGACGATTAATATCATGCGGTATTGATATCTAGATATTAAAGTACCCGTAACAGACATAAAAAAGGATATTGATGTGACAAACCGTACCTACTTCGACATTTCAATTCAGTTGACAGGCTTTTAATAATTTGGAAATAGAAATGACAAATATATTAGTTTTAATGCAAGGTAAACAGCACCAATTAATTGTAAATATGCGACAAATTAAAAATTTGGAGCGAAAAAAGAACAAATTGCGTTTTCTTGCAATAACATCCTGGTTGAGGTGCAAAATGTGTCAGCGGATGTGGTGGGCCAATTCATTATTTTTGTATGAAACGAAGAAAAGTGTGATCGAAGAACACATTTTTGGATTTTCTTCTTTATCGCTTTCTTGGGAAAGCACAGACACATTTTTACTAAATTTGACATATTAGCTGTGTTCTTTTGTTTCCACAGAACAGAGCGGAGCAAAGATACACAAAAGAACGCCTCATACATTTTCATAGACAGATTTAATGAGGCGAACAGTACAAATAGTTCGCTTCAATCGACAGAACAATTTGTTCTCTTCAGTATATGGGATTTCTAGAACAAGGTACACAAAAGAACACAGCCATTATCATATTATTATTAACAACTAGATGGCGCTGCGCAACATTAGAACATTGAATAAATAACTAATAAGGAAACGGCATATCGGTGAAAACCTAAGCCACTCGGCGAAATGTATTAGTGTGCTGTGTTTGTATTCGTTTCGTCATGGCAGTAATGAAATCTTGACATTTTGAAGGGGAACATTTTTTATAATCCAAATTGCTATGTAAAATAACAATTTTTTAGCTCCCCTTATTTTCAGATAATATTTCTTGGCGTTGCTTTTGTATGACTGACATAATTTAGGTAGCAATTGCAATTACAATGTCAGAAATGTTGAAAATAGGCAGCAGGCCCTCTTGTCAATTTCACTCCCTAATCGTGGTCATACTGTCATTGAATTGCTTAAGCACGTACACTGTATTCGCACGGTACCCCGCTTCCTTATTAGTTATTTATTCAACGCATTAGAAGTGCCGATGATCAAGCTATACCCAGTAATTTTTGAGAATATTAATATCAAGATATCTAGTCTATACCTACAAGTTTTCTGGATATATTGCGAATATTTGATGACACAGACGGGTTATTTCGAATATCTAGATATCGATAACCCATATCTGTCAAAAGGATAATCATTTCTCAAGATAATAATAGCAACTATGAATTTTGAAGAATTTATGCATCGCAACACAACTCGCAGCCCCCAGGACCGTAACAACATGTAAAAGCTGCGCGCATTACATCAAAGTTTACTTAATACAAGTTAAGAAAGCAGACGAGATTTCCGAGTGTTTTACATTTAAAATTTACACGACAAAAACAAGAAGGAAAGAAAAAAAAATCATCTATTTAAAACTTTTATGAATAAAGATAAAAAATGTGAAAGCGCAAATTGCATGCAAAGGAACAGCACGTGCTTCCGTTTATATTCGTTTTGCTATGAAGTGATTAAGTGGGAGAACTCATGCTGGATTTTCTGATATTTTCGTGAAAAATGAGAATTTTATTTGAGAGGAACTTTACCAAAGTATAAATAAATATAAGTAGAGACCACTGACTTATAACAATGGACTGAGCGTATTGTCATTTTCCTATAGGAAAGCATGGCACAAGTTTTATAGTTCTCTCTTTCGCATTATAGCAGAGTTGGAGCTACCAACACAAAATATTGCATTCAGGAACGTTTGCTTATGCCATTTGATGTTGTTATGTTGGTTACAGATGCAATCACCGCAGAAGGAATAAGGTAAAGATAGTGTTTACAATGCTCCGTCTCTCTTGCCCATAAGCAGGATTCAGTTAAGAATAACTTTTGAAAATTAAAGCCGGAATGAGTTTAATTCCTTATAAGCGATTAAAATATCACTTGGGCACAACAAAATATATTTTTTTAATTTAATTCGATTTTCGGATGTAAAATTTCATCTGATTGGTCGAGTTTTACATGTTTTTTATGTAATCGTTTTAAAGGGTGCTCTAACGGTGATATACAGAAACACAATATTTTTTGTGCCATATGAAATAGCAAATCGCTCAGTCCATTGTTTATAAGTCAGTGGTAGAGACAGAGGCGAACAAAATTGGAAATTTTCCGTGTTTTTTAAGACTGAAAGAGGTAATCTCATATACTTTTGTCTTTTGCACAATGGGGGAAAAGAACTTGGCTATGCATTATTGTAGTACAACTGAGATAACGAGTTAAAAACAAAAATCGAGAGAACGTAGTATTATTCGAACGACACAATCTTATTAAATCCCTCAAAAGCCTTTCAAACTATTCATAATAATGTACATTGGGTAAAGATAAATAAAAAAGATAAATTTCGCAATGAACAACGCACTAAAAGGAGATGTAAGTCAAATAAAATTCCCCGAATCCAGGATGAGATTCTCCCACTTAATCTCTTTCGAGCAAAACAAATGTAAACAGAAAAACGTGCTGTTCACATATCATAGGATTACACTAACAAACATTAGAATTCCTGCGCAAAACATTGGGACAATTTCTGAAAATCGTGTTTTCATAAAAACGCGGGAACATTTTATGAGCGTAAAGGCTAAACACAATGTGAGGGACAAAAACGCCGTAAAAAACGCTGTCATTTGGTTTCTAATAACATGGCAGTGTATGGTATAAAATACAATGCTGACGACATCGTTCGACGTAGTCGTCGAACTTAAATAAAAATTGAAATTTGTCGCACGTTTAGATGCGTTTAGCAAAATTATGATTTTGGGTTGCGTTCATATTTATTGATATACGTTCATTGCAATCATATTTATGACTTGATAAATTAAAAATACATATCAGTAAATAACAATGCCGTGGTAAATATCAAAGTTGGTTGAATAAAAAATGGAAGAAAAGTTTATTGAGATGGTAAAATATCACCGTATTATAAAAAAAAACGCATCCGCATAAAAACCCAATTCCGGCTGAGTTTTAGATAACTCTTGGACACACCTCTTCTTCTATGTGGGTTCTGTTTTTTATCTTCATTAGCGAAACGGCCACACATGCAATTTTAATAATCTTTTTTAATTTATTCGTAAATTTTTTCTATTTTTAATTTACAACACAAATAACAAAATAAATTGAGTTGGGGATTGACAGCTGTTGTCGCTAACATTGTATTTTCACGGACAGTACGGCGTTTTTGTCGTGTCGCTCACATTGTGTTTTAGCCTTAAAATCAGAAAACTCCGCTCATTCTCTCTTATTTACGAAAATAAATCATTTGCCATTCCATTTCGTTGCATGTAATCTTCGCTTTCACAATTTTTGTCTTATTCGTAAAATGTTCAAAGATGGTTTGATTTTTTTTTTCTCTTCCTTCCTTCCTTTTCTCGCCGTGTACATTTAAATGGAAAACAATCGGAACACTCTTCTGTGTCCTTTCTTTTATTTAGTTATTCTTTGACTTTACATCTCCTTTCAGCATCTTGGCCAAAGCGAAATTTATCTTTTTCTTAAAAATGGGAGGTAGTGTGACCCGAAGTACATTATTATGAATAGTTTGATAGAATTTTGCGGAATTCAGTTCGGTCGGGTAATCCTACGTTCTCTCGATTTTTGTTTTTAGCTCGTTGTCTCAGTTTGACTCACTGACTTATAACAATGGACTGAGCGATTTGCTATTTCACGTGGCACAAAAAGTATTGTGTTTCTGTATATCACCCACTGACTTATAACAATGGACTGAGCGTATTGTCATTTTCCTATAGCAAAGCATGGCACAAGTTTTATAGTTCTCTCTTTCGCCCTATGGCAGAGTTGGAGCTACCAACACAAAATATTGCATTCTGGAACGTTTACTTATGCCATTTGATGTTTTTATGTTGGCTACAGATGCAATCACTGCAGAAGGAATAAGGTAAATATAGTGTTTACCATGCTCCGTCTCTCTTGCCCATAAGCAGGATTCAGTTACGAATAACTTTTAAAAATTAAAGTCGGAACGAGTTTAATTCCTTATAAGCGATTAAAATATCGCTTGGGCACAAAAAAAATATTATTTTAATTAAATTCGATTTACGGGTGTAAAATTTCATCTGATTGGCTGAGTTTTAGATGTTTTTTATGTAATCGTTTTAAAGGGTGCTCTAACGGTGATATACAGAAACACAATGTTTTTTGTGCCACATGAAATAGCAAATCGCTCAGTCCATTGTTATAAGTCAGTGATATCACCGTTAGAGCACACTTTAAAACGATTACATAAAAAACATGTAAAACTCAACCAATCAGATGAAATTTTACACCCGTAAATCGAATTTAATTAAAAAAATATATTTTCTTGTGCCCGAGTGATATTTTAATCGCTTATAAGGAATTAAACTCATTCCGACTTTAATTTTCAAAAGTTATTCTTAACTGAATCCTGCTTATGGGCAAGAGAGACGGAGCATGGTAAACACTATCTTTACCTTATTCCTTCTGAGGTGATTGCATCTGTAGCTAACATAAAAACATCAAATGGCATAAGCAAATGTTCCAGAATGCAATATTTTGTGTTGGTAGCTCCAACTCTGGCATAGGGCGAAAGACAGAACTATAAAACTTGTGCCATACCTTCCTATAGGAAAATGACAATACGCTCAGTCCATTGTTATAAGTCAGTGGTTGCACTTGCACTACAATTTACAATAGTGTATAGCCAAGTTCTTTTCGCCCATTCATGCAAAAGACGAAAGTATATGTATATATAAAAAACACCAAAAATATCAAATTTTTCTCTACTGCTTCCTATCTTCTTATTAGGTAATCTTTGACTACATACTGTATGCACGTGTAACTTTTCGGATTTCTAGGCAACCTTCGAAGAGATCAGCTTTTATTGATTCGCTGCAGCAACATGTGAAAGTTTCCTCCTTTTTTAGGTTTGCATTTGCATAATATATAACGAAATGAAGCTATACGCCTACAAGCGGGTTTAAATATTAGTACATTTCAAAATAATGAAAAATTAAATTTGTACTCTGTCGGCTATGTAATAAAATCCGAATATAAGTGGACCGTGACTTTATATTAAAACAATCTGAGAATAAAAGAATTAAATTAAAATAGTACTTAAATTTTAGTAAATGCGTTTCGTAAGATTGATAGGTATATTCAAATGACAAATAATTTTCTTTTGTTCATCAGCGGCTGAATAGAGTTGATATATTAACTACAGCGGCATCTGACAAAACGCATTCCTGAGGTTTAAAAAAAAAAAAAAAAAAAAAAAAAAAAAAAAAAAAATCAACTTAGGAGGGCGGACTTCCAGCGTTCGTCGTTTTTGTATAAATTCACCTCAATATCGCCCAAACTACCATTGATGTGAAAAAAATGGTAATGTTTATACAGTGATCGGCAAATCGCGGCTCCTAAGCCACGTTGCGGCTCTTTGGCGACCTGAGTGCGGCTCGGCCAGTCGGCCACAAATCGGTTTTGACTAGCCGTCAAGCGGGTGTCGGTCGGGCTGACATGACATAGCACACTATTTCAAAACAACACTTTTAAATATGAGAGAAGCTTTTTTACGGAGGTTTTAGGAATTCAGAAATAGCATATCATGCTGGCCTTTTTTAAAAAAAAACTACTCAGTGCTGACGTAACAGAATTAAATTTCTCTCCCTTTGCATTGGCGCTTTTTAAATGCAATTGCTGGTGTTAAAAAATAAAGAATTATGGAGTTTGAAATTTGAACGCCTAATGGCCAGTTTCACAGTCGAGCTTAAACCAAGGTTTAGTTTAAACCAGCCTCCAAGTTTAAACGTAGTTTAAACCAAATCGGGTTTCACAGTGCATTCTTTTAGTAACATTGGTAGTACTGATTAATTGTGAATTAAATTAGTTATCGCCACCATTGTGAAGCAATTTTTCTATCAATCTGTCAATCGGAAAAAGTAAACAGATCAGAAATAAAAAATATGTTATATTTGCTAATTTTAAATATGCAAACATTCAAAAAGGATGGTAATTTTAGCATAAGTGAAGTTGACCTTTCCTAGTGCATAAAAAAAATATAATAGAGCACAAGAAAACGGACAAGAATAGATTCGAAGATAAAGCGACAAGGTTCTTTACTTAAACTGAAACTAGCATAAAAATCAACATCGTCCCACTCATTAAAATGATTTCTAATTACTCTCAGTCGTCGACAGAGTTGTAAATTTAACTGAAAAAAATCTTCATCGCTAGAAATGTCTAAATCTAAACTCGTGACGAAATTATTTTCTTCATACAAACAATCAATGCTTCTGTCAAAATAAAATTATCTTGAGTTTAAACCGAGGGATAGCACGGTTTAAACCAAACTGTGAAACTCATTCGTCGAGTTTAAACTAAATATTTGGTTTAAACTCAGACTGTGAAACTGGCCATAAATGTTGATTTGGAAAAATTAGAGAAAACGATCTCACCACATTCAAAGTGGTCTGCTTTGAAGGACCTGGAGAAGGAAGACACGATCAATTTTCAACATCTGGAAGAGTATAAATCACAAATACGATCAGTTAAAAATACTAACATTTGCTATTCTTTCACTCTTTGGCTTTAAGTATTCATGCGAACAATAATTTTCAAGCATGATCTTCAACAAGAGTAAATTGAGAAATCGTCTTACTGATAAGAATCTGAAATCCTACTTGAAATTAAAAACAACCATACAAACCAGACTTAATTTTTCAAGGAAATACAAGGTCATAGTTCAATTAAATGCGTTTTGTATTTTTTGTCAATAAATAAGATTATTATTATTATAGCTGGTTGTATTTAATGTCTTGTAGATAGTTTAAACTGAGTCCGAAAAACCTGATGCATGACAGGCTCTTGAAGAAATTTGGCTCTCAAAAAAATTTAGTCGTCCTGCTGCTGATTTTTGGCTCTTTTGACTAATGAGTTTGCCGTCCACTGGTCTAGTAGTTTTGAGCTTGGTAACTAACAATTTTAATTAATACGATACGCTACTTTTTCAAAAGCAAAATTCTTAAGAACCACATTATGTAGATGCTGTACTATGAACATAATCGTAGTCATCGTCGTGGTCTTGTCATAACACCGAGTCAAAATTCGAATTCATGCTACGCCACCAGCTTTTCTAATTTGTACCTATAACAGTTAAAACATCTGGTTATCTTGATCGGTGAGTCAACAAGAATCGAGTTGACTTATTCAAATAGATAATATATTGTGTTGTGAGGTTATGTTTGTTCGCTGGTTACCAAAATCAACAGCTAAGAAAACGAATTCGGACAGGTTAGGTTCATCTTCGTCTAAATTTTATAATAGCAGAGTTTTTTGTGTGACGTCACTGGTTGAAGACTTGGACGGCGGTAATCAGAACTGAGAAATGTCAAAATTAATAAAAATTCACAGGAAGAAATTGTCGTAAACATAATGCAGGGTGATCTCTATTCCAATTTACAAGAACGTTCTTCGACATTTATTTCAGTCCACACGTTTCGTTATAAATAAACGTGTTATGATGAAATTTCAGATACACATTACGTTTCCACATTGATCTGGAAGATGTGCACGATGCTGTAGTGCGTTCAAAGTATAGCTAACTTCTTCAATATCATAGATTATTTTGGACAGTTAAAGCATTAAAGATTTTAGTTCAGAGCTTCAATTTGTACCTACATACCATACAGCTATTCATAATATTATGTATGTATGTGTATTGTCACAATATCAAATTGCGGTATTAGCGGTTTAAATTATACAGGCAACTATGAAAACGACCATACACATCCATGTTTCATTTAGCATAGAAATCATTTCACCTATTTCACATGTTGAAATATTTAGGTATCAAGATTAGAATTGAGCTTCCAAATCCGAAAAATTTTAAACAAAATTTAGGTATATGATTTTAATTTTTAGTTCACTTGTCCTGAGCCTGGACTAGATAATCACGGATACGCTGAAAGGACTTCACTAACCACACAGTGTATACAGATAAATCATTTAGTAGAAAAACCTGCCGGCAGTCTTCTTCTTAAATACCGTGCTCAAAGAGGGAAATTCTACCTCCAACAAACATTTTTGTTTTTCCAATTTTCCTTTTTAATAGTTTTATTGACTTAAACGAAAAGACAGGAGGATAGATTTAAATATAAAATTGATTCATTCAGGCAGAAATTTGGTTTTAAAAAGAAAGAAGATGTACAATAACTGTTCGTGTCTTTCCTACTTATTATAGGTAGTTGTACAAAATCATAGATGAAATATCTCCAGATATTGTTATCTTGACTGAAACACATATGAAAACTAAGCGCGAGAGATAAGAAATAAAAAAATAAGAAATCATAAATTTAATAAATTGAATTTAGTTGACTTTGAACGAACATATAAAAGGATTAGAAATAAAAAAAATAAAAAGTGAATTTAATAAGAGTAATATAAAGAGTAGTATATTGAATATATCAAATTTTTAATAGGTATAAACTGCATAAATAAATTAAAATGTGGAGATGAAATTATAATTGACAATGAAATAATACCGAACAAATTCAACCATTATTTTGTCGGTAACTAAACAATACACTGACAACATTCAAATGAATTTAGATGAAACTTAAGAACAATCGACATTTAAGTTTAGGTTTAAAAATTACAACGAACATTTTGTTGAAACTAATCAGTACATTGAATAATAAAAAGGACCGTATGGGGTTATCCCAAGAAATACTGCTGAATTCGATTGAGATACTGCGATACTTGGGAGTTCTACCACTAAAAATCATAAATAACAAACAGTCTGATATCGCTGCTGCAAGAATGGAAAAGGACGACAAAAGGGTTTCTGAAACAATTGATATGGGAATACACGAATCTCACCTTGTAAAAATATTATGTAGTAGGGGAGAACAGCTTTCAAACCCCGGACGACGCGGTTGTTTTTTCCTCTTGCATTTATGATTTGATTTAGAATCGTTAAAAATAAAAGTTCTTATAATTCTTCTGTTCTCCATGATTGACCGATTCTAACAAGGGTAGGTTCGATTCCCGTCCAGGAAAAAATAAAAAAAATTGAATTTACAATTTATTTATTTGTGAGCTTAGTAGGCTAGTTACAAATTATGAAATGCAAGAGGAAAATCATCTGTTTCGTTAGCTCAGTGGTAAGAGCAGTACCCGGCAAGCGGAAGGTCCCGGTTTCAAACCCCAGACGAGGTGGTTTTTTTTTCCTCTTGTATTTATGATTTGATTTAGAATCGTTAAAAATAAAAGTTCTTAAAATTCTTCTGTTCTCTACAATTTTATTCATGCCCGGTTATGGCCGGAAATATAGGAGTATTGACATATGTACATATTATAACATATCGTTTTGCATAATTAAAAAAATCTACGTCTTTGCAGCGGTATGGCGGTATATTTCGTTGTGTAAACAAGCCAAAAAGTATGAGAAATTTGACTGGAAATGTATTTTTGTTATGTAAAATACAAAAAAAGACTAAGGAGAAATAAAATATTTGAAAATAACGACAAGTTTCTTTATATTCTCATTAAGTTTAACTTGGCCGGGAATTGGATATTTTTTGGCCAGAATTAGAAGTTTGGTGGCCGGGAACTAAAATTTTTGCAGGGTTTTGTAAAAACTCAAAAATGTTATTATAATAATATTAATAGTATATTTAGATTGCACAGTAAATACAAAGAATACAATCCTTTCCTCATATTAATAATTTGTTTTTAAATACTGATGTTGCACAATTAACTATTGAATGTTAAAGTAAAAAAAAAGTGGACGGTAATTGAGTATATACCCTACAATAAAACACTTTTTTTAATGTAAAAGGTAAGGGACAGCTTTTTTTATTCCATTTTTATTTCATGAGAAATCTTTTTAAGTAGTTATATTTAATATTAATATAATATTGCATGATATTTAAATTAATTTTCGGAATACCCACATCAAGTAGCTGCGAATTGGAACAATGATCGCTATCATCATAAATGAAGAGCCAGCTTGCGTGTACTGTTGGGCGCAAATTAGAGCTGAATTTTCTACCTTGCCCCAAATTGGGGCCTACAAGCAGCATTTTATTATTTAGTCTGATTTAATGCATTGCGTATAAGGAAATATGGAAGGATATACTGCTACAACACTAAATGAAGGAAAATTTTCTATTAGAGCAGTTAACATCAAATAAAATATTCTAAAAACATCAATGCAGGATAAATTATCTAGCTGTGTGTTATAGCTTAGGTTCTAAATGACTGATTTAAAAGTCTGTAATCGAATGTTTAAGATTGTGAATAAATGAGTGAGTGAGTAATAAGTCACTATATAACGAAAAAAAAACAGTGTTTATTATTTGCCCATTTAACATTACTATTTTTATGACACCGCCTTGTACAACCAGGCACGAATTTATTTTGTATATGGCTGATGGCAGCGGCAGGTGTTCGTGGAACCTCCCCACACTCTCCGCCAATAGCCGAGGCGAGCTAGCATGCCGCCCTGCATTCAACGCCGTCCACCGAGTGATCTGTCAGCTCTTGCTGACAGTCTGGACTTCACGTCCAAACTATTCACTCTGACATACTTCAATAATATTCTATGGATTATAAACTGAATGACAAACTTAGTACCTATAGTCTATGATTTCATCATCTAAGGTATAAAAAGGATTGGGGTCTTATATCAGGGACAGACTTGGGGTTTCAAATTGAGATTTTCATATTGCAAAAATAGAATTTCAGAGACGCACTTGCGATTTACGATACTGAGAATTAATTAGAGAACTTACATTTAATTTTTCATTTAACTTAATGCGAGCAAATATTGTGAAATTACTTGTCTATATGAAAAATAAAAACGAAATAGACACTTCAAGTTGAGAAGTGTCAAATACAATTAAAAGTCAGAAAAAGTTGCAGCCAATTCGGTTCTAAAAGGTTCGTGAATTAAATAATGATGGTTTATGACTATGGTCATATTGCAATAAACTTGTATACCGCATACACTATTCGCAATTTCAATACTGAATTCAAATGTACTACATACTGAGTGTACACCGAGCTGCTCCAGGAATCTAGTAGGGGTCCTTACGGGTCACTGGGCCATAGGTCACCATGCTAGAAGACTAAGGATAGCGGCGAACGATTTCTGCAGGAGCTGTAAGGACTCGGAGGAAATCGAATCCGTCCAACACGTGCTTTGCGAATGCCCCGCCTGATGAATAAAAGTAGGCTGCTGGGTAGCTACTTCTTTTCAAGTCTGGGGAGCTGCAATACAAAGAATTTAGGTATATCCTGAGTTTTCTGAGAGAAGCAGGATGGATCTAGGTAAAGAGTCTTGGAGATACCTTAAGTTCCCTAAGGAAAGCAGGATTGATCTGGGGCGGCTTGAAAAGGTTATCCCTTAGGGGCTAGGGGCACAATGGACCCACTAGAGGTCTAAGTGATGCAGGCTAGTTCTCTTGCAGCACCCCTCTTACCTAACCTAACCTATACCGAGCTGCTTCTCAGTATATAGAGACAGACTTTGCGATTTAGCGCAAATAGCAAGTCTGTCTCAGATATAGGTAGAATTAGGAGTCAATTGACTTTAAATAGTGCGCAATAATGATGTACAATGAGCTGGTTCTCCCGCATTTTGATTATCGTCCAACCATACTTTTTTGTGCTAACCAAAGTTATTATTATAGTTATCAACAGTTTGGCACAAAGGAATGCTTAGTGATGCTAAAATCTGGGTATCGAACATCATTAAATCAATGCTGCAAAGGCTAAATTGGATGACGATTGATCAAGACTAAGACTAAATGCACTCGAAATAGTTTTTTAAGTCAGATGGACAATTTCTCTAAATATTTAAAGACATATTTACAATATGAAGAGTGCGATATCATTTGAGAAATGCTAATAACCTTAGATTGTAAAGATGTGATTACCAACAACTCAAAATGCAATGATGTATACCTACAAAGGTTTTAAGGTTTTTAATGAACTTCCAAATGAACTCAAATCATTAACTAAAATTAATTTCTTTACGATAAACGTGTAGGAAAATAGTTACCTATTTAATACTATTTTGTTAACTTGAAAGCTTTTTGGTTTTTGTAATGTTAACTTTCAAAGGGGGAGATGTGAGATAATAAATGTGGTAGTCATGAAAGTAGCATCTTTCTCTCCTTAATAATTGTCATAGTCATCACTAGCTGATGTCTCGAATAGTATTTCGAGACTAGAACAGTAAGCAGAGATGTGATACAAACGAAAAGCAGAAATAATTAGCCTTAAGTAAATAAATTACATAGTGAAGTAAATGCGGCTTATTTTTATTTAAAACACATCACAATATTATTCATATTGTTATTACATATTTAAAACTAAAAGAATAACGTTATTTTAGACACATGGAAAAGTCTATGATTTTGTCAATATTTTTTGTTTTACATTGCCATTCCCTAACAGTTTTTTTCCCATTCTGTTTTCAGATATTTGAAAACACTAGCATCTGCTGGTTCTAGCATAATAAAGAAAAATATTAAAATGTATAAAATTATCCCGCTTGTGCTGTAAAACTAGCTAGCTTCAATGTTAAATGAGACTTGTGGCCATTAACAAAATAATTATTGGTTTTTGATTTTTTTTTCATTAATTAGTCATGTATAGGTATATTTATACGTCGCTTATCATCCAGCCTGATTCAGAACGACCTAATAACCGGCATTCTGGGTGATCGTACGTAGGAGAATACAACCATAGGAACGACTGCTAACACTTGCGGTAAATACTAATAGAACCACTGCCCCACTGCCTGTTGATGAATTTTATATAGATATACAATTTTGAATCTTTCTGTTTTTGGGCAAGGAGAAAAACTAGTTTGCTCTCCATTTAATACGCACTTCGGATCTTCAAATGTCTTCTGCATTCATGTTCTTTACATATTTTTTTCAATTCATCAAACCATTTTTGAAAAACCGCCTTAGAAACCACAGCTCTCCCTTTAATTCGGCTTTCGGGAATTTGATGCGCAAGTACTGAATTTCTTTACAGGAAAAGGTACCATTTTTATCCTGGTCATCCCATTTTTGAAAGATGTAGTCCTGCCATAGTCTTGCACAATTTTTTAAAATGCTATTATCAGGACTTGATGATGGTCCAAGCTTTCCTATGCCTTAAGAAGACTTCCAGACAATTTATCCTGCAATGTTTTTTTTTCGAATTTTATATTTGTAGTGGCTAGTTTAGAAGGCATAGTTTTTTAAGGCCGGCCACGAAAATGGAAGGTAAGAGGTGTGGGAGTTAGGTGATATGCATAAACATTTTAAAAATAACATTTGGAAAATCTCATTTTTTCATTGTAAACGAACAGGAAATGTTGGAACAGGATTTTTAGAAACGGTGGGTATGTAAGTTCCCCTTACAAAGGTTCGAAAATGATAGGTAGGTACATGATCCTGATCCGTTTGACAAATTTCCCCTTATCCCTTTTTAGCACATAATGTAATTTTATAAAAAAGGTGTAATGAAATCATAAACAAAGAGAATGTTTGACATTCAATAACCAACATAAACAAATTTCTCTAATCATTTCATAAAATTGCCTGGCAATGAGAGAACATGTATGGAGAAAGAATGTAGTTGTAGCTAGATATCAATCTCTCTTAACAATTAATAAAATGCGGGCAATAAAGTGGCAGAAGGTGCTCAAAGCCCAACTGAGTCTGGTATAACTTAGCTCATCTGGATCTGGCAACGGCAAAGCAAAGCGTGATGGTCCCTCCTAAGCTGAACACAGCACGCATACTAAGGTATTCAGAATTATATATATATACACACATTCAGGAATGACGATATATAGTTTCACTTCCGACAGATGTGTTAATGGAAATATGAAAAGCAGGGAGGCTTCGATTTATTGAATATTTAAAATTTACAGGAAGTCAACAGACCTTATGGATAAATATCTTCTTCAGATCTTACATTACAAGTGGGACTCGTCAAAACTCACCCCGCGAAGAATTAAGAAAGCTCCGAATCCACGAAATAGCAGCAGCCGTCAAAACACACACACCACAATGAGGTGATTATATGCAGCACCCAGCAAGAGGAAAGCAAAGAATGAACGACGACGACCTGAAAGAAATCTCATCGCGCGCGCTCCTAGCAAATGTCAAATTCTTTAGCTGCACTAGAAATTTTCTGCTGGTAGCATTGAAATGAAAATGCAGTGACCCAACGTTGAGCGTACTTGTCGTGTTAAGAAAATTGTTCTTGCGAAGTACCAAATATTTACAAAAATTAAGTAGGCCTCCAAATACATCATTAAATCGTATAATTATATTTTCATATCACAAACACACTTTAAAATATATTTGTATTGGTACTTTTATTTCAAATTCAGCCATTTGCAATGCGAGTGAAGAATATGGAAAGCGAATGGAAATTATGCACAATATTTATAATTGCAACTAAAAATATGAATTATATAGCACACAGAGGATGAACTTTCAATTTGTGATATCGCGAAGACTCAAAGTGAAAAGAGATTAAGAACTATAAGGCGTCAAAGTGCATACACGAAAATGAGCACGGTGGCAGACTATGTACTTAAAAAGAAAATATTAAATTTTTCAATTAACATACCCAAAATATTCCTTATAATTTTCATTTTGAATTTGTTTTTAATCCATTAAATTGCACTTCAATTAATTCCCGAGTTTTTTGACAGCGTGATTATATTTATGCAATAACCTAACCTAACAAAAGATCTACACAAAAATTTTATCGAACTTGCTCACAGTTTTAACAAGAGAACCAAACTTTCAATTAAAACACCCCGCAAATATTTTGTAGGAATATATACCTCCATAAAACTTGCTTTTTAATTATGTTTTCAATAATTTCTAGCTCTTGTCATTGATGTGTGACGTTTTCTTTTATTGATGTATGTCCCACTTTGGAAAGCCTATGAAGTTTCCTCTTCTCATTTTTTAAACACATTTGTTAGGGTCTAAATGTGAAAACACTAAAAATTTTCGGTCACAATGACACTAATATTACATTTTATCCGATTATAGATAATAACTAATTTATGATGAACAATAAAGAGCACATTTCATAATTAATAAGCTACTTGAAATGCTAATAAACACCAAAAATTCTACACGACCGGCTAACAAAAGGCTTGTATTGTATACGCCATTTTTCAAGCTCCCATCAATTTTTCTTCGATGAGAGTCTTTTGATTACAGCGGTACGAGTTTATTTTTTGTTGGACTTTCCTAATTTTAACGCCATCTGTTATAAATTGTAATAAGTGTCCTTAAAAGAAAACCAAATTCGTTGGCCCCACTGACTTATAACAATGCCATTTTCGCCCTTCAAGCAGGAAACTAAATGGAGTTGACATGAACCGTGATAAGACGAAACCACTTTTAAGTTGTGCGGGTACCCCTGTGAAATTGAAAGCATGTCTCGGCATATGGAGTCGCCATGCTAATTAATTAATATTAAATATTATTTAAATAAAAGTGTGATACAAGGCGGGATCTATTAGATATTCACGTAGTTACAAATATATCTACATAATACCATAGACACACATGTAGTATTGATGCCATGGTATTCGAAAACTATGTGCTATACTAGATGTGTGTCTACACATACTAGCTGGATACCAACTGAAGCACCTGGTATACCGTGAACGTACCTAGTATTGAAACACAACAATTTTTGCTGGTATCCTAATATTCAAACCTAGCAGAGACAGTTTTCTACTGATACTACTGCCATTCTTACATAGTGGGAAAAAGTTACAACAAAATTTGGGTTAAAAATGGAGAGTACAAGTTTTAATGAAAGCAAGAAAATTTTGTCGAGAAGTGAGACCGCTAAAGTAATCGAAGTTTGGCGAAACAAATCACATCGATTTGCCAATATTATGAATTTTGAACCTCAGGATAAAAAAATATAGCAATAATATTATAAGTATATTATAATTCAAAGCT
Organism: Dioctria linearis; assembly: GCA_963930735.1. Classification (NCBI taxonomy): domain Eukaryota; kingdom Metazoa; phylum Arthropoda; class Insecta; order Diptera; family Asilidae; genus Dioctria; species Dioctria linearis. The sequence continues at coordinate 225,161,334 of OZ005742.1, forward strand.
AGGGATTACCTTTGTCCACACCATCCGATTGACCCTCCATGAATAATTTAAAATATACAATTTTCTATAAAGCGCTGTTCGTCTTTTGCTCCTAATTGCTGATAACTTTTGCTGAGCGTTTGACCTTTCCAGCAAATTTTTTAATAATAAATTATTCATATAACATGAAATTAATTTATTTTGTGAAATTTTTACTAAAAACCTCTACTTTGGCTTTTCAGTGAGAGCAAATGACAAATTATATTACAAATAAAAGTGTGTCGGAGGTCGGATATACTACGTGGTATAGCTTTGACCTGGTATCAATGGCATGATATCAATACCATATGTGTGTCCCCAGTATAACACACATATTCTCATTGGGAATTTTGTTTGGGCTGAAACTGATGGAAAAAATAAATATTTATTTCAGTTGGTATTCTGTGGCGACATGTAATAACATTCGCATCGAAAGCGATCGTCGAAGCGAAGATTTTGCTCCGGCGGTATGTTATAACATTTTCGTTCGACAGGCGATTTTGCTTGTTTCGAAATTATTTCCGATTTTTTCCCCCTAGCACAAATGTCATTTATAGATTCCTTTTTCTAGTTGTTAATAAATTTTAATAATAATAAAGTTGGAATTTATGAATTTTTTAAGCTCAGTGGCTTTCTTTGTGGAGGATAACGAAAATGACAAAGAAATAATTTATTACCGGGACAAAAGGAAATTTTTAAGGCAGCGATATTATGTTATGGATATGCCTAACAAAATGTATTGCCTTATTGATTTTTGAATTTACGAAATTTTCTTCTTCAAGTTTGAAGAATCTATATAATTGATATATAAAATCATTTATATTGAATAAATTAAAAATAAATGTAACATGTAAATCTAATTGCCCCTGGGACAAGATGTTATAACTTCTAAAGATTCGACGTTCGACAATTTATCGATATCGGTATGTTGTAACACTTTCGACAGGCGATAATTTCGATAGAATATCACTGAGTTTTGCTGAGAGTGATAGTACAAGCGAAGATTAAAAAATGTATGTAAATTTAAGAAATTAGATTTATGTTACATTTTTTTTTTAATTTATAAATGATTTTATCTATTAATTATATATATTCCTCAAACTTGAAGTTATCAATTTAAAAATTAATAAGGCTGAACATTTTGTTAAGCATATCCATAACATAATACCGCTGCCCTCAAAATTTTCTTTCGTCCCGGTAATTATATATTTCTTCGTCATTTTCGTTATCCTCCACAAATAAAGCCACTGCGCTTGAAAAATTCATAAATTCCAATTTTATTATTATTAAAATTTATCAACAACTAGAAAAAGAATCTATAAATGTCGTTTATACAATACAAAAACATTTTATTGAAAGGCCCTGGCCGAGGGTGCTAGGGGAAAAAATTCGGAAATAGTTTCGAAACAAGCAAAATCGCCTGTCGAACGAAAATCTTATAACATACCGCCAAAGCGAAATCTTCGCTTCGATGATCGCTTTCAATGCGAAAAAACATAAAAATCCAAGTTAATTGGGCAATTTTCATTTTACTTGTATCTTACTTCGTCTATGCGTCAGGTTCCAAACAAGAAAAACAAAAGTACAGAGTACCAAGCTCCCGCTTTGAAATCTGACAGTCAGGGTCCAATATGGCCGAATCTCATGCACACATAAAGCGACATTTTGGTTACGCTCTGGTACACACATTTTATACAAGATGCCCACTCCATTAGTTTCCTGTTCGAAGCTTTCGCCCTATGGCAGAGCTGGAGCTATCAACACAAAATATTGCTTACTGAACGTTTTATTATACCATTTGATGTTTTTATGTTGGCTGCAGAAAGAATAAGGTAAAGATAGTGTTTACCCACTGACTTATAACAATGGACTGAGCGTATTGTCATTTTCCTATAGGAAAGCATGGCACAAGTTTTATAGTTCTCTCTTTCGCCCTATGGCAGAGTTGGAGCTACCAACACAAAATATTGCATTCAGGAACGTTTGCTTATGCCATTTGATGTTGTTATGTTGGTTACAGATGCAATCACCGCAGAAGGAATAAGGTAAAGATAATGTTTGCCATGCTCCATCTCTCTTGCCCATAAGCAGGATTCAGTTAAGAATAACTTTTGAAAATTAAAGCCGGAATGAGTTTAATTCCTTATAAGCGATTAAAATATTACTTGGGCACAAGAAAATATATTTTTTTAATTTAATTCGATTTTCGGATGTAAAATTTCATCTGATTGGTCGAGTTTTACATGTTTTTTTATGTAATCGTTTTAAAGGGTACTCTAACGGTGATATACAGAAACACAATATTTTTTGTGCCACATGAAATAGCAAATCGCTCAGTCCATTGTTATAAGTCAGTGTGTTTACCATGCCCCGTCTCTCTTGCTCATACGCAGGATTCAGTTAAAAATAAGTGTTGAAAATTAAAGTCGGAATGAGTTTAATTCCTTATAAACGATTAAAATATCACTTGGACACAAGAAAATATATTTTTTTAATTTAATTCAATTTTCGGGTGTAAAATTTCATCTGATTGGTTGAGTTTTACCATTGAATAAATAACTAATAAGGAAACGGCATATCGGGTGAAAACGTAAGCATCTCGGCAAAATGTATTAGCGTGCTCTGTTTGTATTTATTTCGTCATGGCAGTAATGAAATTCTGACATTCTGAAGGGGAACATTTTTTATAATCCAAATTCCTATGTAAAATAAACAAATTTTTAGCTCCCCCTTATTTTCAAATAATATTTCTTCGCGTTGCCTTTGTATGACTGGAATAATTTAGCAACCAATGACAATTCAATTGTAAACAAATAAACCGGCATTAGTAAAATGTTAAATCTTTTGCCATGGCTCTTTATTTTTACAGATATTTCACTTTTATTTTGTTTAAAACAATATAATTAATAAGTAAAGGTATTAAGCTTACTTGAAGGATGCTTTCCCACGACAATAACTCTGTTCGTTCCTGCAGCACAGCACAGCGCACTTCATTATGATAATTTAGGACTCCGGAGTCTCTATTACACAAAATGTCGTTCAAAAAAGAAATATTCCGCACTTATTTCGCACTACTATTCATAAAAATCACGTTTAATTAATTATTTTTCACAATATCGCGAACTCAAATCCGAAACTTATTTTCAAATAATATGAAATGTCAGAATGTTGAACTGACACAAAATAGCAAAGACGCCCTCTCGTTCTCCTCCCCCCCCCCCTGCTTAGGACACACTGTCATTGAAATGTTTAACCACGTACACTGTATTCGCACGATACCCCGCTTCCTTATTAGTTATTTATTCAATGAGTTTTACATGTTTTTCATGTAGTGAACATTTTAAAGGGTGTTCTAACGGTGATATACAGAAACACAATATTTGTGCCACATGTGGCCGTGGCCGGGCTCAAACGACGCAGATGGGTTGTTCGATTACAAATATATTATTTGAATTCAAAACGGGTTTCCCTGTTCCCGATAAAAGACAAAAAAATAATTTTTTCAGGATTTCTCCTCCAGAATTAATTGAAGGCAACACAAATTTCCCACATAATTATTTTTTCATTGCATTTAAAACTTCTGGCCGGCTTTTTACGGAACGTGTGTGAAAATATAAACCTTAAGGAAATTAATAATGATATTTGGAAGGTTGTCAATGTACGCTTCTCTTTCGAACGCGGAAGAAATAGAAAACAGGGTGCAGAGCGGGGATGGATTCTAAACTATGAAGAACTTGCAAGTGTACACGATTTGAAAAACTCACGTGAGCGCAAGTGTACACTTTTGAATTTCAAACGATTCCGTAAGCATCTGTGTACACTTAAGAGTAGATTAAAGCGGGAAACAGTGCTAATTTTCCAACCTCGACCTCAATAAAACTTTAAGAACCTCAACCTGGCGAACTGGGGCCAGATTCAGCAACTGTGAAATTAATAATGATATTTGGAAGGTTGTCAATGTACGCTTCTCTTTCGAACGCGGAAGAAATAGAAAACAGGGTGCAGAGCGGAGATGGATTCTACAACTATGAAAAACTCATTTCCACTTTTGCGGAATCGTAACAAGATGGTTTACACGGGAAAACTCATAGTTGCGGAATCCAGGCCCTGGAGAATTTTGTGTGCGCTTAAACTGACAGTTACGGAATCCGGCCACTGGATCGTGCTATTTCTTCCAATTATCAACAAAGAAGAAGGCAATTTGTTTACTTTGGTCACTTTGGGAGGAAGTGATTTTTGATACAAAATCTGTTCTGTTTTCCAATTGATTAACAAAACTCTGAAGAAAATGACGACATTAAGGCCATTTACTTGCAATGATATGTTTAAATTTAATAATGTGTAAGTTTAAAACTAGCTGCGACTCGAAAATCAATTCTACATTGTTTAGTAAATTTCAGAAATTTAGATCCTTTAACTGAAACTTATGGCCTATCTTTTTATATGCAATATCTGGCGCATTGGCCGGAATATTTCCAAGTTGCAGAATCCCCAAGCGGAGAAATAATGGGATATAGTATGGCAAATAAAACACAATTTTTAGAGTAATTAATATGAAATTTTGCATTATAGTTATGGGAAAAGCTGAAGGTCATCGTGAAAATTGGCATGGACATGTTACAGCGTTAACAGTATCTCCGGACTATAGGCGTCTTGGGCTAGCTGCTTTGTTAATGCACTTTCTGGAAGATGTTTCTGAAAAGTATGAATGTTTTTAGCAGAGATTTTTTTTTATTGTTTTTACTGTTTTTCAAAGGAAAAAGGCATATTTTGTGGATTTATTTGTTCGCGTTAGCAACAAAATAGCGATTAACATGTACACTAATCTTGGTTATATCGTCTATAGAACTGTTTTAGAATATTATTCCGGTGACCCAGATGAAGATGCTTATGGTAAGTTTATTTTATTTTGTTATTTTATATATGTTTTAAGAGTTAGACGAACTTCGATTTCAAAGTTCAAAATAGAACCTCGGATTGAAAAGACATTTAAAATTATAGCAAATAAACTAGAAGCCACAATGAATCAATTCGCAATGCACCTACATATGTGACTGTTGTCACTTGATCTTTTCATGACTTTCGGTTGAAGTTTTTGAAACTTTAAAACATAAACATTTATTTATTTGATCACCCGTGCCAAAAGCACGCTGAGCGTTGGGCACATCTTAGCGAGTTACATAGTAGATACAAACATATATTAGCAAAATTAAACACAAACAATTAAGAACAAAGCATTGGAGGTTTAGAGCAACTATAGTAGCAAGGAGCTGCGTTAGAGCAGCAAAAGAACTGTTTTAGAATATTATTCCGGTGACCCAGATGAAGATGCTTATGGTAAGTTTATTTTATTTTGTTATTTTATATATGTTTTAAGAGTTAGACGAACTTCGATTTCAAAGTTCAAAATAGAACCTCGGATTGAAAAGACATTTAAAATTATAGCAAATAAACTAGAAGCCACAATGAATCAATTCGCAATGTACCTACATATGTGACTGTTGTCACTTGATCTTTTCATGACTTTCGGTTGAAGTTTTTGAAACTTTAAAACATAAACATTTATTTATTTGATCACCCGTGCCAAAAGCACGCTGAGCGTTGGGCACATCTTAGCGAGTTACATAGTAGATACAAACATATTAGCAAAATTAAACACAAACAATTAAGAACAAAGCATTGGAGGTTTAGAGCAACTATAGTAGCAAGGAGCTGCGTTAGAGCAGCAAAAGAAAAATTATAATTCCATAGCAAATTAATAAGAATGAAAACAATAAAAACAATAGCAAGAACACAAAAATTGTAGTATGATTTGTAGCATGATTTGTAGTATGATTTTGCAATAGCAGTTTTCGAACTACATACAAATATCACCACTTATAAAAATCAAGTGACAAGAATAAAATTTATATCAAACTGTGGCAATGAAAAACTAAGGTGAATCCATCGAAATATTACATTGAGTTGGCATTATAAGATTTTTATTTAAAATTAAAATATCTTTGATTAAGCATATACATATTCTATAATAGAATTTAACTTTAATTAGTTCGACTGGTCTGAGAGTTAGATTAAACTTCTTGCTGAATTTATGATTTTATTTTTTAGATATGAGAAAAGCGATGTCTCGTGATGAACAAAAGAAGTCAATGATACCGTTCACGCATCCCGTACGACCTGAGGAAGTTGATTCCTTTTAGAAACATTTTCTAACTGATTTGTCGTTTTACAATCCTAACTTAATGTAAATAATTCTACAATACATTTTACTACAACTTGTGCTAACTGAGTTTTTTGTTACCGTTTTCCTTATCACCTTATTTCCCCCCTTAGTTTGGGTTTTTTATACCCTAGATGAAATCTATAAGGTATACTAACTTTGTCATTACGTTTGTAACACCTCGAAATAATGATGGTAGACCAAAATGGATTGGACACCCACGCATAATATTAAAAGTTTTTTTGATTTTTACATGTCCGTCCGTCTGTCTGTGCACACGATAACTTGAGAGCGCGTATACTTAGAGAGCTGAAATTTTGTACACGGACTTTAAAAAAAAAAAGTAAAATTAAGTTCGAAAATGAGACAAATCGGGCAACTCCTTCGTGGGGTTGCCATATAAAAATTACGCTTTTCACTATATATTTGGACACTGTCTGAGAACGTGTTGACGTAGAGAGCTGAAATTTGGTACATGATGTTTCCATTGTACTAGCAAATAAAATTTCAAAAATGGACTAAATCGAGGAACTCCTTGGTGTTGCCAAATATAAATTTAGGTTTTTTACGTATACTGTGAAAACGATCAGTCCAAGACAATTTTATTGTACTAAAAACTTCTTCAGAATATGAAATCCTATAAAATTTGTTATAATATTTTTTTCTGTCCGACAAACCGTTCTAGAAATATATGCGAAAAACTACTTCAACAATCTAACTTGCACAGAAGGGTGACAATACGAAATTTCATAAGGGCATTCATCTAGGGTATCATAAAAATTGGCCTTTTTTACTTGTTTTATATTATTTTTTGTTTAATTTTTTAATCATATCATTTCTATTGCAGATAAGACTTACTGACCGGAAACAGGGACTTTACCCGATGTAGCTTAAATTTTATTATAATACAGCTTTTGTAGAATTGCTCACAATGAGTAGTACTATATAAAATAATAATAATATTGCTAAGATTACGTTACTGTTGTGTCTTGTATTTAAATTATTAAAATAAAATACCCTGTTTACCAGGCGGCAGCAAGCTCGTAACAGCTGAGTAACAGTTCTCCCCAGTGTAAAGTTATTAAATGGCTTGGAAAACAATCAGCAAATAGGTCCCTCCAGGACCATATGGAACATTTCCAGACAGATTAATGCAAGTTGGTTGTAGTCTTTAAAGGGATGAGGCGTTACGAAATCTGCTGATGTGAAAACTTGAATTATTGAAATATATATACGCCTTAAAATTGAACTAGTGAATTTCTCATAATTGTCAACCTAATGAATTGTGATTCTACGCAAGATATAAGCCCATATAGGTACAATATAATAAGATGTGCATTACTAACTAAGACAAGCTGAAATAATAATAAGTTCATTAAAAAATTAAAAGAAAAAGCAGAAAAAAGTAAAATAATAATTTAAACATTGTATACATACAGCTGAACAGTAACTTAATTTACTAATAATTCTAAATTTATATCTACATACATTAATTGCTTGGCCTAATTAACGTACCACTAAGAAAATTTTCGAATTTTGAAACCTGAAGCTGAGGAAACTATATCTTGAAATTACGAATTCTTGTTTTGTTGACTAAATGTATTCTGATATGCATTAAGATAAGATGAATATTTAAGCTACTAAAACTATAGAAATATATTATAAGACACATTAACTCAGGATATGCACTAGACATTAGAACATCAGTTAATTCATTATAATAAGGAAATCAAGTAATGTAGTACGATTCAGTTGCAAGATGATGTACATGTCAGCCTTCCTAGTGCAATCGAACCACCTGGATATAAAATCTATCTCAAGTAAAACCGTGCTACTAAGCACAGCTAAGAAGCACAGTCAACTTGCAAATCACTTGTCAACTTGGAAAAAACCAAAATTTCAGTGCATACTCATGTAAAGAAAGCTAAATTTACAACTAGCTCTTGGGGTCGTGTCAAACTTCCAGATTGCTATTAAAATCTTGATCAGGAAAATATGCTCCTGCAGACATGTTATAGACAAATACAAATACAGCCAGAATTGTAAATAGCAAAACCTGTAAGGAGTTATGCTACCACACTAACACTAGATCTAGTTTAATTAGCTGTTAGAGCCCGGATGGCTTCGACGCCGTGGGCGATTATCTTTATTGTCATAGGCTTAGGTAACTAACGTTTTTCAGTAAAGAAATTTTTGAATTTGAAATCAGATACAATATTCAGCTTCTTATATTCTTGTAAAGACTCAAAGCAAAATCTTAAGAATGGTGTTGGTATAATCTTCCTTTAAGAAGTTAGCAATAGCCACAGTATATGCACTATAGCCTTATTATTACAGTGTTCGATGTCATTCTTAAAGAATGCATCCTCCTCTTCATGGATGATATTCGACAGAATACCAAATATACGGCACAGAATGATTAATACTTTGAAAAAAAAATTGGAAGTGCAAGCTTTACTAAATAAACACCCCTAGAGGGGAAATTGTATTGATTTTTTGTATTGATTTATTAGTCTTTCATTAATACTATTTATAAAATGTAACTAATTATAAGATAATTCAAATTTCTAGCAAAATTTTGATTATATGTTAAAATTTACATTTCACATAATTTAACAGATTTTTTTAAAATGCTTTTATATTCAGTTCATTTTTAATACTCATTGGTAGGTTATTGTACATTTGTAGGCCTCGGTATGTCACCACGTTCTGGGCCCTCTTTGTCTTATACATATTCAGCCTGAAGTCTCCACCGTCTCTCAATTGATAGGGTTGCACATCATTAACATATATTGCCATTTGGCATAAATATTTAGGTAGCATACTCCTTTTAAATTTATATACGAAGAATAATACATTAAAAAACGTCCTCTGTTTCACACTCAACCAACATAGAGTGTCTAACATATGTGTAATAGGAGTGTATCTATTGCACCTTATTATCGATCTCATTGCCTTGTTTTGGAGTTTTTGTAACCGATTCATCATTTCATTACTACACATGAATAACACTGTAGAGCAGTATTCAAAATGAGGCTTAATCATTGTATTATAAACACTTATAGCCGTTAGTAAAGATAGTTTGTTTCTAATACGTTTAAAAAACGAATTTTTTTTACACACATAGTCTATATAACACTTAAAGCTCAAATTATTGTCTATTACAACACCGAGATATTTCATTTCATTTACAAACTCAATTTGATCATTTTCTATCACCAGCCTCGTACTCGCTCTATTTACTATCATTCCTTTCGTTTTTAACACATTTAATTTCAGTCTGTTCATGCTCAACCATTCATTCAATCGATCTAAATCTTCTTGGAGTTCATTAATACATAATAAATCATTCTCACCGGTTATATATATCAATGTGTAATCTGCGAATTGCACAATTTTTGAATGTTTCAACACCAAAGAAATATCATTTATATATAATAGGAACAATATTGCAGCCAACATTGTGCCTTGAGGAACTCCCTGATCTATTGGTATTTCTTTAGATACAGCTCCGTTAATTTTTGTACATTGTGTCCTGTTACTCAAATACGTTTCAAACCATTTATTTTCTATTCCTCGTATTCCATATTTGTCCAATTTGTCTAGTAAAATTTTCCAATCGACAGTCTCAAACGCTCTTTTTAAATCTAAAAATACGGCTATAATAACTTTTTTCTTATCTCTCTCTTCCTTCCACCTTGATATCAATAGGTTTATGGCCGTTTCACAAGAGTGTCCAGGACGGAATCCAGATTGACAATCAGCAATTATCGAATTAAATTCGATATACTTTTGTAATTGTGTCTGTACAACCTTTCCCATTATTTTCTCGTGAGTTGTTACCATGTTTATTGGTCTAAATAATTCACATCTTTTTGTTCCTTTTATTTTTTCAACTGGAACGACAATAGATTGCTTCCAGCTTTCAGCAAAGATTCCTGTTGTTAGTGATTCATTTATATATCAACTATTATCGGTCCTAACTCTTCTATGCAATCAATAATCATACTTGTATTTAACAAGTTAAAATCTCTTTTTTTGTTCATTAAACTCAATATATTTCATATCATTTAACTGAATTTTCTCGAATCTGAATATTGACTCAACTGGCTCAATACAGTTCTTATAGGGTAAATAATTAATAGATCTTCTTACTTCATGTATACTGTTTACAAAGAAAGTATTCATCTTTTCTGCAATAGTGAGCTCAGAAGTATCTTGCTTTTTTAATTCTTGTCAAACAATTATTCTTAATAGCACTTCGTAGTTCAATCTTATCATATTTCATAAATTTAATTTGCTTATTTTTACTTTCTATTTTTCCATAACTACCCATTCTAATAACGATAGATTCATGGTCACTTATTTTTAAATCTTTTTGTACTATTGCACTTATATTACTAGATTCTTTTCTTATGATGATAAAATCTATTAGAGTTTTAGATTTCACTGTTATTCGAGTTGGCTCACAAATTATTTGCTTGCACGCATTATCTAAACAAATATGTATTAGATTCCTGTACGTGAAGAATAGACAGATTTTAACTGAAAAAATTAGGAGAATTGTCGATAAGAAAAAGCATATGACAAAAGTCGAGGTCATCGCACATTTAACTGTTTTTTGCTGCTTCTGTTGTCGATTTTTATTTCGTTTGTTAGATGTTCCTATGAACTTTACACAGTCGTGTCACTTAAAGTGATGTGACAACCATAATAAATAGCCTCTATTAAATACTTAATGACAAATGCTGCATAAGTGTCATATTTGAGGTACTGAAGTGCGGATCCAACCAAAAAAATTCAAAAATCAGACGATAAGAAGAGCATATTTATATTATTTCTGTTACTCTAGGGTTTCACTCTGTATCTGTACTTGGGAGTGTGCGTGCATACCTTCATATGTGTGGGAGTGCGTAGCTTCTCATTCCCATTGGGACCAAAAACCAGCGCTGCTGAAAGGAGCATAATTTAAGCGCTTCTTAAGCCATCATTTGGCAGCGCTTTAGAAGCATGTTCACTGAGCTATTATGAAAAATGAGCAAAGGCGCAAATAAGTAACTCAAGTGTTTCTAGAGCCCATCACTTGAAAGCTCTATGGAAGATTATTTGATGAGCTCCAGCCGATTGAAGTGCAACAAGAGATGATCTCATCTACTATCCCACGAATTTTAACTTTGGATTTTTGCACTATTGTACAAAGTAACTCATCTCTCATTTTCAATGTGATGTTCAGACTGGTTAGAACTCTGTACATGATCTGAAGTTATGATTAATATAAGTTAAACAAAAGGGAGAATATTGGATTATTTAATCAACTTCATAAAATTTAATACCACAAATAACCATGAGCAAACGCAAGCGCCTTACTACTGTTCTCCGTCTTGAAGTCTTGAAGGCATTTTATGACACTAAGAAAAAACCACTCCGATGATTATCCAAAAAGGTCATTAAAGCTTTCGAAAAGACACATTCAAAAAACTTCTTCGATTAACATTTAGAGCGCTTCTTAAGAGCAACATTCAAACGCTTGCCTCTGCGGACATGTCTATGTTAAAAGCAATGAACTGGGAAAGCACAATTTAAGCGCTTCTCTAGCTATCATTTGGCAGCTCTTTCGAAGCATATTCACTGATCTGTCCAGAAAAATAACCAACTTCGCAAGACTAACTAACTCAAGTGCTTCTAGAGCCATCGCTTGGAAGCTCTAAAGAAGATTATTTGATGAGCTCCAGCAGAACTGCAGCAAGGGGTGATTTCATCTAGTTTTCCACGAATTTAAACTGTAGGGTTTTCCACTATTGTGCGAAGAAACGCATTTCACATTTTGAGTGTGAAGTTTTTATTTTTGTTAGGTAATAAAAGTGAGTTATTATTAAAAAGGAGAGCCACAAGCTATATAGATTAAGGAAGAAGCACTGCTGTGATTATCCAAAAAGCTCATTAAAGCTTTCGAAAGTACATTCAAAAAACTTCTACGGCCATCATTTAGAGCGCTTCTTAGGAGCGGCATTGAAACGCTTACCTTCGCGCACATGCCTATGTTAAAAAGCAATGAACTGGATTAGGGAAGCGCTTCAGGATGGCTCTTACAGCGCTCATTTGCCCTGTGGGTGTCTACGTCGGTGAACTCTCAGGCAGTGCCCAAATATATAGTAAAAAACGAAATAAATTTTTGTATGGCAACACTACGAAGGAGTTGCCCGATTGGTCACATTTTCGAACTTAAATATCCCTTTATATAAAAAAAATCCGTGTACAAAATTTCAGCCCACTATGTCGACGCCAGTTATATACATTGACCTACAACGTTACCTAACAGAAAAACAGACACCGGATCTACCAGATCCAGACATACACAATTATTACAAAAACAAAACCTATGGCTTCGTAGTGCGAGAGCCTCAAACTTGACTTACACACATTTCCATGTTGCAATAGCATCATTATTAATTAATCTAATTTCCCTCATTTTCATGTTGCCAGCGTATATTAATATTAATATTGTTGCGAGCGTGGCCTTTGGTTCGTTATTTAAAACACAATATTAAATAATTAATATATAAGTTCTTTATTACACTTAAATCATATAAAGTTCACAAACATTCATCTAATCAACTCAACTCTAATTATCGCTAACACTGTACTTTCAATTATCGCAATCTAATTACACACTATCGCTTCTTTATTACTTTCGCTTCTTAACACTGCAACGTCTAAAACAAGACTCTTTTTCTGGCGATGACAACTGTTATATTTATACCCTAGAAACACTCCGGATTATTCTGGAGTGTTCTATTCCAAAAGCTTCTTGACTATTCTATTTGTTCTATTCCTGAACTTTCATAATCGATTCTCCGAACCTGAAGTCATTTACTCTCCGAACCTGAAGTTGTTTATTGCCAGTAGATGTCACCAGTTGTCTCTTTCTATTGCACGTAACACTGCCCCCTTCTTAAACTTGTTCGTCCCGAACAACAGGTGGTCCACGGTCTTGATGCTCGTAGTATTGACACAAGCGGTCCAAATGAACAATTTTGTGCTTGCCTCTTGTGCCACGCTGAATCCTGTATACCACGTCATTAATTCTAGTTACTACTGAATATGGTTCTTCCCAGTGTTGTTGCAATTTTGGAGAACGTCCCTTACGTCGTTTCGGGTTGTACAGCCAAACAAGATCACCTTCGTTAAATCCTGCGGAATTAGCGCATAAGTCATAGCGGGTCTTCATCCGATCAGTATTTGTTGCTAATTTCGTCCTCGTGGCCTCGTGTACATCGGCTAATTGTTGTTTGAGCTCCGATACGTAGTCTTCTGGTAACTTTTGTTCACCTCTGGGGGTACCGAATATGAGGTCGCTAGGTAAACGCATCTCTCTTCCGAATATGACTTTAGCTGGGGTTTGTCCGGTAGTACTATGAACGGCTGATCCATAAGCCATTCGGAATACAGGAATATGTCGATCCCAATCGCGTTGATGATAGTCAACTACTTTCTTTAGATGCTCGATCAATGTTCTGTTGAAGCGCTCTACCATGCCATCAGATTGTGGGTGTAGAGGAGTTGTTCTAGTTTTTCTTATTCCCAACATTTTACACATCTCCTGGAAAGTCCGCGATTCGAAGTTCCGTCCTTGGTCCGAATGAAGTTCGTGAGGCACACAAAACCTACTGACCCAATTCGTTATTATTTGTTCCGCAACTGTGGTTGCCTCTTGATTAGGGATTGCATAAGCTTCAGGCCATTTACTGAAATAGTCAATGGCAACTAATATATAACGGTTACCGCCATCCGTTTCTGGAAAAGGTCCAGCGATGTCTATAGCTATCCTTTCAAAGGGGGCTCCGACATTATACTTATGCATTTCTCCTCTGCTTCTGTGTTGCGGCCCTTTGCAAGCAGCACAGACAGTGCATCTGCGGCCCCACTCCTCCACATCTTCTCGCATATGTAACCAATAAAACTTTTCTCGTATTTTGGAAATGGTTTTGTTCACTCCCAAATGTCCTCCAGAGGTTCCACCGTGCATTTCTTCTAGAACATCTTTGACGTTTGATGCCGGCACGACTATCTGCATTCGGATAGATTCGCCATTAGGTGCTTCCCACTTGCGTTTTAATATACCACATTCAACATGAAGAGAGTTCCATTGAGCCCAGTAACTTTTTAGCTTCACTCCGTTCCGAAATATCCTTCCAGTCTGGTCTTTCCATGTCTTCTTTCCAAGCAAGAATAGGTGAAATGTCCGGATCTTCTCGTTGTGCTGTTCGTAGGTCCTCGTTGTCCCAACCTGTAGATGGCTCCACGGTTATCAACTGTATAGTTGCTGTTGTTTCTTTTTCTTCTATTCGGGTGCAATGTTTGCACTCAAGTTTACATGGACGTCGTGAAAGGGCGTCTGCATTTCCATGGATACGACCTCTTCGGTGTTGTATTTCAAAATCATAAGCCTGGAGTCGCTCTATCCATCTCGCCACTTGTCCCTCAGGATTCTTAAACTGCAGAAGCCATTTAAGCGCTGCATGGTCGGTGCGAAGGATAAATGGAAGGATAAATGGAAGGATAAATTTCTGCCCGTAGAGATATTTATGAAAATGCTTTGTTGAACTTACAATGGCAAGTAGCTCCTTTCTTGTAGCACAATAATTTTTCTCTGACTTTGAAAGTGCTTTGCTATAGTAAGCTACTGGAACTTCTTGACCATTCTCCTCCTGAGAAAGCACTGCACCAATACCTTCATTGCTGGCATCCGTGTCTAATATAAATGTTTTTCCCAGCTTTGGATAGTGAAGTACTGGCGCTTCACAGAGCTGTTGCTTCAAATTTTCAAAACTTTCGTTGCATTTATCCGACCATATGAACGGCTTTCCCTTTTCGGTAAGTTGATGTAGGCTTCTTGCTATATCTGCAAAACCTTTCACGAATCGCCTGTAGTATGTAGCTGGTATAATTTTTGTCTCCTTGACATTACTACCATTATCTAAATTGACGATTTGGTAAACGGGTTCACAATTTCCAATTATAGCACCTTCTTTTAGTTGTACCTCGTTTTCGGATGTGTTAAGCACTCTGACTGGAATTAATGTTGCACCTTCTGCCTTCATTAAAGTCTTGCCAACGATGATGTTCGATGTAACTTTTGTGGGGTTAGGCTCCACCAGATAGAATCGGCAGGTCCCGATGTCATCAGTAAGCTTTGTCCATATTAGTGTCTCGGAGCATGGCGAAAGAGTAATATTTTCGCAAACCATCGTCCTTACTTTCGCAGGATGATCTGCTTCTTCTCCTAGTTTCATAGGAATTTCTATGTTGCCATATTTGAGAATCCGCTCTCCGACATCCAGATTTATTTTGTATGTGGTCATGAAATCTATTCCAAGAATGCAGTCATCCATTATGTCTGAAACCAGGAAAGTGTGAGGAAATAGTAGTTCGCCTAGTTGAACATCTAAAGTTATTTCTCCAAACACCTGTACTGCCGCTCCAGTTGCTGTTCTTAGTAGATATTTGGTGGTGTTGTGAAGCCATTTGTTCTTAACAAGATCTGCTCTAATAATTGATCTTGAAGCTCCAGTATCGATAGTAACTGCGCAGTCATTTTTTCCTACACTTCCATATATAACAAGACTGCTATTATTTCTCTGTAACTGACTTACTTGGATGATGACCTTGGGGCTGTCGATTCCACCAACCAACTTCTGCCCCACGAAGTTGGTTTTTACTAGTTTTCCGACTGCTCAAGAGGAGAGACGATGCGACTAGTCGCTGTTTGATATCTAGTCTCTCCACGAATTGCTTGTTCCCTGGCTCGACATCTTTGGCATTCTTCTTTCCCCTCTTCTTCTGATGATTCCACTCGTCGACGTTTTCTGCAGTCTCTTTGAAGGTGCCCTGGTCTATTACAATTCCAGCATCGAAGGACACCACGTGAAGGCGGGCTCTGTGATGATTGCACTCTATTACAAGTACATTCTTCCACTGAAATTTCTCTCACTCGTACTGCACTCCGTGAAGCTTGTCTGGCGGATTCGTATGCTAATGCATAGGCTAGCGCTTCTGCTGTTGATTTCTTTCCTGCTAGCCTCAATGATTGTTGTAAATTTTGATCTGTAATAGCGTTCACAAATGCCTCCGTCGCCACTTCATTGAGAAAATCCGCATTCACGCTGGAGTATGACAGATGCGCTAATCTTTCTACATCTGCCTGCAGTTGTTGTAGTGATTCGCCATGTTTTTGAATCCTGTTGCGCAACTGTAGGCGATATACTTGCTGCATGTGCTCATCTCCGTAACGTAATTCTATCGCCTGTACTAATGAAGAGTAATTACGTTGATTTTCAATCGGTACAGTTTGTAAGAGTTCTGACGCAGGACCTCGAAGTGCTAACACCAGAGCTATAGCTTTGTCTTCATCATTCCATCCATTTACCTCTGAAGCTGCCTCGAATTGTCTCTTGAAGATATGCCACGAATTTTGTCCATCAAATATGGGAGGTTTCATTCTACCTGCACCGGATATTTCAGTTGCTCCGCTTAGAGGCTGACGATGCTTTATTCTTTCCAGATCTGATTTAAAACTGTCAAGCTGCTCGGTGACTTTGTTGAGCTTCCGCCACTTCCTGCTCGATTCCTTCAATTTTCAAATTTTGTTCGTCTAATGAGTTTTTCAGGAAAGTCTTCTGTTCCTCCAAACGAGTTTCTAGACAATTCTCCAAAGAGATCTTTTGTTCGTCCAAACGGGTTTCCAGAGATTTCTTTTGTTCATCAAAACGGGCTTCCATAGATTTCTTCTGTTCATCTAAACGTGATTCCAGAGAATTCTTTTGTTCGTCGAGAAAATTCTTTTGTTCGTCGAGAAAATTCTTTTGTTCGTCCATAGATTTCTTCTGTTCATCTAAACGTGATTCCAGAGAATTCTTTTGTTCCTCGAGAGAATTCTTTTGTTCGTCCATAGATTTCTTCTGTTCCTCGAGAGAATTCTTTTGCTCATCAAAACGGACTTCCATTTTACTCATTAAAGTACTCAACAGCTGTTCCATTTTCATTCGCAGGCGCTTCTTCAACTTCGATTTCCTCCAAGTTCTCTTCGAAAACAAATGTTTCAGGATTCTTTCCTTCCTCTATCAAAGATTGTCTGAGTCGCTCGACTAGAACTTTCTTTATGCCTGTCGTTTGTAATGACCGTTTCCCTAACTCCACTTTCAAATCCTGCGTTCGAAGCTCGTCCACTTTGCGCCCCATTATTTTAGTAATTCTCTTATAGATGAATATAAATTATTTTCCAGAACTTTCACAATTTAACACAATTTCTCAAAATTAATCACTCTTTTAATTTTTAGTCAATTGCCACCACTTTATTTCACTTCTGACACCAGTTGTTGCGAGCGTGGCCTTTGGTTCGTTATTTAAAACACAATATTAAATAATTAATATATAAGTTCTTTATTACACTTAAATCATATAAAGTTCACAAACATTCATCTAATCAACTCAACTCTAATTATCGCTAACACTGTACTTTCAATTATCGCAATCTAATTACACACTATCGCTTCTTTATTACTTTCGCTTCTTAACACTGCAACGTCTAAAACAAGACTCTTTTTCTGGCGATGACAACTGTTATATTTATACCCTAGAAACACTCCGGATTATTCTGGAGTGTTCTATTCCAAAAGCTTCTTGACTATTCTATTTGTTCTATTCCTGAACTTTCATAATCGATTCTCCGAACCTGAAGTCATTTACTCTCCGAACCTGAAGTTGTTTATTGCCAGTAGATGTCACCAGTTGTCTCTTTCTATTGCACGTAACAATATATTAATTCATCACAAAAATACACATTTTATTGTGTGAGAGAAATAAAAATTGGTTACCTGACAATTTTACTGAACGAAAAGACAAATTGTGACTACCAAAGGAAAGGCAATCTGTCGAGATCTTTAATCGCAAATAGTTCTGAATCGGTAATTAAATATAGTTATAAAGTTAAAAAAAGGTATCCACTTTATACACATATACAGGGAACAAAAGTGAATTTTAATAAGTTCACTGATTTTCTTTTTGAAAGCATAATCCATCCAATCAATAATCAACGCTATATTCTAAATAAATATAAGTCGCGTGAGACAGTGTCCAAATCTATATATCTACAGTTTTGTATGGCAACACCAAGAAAGGGTTGCCAGATTTGCTCCACATTTGGACCTGTATTTGCGATTCTTATGAAAACGCCGTGTACAAAATATGAGCTCTCCATATCGACGCCTTCTCAGGCAGCTTCAAGTATATAGTGAAAAGCCAAAGTTTTGTATGGCAACAACAAAGGGGTAGTCCGATTTAGTCCATTTTTTTAATTTTATTTACCATTGCTATGAAAACACCATGAAACAAATTTTAGATTTCTACGCGTTCTCAGGCAGTGCCCAAGTATATAGTTAAAAACGTAAATTTTGTATGGCAACCCTACGAAGGAATTACCCAATTGGTCCCATTTTTGAAATTAAATATATTTTTTTTTTAAAAATGCCATGTACAAATTTTGAGCTGTCCACGTCTACGCGTTCACAGGTAGTTTCCAAATACAGGGTGTTTCCCCTTAGGAGGTCCATAGAGCGGGAGGTGATAGTACTCACCTAGACGAACCAAAAATTGTATGGCAGGGGGGGGGGGGGATATCAACCGTTTAAGAGTTACAGGGTGATTCATAAAAAAAGCTAGGTTTTCACAAAACACCCTGTATCTTAAAAACTACAGGGTGTATGGTCACAATTAAGGGCTCACTGTATGCAGAACTTCATGGCCTTTCCAACGACAGCTCAACCAGCCCCATACCCCTCTCCCCTCAGAAGTTATGAAAGTCTAAACTTAAAATTTCGGATTTTCTTTCCTTTTTTTTTTTACTTTGACCTCTATTATTTTTGCAAAAAAGTCGTTAACATAACTTTTTTTTATAAAAACTGTAAACTGCAACTGTAAACTTTAAGTTGACCTATTACACCCAATGTGCTATCTGAAGCCCTTTAAGAGTTATTAGCTCTAAACCTAATCTCAAACCTATTTTCAAACCAATTATCAACGATAATTTCTTCCCTTAGCACGTCATTTTAAAAAATATCGTCTAATTTCGGTGTGACCTGAATAGGTTATGAGTTAATAACTGTTTAACGGCTACAGATAACACATAGGATGTAATAGGTCAACTTAAAGAGGAGATTCTGCAGTTTACAGTTTTTATAAAAAAAAGTTATGTTAACTACCTTTTTGCAAAAATAATAGAGGTCAAAGTAAAAAAAAGGAAAGAAAATCCGAAATTCTTAGTTTACACCTTCATAACTTCTGAAGGGAGAGGGGTACGGGGCTGGTTGAGCTTTCGTTGGAAAGGCCATGAAGTTCTGCATACTGTGAGCCCTTAACTGTGACCATACGCCCTGTAGTTTTTAAGATACAGGGTGTTTCGTGAAAACCTAGCTTTTTTTATGAATCACCCTGTAACTCTTAAACGGTTGATATTGCCCCCCCCCCCCTGCCATTCAATTTTTGGTTCGTCTAGGTGAGTACTATCATCTCCCGCTCTATGGACCTCCTAAGGGGAAACACCCTGTATATAGTGAGAAACTAAAATTTTGTATGGCAACAGCAAAAGGGATTGCCGATTCCAATTTTTCTTTCCCTAAAGACCTCATTCCGACTATTGTGAAAACATTTTTATTTATATATGAAAAATAGCCAAGGTTATGTAATATCGCCGCTTCCAGTCAACCAAGTCTAACTAACGTCCTCGACAAAAATCCCCCCCCCCCCATATTAGTCCAAAGTTTCATAAATTTTTTTTTATCTGATTTTTGGCCCACGGACACTAGTAACAAAGTAATTTGTATAAAATTAAACTAAAGCGACTAACATTTTCGTAAATAACCTAAGAGTGGAGAGAGCTTATGTTACCCTAACTCATTCACTAAGTTACGGAAAGTATGCCTTTTTTCAACTTACACTTCCGTGTGATATCACTTGAAGTTGAATGACTTCAAATTAAATCTATACTGCTTTATGATTAGAAGATGCGTGGAAGACTAATCCATTTGAATTGAAGATGATGATTTCGCCGATTACTTCCCCTAATTGATTTTCTATTAAAATACATCGAAGTATTGACACATCTCGAGATTAGGAATAATGTTGATGCATTTATAACAGCTGATATGTTCTTACCCTGAATAATACTATCAAATTGTAATCAATATAAGATATTTATACCACAATAAAAATTCCTTAAAACTAAATTAAAAAAAAAATATGTGTATATAGTCCTATGCAGCAGAACTGTTCTCCTCCGATAGTTCACTATCATCTGGATGTGTCGGTACCCCTTTCTGTTTCTTCCAATTTTTAGCAGCAGCCAAAAGTTTCAGATTAGGACGAGCCATCTCATCTTCTGGAAATATATAATCGAAAACTTCTTCCCAACCTTCTTCTGAACCCTGTTCTGATACAATCTTCTGTCGTTTCTTTACCCGCCTTGGCATTCTATCAATAACCTTCTGTAAGCCCTCAGGTGTTCCGCTCTCCTTTTCAAAGTCTCTCCAGGATTCCAATAGTAGTACCCTAGATTCTTTATCGCCTATTTGCCGTAGTGAATCATTTGCTCGTTCATATATCCTTCGCGATAGTATAATATTCATGTCATCATTATCCTCACCTTGATTTGATGTAAATTCAAATTTCGCAAATGATATCCATACCTTTACGTGCTGAGTACGTTCTAATAGACGTTCATATAATTGTCTAGCCAGTTCAGTTTCACCTTGAGAAACTTCAAAATCTATATAACCTTTCCATAATAATTCAGGCATATCTAGCCGAGGCTGTTGAATGGCAAGCTCGAAAACAGAACGAGCTCTTTCCACGTCACCCAATAGACTTTCCAATTCAGCAAACTTCAACCAAGTTATGCAGTTTTCTGGTCCATATTCTAAGAATTTTTCATAGAGTATTCTGCATCTTTCGAATTCTCTTAATTGGATCTCTATGTCGATATATCCACGAAATAATTTATCTCTAGGACACATTCCTATCGCCATTCCAAGAGTTTTTCTAGCAACCTGTAAATTTTTGCATCGAATTTCAAATTGAGCATAAAGCAACCAAATTTTACTGAATGTAAAAATTTTATGTGGTATTAGTTCAAGACAGGTTCGGTATATTTGCCTAGTTCGTTCCATATCTTCAGCCTCGAGTTCTTCATAAATAGCGTAATTTATCCAAAGGTAAATATACCTTCGCCACAAATTTTTGTCTTTTGTCGGGGGAACGTTTGCTATTGCCCGTTCATATGTTTCACGAATTACATTTTCATCACCTTCTCCTTCTACTAGTCTAAGGTAATCAAACCAAGCATCATAATTATTTGGATTCTCTGCAACTTCCTGTTCATACTGGAACTTTCTTTTTGATACAATCACATCCTCAATTCCGGCTCGATCTCCATATTTCTTCTCATGAATCGTGTAATTTTTGTACAGCTCCTGCGTTCGCTCTTTCGGAAGGTGATCTAGCGCATATTTGTATATAACACGAGCTCTATCATGTTCCTTTTGATTTTCTTCAAATTTCGCAAAAGCAATAAAAAGTCTTTCATCAATATTATCATCACCGAAGAATTCAACAGCCCTTTCATATACTCTACGAGATCCATGTATGAATCCATGATTCTCTTCGAACCGGGCATATTTTATCCAATTTTTAACGTCGGGATGTACAATTACAAATCTTTCGTAGATGGCTCTTGCTCTGTCGATTTCCTTATAACGTAGTTCAAAATTTATGTAAGTCAACCAAGCCTGTTCTTCAGGCTGCCACTCCATCCATCTCTCAAAGACTTGTCTTGCTCCGGCAACATTTTCTAGCATTTCTTCCATATAAGTATATTTATACCAATATTGATTAACACGGGGCATAATCGTAACAGCTCGATCCCACAAATTCCTGGCATGATTTACCTGTTTATTTTTCATCTCCATCTCAGCATATTTCAGCCAAATCGTTATATTTCGATGATCATTGTCCAACGCACGTTCCCATATGGATCTAGCTCGTTGTATTTCTTTCTGTGATTCCTCCCATTGTGCGTATTTAATCCAGTGGCTAACCACCATTCTGTTCTTACGAAGCGCATCCTCAAATCCTTTTCTTTTACGTTGTTGATAATCAGCTAATTCTGCTGGATCGGAAATTTTTTGCTTTGGGGGAGGTGGAAGGATTTCCAAATCACGTTCTTTGGCCTCACGTAACAGTTGTTCTGCTGTGATTTGTATTTCTGCTGGAGCTTTGTTTTTAACCTAAAAAAAATAGGTTGCGGTAAAACGAATTTATTTTAATTTCTTACAAATTACCTTTGCCACTTTGGGCATTTTCTGTGGTTTTTCCATTTTTTTATTAACACTTTAAACGTGAATTTGAGGAAGCAATTAATATTATCAATTTACTTTACGAAACTTTTAACAGTTCTTGTGATGCGTCGTGCGTCGATGTCAACATTCTTCTTCTTCTCTTTCACAAACTGAGAAGTACAGCTGCCCGCCACTTCAGGACACAGAAGCTCGGACTCGGTTGGTTCCGTAATACCATAGACACACATGTGGTATTGATGCCATAGTATTCGAAAACTACGTGCTACACTAGATGTGTGTCTTCACATACTAGTTGGATACTAGCTGTAGTACCTGGTATACCGTGAACGTACCTAGTACTGAAACACAACAATTTTTGCTGGTATCCTAATATTCAAACCTAGTAGAGACAGTTTTCTATTGATACCACTGCCATTTTACATAGCGGGAAAAAATTACAACAAAATTTTGCATTTTTTTGTTCAGCCATTTTTAATTCTATCAAAAATTTGTGTTAAAAATGGAGAGCGCAAGTTTTAATAAACGGAGGAAAGTGCGAAGCAAATCACATCGTTTTCCAAATATTATGAATTTTGAACCTAAGGATAAAAAATATAGCATAAATATTACAAGTATATTATAATTCAAAGCTACGGATTACCTTTGTCCACACCCCCCAATTAACCCTCCATGAATTATTTAAAATATACAATTTTCTATAAAGCGCTGCTCGTCTTTTGTTCCAAATTGCTGATAACTTTAGCTGCGCGTTTGACCTCTCCAGCAAAGTTTTTAATAATAAATTATTCATATAAGATGAAATTAATTTATTTTGTGACATTTTTACAAAAAACTTTGGCTTTTCAGTGAGAGCGAATGTCAAACTATACTACAAACAAAAGTGTGTCGGGGGTCGGCTATACTACATTGTATAGCTTTGACCTGGTATCAATGGCATGATATCTATACCATATGTGTGTCCCCAGTATTAATATGCATGTTTAATTTGATTTATTTTCTTTTTACATTTAAGATATTTGTTAATATTCAATTTCGACGAGGTAATTTTGAAATCATGCGAGATAATTCAACTGTCATATATAATATAAAGTATCTACCAAATGTCAACATTTTTTTTAGGAAAAAATAGTGAGCAAAATGGAAGAAAATATGTTAAATAATATTACTCGGCTTAAGTACAGGTTAGGAAAAAATCTCCGATTTTGTGTACTTGTTCCAATTTACTCACAAATCACGAATACGAAATTTATTTTGAGCGGAAACTTATAGTTTCCGAGATTTAAATTTAAAATTCCGAACTTAACACTACGCATTTCACAACACATTTGACATTTTCACAACTAATTTACTCTTCTACTTCTTTTAAGTAGCAACAAGATGGGTATATACATACCATCCGACCGTTTGGGTTACCAGCACAGGTTTTTTTTATTTATTTCAAATATTCAATTGATGTGTAGTAAGTACTTAGTTAGAATGGAATAAAAAAACATTTCGTTCCGCGCGCGTTTGACTGCGGTGGTGTAGTGTGTGTGTGTGTGTGTTAGAGTGTGACAAAACCCTCGAGAATACTTCCGTAGCACCCGGAATATAATTCTTGTTTTCGTTTTTGCTACCGAAGCATAGCACCGGTGACAAGTGCGGTTACCGTAACCCTGCATCGAATTGTCATTTGCTTCCAAGTGCTAAGCTCTGTGTTCGAGTTGATGGTATTATAATCTGTCATTCAAAATGTCAACAACAATAACGAGGAATAAAAACCTGGCAATTTGTGCAGTTTTAAAGTTATTAAAGCATTACCGTTACGAAAGGGAGTATTATGAGGAAGAAGAGAAACTCTGGGGGAATGTGATTTTCATCCATAAAATAAATAGAGTGCCGATGGTAAGAATTTTCGGCTACAGCGAATAGCTTGTTGCTTCTTATTCCTCGCAAGGTATAATCTCTTACAAGTTAAGTGAAATAAAACTCGAGCTCGATGGTAATCATACAACATATTATTTATGTTCCGGCAATATTCGCAGAGTTCAAAGCACACTTCAGAATGGATCGCTCATCATTTGAGAAACTGATGCAATATTTATTCACTAAAAAGCCAACAAAAATGAATTGTGGAAATCCTGAAATACCCATAGGAAAGCAAATTCAAATCACTTTATGGATTCTTCGAAACCAGCAGGGTTTTCGTTAAGTCAATTACCATGTTTACATTCTATTGAAAGATCGAGTCGAGATTGAGTTGAGTTTTCGACTCGTGTTTTTGAGCCCGCAGGGTTGAGATATTGAGTTGAGAACGGGTCCAACTATAGTTGAAGTGACAGTTAAACATAACATTATTTATGGTATTTCTTGTGATGAAGTTATAAAAGTTATAAATTTTGTTTAAATAAACAAAATAAACTCACAATAAATACACAATATACCAAAACTTTCGAGTAAAGAATGAATAAAATAAATTCCAACTGTAAGCTGCCAACTCGACTACTCAATCCGCGTTTATAGGACACCAATTCGACTCGACTACGCCAGCCAAGCGTGGTCGAGTCGCTCTAATTTCAACTCGAACCGCGTATACATGGAGTTGAACCAGAGTTGAACTAGGGTACAACCCTGCTCGTAACATGGTAAGAATAAACTCTAAGTTTTGATATACGCGCCACTCTCTTAAAAAATAAATGTTGATATTGTATGTCTATATTTTCAGATCAGTGGCTGATGGATTTGGTATGTCCCTTTCCACAGCATAGATCTCGTTGCAAAAAATTTGCCAACTGCTGGTCGGTAATTGTGGAGACTTCATAAATTGGCCGGAAGGTAGAAGGTATTATTGGCGCAATTGATAGCTGCTATATTCCAATCAGCACACCATTACTTCATCAAGAGAGCTATGTTTGCAGGAAAAATGTCATGCATTAAATTTGCAAGCCGTTTGCACCTCTGACAAAAAATTACTAGTATCGATATTAGCACCCCAGGTAGTATGCATGATGCTAGGGTGTTCAGGAGGTCAGATTTGTTCGAGCAAATTGAAATAGATCAAAATGCTTCATTTCACCACCTCATAGGCGAATCTGCATATCCATTGTGCGAATATTTATTAGTACCTTTCAAAAGATATGGACATCTATCTGTAGGACAAAAGGTTTATAATAAATAATTATCTGCGTCTAGAGTTCGAAGTGAACAATCATTTGGGCTTTTAAAATGTAGATTTAGGACGTTAAATTATGTGTACATGCGCAGGAAAGAGTTAATACCTTTAATTGTATTATCCTGTTGCATTTTATATAATAATTGTTTAAATTACATTGATGAAACAGACTTCAGTGACATTGACATTCAGTTGGATAATGAAGAAAATTCTGAAAGGTACACCAGAGGAATAGCCAAAATTATTTAATGAATAATATACGTAGAAACTGAACTCTATGTATATTTATTTTAAGTTTTGTTTAATAAAATATTTATATTTTTTTATTCAAGTTTTTCTTTTTAAAAACAAATATATTCACTATAACAAATAATAACAAATTCAGTCTTACTGCCAGGCCACCTTTTAAGCTTTTCCATTTCGCTGCACAGATATTCCCATTAAATACCACTTGGCTTGTGTTGTGCTAGTGCCGTTGGCAATATTAGTCCAAACAGCCTTAACGTTTCTTTCGGCTAATCGAAATTTATATTTGTTTTTGCCTCAGACATCATAACATCATTTGTCCATATCATTAGGAAAGTAAAAAGCATTTTAATTTTCAAATTGCTAACCTCAATATCATACAGTTAAATTATACCTGACTATTATTGGCTTTTTGCGCCGCCGCTTGAAGTTGAGAAATCTCCAATGAAGATTCTGTCATATCACTCAACTCTTCACCTTCGACATCAAAGGACGATCAATTGCTGGTACATTTTCATAGCATTGGCTGCAAATTGCTGTTATCGTCTGCCAAAAATATTATATATAAATTATACGTATTAAGAAATTGAAAACATTATTTTACATCTGTATCCATTTTAACCAAACAAATGTGGCACACAATTTTAAAATTACGTTTTCAATTACATTTGACAATTGTCAATAATTACGTTGTATTCGTAGGGCTACAGCTGCCACTCATCAGAGCAGGGGCTATAGGCTGAAATACAATGATTGCGACACACATTTGTCGACGACAGGATAATTTTCGAATACTACTACGACATTAGGGCATAGCAAAAGCTGCGACACGATAATGTCGTCGTCAAAAAGTAAGCAAATTTCTAAAATTGTCGTTGCGCAGTGCGACATTTGAGTTTGACAGTTCATCTGTTGGTAAATTTCGAGCACCTTTCTTTTAAATCTGGCATAAATGCATAAAAGCTTCAAATACAACTTATACTTATTCTTAAAAAATGTGAAAAATGTACTGTAGCAAAACCCTCGAGAATACTTCACAAGCCATGAAACAGACTCCCTCCCTACCACATGCGAGGCCCAGCGTAGTCCTTACATTCTAAAATATTTGCAGTGTTCTTATGTAAAATTGACAAAAGTTTGATTTGAATAGCTCCTCCGCCCTAAACTACTATTCATACAGAAAAATGGTGTTGTGATAATCTTAAGCTTGCTTTCTTATCTTCCGAACCGTAATAAAATTTTCATACCTTTCCTAACAAAGCTATTTAAAAAAAATTATCTTAACCAAATGACTACGATTCCTCAAACAAAAATTCTCAGCTGAGTAATCATTGTAATGTTGCTCTGCCGTCATGGGATGCCGTGGGCTGATGATATCGAATGTAGCTGCCTACAGATTCGGACTACGGCTGCACATACGCACATGCAATTATCACCCAGCTGAGATGTATTGAGCGTAAAATGGTAAGGTTACTTTGTAATCAAAACTATTTAATTATTTTGTTAAGTAAGGTATATAGTAAGTGTAGCCTTTGGTAAGGTAGGGAATCAAGCTTTAAATTACTAGATGACTATTTTCCTGTATGGATAGTAGTTTAGGCTCTATGGCATATATAAAGTCAATGTTTGGCACTTTTACATAAGCATCAATATAGAGCATATTAGAGTACGGACTCCGAACGCACCCATATAGATTTCTGTTTCATGGCTTTCTCGAGGGTTTTGACTGTAGCGTAGCCGCCGGAATAATACAAGCCATGAAGTCGCCGAAGGCACCGACATATTAAAATGCCTTAACGTGCCGGGTACAGCATGCAGTAAGAGCTCACTCTCACTGCTTTTTGTATACTCGTCATGAGGAAAAACTAAAATTTCATCTTAAACAGGTCCTAAAGACCAAAACTGTCGCTAGCACAGCAAAATGTTGTTAAAACAAATTGCAGCCAAATATGTTTTCTTTCTAATAGTTTTAAAAAAATATAGCATGTAGAACAAATTTATGGAAATTATAGCGTTTGAACAAAATACAAGCAACTTTATATGAAAAACTCCTTCAGTAAGACAAAGCAAGAAGACTGTGGATGTCGCCTGCTGACCGGCCCGTTGCTCTCTTTTTTCGACTTTGTTCATGGTTTGTATCTTGCGGGGGTTACGACTGTAGACATCCCAAAAAAGCAAAACTCAACTCATCTATCTTGAAATGACGACGACAATGTCGCATACATTGTATTACATCTGCGACAAACGACGACGCCAATTGGCTTCGACAATTTTGTGTCGCGATCATTGTATTTCAGACTTAACAGAGCTAGTGCCAAGAGTCAAAATGTGTCATGACTCCAAGCCAGGCACCGCAAACTCACTCGAACACATGTTTGCTTCTTCAAAGGCAGGAGTTAACACCGAAGCAAAAATGAAAACGCCAAATACAAGCCATGAAGTCACCGAATGCACCGACACATTAAAAGGCCTTAACGTGTCGGGTCATAACCCCCGGAATATAATACAAGCCATGAAGTCTCCGAAGGCACCGACACATTAAGAGGCCTTAACGTGCCGGGTACAGCATGCAGTAAGAGCTCACTCTCACGGCATTTTGTATACTCGTCATGGAGGAAAAAAACAAATTTCATCTTAAACAGGTCCTAAAGCCCAAAACTGTCGCTCCCACAGCAAAATGAAGTTAAAACAAATTGCAGCCAAATATGTTTTCTTTCTAGTAGTTAAAAAAAAATAGCATGTAGAACAAATTTACGAAAATTATAGCGTTTGAACAAAATACAAGCAACTTTTATATGAAAAACTCCTTCAGTAAGACAAGGCAAGAAGACTGTGGATGTCGCCTGCTGACCGGCCCGTTGCTCTCTTTTTTCGACTTTGTTCATGGCTTGTATCTTGCGGGGGTTACGGCCGGGTACAGCATGTAGTAAGACTTCACTCTCACTGCTTTTTGTATACTCGTCATAGAGGAAAAACTAAAAATTCGTCTTAAGCAGGTCCTAAAGCCCAAAACTGTCGCTCACACAGCAAAATGAAGTTAAAACAAATTGCAGCCAAATATGTTTTCTTTCTAATAGTTTTAAAAACAAATAGCATGTAGAACAAATTTACGGAAATTATAGCGTTTGAACAAAATACAAGCAACTGTTATATGAAAAACTCCAGCAGTACGACAAGACAAGAAGACTGTGGATGTCGCCTGCTGACCGGCCCGCTGCTCTCTTTTTTCGACTTTGTTCATGGCGTGTATCTCGCGGTGGTTACGCTTCAAGGCTTGTATTATATTCCGGGGGTTACGCATCAGCCGTAACTGACAACTCTGAGTTGTCACCACTATATGAAATGTTCCATCGTCTGATGGGATTGCCTGAGCATCTGTGCTAGGAATTATTCTGAGCTCGGTTACTTGGATATGATTGTGATGCAGGATCAATTGTGCCATGGGTGGAAATGAATATCTTGGCTGACCAGCGGAGAACGAATGTCGCTGACGCAGATCTTGGGGGGGGGGGGGGGGTTCAGGGAAGTGAATGACACGCTCTCCAAAAAGTGGTGTTGGTAGACGAGGTTCGTCTGCTTGGTGAGCTAGAGCTCCGATCGACCCCCGCTGTAGCTCTAATAAAGTCAAAATTTATACTCTATTCAAATAAAATCAGAAAAAATATATATAAAAACAAAAATCTTTTTAAAAAAGACTGCTTCTAGATCCACACTAGAAAATAGAAAATAATTCCTTCCTTCACAAAAGTTCTTAGAGTTTCTCTTTATTTTATATTTTAATTAAATATTAAAATTATATTAACATTTATTTGTGTATAAAATTTAAAAAATTCAAAGTACAAAAAGAAAGCAAAGTCTGAGCAATCTGATGTTTTTAAAAAATTTGTATATTTGTATTTAATGGAATATATCATCTGTATATTGGAATGTCGTAAGTGCATATTATATGATTTTAGTAAGTCAACTTTTAAATTTTAAGCCTTCAAAAATAAAAGCTGTATGATAGAAATTTTTCGCTTTGCTTTGTTTCATTTAGCATGTTTACATGCAGAATTGAAAGATCGAGTCGAGATTGAGTTGAGTTTTCGACTCGTGTTTTTGAGCACGCAGGGTTGAGATATTGAATTAAAACGGGTCCAACTATAGTTGAAGTGACAGTCAAACATAATATTATTTATGGTATTTTTTGCGATGAATATATAAAAGTTATAAATTTTGTTTAAATAAACAAAATAAACTCACAATAAATACACAGCATATCAACACTTCCGAGTAAAGAATGAATAAAATAAACACCAACTGTAAGCTGCCAACTCGACTACTCAATCCGCGTTTATGGGACACCATTTCGACTCGACTACGCCAGCCAAGCGTGGTCGAGTCGAGGAGTCGAGTCGATCCAATTTCCACTCGAGCCGCGTATACATGGAGTTGAACCCGAGTTGAACCACGGTTCAACCCTGCATGTAAACATGGTAATTGATGTTCCAATTAAATGATAAAAAATTCAAATTACTAGGTATTGTATAATAATTATCTTTAACTAATATAAACCTGAAGGAAAAACGTATATGCCAAAATAAATTTTGTTAAAATTAATTACTACCGCGTACGATTTTCTAAAGAAGATTCAATAAATAAATATTAATGTTATATTATGGTATCAGATAACTTAATGCATTCGAATAGGCTATAGAAATTCTTAATAGAATCATACTGCATATACTACTACTCTGCCTCAATCAATTATAACAACTTTTTCAAAAATTTATTAATTTATTTTAGACTAAATAAAGCCTGAAAATATGTTTTATCCTGCTTATGTTCTTTATTTTTTTTTCCGGTGACTGAAAGATAGTATTATTAGAGTTCGGAGAAAACATTTTTCTGGTCTCATTAAGAAGTTCGCTTTAAAGATACGATCAATCTGCCGGCTGAAGTTTTATACTTCAGCTTAAAGAGATCATCTGTTCCATAAAGTAAAATCGTCAGTTTTGAAAACAGAACGCTCTGAAAATTAAGCTGAGTTCTTTTTTAGCAATACATTTGAAACAAGTTGAGTTTATTTCGATTACTCGTAAAATCACATTTCAATATTTCATGTTGCTTAAAATCCTGAGCAATGATAGTAGGCTGTGATTTTTGTATGCTTCAAATATTTGTCTAACACTGTAACTTGTGAACGCTCACTTCCTAGATTTGCAAATGGCCCAGTTCTGAAAACTTTTGAATAACAGATTTGTTTTATTTGTTGTTATTCATAAGTTGCAATACAGCGTGTTTCCCACTAGGAGGTCAACAAAGCCGGAGGTGATAGTATTCACCTAGACGAATGATTAAAAAAAGCTAGTTTTTCATAAAATACCCTCTATCTTAAAAAGTACAGTGCGCACGGGCACAGTTAAGCGCTCATTGCATGCAAAACTTCATAGCCTTTGCAACAACTGCTCAATCAGCCCCATACACCTCTCCCATCAAGAATTATGGTTGTCTAATCTCAAAATATCGGACTGTCTTACTTTTTTTTTTAATTTAACCTCTATTATTTTTGCAAAAATGTCATTAACATAACTTTTTTTTTATTAAAATTGTAAACTGTAGACTCTCCTCTTTAATGTGATCTATTACACCAATGTGGTATCTGAAGCCCTTTAAGAGTTATTAGCTCTAAACCTATTCTCAAACCTATTCTCAACGATAATAATTTGTTCCCTTAGCACGTCATTTAAAAAAAATCGTCTAATTTCGGTGTAACCTGCATAGGTTATGAGTTAATAACGGTAACAGTGAACACATGGTATAATAGGTCAACTTAAAGAGGAGAGTCTACAGTTTTTATAAAAGAAGTTATGTTAATGATCCTTTTGCAAAAATAATAGAGGTTAAATTAAAAAAAGGTAAGAAAATCCGAAATTTTTAGTTTACACAACCATAATTCTTGATGGGAGAGTGGTATGTGGCTGATTGAGCAGTCGTTGGAAAGGCTATGAAGTTCTGCATACAATGCGACCGTACACACTGTAGTTTTTAAGATACAGGGTGTTTTGTGAAAAACGACGTTTTTTTCTTAATCACCCTATAACTCCTAAACGATTGATATGCCCCCCCCCCCCCCTGCCATTCAATTGTTGGTTCGTCTAGGTGAGTACTATCACCTCCTGCTCTATTGACCTCCTAGTGGGAAACATTCTGTATAGCTGTCGAAGTTATTCTGTTTTGGTTTTGAAGGATTTATGAATCATTCACCAGAAATATATGTTCGCCACGCGAGCTATTCAGTATAATTTTGTCAATAACTTTTTAAGAACTGATACTAATTCATTCCCTGACCGGCCGCTAAATACTTCTGTCCACACGGCGCAATATGTTATGTTTTTTTTGAATTTGGTAAAATAATGTAGCAGTTAGATTATACGTTCAATTTTCGTTTATAATAAAATTTCGATGCAAATACATTTGGTAAATTGAAGACACTCTGCAAATCGTA
Source organism: Dioctria linearis (assembly GCA_963930735.1). Lineage (NCBI taxonomy): Eukaryota > Metazoa > Arthropoda > Insecta > Diptera > Asilidae > Dioctria > Dioctria linearis. Next base: position 225,193,862 of record OZ005742.1, read on the forward strand.
TCATATAAGAATAGTATTGGGGTCAATGTTCGTTCCATCAACTTTTCTTTCACTTTTTAGTAAAATCCTAACGAAGTATATTCATCTTAAACACTACAAGTACATATTCAACAGACAAAACAATGTGAAGATGGCTTGGATTCTTTATCTTTATCCGCTAAGGGTTATTGACAATGTTTACTATGGGCACAAGAATAATTATCAATTTCTGCGAGGTTATTCTGAATATAAAAAAATGTTCGCAATACATTTCAAAATTTAAAAAAATTGCTGAGGAGGTAGGTAATCAGTTATATTAGGATACTGCCATTCTCGTAATTTCTGATAGAATTTAATTCGAGTCACAACTTGCTTAATAGCAGGAAATAACAAATCTAAATGATGTGCGTTCATTGACGTTAAAATATCGATGTCTATTTTATATAGTATATGTTATGAAAAATTCTTTTATATGCACTCAAGTTATTTTTTATTATAGATACCTACATACATGCCTTTGAAATATTGGTAATATTCCTCAAAATTCGATTAATCGAATTAAATCCATTAAGTCTAACAAATCGTTTGTAACTATTTCCACTGATTGTACTTCCCCTGCTTCCTTTATTATACCTAAATTAAAAATAACACTTTCCACACTCTTCTTTTACCTTGCACAAATAACTTTATAGTTAAGTGCGCGTATTCTTAACTATGAAGTTATTAGCAAGATCTGTGCATCGCAGATAATTTGTTAGCGCTATAAGTTCTTTACCAGTTTCCGTCATTACGTCCGACTTACAAATTGAAGTTTTGTCGATCAAGTTCTACTCGGTGGCGAAACCAGCTAGTTGGCGCAGGTGGTTCGCCCCCCCCCCCCCCCCCCCCTGAAGACCAGTGAAAAAAATTTCAGTAGATCTTCTGAATTTTTCCTAACAAAATGATTCATATCTATTCCACTGCACATTTTTTTAAAAAACGTAACAATTTCTGTAAGCGTTCAATATGATACATTTAGGAATGCAGGCCCTAGCTAGCGCCTTGTCCATGGTCATGGTTATTGAAGCCTATACAGAAAAAAGGAAGCGCCGCGGATACTTGTACTGGCGTCGCTTTGCTCGGGGTCATGTTAACGCCATGGAAGGTTTGTTTTAATTGAAAATAGCTGCCAAAGGGTCTTTGATAAGACTTCCATGTAAAGACGGCTTCTTAGAACATTATCGGCGCGGGTGGGAAAACAAACATTTAAGGAAACAATTATAACTCCTAATTGGAGTAATTCAGCGAAACTACACAACGGCGAAGAAGTCATTGTCCATTTTTGTAGTGAGTGTTATTACATTTAAAGAAATAATTTTTTAATAATTTTTTTTTTTACTTTTTCGTAAAATGTAATAGTTTTTGGGTTAACGTTAAATAAAACCAAAATAAATCTGCAGATTGGCAAAGTCTCAATGGGTATCCTAGAGAATTTGATTGGACGGTTTGTTTTGCTTCAAGTGATGTTGATTAATTCACATTTGAATTTAGTATAATTCCAAGTCTTAGGCATGCGTGAATACATTCGCTATTTACACAGCAAATCTTAACAACAGCAAAATCGCTTTTGGTTTAACGATAACGACATCCAAGCAATAAAAGCGAAATAGTCTGCTTTTCGCACCTATCAATTGCATCCATGTCTAGAACTGAAACACTATCCAAAGAGAATAATTTCTTTTTGACTATAACGTTAGAATATTGGCAAGACGCAAATGCAGCAGAGGTTTTTGGTCCCAGGTCAAAACTATCAGGGGCAACTTCCTCTATTCCTGCATTACTGCTTGTTGACTCTGTGAATAAAACAAGTATTTAGACTGTTAGATTCACCTCAAATTCTCATTTTCCACCCATTTTACTTCTCCCTTGTATGTAGATGTGTATAAAATCCAATATACATCCATATGAGAGATGTGTTCAAAGTCCTTAAGGAATTCAACGTATCCATAGCTGCAGATCCTGATAGTTTCAAGCCCCCGTTAAATAAAGCCTGCGCCTCATTCTTGGCTAAAGCTCTGCGAAAACTATTCTACTTGTCTTATTCGACAGGAAAATTTCCAATTTCTATTCCCAAGAAAGGAAAGGGTAGTGATCCCTCAAATTATCGACCAATTACAATCACTTCGATTGTTTAAAAGGGTTTTAAATTTATCATTAACTCCAAGTTAATGAAGTATCTAGAAACTAATCAATCCCACAACGATCGCCAACATGGCTTTTCTTTGCTGACTTTTCTTATGGAACGTTGAAGGCTGGTACGATTACACATTGAAACTTTTACTGCGCAGTTTTTAAGGTTGCAGCTGCAAAAGTTGCAGTGGTGTTTACACATAGTGGAAAAAAGTTGAGCGCAACCTGCAGTTTTTGCTGCGCGCAACTCAGAAGCTGCAACCTTTCGAAAAAAGTTGCAATGGTGTTTACAAGCTGCAACTTTTGTCTGCGCGCAGTTTTTGTTGTCAATAGTCTCCAGTTAAACTCTGAAGTGTTTGGTGGACAAAATTCCGCGAGTGCTAATAAAAAAACTTAACATCATGTATACTTCAATGATCCAGAAGTGCAAGCTGCTGCTTGCTTGGCATTAATTTTGATTAAAAATCGCAATAAGAAGCTGAAAAAGAAGAGGTGTTGGGTGAAAAAATGGATAGCTAATAAATAGTGTATGTACTGGAGCCGTAAATAATTTAATAAAAGAATTACGTATTGGAGATGAAATTTTTTATAAAAATTTCTTGCGCTTATCACCTGATGGTTTTGAAGAAATTCTAAGGCAAGTGACTCCTCTTATAAAGAGAAAAGATACTTTTATGAGGAAAGCAATATCTCCCACTGAACGGTTAGCTATAACTTTGAGATTTTTAGCAAAGATTTTTAGATTTTTTAAAAAATAATAAAAAAGCAACTATGAATTTTGAAGAATTTGAAATTAACAATTGGTTACTTACCGCACAAATTTATCCAACCACTTTAAAAACTGCACGCGCAACCGCAGCAAAAGTTTCAACCAAACTAATATTTTTATACTGCGCCCGCAACCTTATCTTTAGACTTCTTATCTTCCGAGACTGCGGCAGCATGAAAAAGTTGCAAGCAGTCGAGCTGCAGGCGCAACTTTTTGGGTTTCAGAGGTGTTTAACTTTGCAACCCTCGAGTAGCGCAGCTTTTTGTGCTGCGCTGCAGTAAAAGTTTCAATGTGTAATCGTACCTACTCTTCTCAATTTGTCTGGAGTTCAGCCATTTTAGCCAATCTTAAAGCACTTGGCCTCTCTCGTCCTCTTCTATTATGAATGTAAGGTGTTTTATCTGGTCGCTTAATACGGACTATATTAAATGGCGTTACATCTCAATCTCACCCAATATATACCGGGATGCCTCAGGGCTCTGTTATCTCTCCATCTCTCTTCTCAATTTTCATTAATGATTTGCTTTCGCTTACTTTCAATCTCATCCATTGTTTTGCCGATGTCAGTACCCTTGGTTTCACTTACTCCCTTGATGCCCTTGAGTACTACAAATGAAATTCTCATCTGTCAAACTAGATTGGATGATTAGGTCCTTGAATAACAACCTTGATAATATCCTCGCTTGGAGCAAACCGAATAGCATCGAATTCAATACATCTAAGTTCCAAAGCTGTCCCATCTCTTTAAAACAAGATCATAATTTTTCCACTCCTGTTTATTTTGATGGAGCACTTCTTGACGATACACCGTATTTATGCATTCTTGACATTAATATTTGCAGTATGTTAAGCTGAACAGATCACAACGAAATATCTTGCATTTCTGAAAAGGTGTAAGAAATATTTCAGTCCATCGATTCTAGCGCTCTTCTACAAGTCATACATCAAACCTAGAATGGAATACAATTTCTGGGCTGGTCGCAGAGCAGTAGCTTCAGTGGATATTGTCCAAAAGAGAGTCTTCAGGTGATGTGACAAAAACTTGTCATATGGACTCACCTCCAGCACCGCCGCAATGTTGATTGCTTTTCGCTCCAATATTGCTACAGTGAAACAGTCTCATATCTTTTGTCTTTTCTCCGGCATACAATCTGCGAAAGTTTAATGGTGACATACATCAGCACCTTCGCCACCCTCCTCACGTTTCCTAATTAAATTCTTTATCACCTTCTTGCCATGCTGTGCTTTGCATCACAGTTCATAGGATATCTCCTGAGCTTGGCTTAATAATATAAAAAACAAAGCTGCTCACACTTTCTTAACTTGCCAACTTAGTTAAATACGTCCAAGGTATGTATTGCATCTATTCTGTGACTGCTATTTTAAATAAATGTAAATATTGTTACGTGCAATGCAATAGAAAGAGACAACTGATGACATCTACTGGCAATGGAGAGTAAACGACTTCAGGTTCGGAGAATCGATTATGAAATCTACAGGAAAGTTCAGGAATAGAACACATAGAATAGTCAAGAAGCTTTTGGAACAGAACACTCTAGAATGATTCGGAGAGTTTCTAGGGTATAAATATAACAGTTGTCCTCGCCAGAAAAAGAGTCTTGTCTTAGTCGTTGCAGTGTTAACAAGCGAAAGTAATAAAGAAGCGAAAGTGTTGTAATTAGATTGCGATAATTGAAAGTACAGTGTTAGCGATAATTAGAGTTGAGTTGATTAATTGAGGAATTGTGAACTTTATATGATTTAAGTGTAATAAAGAACTTATATATTAATTATTTAATATTGTGTTTTAAATAACGAACCAAAGGCCACGCTCGCAACAACTGGTGTCAGAAGTGAAATAAATTCGCGAAATAAAGTGGTGGCAATTGACTTAAAAATTCAAAGTGTGATTAATTTTGAGAAATTGTGTTAAATTGTGAAAGTTCTGGAAAATAGTTTATATTCTTCTGTAAGAGAATTATTAAAGTAATGGGGCGCAAACTGGAGCAGCTTCGGATACAGGATTTGAAAGTGGAGTTAGGGAACCGGTCGTTACAAACGACAGGTGCAAAGAATGTTCTCGTCGAGCGACTGAGACAAGCTTTGATAGAAGAAGGGCAGAATCCTGAGACATTTGTTTCGAAGATAACTTGGAAGAAACTGAAGCGGAAGAAAAGTCTGTGATGAACATGGAACAAGTTTTGGGAACTTTAATGAGTAAATTGGAGCTTTCATTAGCTCTGCAGATGAAAAATGCTTTTGAGGAAACAAGCAATTCTTTAGAGAAACAAAAGAGATCTCTGGAGTCCCGTTTAGATGAGCAGAAAAAGTCTATGGACGAACAAAAGAATTCTCTTGAGGAACAAAAGAAATCTATGGAAGCCCGTTTTGATGAACAAAAGAATTCTCTCGAGGAACAAAAGAATTCTCTGGAATCACGTTTAGATGAACAGAAGAAATCTATGGTCGAACAAAAGAATTTTCTCGACGAACAAAAGAATTCTCTCGAGGAACAAAAGAAATCTATGGAAGCCCGTTTTGATGAACAAAAGATTGATTTTGAGGAACAAAAGAAATCTCTGGAAACCCGTTTGGACGAACAAAAGATCTCTCTGGAGGATTGTCTAGAAACTCGTTTGGAGGAACAGAAGACTTTCCTGAAAAACTCATTAGACGAACAAAATTTGAAAATTGAAGGAATCGAGCAGGAAGTGGCGGAAGCTCAACAAAAAGTCACCGAGCAGCTTGACAGTTTTAAATCAGATCTGGAAAGAATAAAGAATCGTCAGCCTCTAAGCGTAGCAACTGAAATATCCGGTGCAGGTAGAATGAAACCTCCCATATTTGATGGACAAAATTCGTGGCATATCTTCAAGAGACAATTCGAGGCAGCTTCAGAGGTAAATGGATGGAGTGATGAAGACAGAGCTATAGCTCTAGTGTTACCACTTCGAGGTCCTGCGTCAGAACTCTTACAAACTGTACCGATTGAAAATCAACGTAATTACTCTTCATTCGTACAGGCGATAGAATTACGTTACGGAGATGAGCACATGCATCAAGTATATCGCCTACAGTTGCGCAACAGGATTCAAAAACATGGCGAATCACTACAACATCTGCAGGCAGATGTAGAAAGATTAGCGCATCTGTCATACTCCAGCGTGAATGCGGATTTTCTCAATGAAGTGGCGACGGAGGCATTTGTGAACGCTATTACAGATCAAAATTTACAACAATCATTAAGGCTAGCAGGAAAGAAATCAACAGCAGAAGCACTAGCCTATGTACGAGTGAGAGAAATTTCAGTGGAAGAATGTACTTGTAACAGAGTGCAATCATCACAGAGCCCGCCTTCACGTGGTGTCCTTCGATGCTGGAATTGTAATAGACCAGGGCACCTTCAAAGAGACTGTAGAAAACGTCGACGAGTGGAATCAGCAGAAGAAGAGGGGAAAGAAGAATGCCAAAGATGTCGAGCCAGGGAACAAGCAATTCGTGGAGAGACTAGAATTCAAGCAGCGACTAGTCGCATCGTCTCTCCTCTTGAGCAGTCGGAAAACTAGTAAAAACCAACTTCGTGGGGCAGAAGTTGGTTAGTGGAATCGACAGCCCCGAAGTCATCATCCAAGTAAGTCAGTTACAGAGAAATTATAGCAGTCTTGTTATATATGGAAGTGTAGGAAAAAATGATTGCGCAGTTACTATCGATACTGGAGCTTCAAGATCAATTATTAGAGCAGATCTTGTTAAGAACAAATGGCTTCACAACACCACCAAATATCTACTAAGAACAGCAACTGGAGCAGCAGCACAGGTGTTTGGAGAAATAACTTTAGATGTTCAACTAGGCGAACTACTATTTCCTCACACTTTCCTGGTTTCAGATATAATGGATGAATGCATTCTTGGAATAGACTTCATGACCACATACAAAATAAATCTGAATGTCGGAGAGCGGATTCTCAAATATGGGAACATAGAAATTCCTATGAAACTAGGAGAAGAAGCAGATCATCCTGCGAAAGTAAGTACGATAGTTTGCGAAAATATTACTCTTTCGCCATGCTCCGAGACACTAATATGGACAAAGCTTACTGATGACATCGGGACCTGCCGATTCTATCTGGTGGAGCCTAACCCCACAAAAGTTACATCGAACATCATCGTTGGCAAGACTTTAGTGAAGGCAGAAGGTGCAACATTAATTCCAGTCAGAGTGCTTAACCCATCCGAAAATGAGGTACAACTAAAAGAAGGTGCTATAATTGGAAATTGTGAACCCGTTTACCAAATCGTCAATTTGGATAATGGTATCAATCTCAAGGAAACAAAACCTATACCAGCTACTACCCAACAGGTTCAGAAACTTCTTTCGTCCAGTGCCTTAAGTGAACAACAACACAACGATGCCAAAGAGGTGATCGATGAATTTTCGGAATTATTTGCAATGAATGATGATGACTATGGTAAAACAAATCTTGTCCAGCATCGATACAGGAGATTCCAGACGCATTCGACAGACACCACGAAGATTGCCATTAGCCAAACAACCATAAGTTGCAGACATGATGAACTCCATGAAGAAGCAAGGCATCATAGAGGAATCTAACAGCCCTTGGACATAGCCGGTTGTTCTGGTTAGGAAGAAGGATGGCAGCACCCGATTCTGTGTAGACTACCGCCAACTAAATAACGTGATGAGAAAAGATAGCTATCCATTACCAAGGATTGATGACACATTGGATACCCCTTCCGGAGCGCTATGGTTTTCCACGCTGGACTTGAAGAGTGGTTACTGGCAAGTGGAAATACATCCCGAGGACCGAGAGAAAACTGCTTTCTCAGTTGGCAGTGGCTTATGGCAATTCAAAGTAATTCCATTTGGGTTATGTAATGCTCCAGCCACATTCGAACGACTAATGCAATGTGTTCTACGTGGTTTAACCTGGAAAACATGTCTTGTCTATTTGGATAACATAATAGTAATCGGAAGGACATTCATGGACCATAAAAACAACTTACGGGACGTACTTCAAAGACTCAAAGATGCAAGATGAAGCTCAGTGCGAGTAAATGTGCTCTATTCAAAAATGAAGTTAAATATTTAGGGCACATAGTTTCATCACAAGGAGTGAGAACCGATCCCGAGAAGATCGAAGCCATCAAAAATTGGCCAGTTCCAAAGGACAAACATCAATTACGGAGTTTTCTTGGTTTAGCTACCTACTACAGGCGATTCGTGAAAGGTTTTGCAGATATATAGCAAGAAGCCTACATCAACTTATCGAAAAGGGAAAGCCGTTCATATGGTCGGATAAATGCAACGAAAGTTTTGAACATTTGAAGCAACAGCTCTGTGAAGCTCCAGTACTTCACTATCCAAAGCTGGGAAAAACATTTATATTAGACACGGATGCCAGCAATGAAGGTATTGGTGCAGTGTTTTCGCAGGAGGAGAATTGTCAAGAAGTTCCAGTAGCTTACTATAGCAAGGCACTTTCAAAGTCAGAGAAAAATTATTGTGCTACAAGAAAGGAGCTACTTGCCATTGTAAGTTCAACAAAGCATTTTCATAAATATCTCTATGGGCAGAAATTTATCCTTCCATGCAGCACTTAAATGGCTTCTGCAGTTTAAGAATCCTGAGGGACAAGTAGCGAGATGGATAGAGCGACTCCAGGCTAATGATTTTGAAATACAACACTTGAATGCAAACATTGCGCCCGGATAGAAGAAAAAGAAACAACAGCAACTATACAGTTGGTAACCGTGGAACCATCTACAGGTTGGGACAACGAGGACCTGCAAACAGCACAACGAGAAGATCCGGACATTTCACCTATTCTTGCTTGGAAAGCAGACATGGAAAGACCAGACTGGAAGGATGTTTCGGAACGGAGTGAGAAGCTGAAAAGTTACTGGGCTCAATGGAACTCTCTTCATGTTGAATGTGGTATATTAAAACGCAAGTGGGAAGCACCTAATGGCGAATCTTTCCGAATGCAGATAGTCGTGCCGGGATCAAACGTCAAAGACGTTCTGGAAGAAATGCACGGTGGAACCTCCGGACGACATCTGGGAGTGAACAAAACCATTTCCAAAATACGAGAAAAGTTTTATTGGCTACATATGCGAGAAGATGTGGAGGTGTGGTGCCGCAGATGCACTCTCTGTGCTGCTTGCAAAGGGCCGCAACACAGAAGCAGAGGAGAAATGCATAAGTATAATGTCGGAGCCCCCTTTGAAAGGATAGCTATAGACATCGCTGGACCTTTTCCAGAAACGGATGGCGGTAACCGTTATATATTAGTTGCCATTGACTATTTCAGTAAATGGCCTGAAGCTTATACAATTCCTAATCAAGAGGCAACCACAGTTGCGGAACAAATAATAACGAATTGGGTCAGTAGGTTTGGTGTGTCTTTCCAGGAGATGTGTAAAATGTTGGGAATAAGAAAAACTAGAACAACTCCTCTACACCCACAATCTGATGGCATGGTAGAGCGCTTCAACAGAACATTGATCGAGCATCTAAAGAAAGTAGTTGACTATCATCAACGCGATTGGGATCGACATATTCCTATATTCCTAATGGCTTATAGATCAGCCGTTCATAGTACTACCGGACAAACCCCAGAGTAGTGTAGATATGGGGATTCTAATCCACGATGGTTTCGAGGCAAAAGCACCCAAAAAAAGTTCATATAAAAAAAACGTGGATTAGAATTGTGCACCCAAAAAATGTGAAGAGGGATTCTAATCCACGATGGTTTCGAGGCAAAAGCACCCAAAAAAAGTTCATATAAAAAAAACGTGGATTAGAATTGTGCACCCAAAAAATGTGAAAAGGGATTCTAATCCACGACGGTTTTGAGGCAAAAGCACCCAAGATCGTAAAGAGCTTTTGATAAGACGTGCGGCGATGTAGTATTTGGAGTGAATGATCGCGAGTATGCGTGTGTCGATGATAAGTTTGTTGGTAGAATAAAGAAGTAAGAATTTGTCGTGAAGGTGAAGGTCGCATGGTGATAAAAGTTTGTTTTGGGTAAAATGTAGCTGGGAACGTAGAGTAGGTCATGGATGGCGGGTGATTGACTTGAATTATGATGAATTATGTTGGCTAATGAAATTGCAAAGTTTTGAGAAAGGATATTGCGGTTTCTAAAATTTTATGTGTTATGAGAATTTAAATTGAAAGCGATAAAGTTGCCTATGAAATGGAGGGACATTTTACTATGTTGGCTAATGAAATTGCAAAGTTTTGAGAAAGGATATTGCGGTTTCCTAAATATTTGCTACTATGGAAAAATTAGATAAATTTTGGTAATTTTCGCTATAAAAGTGAAGCAAGTGTTCACTGAGTTGATTTAGGAAAAGGAAATTTGCGGTTATTGTGTCCGTTTTGCTTTTTGATTAAGTACTTAAATTAAACGTTGAACGACCTTTTAAGAACATGAGTTGTTTCCATTTCAGTAAGGTGTGAACATTCGCAGTGTTAAGTTCGTGAAGTCTTGTAGATTTTTAAAGTGCTAAAACCGAAAAAAGAATGACATTTAATATGCAGCGAGTACATTTTAATGAGCATACAACAGACAACTTGGATGCAGATTTCCAAGCTCTGGAGGAATTGCAGTCCTTAACTTTTAAACCCATTTTAGCTTTAAAAGAAATGGAGGAGAACAATCCATATAACATCTTAAGTGCTAAGAAAGTGAAAACGCGTTTTGGGGAGAGACTTCTATTGCAGTTAGAACATCATCAACTATATCTTCCTGAAAGATTTATTAAAATAACGGATAAAACACTTCAGAGAATCAATGAAGGAGGATTTTGTATTGCTAGCAGAGGAGCTAACGGAAAATATTTTAACATCATCTTTGAAAAATCAGTAATACAAGACAAAGGATATTTACACTTTTAAGAGTTAGTGAAGTGCGATAAACTATATGTATACACAATTTATGTATAATAAATTTTTTTATTGAATAAAAATATAAAATATTAAACTATCATATATATATATTCGTTTTTAAATTCGATTTCATATGACTGCTCGTTAAATATCCCAATACTAATTTTATACTTGATTAATTCGTGCTTTTTCGTTCCATTCGTTTCCATTAAATGGACATCCTGATGTTCAAACGACATGTAGGGTACTTTCACGTTTAATCTTGTCGTAGCAAGTGAAATTGGTTTATTGCAATCACAATTAATGTATAAATAGAGCGTTGTGTAGCGAAGGTATTTATTCAATCAGTAAGAAGCAATCAACACACAACGAATATTCCTAATCAGAAAAAAAGCTATGTTTTGGTCTGAGATCATAAGAGATAAGTATAAATTTTGCATTTGTGAAGGCGGGTGGTCAGCTTTTAAAATAGTGAATACCAACGTAATTGGAGAAATACTTAATTTTTATGTAACACCTGATGACGGAAGCACTTGTTTGTTTTTTTCACAACGAAAAGGCGAATCATTTCCTACAACATTAAATACTAATTTTTATTTTAAACCACTTCAACATGTAAAGTTTCAATCAAGCGGAGGAGATGTTACTGTTGTTGGAGAAACATATGGCGGCGCAAGGAGTCATAGAAATATGAATCGTTTTCCCTTAAATTGCCCTTTCGGCGATGAAGATGATTGGAAATATTGGGAGAAGTTCACACAAAATGATAATGAAAATCATTCACATCGTAGTGATAACCAAAATCTTAGTTTGAAAGAAGAAATAAAAAAGTTACAAGAACGTCATAAAAAAGAAATAGAGAAGTTAAAAGAAACAGGTTGGAAAGAAGAAGAAATAGAAAGGGTAAAAGAGCGTCATGAAGAAGAAATAGAAAGATTAAAAGAAACGAGATGGGTGGAGTATCATACAAAACTTGACAGAGAAGGTGAAGAAGTTCGAAAATTGCTTTAACAAGAAGGTTACATAAAGGATTAAATTCGGCCAAGGTTTTAAGACTTTAGTTGGTAGGTGGTGATGAAATTTCACGGTAATATCGGGAGGAAGAACTATATAAAGAGAGTCAGATCCGAAAAAATTTATTATTTGTCTAAGAAGACTCTGACCATTAAAACCTAAAAACTTTGCAGCAGAATCATATATCAAAATGTGTGTTATTAAATTTTTTGGGATTTTATTGATTACATCGCTCTGTCATAGCCAACCAATACCGCTATCTGTTAATCTTACAAGGGAAAACATTAGTAACTTAGATTTCGCATTAAATCTTCCTGATAATCAAACAGTACAAATTGGATTGTCCTTTCGCTTGTTAACCTATAGCGATAATAATAATAATAATAATAGAAAGAAAGACATAGAAACGGTGACTTTGATTTCAAATCCGGAAAGTGAGGGTTCTACCATTTCATTTATTGAAACAACTGCAGTACCTTCTAAAAGGAAATTTGTAAGCGTTGAAGAAGCTATAGAAGGTTTTAGGCAAGATTTAATTAAGAAAGAATTAGAAATTGCCGGGGTAATTGAGAGTAAAGACATTTTTTATAGACATTTCAAACTCGAATTTGATGACGATAAATCTATAACAATTCGCTGTACATATGACAGTAACTACTTGCTACGAACATTGAAGATTTCTTGTTATGAGTACCACGAATTTGAAACTGAAAGAGTTTTAAGTAGTGGTGAAGTGGAGATTATAAAGCAGTATGATGCCGACTACAAGAGTGATATTGAACTTGTCGATTTAAGACGCATGAAGCAAACATATCTAATGAATATTTCCAAATAAAATTGGGTTATGGAAGAACACAACAAAAAAGTAATTTTAGATAATATAATTTATTTAATTGACTCAACGAACTTTAATGATCTGATTGCTGAATATGAGAGAAGAGGATGGCTTTCATCGTATCTTCGAGAGGTTAAAGAGGTAACATTTGATTTATAAAACAATTTCATAATTTTGACAAATTTCACTGTTATCTTTACAGAATAAAAATAACTATTTCCATTATCAGAAACATGGACAGCTATTCCTTAGGATTACTAAAAGTGGCTCGAAGGCATATGAAAATCTACAAAAAATTTGTGAAAGTTTGGGTTATAGAGATGTTCTGTTTTTGTTGCAACAGAAAGGAAAAAAGGAGCGCAAAGTAGTTAGATGTGACTCAAACCCTCAAATATATACCGCTTCAATGTGGGGCCGAAAGGGGGTCATGGGAAACTTATGCTGTTGATAGATTTCGGTTTCTACGTCGCATTGAAGAAACTGCTGAAATTTTAGCTCCAATATTATATATATATATTTTGTATTAAGTAATAAACTAAAAAATATTTTTGTTAAAAACTGTTTATGGGATTTACTTTTAAATTATAATACATCTTTTTTATTAATCCAAGAATTGTCTTTTGATGGAAATCCCAGCCACTTAACATAAACATTATCACCCTTTCGCTTCAAAACCTTTTCGACCAGATAAAGTCGAGGGTTTTTAGACTTTTGAAGTTCCAGTTCATAGAATCCTCCCTTGATTGGTTGCCCTTTATCATCTTCCAATAGATATGTGACGGGGTTTGTGAGGCGAATTTCTCTAATTTTAAAGATTTCTGCTGTCCAATTTGGTGTATAACCCTTTTCAAACACATGCTTGTATTTGCTAATTCGAACAAAATCTCCAACTTTATATTTAGGTGGATGAACGACTTTTATATGATTATATGCTGTTGAAAGTAATTGTTTCTCATTTGAATTACTGACGTCGATTGGTTTCATTTTTATTGTTCGGTGTTTCTTGCTATTATAATTCAATAGAAGATCTTTTACTATGTCAACCCATCGATATGTTCCTCTCATGCTAAATTCTTTCCACATCATATTTTTTAATGTTCTATTAAATCGTTCAACTATTGATGCCTTGAGGGGGCTATATGTTGAGTAGTGATTAATTTTGTATTTTTTCGTTAAGTTTTGGAAATTGCTATTAAAAAACTCCTTTCCGTTGTCAGTCTGTATGTTTTTAGGTATTCTACCATCATCATCAAAAATAGTTTTCACTGCTTTAGATATTTCAATGGCGGTTTTGTTTTTCACTGGAATAGCCCAGGCATATTTAGAAAACGTATCAATTACTGTTAGAAGAAAACGGCAGCCTTTGTTCTTATTAGCATATACCCCCATTTCAACCAAATCTGCTTGCCAAAGGTCATCTAAGCCTTTGATGACGACACGACGCTTTTTGAAATTTTTCCGGGCTGGTTTATGTAATTCTTCAACAATTTGTCTTTTACTCATCATAGATTTAGTTGTGCGTAACCGCCTCCTTTCTTAACTGTTATCGCTTCCACATCTATTAATTTGCTTAAAGCTCCCCAAATTTTATCCAATTCAGTATCAATATAAGTTTTTACTTTATCGCGTAAATTATTTACTCAGTTACTTGTTTGCGATTCAGCTTCTGATTTCATTTTAACGCTTAGTTCTTTAATTGCTTCATTTATAAACTGCGCGCATTCTTTTTCAGTGTTAACTTTAATTACATCATATATACTCTTTACTTCGGTCAATGTTCTATCACTCATTACATTCAGATCTGCATCAAACTTTATTTTGCTCAATTCCACCAAGTCTTTAACGTATTTTTTATTAACTCCATCCCTTTCTTCTATTGGAAGCCCGAGATTTTGCATCCTTTTGTTGTTAACATTATAGTCTCCAGTTTCTGTTAGCTCGAATCCGATACCCGGTGGACCGTGTTCGCCACGTACACCTTGAGGCCCACGTTCACCAGGAAAACCTCTTGGTCCTCTTTCGCCAGGCGCTCCTAATTTCACTTCCTTAGAAAACCTTCCGAACTTGTCAACACTCATTATTTTATTAACGCTATTAAGTAAAGAGTGTGCTATTTTATACTATAATGTTTGCTTCTCTTAATTCTTCAATAATTGACATGATTTCATTATGGTGGCTATTATTACCAGCCTGTTTTGAAGCTATAAGGAGGCGCAACCGATCTACAAGTTCATTAGGATTATCCCAATAGACATAATCAATATTTTCCTTTGGTAAAAGCATTAAACCTTTTCCTGTAGGATGCACTAGCTTGCTTATAATGTCTTTGTATTTAGAGCCTTTACTACCCTTGATTTGCCCATCATCACTATGACCACGTTTATAAGCATTGGAATCTTTGAGAATAGTTTGATAATTGATTAAATCTCGTTCTGTATATGAACCTTTTGCAGGATCCTTCATGAATAATAATTCGCATAGACCTGATGTTATTGGGTAAAATTTACTATTAATAATAAAGGTATCTTCATCAATAACAATTGTAGAATTCCCAATTTTCAATTTATTGTTATTATCTAAATATACACCATAGGTAAAGTCGATTTTTGGGCTTTTATTAGCATATGCTTGTAAGTATCCATCAATTAACCCGCCAGATAAATTTAAAGTAGAATCCCTACTTGTTGCAGTTTTTGAACGAGTTGGTGTTACAAATTCCTCTTCTAAAGAAGAATATCTTTGTTTTACTGGTGTACTTGTCAACTCCATTTTTGGATATTTTATTTGAGGAGTTAGTTCATCATCATCACCTTCTTCTTCTTCTTCTTCTTCTTTGTGCGGTTTAATTTCAATTTTTGGCTCATGTTTTACTTTTGTTATGAACTCTTCAAGAGGTTTTGTTATAGGTTTAAATGTTTTCTCAAGTTGAAATTCTGTTTCAATTTTCCCACTTTTTATAGCTTGAAATTTCTTTCTTATAACATTTCTAGTTTTTATAATGTCTTTTATTATTTGTTCCTTTCTGGCTCTTGACTTTTCTTTGTATTTCATTTTAGTTGAAAAAATGTTCTGCTTTTAGCTGTCTTAACAGGTTTACTAACTGGATTTAACTGGTCTGTCAACTGGTTAACCAACTGCTTTTAACAGCTCTTAACGGCTTTTACCATAACTGCTTTCAACTGGTCGATTAACAGTTCTTAACTGACTTTAACAGCTCTATAACTGATTCATATGACATATTACATTTATAGAACAATAAAGTTATCAAATCCTTTGCGATAACGCCCTTTGGTTAGCGGACTATCCTTAACTATGGTCAGAAAGCCATAATTATCATTCCAACACTCTGCACATGCATTCTTGAAAGTATCAAAGGACATATCTGTATTCACATGATCGCTGTAAATATGCTTAAGGTTCAAATCATCTTGCTTGAATAAAATAATCAAATTAGCATTGTCTCGAATTAAATGCTTGGGAATATGCGTATATGTTTGACAAAGATAAAAACTATCGATATCATTATGACGTCCCATACAAAAATATGCTCGCATATTGTTTTGTTTACCGCAAGCAACGTCATCAAAAATTATAATAGAATTTGGTTTTGCTTCTTCTGGTGAAATGACTTGACAATTTTCGGAAAATGTATAAAAGCCTAATCCGGAAATCGGGCTTATTACTCGTTTCAAGTATTCATATTTTTCTTGATATAGAGATTTTGAATAGATATAAATATTTTCAAATTCGAGCCCATTAGGGTGTTCTATAAGACCAATCATAAGATTAGTTTTACCACAACTAGAGGGTCCTACGATGATAGCTCTTATATTATTGGGTAATAATAACCCATGCTTTTTCTTTAAATTTGAATGATTTATATCAATATTCCTTATTGGTAATGACACTTCTTGCTTAACGAATTTCATTCTGAGAACTAATATATGTACTTGAATGAACCCATTTTTATATCAGTTTAGTTATGGTCGTGCTGAAGTAAAGACATAAATGATAGTTTACAAAAGTAATCGAAGAGTTAAAAGACATATCGGGAAAGGTTTAGTAAACGAAGCGATCAGCAGATTACCTTTTGAGTTGCATTTGCCTGGTTATCAATACTGCGGACCTGGCACTAAATTACAAGAAAGGATAACTAGAGGTGATCCTGGTGTCAATCCTCTTGACGCTGCCTGTAAAGAGCACGATATAGCCTATTCCAAGTACAAAGATATTAAAGATCGTCATATTGCTGACTACATATTAGCAGGAAAGGCGTGGGAGCGAGTAAAATCTAGAGACGCATCACTTGGTGAACGATTAAATTCCTGGCTTGTAACAAACGCAATGAAGACAAAAGTTAAATTCGGAATGGGGTTAAAAAGAAATAAAACTTCCAGGAAGAATAATAAGACAAAATTGACACTTCAAAAAGGACTTCGTGAAGCAAGAGATATTTTAAAGGTGAAAAAACCAAATTCTTTGCACGAAGCTATAACACTTGCGCTTGCTGCCACAAAAGATGTATTTAAAAGAAAAAAGAAGTATGTAAGAACACCGCGGGTAATTCCTTTACCAAAAGTTGGAGGAATTTTACCACTCATCCCTATTTTTGCTGGACTTTCTGCACTAGGAGCTTTAGTAGGTGGTGCATCTGGTGTCGCAAAGGCAGTTACTGATGCTAAAAATGCTAAAGAGAAGCTGAAGGAAGCCACTCGACATAATGAAACGATGGAAGCTATTGCTTTAGGAAAGAAGGGTAGTGGTTTGTTTTTAAAGCCTTACAGAAAAGGTCTTGGACTCTTCTTAAATCCACCCCAAAAAAACTACTGAAAACGCTACCCAACCGCCCATTAAACGAACTCGATTTACACAACTATGCAAATCACATTCCGTATTTTAGAGGTGTCTTTATGCGAGATAATCTCCCAAAGAAACCAAAAAGGTTCGAATGTGGAATCATCAATTTGGACTGTTCATCAGGTCCTGGAAGTCATTGGGTAGCGTATTATAAAGATGGTTCAAGAATTGAGTACTTTGACAGCTTTGGAAATTTACAACCACCAAAAGAACTTTTAAAGTATTTAGGAAATAAGATAGTGTACAACTATGAAGCTTATCAAAATGATAACTCTATAAATTGTGGACATTTGTGTTTAAAGTTCTTATATAATCGTTCAAAGTCAAAATAATTTATTTACTCTTTTTATGTATTCTACATGAGTCCTGAGTATAAATAAAGCATTTCATTAATTAGAATCACATTTTATTCAGAGTTACCATGTCATTAACACTGACACTGACTGGAAATTCATCTATACTCATAGCTGAATATTTTCCTCCTTTGGATCTTAATACAAACTACGTCTGTGGACTCATTGATTTCCAAACATATAATTCAATACCTAATGTGGATGAAAGGAATAATTTGTTTCATGTAAAAGATGAACTCATACAAATTCCAGAAGGATCTTATGAAATTGATGATATTGCAACACTTGTGAAAAGACAGCTAGATAAAACCAAAACTAAACCTGTAGTTATAATTACTGCTAACAATAATACTTTGAAAAGTGAAATTAAGAGTACACAGCGAATATTTTTTA
The DNA here is from genome assembly GCA_963930735.1 of Dioctria linearis. Lineage (NCBI taxonomy): Eukaryota > Metazoa > Arthropoda > Insecta > Diptera > Asilidae > Dioctria > Dioctria linearis. The sequence continues at coordinate 225,212,146 of OZ005742.1, forward strand.
ATCGAGCAAACTCTATTGGTTCTTTATTGGGATTTAGTAAGCGTGAACTGGATCCCAACATCTTACATGTATCTGACTTGCCCGTAAATATAATAAAAATTAATGTAATACGAGTTGAATGCAACATTGTATCAGGATCATTTATAAATAACACGCAGGTTCACACCCTTCATAAATTTTCTCCTAAAGTGGGACCAGGATATAAAATAGTTGAAGTGCCTAGAAATGTTATTTATTTACCCGTGAATGTCAGAAGGATAAGTTCACTTGTGCTAAAATTAGTTGACCAAGACGGTGATTTAATAAATTTTAGAGGAGAGACAATTACTGTTAGATTGCATTTGCAACCTCAACATGCTGATATTTAATAAAGAAGCTACTGATAAATATAAGCCCGATAGTTTTCAAATGACTAGTCGATCAACGTCTTCACAAGAGCGAAGATCAAAGTTAACATCAATTAATAAAGAATTTTTAAAGACTCTTGGATTTAAATTGAAAAATGAGTGACATTTTGAATATTAATAGAGGTGTATCTTATAATAACAGTGTAGTGAAAGTAGAATATCATAGCTACTCACCATTCTTAAATACTTATAAAAACAGTGATGAAGTTCGAATTACAGTACAACATCAGGATTTATATGTTCTACCCAGCGAAAGCTTAATATATATTGAAGCTTCTCTAACTAAGAACAAAGATGGGACAAAGTCAGCAGACGCAAGTTTATCAAACAACGCTTTCGGTTTTCTCTTTGATGAAATTCGTTATGAATTGAATGGTGTGGAAATTGATCGAACTAGGAGTCTTGGAATAGCTAGCACATTGAAAAATTATATTTCACTAAATGAAAATGAGAGCAAGATGCTGATCAACTCAGGCTGGTCTACAACAGAATCCATAATACCAGACAAACTGTTCTTTAATTTCTGCGTGCCACTTAAAATGTTGTTAGGATTTGCTGAGGACTATAAAAAAATCATAGTAAACGCTAAACACGAACTGATATTGATCCGAAGTAGAACGGATAACAATGCTTTTATTGCTCCCAGCGACGAAGTGGTGATTAATATTTTTAAACTGCAATGGAAGATGCCTCATATTAATGTGGCAGATGTTGAAAAACTAGCATTGTTAAGAACTCTTGAAGGTGGGAGATCAATTCAAGTTCCATTCCGAAGTTGGGATATATATGAATATCCAGTTCTCCCCATTGCATCTGATCATATATGGGCAGTTAAAATATGGACACAGATGGAGAAGCCAAGATATGTCATTTTCGCTCTACAAACTGCTAGAAAAGATGATAGAAAAAAAGATTCAAGCAAATTTGACCACTGTAATCTTACAGACATTAAAATACATTTGAATTCAGAATTCTATCCATATGATGACTTAAACTTGAAATTTGACCGTGATCGGTATGCCTTGCTTTATGACATGTATACAAAGTTTCAACAATCCTATTATGACCGACAACCACAACCACTACTCTCGCCGAAAGATTTTCATGACATTGCTCCTATAGTTGTTATCGATTGTTCTCATCAAAATGAAGCCATTAAAACAGGACCGGTAGACATAAGACTAGAATTTTAGACTTCAACTAATGTCCCAGCGAACACCTCAGCTTATTGTCTACTTATTCACGATCGAATAGTTGAATACAATCCGTTAACCAGTGAAGTCCGAAAAGTTATTTAAACGAAGATGGCTGCAATTGTTGACATTCAGGGTTTTCAAGATAACAGCAATAAATTCATTGTAAAAGAATTCGCAATTTTGTCAAACGAGTATCAAATGCAGCACTACATATTTCAACCGCCCTTTCGATTCAAGGATTTGACGAGAGCAAAAAGGAGAGCAGCAACTTGGTTGTACCATAACTATCACGGCTTTCATTGGGACGATGGCTATGTTCCATATTATCAACTGCACGACTTGATAGCTCCATTACTGAAAGGCAAGACTATATATGTAAAAGGATGTCAAAAAGTTCGTTGGCTGAAAGAAACATTTTCTAATAGTATAACTGTTTATAATTTGGAAGAAGAATTTCAATGTCCCAGTTTATCGTATTTAAATTTTTTGTCAAACAACACTCTCAATTGCTTGGTTCATAAAGGAGAATGTTCTCAAAGAAATGTAAATCTTTTGAAAAAATTTTTAGACAGCAATTATGATCAAATGTAAGAAATATTTCTATGCTTTATCAATATAAATAAATAGACAACTTTTCAGTGAAATTTAATGCTATTTTATTAACTTTCCTCTTCTACATCCATTAAACTTAATTTATAATGTCCCCAAGCGTATGTGGATATGCCATCTTCTCTTATATATCGCTTATCATCTAAATAGCTTAAGGCTATTTTATTAATTGATTGAGTGTACAAATTGTGCAACATTGACTTAAAAATACTCATTTTACCATACAATATCTTTTTCCTATGTAAACATTCTCTATAATCATTAAGGTCAATATCACTTAAGGCGGTTTTTTTAACTCCTTTAGCCTTTTTTATTAACCCCATGCAATCAATATCTATCGAATACATCTTGGCTCTAAGTCCTATGAACTCTGTAACGATTTTACCGCTCGCTTCGTCTTTCATATAACCAACAATTTTTTTATTTTTTAAAGGTATTTTATAGGGATTATTCACTGCATAATCAGAAGTGTCGAAATAATTGTCTACATCAATTAAAATGTCGGTGTAAAAGTCATCGGTATCAATTGTATAGATGAACGAATCAGTATCCATATAGTTCAGAATTACATCTTTACCGTATTTCGGCTTCATATACTCATAGTGAAAGTTGTACATGTGCCATTTAGATAATTTAAGAACACAAAAACCTAAATAGAGGGGTTTATTATAATAATTTTTTATTCTATTCAATTGTATTGTCACCAAGTCTGTTGAGAATTGATTCGAGCTGTGAAAATATGGTTTGGCTATTAGTGCTCGAGCTCCAAGACGTCTACCACTACTTTCCCACTGTGTTACAAGTTTAACATCTTTTCGTTTGTCTACATTTTCCATTGTTTTTCCATACACAGCGTTATTCATCAATTTAAAAAAGTTTTTTTCAAAATCACTTTTTGCAATGCTTCGATAATAAGTGTTTTTGTCTATATAATTTTGTAGCCAGCGTTCTTGATTAAACTGAAGAACTCTGTGAATTTTTTTTAATTTTAATCCATGTTTAAGACATTGTTGAAGATTTCGGTAATGTATTATATAATGTGTTTTATCGGTTAAGTCAGAAAGTAATTTAGAAAATTTAGAATTGGGAGCTTTTTTGCATTCGACGCAAAAGGGTAAATCATTATGAACATCATGTTTTGATGGGGGGTATTCCAAATCTACTTCAAATATATAGCCAATAGGCGAATCTTCATGAATGTTCATTATATTAATGTTCATATCTCTAACCCACTTAAAATTTGAATATGGAAGACGTTGAGACATAGCCCACCCATACAAATTATTAGCGTCTAAATAAGTAATATATCGCGATGGTTTGTTCTTATTAAAACTGTTCATGTATTTATTGTTTGCTTTTGAATGTCTAAATGAACACTGCGTTATACCGCCTCTAATTCCGTTTTTAATAAAATTTAACATATTAATATCAGTGAAAAGTTGAAGATTTATTCCAGTTGTCCTTAACATCGCATCCCATGATAGACCTGGAGTTGTATAATAATGGCAGGGATCTAGAGAGTAAATGCGTCTACAAATTTTTCTGAAATTTTCAAATATATCATTTAAAAGCAATACATCAGTTTTTAAATAAAGTTCTAAGTAATCAGCCAAAGTTTTGCAACTGAATTTATCCCAGACTTTTTTAGCATGTTTATAGTCAGTGGGGGAACATTTAGAATTTGTGAATTTGTTATCAAAGTTTTCTATTGGCGGAAGACAAGGATGCTCCAAACGCTCCCAAGAATTCAAGAATTCGTATGGGAAAACACCTTTTCTTGTCATTAAATTAAAAGCTTCCTCTTCTTTATACATGCTTCGAACTGTTGTTAGACCTTCGGGTGTTAAATTATTCGCCAGCGATTCCAAACTCGATTGCATGAATCTGTTTGAATCCAGAAATCTCAACTCTATTGTGTCCGTTTCATTAATAAATATTCGTTTTGAAAGGGAAATGTAAAGTTCCTTATTTAAAGGAATAACGTTAATATCACCTTTAAACTGAGAAAGGCCTTTAATAAATAAGTGGCAGTCATACCCTGAGAAGTTATGGAAAAAAATTGGAAAGAATTTAGGAGTCTGAAATTTTAAATTGCAAACATTATGCGCCAGACCTCTATATTTTCCCGTCAAATGACAATGATCTGCGACTCGATCAGAGCGTAAATCTAAATTGCAAATATGACAATTATTACAATCCCTTTGTGTACGCAACTCTTCAATCGTTAAAGCGATCATAGGCTTCACTTTGTCTAAGTATTCAAAATAAAGTTCTTTAAGATCTTTTACTAATAATTGTAAAAATTGATTCACTGCATCCTTTCCGCTATAAATCTTAAATCTATTTAACTTACTATTAAACGAACATTGTACATTGTAAGAAAATGCACACGGAATATGCTCCTGGATATTTGTGGTGTAAGAAGAAACAGGATCAGGAAGACAGGTATCCACGTCTTGTAAGATGCACTCAAAGTCCGCATATACTACAAAAGGTACCTCTAGTTGTTTGTGATGAGCTTCGAATTTTAATGAAGCTTTTTCTGGCGAAGGCATCACTGTAACAATTTTGCTACATTCCTTCTTATGAATGTCTAATGAGTTTTCATCATGAAAATATTGAAGGCAAGTATTACACAGGAAAATTTTATTTCTGTTGAATGTCACTTGCTGGCGAATTAATCTGTATAAAATAAAAGGAACATAAAAAATTGAAATTTAAAAAAAAATCATGTTTCTCACCTTGAAATATTTTTAATCCAAACGTAATGATATCTTCCGTCACTTTCTATAAGCAACAAGTTGATGTGATTTACTTTTTCTTGATTGGTGCAGTAGTATGGTCCCACTATATCATAGAAATCAGTGTCTCTCCGTTCGAAACCAAATACATTCACGCTTATTGAAGGGTTCATTTCTTCAAAACGTCTAATATTTAGCACTTCAAGGGGAAATTTTAAATCACCAAATTCTATTTTAACATTATTTTTTAATCTTATAGTGCCTGCAGAGATATCATTCACTTCATATGATGACATACGCTCACTGTGTGCGTTTATTGGGAATAACGCAGATATAACTGCCCATTTAAAACAAAAAACATCTTCATTTTTCACATTAATACAAGCACGTTTATTCGATAAATATTGTGGAAGCGGTAAGTAATTTGATCCTCTTAACGGCTTATACTGGTTTATATTAATTTCCATATGAGAAATTCTTATTAGTGACCACCCACTGTCTCTTTCTTGGAATTCTTCCATTTTAGTCAAAATTTTCTCGATCATGTTTTTATAAATTGAAACTATTTGATCCACGTTAAGAACCACATCCATTCTCGTCTGAAATGATTTAATCGATGATTCAAAATCAAACTCATCATTCTTATCTTTGCTCAGTTTTACATATTCCGCAAACAATTCAATATTAAATTTATATGAATCATGTTTTTTTAACATGTCTATTAATATTTCTTTCACAGAAATTTCATTTAAATTACAGAACCTTAGAGGTTCTAAAACCGATTCATCTTTATTTTCAACAACCAAGGTTTCAATTCTTTCTTCAAAAGAACTCTTTATGCTTTTTAAATTGTCATCAATAGGCTTTCCCGCATTTCGTTTATGCTTGTTCGTGCGAAGATGATATTTAAATTCTTGATGAGCAATGCGAGATTTGCACACTTCACAATAAATTGTATTCAACTGACTTGATGAAGATGTTGCAGCATCTACCACATCTCTCAAAGAAACGTTCTCTACAGCTTTTTCGGGACTTTTACTGCTTCCAACATTATTAGTTTCATTTAAAACTGGTAAATTAACACTTTCTTTATTAACCCCTACACCTGAACCAACAAGTTCTACTCGTTTAATTAAATGATCACTTAATAAGTGTTTCTGTAACTGTTGAAATCTTTTAAATATTTGACCACAAATTTCACATAAGCAGCCATCGCCATGAACAATCCTACAATGTCGGTTCAAAGAAGAGGCTCTAGCAAAGATCTTTTTACAAAATTCACATACGAAACTACCCATCGCTATAAATAATTCCGAATTAATAACTCGTATAAATACTTTTAATAAACCTGTGATTCAACAGCCTTCGTCCGGAGCACAATTTAAACAAAAACTTTTAAAATTGAAACACTAAAACTTTCACTTCGCAATTAAAAACTCAGTGAACACTTGCTTCACTTTTATAGCGAAAATTACCAAAATTTATCTAATTTTTTCCATAGTAGCAAATATTTAGGAAACCGCAATATCCTTTCTCAAAACTTTGCAATTTCATTAGCCAACATAGTAAAATGTCCCTCCATTTCATAGGCAACTTTATCGCTTTCAATTTAAATTCTCATAACACATAAAATTTTAGAAACCGCAATATCCTTTCTCAAAACTTTGCAATTTCATTAGCCAACATAATTCATCATAATTCAAGTCAATCACCCGCCATCCATGACCTACTCTACGTTCCCAGCTACATTTTACCCAAAACAAACTTTTATCACCATGCGACCTTCACCTTCACGACAAATTCTTACTTCTTTATTCTACCAACAAACTTATCATCGACACACGCATACTCGCGATCATTCACTCCAAATACTACATCGCCGCACGTCTTATCAAAAGCTCTTTACGATCTTGGGTGCTTTTGCCTCAAAACCGTCGTGGATTAGAATCCCTTTTCACATTTTTTGGGTGCACAATTCTAATCCACGTTTTTTTTATATGAACTTTTTTTGGATGCTTTTGCCTCGAAACCATCGTGGATTAGAATCCCTCTTCACATTTTTTGGGTGCACAATTCTAATCCACGTTTTTTTTATATGAACTTTTTTTGGGTGCTTTTGCCTCGAAACCATCGTGGATTAGAATCCCCATATCTACACTACTCCCCAGCTAAAGTCATATTCGGAAGAGAGATGCGATTACCTAGCGACCTCAAATTCGGTACCCCACGAGGTGAGCAAAAGTTACCAGAAGACTACGTATCGGAGCTCAAACAACAATTAACTGATGTACACGAGGCCACGAGGACGAAATTAGCAACAATAACTGATCGTATGAAGACCCGCTATGACTTACGTGCTAATTCCGCAGGATTTAACGAAGGTGATCTTGTTGGCTGTACAACCCGAAACGACGTAAGGGACGTTCGCCAAAATTGCAACAACACTGGGAAGGACCGTATTCAGTAGTAACTAGAATTAATGACGTGGTATACAGGATTCAGCGTGGCACAATAGGCAAGCATAAAATTGTTCATTTGGACCGCTTGTGTCAATACTACGAGCATCAAGACCATGGACCACCTGTTGTTCGAGACGAACAGATTTAAGAAGGGGGCAGTGTTACGTGCAATAGAAAGAGACAACTGGTGACATCTACTGGCAATGGAGAGTAAACCACTTCAGGTTCGGAGAATCGATTATTATTACAGGAAAGTTCGGGAATAGAACAAATAGAATAGTCAAGAAGCTTTTGGAATAGAACACTCCAGAATAATCCGGAGAGTTTCTAGGGTATAAATATAACAGTTGTCATCGCCAGAAAAGAGTCTTGTCTTAGACGTTGCAGTGTTAACAAGTAAAAGTAATAAAGAAGCGAAAGAGTGTAATTAGATTGCGATAATGGAAAGTACAGTGTTAGCGATAATTAGAGTTGAGTTGATTAATTGAGTGTAATAAAGAACTTATATATTAATTATTTAATATTGTGTTTTAAATAACGAACCAAAGGCCACGCTCGCAACAATATCAACCTTTTATCCGTAACCAGTAATTCCTTTTCAATTGCGGCTTTAGTTTTGTTGAAAATGTTTGCGGTTGTTTCGACTATCGCAGTTTGGCTTTTTATAAGGGATAGAAGTTTTGGTTTAAAGTAAGGTTGTGAATCTGTTCATCATAAAGCTTGGCATCATCCTCGTTTAATGTGCCGAAAAGAGCTTTTGAAATTGAGCCTATAGCATTGAAAAGCGCTCTTTGTTTTCTATTTTGGGTTACCAGTAACATATTCCTATACTCTGTGTTTGCTATTACAAGATTTATTTGTAGCAACGTACCATTACAAGTGTGGCTCAAGGCTGAGTGTTTGAATTCTGATTTAAAATTCGCTAGGCCGTAATAGGTGACGATTTTCCATTCGTTGGCAGAGCCAATTTCCTCGAAGTAAATGCCCGCACTGGCATTTAGGTGGTTTACCTCTATTCCTGAGCCGTGGATGAAAGGGATGAAAATTAAAATGAATGCTATTTGCATCATTTTGAAAACATGGAAGATGATATTGCGTTATTCACTTGGAATGAAGAGGATGAAGCTGTTGACATTAATATTACTCTTTGAAAAGTTTTAAGTCATTATTATGGACTCTTTTATTTTTATTATTAATTTTAATAGTGAAATTTTCGGGGGAATTAATCTCCATTATCTCATACGGACCTGACCATAGTGGTGAGAATTTGTTCTCTCGAACTCTGCTCTTAAGTACGACTTTATCGCCTACCATAAAAGATTTTTGGACGGAATTTTTGTCATATTGTAGTTTGGATTTTTCTTTATTTGCCATGGCCATGTCTTTAGCTATTTTGAAGCTATGCTGTAGACGCGCTTTTAACTCGTTTGCATAATTGTCGTAATTATAGCAAACGGTTGGAGAAGATTTCAAATTGTTTGGAATTTCGGCTGGGAATCCGTAAAGGAGTTCGCGAGGAGTATAATTAGTACTCGAATGAGGAGTGGTATTGTAGACAAACATCGCATAAGGAATCCATGTATCCCAGTCTTGTGGATCTTTTGCTACATAAGATCGGAGATATTCTGCTAAGGTTCTGTGGCTTCTCTCCAATGCACCATTCGTTTGAGGGTGATATGGAGTAGTTTTGAACCTTTTAATTCTCAGCAATTTAGATACCTCGGCGAACATGCCACTTATGAGGTTAGAACCTTGATCTGTGAGGATACCTTCTGGAATACCATGTCGACAAACCGTCGTTGTCGTGAAGGCTTCCGCTAATGTCTTAGACTCGGTGTCGACTATGGGAATAGCCTCAGAAAATTTTGAAAGGTCGTCTTGAAATGTAAGGAGATATTTATTTCCAGAATGTGACATTGGGAGAGGTCCTACAACATCTAGGTACACTCTTTCGAAAGGTTTTGATCTAATGTTCGAGATTTTCATAGGAATTTTTGGATTTCTGGATACTTTGTTTACCTGACAAAGTTTACATTTCCTTACGTATTTGATAATATCATCTGACATGCCAGTAAAATTGTTTTTTTATTCTTTTAATAGTACGGGAGACGCCTTGATGGCCTCCCGTCGGTAATGAATGAAAATCTTTTAGAACTTGTTCGATGTCATTAATATCGGATAAATATTTAATAGAATCTCGATGGAGTTTAATGTTTATTTGTTTTGTAGCGAAGATCTTGTTAAAAATGCGTTTAATTATTAGAAGGATTTGTGCATCTAAAATTGGGAAGGAGATATTTAATTGATTTAACTGATTTGCTTCTGTATATGAGCAGATTTCAGTTAAAATCTTTTCGAGGCCTGATCTCTTTGCGATCGACAAGGTAAATTAATTTTTGATATGATTATTTTGGAGTCCTTTTTTGTGAAGAAGTTCAGTTCATTTGCTAGAAGTGGAGATTTATCGCAAAATTTTAGTTTCGAATCCAATACTCTTTCAAGTTCTGTATATTGCATTGGCAAGATGAAAAATTTAGGATTCGCATTTTTAGTCAGTAAAAGAGGAAAATTAGTCTTAGTTATTATGACTGAGGAATTGTTTGATGACGATGGAGCTGGGTTTGGAGTAATAATACTCGTGTCGTGAATGTTCAGATTTGCCTGAGCTTTAGCTTGATTCCTTGTTACCACATTTACGCAGGTGGTAGGTTCTACGAAATGTTTGGAATATTCTGGGATAGCTCTACTGGGAGCGTCTGCATTTATGTTGAGCTTACCTGATTTATGGACTATTTTGTAGTCATATTCCTCAACACGTATTCTCCATCTCATCAGTCTTGAGGAGTGGTCTTTCAGATTCATGAGCCATACTAATGGTTTATGGTCAGTTATAATTGTAAACTGTCAGCCATAAACGTATGGTCTGAATTGCTCAACTGCGAAAACGAGAGCTAAGAGCTCCTTTTCTATTGTTGAGTAACGAGTCTCTGCACCATTGAGAACTCGGCTCACATAGGCGATTGGATGATCTCCTTGATCATCAACTTGTGAAAGGACAGCTCCGATGGCGTAGTCAATGGCATCGGAGGTGACAAAAAATTCTTTGTCGAAATCAGGATAAGATAGAATTGGTGCTGAAATTAATTTATTTCGTAATTCTCAAAATGCCTCGTCGCAGATTGCGTCGAACTTGAAAGGCGTATCTTTTTTCAAAAGATTTGTAAGTGGTTTGGCTATCTTTGAAAAATTTGGTATAAAGCGGCGATAGTAGTCGACGAAACCAAGGAAGGCTTTAATATCTTTCTCCTTCTTGGCTCTGGTATAGGACTGAACTGATTTGATTTTTGCTGGGTCTGGTTTGACTCCATTCTCGGTAATTATGTGCCCTAAATACATAATTTCCTTTCTTAGGAAATGGCACTTGTCGGGTTGAAGTTTGAGGTTAAAATTGCGGAGACGACTGAATACTGCTGTGAGTCTTGTATTATGATCTTTGAGATTGTATCCATGGACTACAATATCGTCCATGTATACGAAGCAATAGATGCCTTGAAGGCCAGATAAGACATTATTCATGGCTCGTTGAAACCAAATGGCATACGATTGTATTCATAGTGGCCATAGGGTTTGCTAAAGGCAGTTTTCTCCCTGTCCTTCGAGTCCATTTTTATCTGGTGGAATCCACTGGCTAAGTCGGGTGTGGTAAAGTATTTCGACTTCCCCAACTGGTCTAATATATCAGTGATATTAGGCAGTGGGTACGTATCGCCAATAGTAATGTCGTTAATACGACGAAAGTCTACCACTACTCGCCACTTTTTGTTTCCATTCTCATCTGATTTTTTGGGAACCAGGAGAAGTGGAGAATTCCAGGGTCTATGTGAAGGCCTGATGATGTCTGACTCAAGCATTTCTTGTATTTGCCGGTTTATTTCTGTTCGGCTTGCTTCAGGAAGTCTATAAGGCTTGGTATAGATGGGCAGTTTGTCTTGGAGTGTCTCGATTTTGTGGGTAATCGCATCTGTATATGAAAGGAAATCCCTTCTATGAAGAAGAGATCGTTGAATTCCCTACAGATGTTTCGAATACTCTCACATTAATCGGAATTACAGTGATCCAATTTTATAAGGTTTTGCAGTTTAATTATTCTGCCCTTAATTGGATCTCTGTCAGAGTCTGTGGAGATGACCATAAAGTCGCCCAAGTCTTGGTAAACTGGGTTCACCTCGTAAGGTGCCAGATCGGCGTCCTCCTCATTTGTGTTGAGGATTAGGACTTTTGCCATACCGTTGACTGGTTCGACGATCGAGTTTCCGAGAAATAAACCAGGCCTTATTTCCTTCTTGAAACAGACCGATTGATTTTGAATAGAAGGAGTTGGAATTTCAATGATGAATTCTGATCGTGCCGGAATTTTAATTTTATTTAATTTATCCGATTCTTTCGGATTTTTAAAAGGAAGGAGATATGATACCAACTTTTGTGGAATTTGGAAGGAGTTATTCGATGATTCCGACTCGATAGAATTTGAAGGAGATGAAACTTTATTGAAATTCTTTGACTTCTTTTCTGATTTATTCCTGGAATTCACTTTTTGTGAATTTATTGATGAAGGAGATAGAATTGTACTAGATGCATCCTTTTGTGCGGCTGTAGATGGAGATATACTTTTACGTTCTTGCTTCGTATCTTGTGAATCTTTGGATGGAGATTGATTTTTATTTAATTCAGCCTTTTTTCTGGCTATAGATGGAGATAAATTTTTACCTTTATGCTTCATTTCTTGTGAAGCATTGGCTGGCGATCGTTTTGCATTGCTTTTCGAAGCAATTGATAGAGATAGATTTGTATTAATATCTTTATTGGAGACTGTTATCCCTGTATATAACAGACTCTTTGTTTGAGACCTCTTTTCTGGGTCTTCGCTTTTCAAATAAACGTATGGGTAGTTAGTGTAATATTCTTCATAAGGATAAGATTCATTTGAATCGTTTATTTCTAAAGAAATATATTTATTTTTGTAATTGATACTAGCATTGTATCCAGATAAAAAGTCATGACCAAGTAGGCCATCGTATGAGAGGATGGAATTATTTCCCACAATTTGAAATGGGTGTTCTAGGATGGAGTTAGTATTATTCGAAGATTCTAAATTCAATTTAGCAAAGATGAGCCCTTCTGTAGAAGTGGACTCTGTAAACAAAGTATTTATATTGCAGACAGCATCTCTGTAGCAGATTCTATCTGGCTTTAATGGATGGAGTTTAATTAAGCTGATCTCTGCTCCAGTATCAATCAAAAAGGTAAGTTTTGGAGCAGAGCATATATCAACAGGCAAAGAAAGCGTTAGTGAATTTTTATTAATTTGGACGGGGATACGAATTAATTTTTTGCTGTTTAGTTTTTTGTCGATATTATCTCGGGATTGCGATGAACTTGCGCCGTTGTTTCTATGTGCGAGGGGTTGCCGAAAACGACCCCCCGCTGCATCCAGTTTCCCTGCCTGGATGCCGATGGAGTTTTGCTGTCCTTCCTATTTGGAGACGGTGATCTAGCTGAGATATTTGCATTTTTATATCTCGGTGGAGTTCGATTCTCTTGGAATACTGGCTGCTGCCAGTTCCTGTTTTGTGGCTGTCTGTCAGCCGTGCTTGTTTGCGGAGATGTGTTTGCTTTTTTGAAATTATTCCGATTTCCTTGATTGTCGTTAAATCGGGAATTATTTGCAGCTCTTGTCTTGCATTCTTCAATAGAATGGCCCATCCGATGGCAATATTGACAACTAGGGACCTGTGATGGAGATGTAGTATTCTTAAAATCTGGAGGACGTTGTAATTGGGTGTTTAGCTTTGGAACTGCATTGATATTTAGTGTGGTGCGTTGTATGACTGGGCAACTTGATGCAGCATGCCCCAGTCTATTACATTTGAAGCAACGAAGATTTGAATTTATTGTTTGGGCAAATGCAAATGTTTGATTAATCTTGTTTTGTGCATGGGAAACAAGTTGTTTCTGCTCTAAACGTGATGCATGCTCCAAGATGTGTGATTTTAAAGCAGAAAAGGATTTATCGGAATGTACCTTAGCCAAGGTCTATAATTGTGGATTGGATAACCCATCTTCAATTGCTCTCACAGCCTGACACTCATTATCTTTTAACAAAGACCGTAGGAGCATCTTGTCCGTTATATAGGAATGTGTTGCTTCATTTAGCTTGGACAGTGTTGTATTTAATCTCTGCAAAAAGTCTTTTACACTTTCCTCTCTTCTTTATCTGGAGTTGGTCAATTGGGATTGTAGTGTGGCCCTAGGGGTTTTGATTTCGAAAGTTTGAGCCAATAGCGATTTTAATTCAGACCAATCTGATATTTGGTTGTACCTGAATACATCATACGCTTCGGCGGATAGTTTACTCCTTATTAAACTAAGGAGGGAGTGCTTTTCGTTCGTCGTCGATGCCGTCGCGTATATATCATCACAACTTGAAATGAATTTGTGAAGATCTTTGGGATTTCCATTAAAGTTGGGAATTAACGATCTAGCTTCTGATAGAAAGACGGTAGATTGGTCTCTAAAGGAGACATTATGATGATGGTCTGTGAAGTTATGTGTATTATTCGATACGTTTTGGATTCGAGAGTCCAATTGCTCTTGAAGGGCAATTATCGTGTCTGTGTATGATGTTTCCACCTCGGCGTAAACATCATTTTTGAAATAGTCATGCTCCAAATCATTAGGGCCGGTATATGAAATTATTTCATTATGCGTTTGCTCAAAATCATCCCAGTATTTTTGCAATAAGGTGATCTTTTGCGTAAGATATGTCTGGGGTTAGGGGTTATTTGTGCGTTCTGTGTGAATTGATATGGACTTCAGCCTATCAGACAGAGTTGCCTTTATAAGATTGTACCAGTCCTCTGTTTTGTCATAGCATGACTGCTTAAAATAATCATGAGTTTCATCAAAATCTTCACGATCTTGAATCAGTGTTTCCGTTTTATCAAATGAAGCCCACAGTTCTTCCAAATTTTGGAGTTTTTCAGAAGTAAAATCTGAAGTCCTTTTGCTTTTATTTGCTCTGTGATAATCGGCCAGAAGTTGGGACTTGTGACAAGCAAAACTCATCGAAAGATTTATTTTCTTCTGTCATGTTTGAAAATTTATGAATTAGAATCGGGAAGAAGTTGATTAAATAAATTTAACGAAAAGCCACGAACGCACTACTCACAGAGCAGAGGAAAGCTAATGGAGTAAAAAAATTTTTTTCCGTAAATACTTTCAGTATAGGTATGTACATATGTATGTGTCTGTTTTGGTAAATTTTTTTTTTCAGGTTTCAAAAGGATTAGTTAAGTAGAATTCTGATTTTGTGTAGTCATGTGTAAAACGAAAAAGTATATTCATATATCCAGTTGCCCCTTCTAATCAATATCTTCTCCTGATCGATAAGTTATTGGAACTCTATCGCAGGGGATTGATTATTGATTTTTCCGAAGTCCTCTGGCCAGCAAGCTCACGAAGTCTTACCGCAGAGGTCGCTTCGTGGAAAAGGAGATTTCGATTTTAAAAAAACATATAAGGGCGGCAACTGTATTGGTAATCACTTTTTGGACGAAAATGGCTAAATGAAGAAAGAGGGAGAATAAAAAACAACAATAGTACCGAATTAATTGGGAGAATTCAAAATTATAAAAAAATATTCTTGTGTGGTAAGATGTGTATAAATTTCAATTGAATTTTTCAATAATTTTGTATTACATGAAGAGGAAATTCATTAAAATTGAATAGTTTTCTAATTTTAAATAAAATATAAAGAAAGAGGGAGTAATCACAATATAATACTACACTGTTTTATAAATACATATGTATATATTTTAATTAAAGAACTTTTCTACCTTATTTTTATTCCGAACACGGCAGCTTGAAGAGTCTTGTGGGGTTTTTTTTTGCTGGGATGTTGTTGTTGGCTGGATTTGTTAATGTTGGTTGTTATAGGATGAAGACTATGAAGATGTTAATACATCGCGCGTCCTGGGCGACGGTTGCTAGATGTCTTCCTTCTGATGTTTTTTTACGTCTTAATTGAGGCAGGGATGAAGCCTCGCTAAATTCCCTCGTTGGAGCACTATGGCACTCTAAACTTTTCCTCTAAGTACCCTTTTCGGGTACCCGGGATTATATTTTGTTTTGTTATTATTAGTGTATTTATATTTATGTTTTCATTTATTGTTATTGTTAATTCAAATTTAATTAATGTTTGGATAGGCACTGATTTTAATTTGAACTTTATGAGAGTTCAGTTGTCACGAGTTGTTATACTGCGTCAGATTTTATACTAAACTTTTCTTTGAATTGATTTTCATTCAATTCTTATAGCACTGATTTTAGAAGTGCTGCTGCCACCAGTTGTTAATTGGAAATTTTAATTTAATTTAATTTTTATTATTATTATTCTTTTTTTTTTATTTCTTTTTATGCTTCCTTTATTTTATAATATTATAAGAATTTTACCCACTTTTTTTTTTTTTTTGTTTAGAAAAAAGGGGCACTGATTTTAGTTTTAAAATAACCGCTGCCACCAGTTGTTCGGTGACAGTTTAATTATTATTATTTTAATTAGGCACTGATTTTTTACAAAAACGAAATACCGCTGCCACCAGTTGTTGTCGTACGACCACACGTGCTGCCTAGTTGCTAGTAGAGAAGAGGTCGGAAGGGAATTTTTGTCACACAATTTTAGTCCAACCACAATGTAAGTGCTCGAAATTAATTTATTGTTCACTAATTTTCTTTAGATTTAGATTCACAATATGTAATATGTATGTTTATATTGTTAAAATTTTCCCGATTTACAAACAAATCGATTCTCGTCTACTTCCAGTATTTTTTATGTAAAATTTTATTTAATTTCTAATTTCCGATCCCACATTCAGGCGAAATTTCCAGACGGTTTTTAGGAAAGAATTCTTCTCGAAGGTGATAAAAAGTTAACTTCACTCGGCGGTTTTAAAAATTGAGCTCCCCGAGGTTTGGGCTTGCCGGCCCCAGGTACCCATGATCACTTTTTAAAAGCTTGCATGTGCATTCAATTTGCACGACGAAAAATGATATCCGATTACACGGCATGTAGGTAGGTATACCGTGCGAGTGGAGTGCATTACTGATAACGAAATGCAATTTATGCTAAATTGCATTTTGTTGCAGTATGGAAATGCAACTTTAAATGCATTTGAAATTTTAAATGACATTTTAAAATGAAATAATTTTTCATTTTCAGGGTCAATTAATGGTACATCAATATATCGTATTGGACGATATATTGATGTATTGCCGTTATGGTTGTGATTCGGGGCATTGGGCACCTGAGTCACAACAACTGGTACTACTTTGAAATGCACCCAATTAGTAGCAAACTGATTGATACAGATAGTAGCTGTACTTCATTGTTCGGGTATACAAGTATTTTTATTAATTTTACGATATTTTCCTTACGTTTACGAATGCATGTAATACTACACAATCTCTCTCTAAAGAATATGTACGAAATATTCGCAATTTTACATTTTATATTATCAAAAGAAATTCACATTTCGTAAAAACTTCGACAATCGTAAACGTATGTGAAATAAGTAGATTCTTTATTTTAATAGTGAACAATATATAAACGTTATAAAAACACAATACTTTTAAGTTTCTTAAAAGTCTTTATTATATTAAAAATTAAAACTAATCCAAAATATCTAATTAATTTTACTTTGTTAAAATAGACAAATACATCCGACGAACTCCGTTACCACGACTAAACTCTTTTCAACTAAAGCTTCTTTCTCCATGATCTATTTTCTGTGCTTTTACGTATTTTGTTGTTTTTAAATAAGTCACGTTTTGTGACCGGCAAGTAGAGAATCTTGTTACTTAGTTTCATAGAGTTTTATCTCCATGAAACTAAGTACGGAGTCTTATTACTTTTGGGTTATGAAATTATTTGCTGACGGGGCTTTTATTTAATAAATTCTTTATGAGACTAATGTCTCCAATCTATGGGAAAATTCTCGTTCCCATGGGGTAATGGAGGTATCGTCTTTGGCCTTGACGTAACACGTGCATTCCTTTTTTACGAAAGGCTTGATAAATTTTTAAAATATGTTTTTTAAAATGCGTTATAAATCCTACAAAAATCTTAAAGATTTTAAGTAATTTTGTCCAATACTACGGAAATCTTTCATATCGAGAATTTACGACAGCTTTTTTAAATACTTTATTACATTATTGTATAAAATTTTGTACAGGTGTATCAAACTTTTGTATTGTTTCAAATTCACTCAGTCATTTCACCACTCTATGTATGACATAATACCCTAGACACACAGCACGAACTAATGAATCATTTGTACTAACCATTCATTAAAATGCCGTGTGTTACATAGTATACGTCATTATAGCTCGAAAATCAGATGATAATGAAGTACACTAATGAAGTGTTTTCCTCCTTCATTATAGCTATAATGAGGAAAAATGTGCTAGATTTAGCATATAATGTAAATCTGGAGCTCCGCTGTGCATCTGCCGATTTGAAAAATAAGAAGAAGAAATGCAAAGAAATGCAAATCACAAATTATATTATTAATGTTTTTTTAAATATAATGTTTTTCTCATTTGGAAATTGTTAAATTGAAAATAAAATAAATGAAAACAAAGTTTATCGCGTTAATTCGGTCCATATTACTTCTTTAAGGTGGTAAGTTCATCAAAACCCGTTTGACAGCACAACTTAATTAAAGAAATGGGTGTGTGTCCGCAGTTTATAATGAATCATTATAGACTAATGAGTCGTTAGTTATTTCTTCATTAAGAGTGCTGTGTGTCTAGGGCATAACAATACTAACAATGAGCTCATGTAACCTGGAGCCAAGTAATATACGAGGTGTGATCAAAAAATTCGGTGAATGAATGTTTATAGAAGCAACTTCTGGCGCTATATCCATATAAAGAATCCGTCTGATAGCCTGATTCTTTCAGAAAGTCAATGTTAAGGTTAAACAAGTTGTGACTTGTCAGTCGGCTTCCAGAGTAAGAAAAGTAACGTAATGTTTACCGTGTCTATCGCACATTATGGATTTCGAACAACATGTTAATATTACATTTTGTTTTAGTTGGAAAAAATGCCAAAGAAGCTCATAAATAGTTAATATCAGTATATAGAGATAATGAACTGACTCTGAAGACTGTCTATAAATGATTTGAGCGATTTAAAAGCAAAAATGAGTGGGTTAAAGACGAGCAATGGTCGGGACGTCCTTGGAACTCAAAACACACGAAAAGTGCAAAAACTGGAAAAACGGATTCGTTCAAACAGGCGATTGATTATACGAGAGCTTGGAATAGAACTGAACATCTCGCCTGAGTTCGTGATAAGCCAGAAAAATGGTTCAATGGCTTCCTCTTTCATCACGACAACGATCCGTACCACACTCGCTCTCGTTACGCGAGTTCTTTAAAAAAAAAAATAAATCCTGTCTGTCCACATCCACTGTAACTCTCCGAATTTAACACCATGCAACTTTTGGCTCTTACCACCTTTGGCTCTTTCACACCTTTTTCGACATTTAGAGGGTCACGACAGAGCAGCTTAAGGACGTTTCGAAAGAACCCTTCCAGAAATGCTTCCAATCAAGGAATCAATATCGGGATAAGTGCATCACTAGCCAATGAGGGAGAGTACCTACTTTGAAAGAGAATAATTCGAATTTGATGTATACTGAATACTTTTTTTGTAATAAAACCATTTACCGTATTTTGTTTATCACACCTCGTAATATAAGTAATTAGTTTCTTTCTTATTTCCACTTCTGATTTTAAAATTTTTTAATCGCGTCCAATCAAGACAAAAATCAACATAAATGTTTGTATTGTTTCTCTCCCCTCTTTCCAACAGCTAACCAGTAGTATAGCTATGTCGGTTCTAGACCACTTTTGATCGAAATTTTTCTAAGTCCAGAAATGACATTTGGACTTAGAAAAATTTCGATAAAAATTGGTTTAGAACCGACATAGCTTTTTGGGGGTGGTATTTCTGAAAAAATTTTATACTCCGACCTTACACACACACACACACACACACACACACACACACACACACACACACACACACACACACACACACACACACACACACACACACACACACACACACACACACACACACACACACACACACACACACCTACACATTTATTTTTTGTTAATACCCACACACAATAATTGTAGCTGATCTTTACTAACGCACAACTCGAACTTCTTAACATTAATTAAAACACAGGTGGTATTTCTGAAAAAATTTTATACTCCGACCTTACAAACACACACACACACACACACACACACACACACACACACACACACACACACACACACACACACACACACACACACACACACACA
This sequence comes from Dioctria linearis, assembly GCA_963930735.1. NCBI lineage: Eukaryota > Metazoa > Arthropoda > Insecta > Diptera > Asilidae > Dioctria > Dioctria linearis. The sequence continues at coordinate 225,231,999 of OZ005742.1, forward strand.
CACACACACACACACACGAGAACACACACACACACACACACACACACACACACACACACACACACACACACACACACACACACACACACACACACACACACACACACACACACACACACGCGCACACACACACACACACACACACACACACACACACACACACACACACACACACACACACACACACACACACACACACACCTACACATTTATTTTTTGTTAATACCCACACACAATAATTGTAGCCGATCTTTACTAACGCACAACTCGAACTTCTTAACATTCATTAAAACACAGTAAGCAATAATTGTTAAAGTTGATTATTTTATTTTTTTGTCAATATCCATACAATAATTGTATTTGCTGTCAAATCTTGGTAAAACCCAATTTCTATTGATGTATCATCATCTGCCGAGCTGGAGTGCACCCTGGTAAAATGCGGTGGAAAATTAGCTCCCGATTCACTAACTTCACCGCCCATTACTATTATTGGCCACCTTTGTATGTTGGTTGGCAAACACTCTTTTAAAATTTCAATAATTTGTTCCATAACGTACAACTGCTCGATTTAAACTAATGAATTAGACATCAATCATAAATTGCCAAATTTTTATAAATGCAATGAAATCTAATCAATTGTGGTTAACAAATTTAGAGCGTAAAATTCCCATCATCTATTTTAGTAAGCGACCCGCAACCACAACTTTTGAATAAAAATTTCATGAGAAATTCAAGTCAATTCGTTTTCAAACCACTATATCCTGTTATGCCAAAAATTAGAAGCCGCAACTTTTGATAAAAATTTCATGAGAAATAGAAATTAAGCAATTTAACTGTAATTAAATTTCTCATATATGAACAAAGATTCTATACATAAAATAAAGCCGCAAAACGCTTTGTTTTCTTTTTTAGAATAAATTTACAGGAAAATGGTGACCGTACCACAAATAAATGATGGAAATTAGTATAAATACAGTTGTAAAAATGATACAATTATCAGTTATTTATTTCTTAAGCTTTTGGAATACCTAAGGAAAATTTGAAAATTAATAGAAGGTAGGTAGATACAAATTAATAACTGCCACTTGAGAAAACTGACTGATCTTTAAGTATCAGCGTAATACACCCCCTTTCATGTACAATTTTACTTTTCTAGCTCAGGAATTACAATGGCCCCAAAATCTAATAGCCCAATCTACTTTCGTTCAATAAATTCGGAAAGAAGTGCTACATCTAATACTTTGGAAGATGATATAAGAAGAGGGATAAATCGTATTGCTTCTTTGCGGGAATATCTTGATATATTACATTTATTTTGCGATGATGATGAAGAAATTCCTGAGTCTGATTATGATGAAGATGAGGATATGAACATACACTTGGACCATGCAGTGATTGATACAGATTCCGATAATGAAGATGACGATAACTTTGAAATAAAAATATCATTCCATTACATAATTTCAAATACTGAACCCTACTGCATCTATTGTGCAATCAATAGAAATGTTATAATTGATGATGAAGTATTAGTAAATAGGTCGTTTTTTAATTTTGATGATTTGGATGATTTTTTGGTTGAACATTTTGTAGTATGTACTAATTGCAATAATGCACTAGATATAAATATTATATGAAAATTACTTCTCGTAGGTCTTTTTTCTTCTTTTATTCATTCGTTTCTCTCTACTTTTTTCTTCTAGATGTATGTGTGTATATACATATAGCCTTTTATTCAACTATTTTCATACCTTTTTTTTCTTGGAGGGGTATATAAGGAGTACAGCTTTTCGCTTTCGTTGATCAGTTTACTCACGTTGATTGAATCAGGCATTTTAGTTATTTCTAAAGATGGCTTCTTATACAAAAATGTCAAATGAAATAGTAAATAATTTAAAAGAAGTTATACCTTTACTTCAAGCAAATAATATTTATGAGTTAAAGAAGTGGATAAAATATTGTAAAAGTAATATTGGTTTAATGTATCAAGCTCTAAAACGAGCTAAGACAATAGGTGAAAAGAAAAACTTAGAAACGAATATAGGCCATATGAAAAAGTTTTTATGCGATATTACATCACTAGTTCATGTTGGTGGTGGTGGTGGTGGTGGTAGAGTAAAACTTGATAGAAGAAATGAGTCTATAGTGTGGAAAGATATAAATTCAGCATTCAAAAATCGCATTCAAACAGGTGTTTTATTAATAAAACGTTTAAAGATCCTAAACTGTTTTTGAAACGAGTTGGAACACTGTTAGTGACGCGATTGAAAAAAATATTGGGAAAGTTTAATACAATTAAAGTGAACACTTCTTTTTGCTGTGAATTTAAAAAATTAACTACTGATGGTACAGAAGTTCGAGAATATAAGTATCTAACAACAGGAAATAATACAATTGATGGTGGAAGTAATTTAAAAGAACTTGTTAAGAACATACAAGGTGTATTGTTAACTAATTTAGATGAGTTTCAAGAGCGTGATAGCGGATGGGCTTTAAGTCAAATTATTAACTTGGCGGTGAACATCAATAAATATGTACCGCTTACAGGCTCATCATATATAGATTTACCTCCACAAATAAAACGGAAAAAAGCTTGTGTTAATGTAAAAAATTCAGATAACGCATGTTTTGCTTGGAGTGTTGTAAGTGCTATACATTCAACTACTTTACATGCAGATCGTCCAAGCTCATATCCATATTACGCTAATATACTTAATTTAGATGGCATCACTTTCCCGATACAAATGAAAGACATCTCCAGGTTTGAAAAAAAAAATAACATTAGTGTTAATATATATATAATGAAAAAAAGAGAGGTGATTTTACTGTTGTACCAACAAGATTAACCAACCAAAAATTACTGCAACATATCAACTTGTTAATGCTTCAGGATAAATACGTAGATAATACTGATGACTTTGATAGCAATGATAGTGATGATGATGACGATGATGCTGAAGTTAATTATCATTTTTGTTGGATAAAGAATTTATCACGATTAGTATCATCACAGTTACCACGGCAAGGACATAAAAAGTGGATATGCGACCGATGCCTTCATTATTTCCATACTGAAGTTAAGCTAAAGCACCACACCATGGACTGCGAGCAAATTAACTCATGTAAAATAATCTTACCGACAGAAGATGCGAAGTGGCTGTCATTTAAGAATTTTAATTATAAACAACGATGTCCATATATAGTATATGCTGATACCGAGAGTTTGTTACATCCTATTAATGTTGCAGCTGGAAGTAGTACTAGGCGTTATCAAAAGCATGAGATACATAGCATTGGACTTTATTTTATGTGTTCTTATGATCCAACTCTCAATTTCTATCATTCGTATCGAGGATCAGATTGTGGAAAATGGTTTGTCTGTGAACTCAGAAATTTAGCTGAGGATATTGAGGCAACATTTCTTTGCGAAATTTCTATGGAAGAAATCACAGAGGAACTTGCCAGTAAATTAAGAAGTCAGACCGTTTGTGATATATGTGAATCCGAATTTTTAAATTCAGATGTACGTGTAATAGATCACAGCCATATGACCGGGAAGGTGCGGGGGATGGCTCATCAAAATTGCAACATAAATTTTCAAGATAGTCGTGTAATTCCAGTGGTCTTTCACAATTTGAGTGGATACGATGCTCATTTTATTATTAAAGATATTGCTATAGCTTTTGATGGTAAAGTTAATTTACTACCACTAAATAAAGAAAAATACATTGCTTTCACAAAAAAAGTAGAAGGTTTTCAAGCTACATATAAATTTATAGACTCCTTTCGATTTTTACCAACATCTCTTGAAAAATTAGCTTCTTACTGTGATGACTTCAGATTAATAAAGAGAGAATTTCCTATTAATCATCACCTTCTTTCAAGAAAGGGGGTATTTCCTTACGATTACGTAGACAGCTGGGTAAAATTAAATGAGGTTCATCTTCCATCAAAAGAAAATTTCTACAATAAACTTAACGATAGCCATATCAGTGATGATGATTATGCACATGCGCAAAATATATGGCGAGTATTCAATATTCAAACAGTGGGTGAATACTCTGATCTATATTTAAAAACTGATATTCTTTTATTAGCTGAAATATTTGAAAATTTTCGTAATAGTTGTCTTCAAAGCCATCGACTAGATCCAGCTCATTACTTTACAACTCCAGGTCTAAGTTGGGACGCTATGCTGATGCACACCAAAGTGAAATTAGAGCTCATTACAGATATTGACATGCTATTATTTATTGAAAGAAGTATTAGAGGGGGTGTAACCCAATGTAGTGGGCGATATAGCAAAGCAAATAATAGATATATGGCAGATTATAAGCCGCAGGATAAAATAAAATATTTGATGTACTTTGATGTGAATAATTTATATGGATGGGCAATGTCACAGTTTTTACTACAGGAAATTTTAAGTGGATTGAAAGTGCTGATATTGAAAATACTTCCGACGATTCAGATGTTGGATACTTGTTGGAGGTTGACTTAGAGTATCCACATGAAATACATGATCATCATAAAGACTTACCATTTGCTCCAACGCAAATGAAACCTCCTGAATCGATGAATTCAAAACTATTGCTAACCGAATATAATAAAGATCGATACGTTATTCATTACCGCAGTCTCAAGCAATGCTTAAAAAATGGTTTGATATTAAAAAAAATACATCGAATTTTGCAGTTCAATCAGTCACCATGGTTTAAAAGAGTACATTGATTTAAACACAGCTTTTAGAACAATAGCAACGAATGAGTTTGAAAAAATTTTTTTAAGCTTATGAATAATGCTGTATTTGGCAAGACGATGGAAAAATGTTCGGAACCGTGTGAATATCAAACTTCTCACTAAGTGGCTTGGTCGATATGGAGTTAAAGCAATGATAGCTAAACCTAATTTTCACAGTAGAACTATATTCGATGAGAATTTAATTGCAGTTGAATTAAATAAAACCCAAATGCTTATGAATAAACCTATTTATATAGGCCAAGCTGTACTGGATATATCCAAAACATGTTTATATGAATTTCATTATGGATATATGAAGCGTGCTTATGGAAATTTATCTAGATGTATCTATACAGATACAGATTCATTAATCTATGAACTGGATGATATAGATCCATATGAAATAATGAAAAGAGATATACATATGTTTGATACAAGTGATTATTCTGTAAACAACATTTATGATCTACCACGTCGCAATAAGAAAGTTCCAGGCTTGATGAAGGATGAATTGAATGGACGTGTCATGACTGAGTTTATTGGTTTGAGAGCCAAGATGTATAGTTTACGAGTTGATGGTAAAGATTATTTAAATAAAGCTAATGGAGTTAAAAGTTATGTTTCTAAAAAATCAATTTGCTTTATAGATTATAAAAAATGTTTAGATCAATTTACTGAAATATATAGACAACAAAATTGTATACGATCTGTCAATCATAATGTTTTTAGTATAACTCAAATAAAATTGCCTTAAGCCCTTTTGATGATAAACGTTTTATTATAAATGGCTCCACATATACTTTACCTTGGGGTCATTACAGTTTATTGAACACTTGAAATTTTAGCAAAATAAAAGGCTTCATATTATAAGAATTTTTGTTTTTTATTATTGCCATAAGATTAATTACTAGTCTTATAAATCATTTATTTATTTATACAGCAAATTTATAATATTTCATTTTTATTGACCCATGAATTGTGTTTTGCAGAGAGCCCTAACCATTTTACAAAAAATTTATTCCGTTTTTTCTTCAATACTTTTTCAACAAGGTAATTATGTGGATATTTAGTCTTTAGTAGTTCTTTTTCATAAAATCCTCCTTTGATTGGGTGTCTCTCATAATCCTCTAGCAGATATGTAACCGGATTCGTATTTTGTATGTTTTTAATTTTAAAGATCTCAGTCGTCCAGTTCGGTGTGTACCCCTTTTCAAATATATGTTTATGCTTGCTGATGCGAACATAGTCATCAACCTTATATTTTGCTGCCCCCACTATTTTTATGTGATTGTATACTGTTTGTAGTAGAATATTTTTATTAATGTGATTAACATCGGAGGGGCGCATTTTAATGGTCCTATGCTTTTTATTATTGTATTCATGAACAAGATTGTGTACAAAATCAATCCAACGATAGGAACCATTCTTTCTGAATTCTTTCCACATCATACCTTTTAATGTTCTATTAAATCTTTCAACTATTGAGGCTTTCATTATACTAAAAGTCGAATAGTGTTTGATTCCATATTTTCCCATTAGTGTCTGGAATATTTTATTATAAAACTCTTTACCATCATCTGTCTGCAAATGTTTAGGAATCCGACCGCTTTTTAGAACTTTTTCCATTGTAGCCGTTACCTCTTTTCCAGTTTTATTTTTAATGGGCTTTACCCAAGCATATTTTGAAAATGTATCAATAACTGTTAGCAAATAGTAGTATCCATTATTTTCGCGAACATAAGCACCCATTTCAACCAAATCTGCTTGCCAGAGATCATCCAAATCTTTCATAATGACACGACGCCGGGGAAAATTTCGACGAGCTGCTTTATGCAGCTCACTCACAAGGGCCTCTTTACTCATTGTTAGCTTTGACTATAAGAGATTCTACATTTATTAACCCTCGTAAGTTCTTTTCAATGTCTTCACACTTTGTATCAATATAAACCTTTAACTTTTCAAATGACTTATTTATGTGTGATTGTGTCAATGTTTCCAGTTTTTCTCTAGTTATTTTAATAATATTATGTACATTCGCAAGCTTTTCCTCTAATTCACTCTTAGCTGTTTTTGTTTCTAAACTACTATGGGATTTGCATAAATCTAAATATTTATCTATTGCCTCATCTATATATAGCATGTTTACAGCATCACTATCTTCTTCTGGATTTTTGAGATTCTTAATATTCTTGAATTGCATATCATAGTTGTTATCTGAAGTTAACAGAAAACCCACTCCTGCAGGTCCACTTAGGCCTCTTTCGCCTGGTGGTCCAGAGGGACCCCGTTCTCCTCGAGGTCCGGGGGGGCCACGTCCAATATTACCATCTCTTAGCGATCGTCCGAACTTGTCAACACTCATTTCATGAATAAATATATAAAAAGCGGAAGAAGGCTTTTTATAAAATTAAATCAGACTCTCTTAACTCCTCAATAATGGAAACAATTTCATTGTTATGACTATTAATTCCAGCTACTTGAGAGCCAATTAAAAGTCGTAATCTGTCCACCAATTCATTTGGATCGTCCCAGTAAACATAGTCAATAGTGTCTCTTGGAAGCTTCATGAGCCCCTTACCTTCATGACTGCTAAATTTCTTAATAATTCTTATATATTTAGGACCTTTACTACCTCTTATTTGCCCATCTGCACTATAATCACGTCTATGGGCATTAGAATTTTCCAAGATTTCTCGATAATTAGCCAAGTCTTTTTCATCATATAAACTCTTTGATGGTTCTTTCATAAAAAGAAGTTCGCATAAACCCATTGTTATGTAATATTGCTTCCCATTAATAATAAAATGTTGTGAATCAATATCAATGCTAGATTTCCCAATTTTCCACCCTCCATTATCCATATAAACACCATAAGTGTTGTCAATTTTAGGACTTTTGGTTTGGTAAAATTCTAAATATTTATTAACTAACCCAGTTGATAAGTTGAGGGTGGAATCCGATTTATTAGCTAAGGTTCTTGAATGAGTAGGTGTTCCATACTCGTCTAGTGATGACATTAAAGAAGAGTCTCTATACTTTAGTGGTGTGCTTGTTGGTTCCATTTTCATATACATTTGTTTTGGGTTTAACTCGAAGCCATCATAATCATCATCTTCTTCATCATTTATTTCATTTTCCTTTTTTGGTTCTGGTTTGGTATCAGCATGAAGCCTCTGTTTTGCTTTTGTATCACTTACAAGCTCTTTAAGTGGTCTTGTTATGGGCTTAAATGTTTCTTCAAGTTGAGATTCAACATCGATTCGCCCCGTTTTTATAGTTCGATACTTTTTCTTGATAGCATTCCTAGTTTTAATAATATCCTTGATTAACTCCTTCTAATTCGTAATGATTTCCATCTTTTTACCCATTTGTAATGATAATTATTTTTAAAACGATCTGTTAACGGCTTTATTAACTGGTCTGTTAACAGCTTTAACTGCTGTCGTAACCGCTTTAACTGATCTGTTAACAGCTTTAACTGATCTGTTAACAGCTTTAACTGATCTGTTGACTGCTTTAACGGGTCTGTTATACCCATATTTATCCCCCCCAACACTTAGCACACATATCTCGGAAAGTATCAAAATTCATATCCGTATTAACATGATCATCATAAGCGTGCCTAAGATTTGTATCATCTTGCTTAAATAAAATGAGAAAGTTGGCATTATCTCGTACCAAGTGTTTTGGTATATGAGTATAAGTCTGGCAAAGATAGAAACTATCAATGTTATTATGTCGACCCATACAAAAATAAGAGCGTATGTTGTCTTGTTTCCCACATGCTACATCATCAAAAATAAAAACTGAATTTTGTTTTGCCTCATCAAATGGTATAACATCATCATTATTAGAAAATGTATAATAGCCTAATCCTTGTATGGGTGACAAAAGTTTTCTTAAGTATAAATACTTTGATTGGTAGAGTGATTTTGAATATACATAAACGTTTTCATAACTCAAACCATTAGGATGTTCCAGCAAACTAATCATAACATTTGTTTTTCCACAATTGGAGGGACCAACTATTAGAGCACGTATACTATTGGGTAATAATGAACTATGTCTTCCAGTTTCTTTAACATTGCTCTGAAAATCATTATTTCTTATTGGCAGCGATAGATTTTGCTTAATGAACTTCATTTTGAATACTAACTACAACCTATAAATGCTTACTGAATTTAAATACTTTTTTAGTTTGTATCTGAGTGTTGAAGGCTAAAGACATTTTACTTATGCTTGAGCATAATAAGAAAGGAGCGGGAGTAATTAACACACTCATTAATAGGTTGCCGTTTGAATTACACTTACCAGGCTACCAATATTGCGGACCTGGTACGAAACTAGCAAAAAGATTAGCTCGGGGTGATCCTGGTATTAATCCTTTAGATAGCGCATGTAAAGAACACGATATTGCCTACTCTAAATTTAAAAGTACACCAGATCGCAACATAGCAGATCGGATTTTGGCTGAAAAGGCTTGGAGTCGAGTTAAATCTACTGACGCAAACCTAAGTGAGCGTGCAAACGCATTGCTAGTTAACAATATCATGAATGCTAAGGCTAAATTCGGGGTGGGTATGGCGAAAATGAGGAATAAGAAGAAAATGAGCACACGAAAGAAAAATAAAAAAGTTAAGAAAAACATTACCCTGAGAGCGGTTATCTCAAAGGTGCGAAAATCTATTCAAAGGCAAAAACCTGATTCTTTGCAAAGAGCCATTGCGTTGGCACGAAAGGAAGTAGGAGATACAATTAAATATAGGAAGAAATATGTAAAAGTTCCACGAGTCATACCTATACCAAAAACTGGCGGTATTTTACCATTCCTCGTTCCTTTATTTGCAGGTCTTTCTGCTTTAGGATCGCTAGGAGGAGGTGCATCAGCTATTGTAAACGCTGTTAATTCTGTTAAAGATGCAAAAGAGCAGCTCAAAGAGAGTAAGAGGCATAATGAAGAAATGGAATCCAAGCTAGTAGGAAAAGGCCTTTACTTAAAACCTCATAAAAAAGGATTGGGGTTGTACTTAAACCCAGAACCAAAAAACTATTGAAAACGCTGCCTAAAAGACCGCTAACTGAGGTAGACTTACTTAAATATGCAAAGGATCTACCACATTTTCGAGGAGTTTTCATGCGTGATAAGCTTCCAAAGAAACTTAACAAGAAGGAATGCGGTATTATCAACTTGGATATATCATCCGGTCCAGGAACTCATTGGGTAGCGTACTATAAAAATGATGAAGATATTCAGTACTTTGATAGCTTTGGAAATCTACAACCACCATTAGAAATTATAAAATATTTAACTAGTAATGTAAGGTATAATTATTCCCCATATCAAACATATAACTCTGTAATATGTGGTCATTTATGTTTGAAATTTTTGTATGATTGTTACGAAAAATAAAAGAATATGTATGTATTTTTATTTATTTATTTAAAATATTTCCTTTATACAATAGGAACAACAAGGCCCCTTAATTCTATTATATAACTTCAATAGTTTGGATATTCGCAAAAATTCTCTTTTAACATGCCGGCAATTACAAGTATCTGGACCCGATGTTGAAGTATTGTAAGCCCAACTGCAGGATTCATAATGCTCCCCATATTTTGAAGTCAAAATGTTCATTTCTTTATATTCATGCAAAAAGCGGTAGGATTTTTCTATTTCCTCCTTATGTTCTTCTAGTAACAACTTGTCATACTCTTGCAAGAATCTGCTAATATCGAAATGTTTAAGAAATATTTGCACTTCATCATTTAATCTTTCCATATTTCTTTTATTTCTTCCTTGTACTACTGAATTCCCCAGTGGTTCAAACTGAAATGATTCTCATACCCTAACAAATCTATATAAATGAGGAGGAAATCAGATAATTGCATCATTTTAAATTACACCACAATGTCATTAACACTTACATTAAGCGGAAATTCATCTATATTAATAACCGAGTATTTCCCACCCATAGATTTGTCGGGGGATTATGTATGTGGGTTAATTGATTTCCAAACTTACAATTCAATACCAAATATTGAGAATAACAAAAATAATCTACTTCACATTGGGGGTGCGGTTATAGAAATACCTACAGGATCATATGAGATAGATGACATAGCTGAATATCTGGAGAATCAATTAAGTAAATTAAGTGAAGAGGGTTACCATATAAAATTGCGTGCGAACAATAACACTTTGAAAAGTGAAATCAAATCTAGTGGGCCCATTTACTTTAACAAAGAGGGTACAGTTGGATCACTTTTAGGGTTTAGTAAGCGACAACTGGAACCTAATAAATTGCATGTATCAGATTTACCAGTTAATATAATTAAAGTTAATACAATAAGAGTGGAATGTAATATAATAAGTGGATCATTCATGAACGATACCCGAGTACATACAATACACGAATTCTCCCCAAAGGTGGGGCCTGGTTATAAGATAGTTGAGGTACCAAAGAACGTCATTTATTTACCGCTAACCACTCGAAGAATTACTTCCATTAGCTTAAAGCTCATTGATCAGGACGGTGATTTAATAAATTTTAGGGGAGAGACAATAACAGCTCGGTTACATCTAAAACCGCAACATGATAATATATAATAAGGATAAATTACGTACATTAGCTACCCTCAACAACAGTTCTCCTGCAACTCTCACCGAAATTAGACCACAAAGAGAAAAAAGGGTCAAACTTACCACACAAAATAAGAATTACTTGAGATCTTTAGGATTTATCATAAAAGACGAGCAATGAGTGAAGTTTTGAGTATCAAGGATGCTGCAAGCTATGATAATAGTGTCGCAAAAATTGAATATCATAGTTACTCACCCTTTACGAACTCTTTCAAAAACAATGATGAAATACGTATAGCTATTCAACATCAAGACATCTATGTACTTCCAAGTGAAAGTTTTATTTACATTGAAGGGAAATTGGAATGTACTCCTAGGGCGACTGACAAAATTCCTGATGTAAAGTTAACTAATAATGCGATGGCATTTTTATTTGAGGAGATCCGGTATGAAATAAATGGAGTACAAATTGATCGCAATAAAAATGTTGGTCTTACTTCAACGATGAAGAATAAGCTTTCATTAAACGAAAGTGAAAGTAAAATGCTTCTAAATTCAGGATGGTCTCTCACCAATATAACTCTTAACTCAGAAAGAAACTTTAATTTTTGCATACCACTAAAATATCTTCTTGGATTTGCTGAAGATTATAAGAAAATAGTTATTAATGCCAAACATGAACTAGTTTTGGTTCGTTCCAGAACGGACCTAAATGCAATTTATGCCAAAGACTGTGATGGCTCAGTAAATATACTTAAATTACAATGGCATCTGCCACATGTTACTGTAGCTGATATGGAAAAGTTGTCTCTATTGAAAATTACTGAAAGCAATCGACCAATTTAAATGGTATTTCGAAGTTGGGATTTGTATGAATATCCATCACCACCACAGTCCATCCGCCATACATGGGCTGTTAAAACAGTTAATCAACTAGAAAAACCAAGATATGTGATTTTTGCTTTACAAACTGACCGTAAAGATTCGAGTGAAAAAGATGCATCCAAATTTGATCACTGCAACCTAACAGACCTAAAAGTTTATCTAAATTCTGAAAAATATCCATACAATGATTTGAATATAAAATATAATATAGATCAATACGCTATATTATATGAGATGTATTGTAAATTCCAACAGTCATACTACAACCGTCGGTCTGAACCATTACTCACTAAAGAGCAGTTCAAAAACTTGGCTCCTTTAGTTGTTATTGATTGCTCACGTCAAAATGAATATCTCAAAACTGGTCCTGTAGATGTAAGCATAGAATTTCAAACATCTGTGAATATATCGAAAAATACTGCAGCATACTGTCTACTTATACATGATAGAATAGTTCAATACAATCCGCTAACTAGTGAAGTTCATAAACTGTAAAATGAATTGCATCATTGATATTCAAGGGTTCAAAGGTCCTAGAAATACGTTCATCTTAAAGGAAATTGCCATTATAACTCAGGATAATCAACTACAGCACTTTATTTTGAACCCAATATATAACTTTGAAAATCTACCGCCGGAACTACAGAATCAAGCGAAATGGTTAAATCAATATCACCATGGATTTGTTTGGAATGGAGGATTTACTTCACTGGATAGTGTCACTACCCTTTTTAAAGACATTCTCCAAGACAAAATCATATATGTGAAAGGATATGAAAAAATCAAGTGGATTACCGATATATTAAAGTTGGAAAATAATGTACCAATTTACAATTTAGATGAAAAGGGGTGTCCTATATCAGAAGAATTACGAAAAACTTATGTTGATGTACCACGATGCGTAATACATAGTGGTGTATGTGCATTACAAAATGTTTGTCTGTATAAGAAATTTATGGATAATTTTTAATAAAATACATTTTTTTAAAAAAAATCAATTGTTTTATTCACACAATTTTATAATATATAAACTTTTCTTTGTTAGGTATCAAACTATTCACTTTAGCTGGAACTCTACAGTTTATGAAATGTCCATGTTGTAAGTCTGCCTCATTTTCCTCAAATCAACAGATGTGATGTCTGATTTATATGTAGAGTCATTCTCTCTGAAGTATTCAATTTCACCATTACTCAAAATCCGTTCTCCTTCAAGTTCATGATATTCATAACAAGATATTTTTAGAGTTCTATGCTCATAGTTGCTATCATATGTACATCGAACTCTCATTGATTTGTCCTCCTCAAAGTTTAATTTAAAATGTCTGTAAAACACACGATCACTCTCTATAATTCCACCTATATCTTTTTCTTTGTTTATTAAGTCTTGCCTAAATCCTTCAATTGCCTCCTCAACACTCACTACACTATTTTCTGGTATTAATTCCACATCAGTTTCCTTAGGTGATTCAGTTCCATTTTCTGAAGAGATAACAGAAGAATCATCATTTAAGGGCGTATTAGTTGTTGTTGTTGTAGGTAATGCATCATAAGTAGCATTACTTAGTGTAAGTAACCGAAATGATAAAGAAATTTGAACGGAATCATTATTTGGCAACTGTATATTAAAATCGATATTATCACTTGATTTATGCCCTAAGTTTAAATTGATTGGGAGTGCTAAGCAATTTGCATATAAAGAGCATACTAATGCAAATGCAATAAAAATTTTGAATGACATAAAATCTCTTTATTTGTTTAGCTGTTGATTGCTCAAAACGTTGACAAAGACAATGCATTATTACGGTAATTTAATTGATTATATACAATTCCACCCTTATCACTCAATTTTCATATCAGAATTTGTTTGGGTATTACTGCTTTCACACTCTTTTACATCTTTTATTTTTTCTGATTTGTATGCTTCTTGTTGCTTTATTGGTTTTCGATACCACTCCTCCTCACCTGCAAACGGGCAGTTATGTAGGAAGAAATTAGTACTTGGACGTCTGATCGTCCCATCTTGTAGCCAGCCTATTACAGTTATTTCTCCTCCCTTGACTTCAATCTTAACATGTTCAAATGGATTGATGCGCATCTCCCCAAAATTTGAGGGAATTGGTTGACCTCTACTCAAAGTTAATACCTTGCATCTTTTACCATTTTCAGCAGTCATATATACTTTCATTAAGTCACATCTTACAACCGAATGCACAATCTTCATATACATCCAACCATTCAGACAGGTACAAAAATGCGTTTCATCCCATATAGAATCAACCCAAAACATTTTTTTTTATGCCCTCCCGTTGAAACTATGTTAACCTTTCTATTGTCAGATTACCAATGATCAGGTGTTAAAAATGAAAATGTATTTATTCATTTTCTTTCACCCTTTTCAGGACTCAAGAACGTACTAATAATGATCCCATATACATTGATACCAATAACTCTAAAATTGCACCACCTTACTTTTTCCACCCTTTGACTGTATAAAATTAAATGAAACTAAATAAATGTTATTCAAATATATAAATATTTATTTGTTTATTTTAAATAGTTGTACATATTTGGTATTTTATGAGGATAATTAATTTCATTTTCTTCTACATCATCATCATCATCATTGTCATCATCATCATCACCATCACCATCATCATTGTCACTAATAATGAATTTTAAATTATAAGTTTTATTAGGATGAAATTCATTAATAATTTTATAGGTTTGCTTGTTATTGATGTCATTGATAACATCTTCCGAGAGGTTATTGAATCGGGCTGGTAAATATAGGTAGTTATCATCCAATTCCAGCAATAGCTTTTCACCAAAACTAGTACTTTTCCTAGTAACGTTGAGAATTTTATATGCTTTGTTTACATCCATTTTTGTAACAGAGAGTGTCGGCTTGAAGTTAAATCCATTTAAAATAGCTAGATATTTAGTATCAGGTTTTGACGTTCGAGTTACGGAATTATCATCTCTCATCCCCCGGGTTCTTTTAATATGCAACTTTTTTGAATTATCACAATCCATTTTATCCTGAGTGATGTATCAGATAGTACTTTATTATACAAAATTCAAAGCCTTACTAACGTCCAAACAATTATTATCGAAAGGTTTTATAGAGCAAATATAAAAAGAAAAATATGGTGGGGGCTTTTCCCACACCCAAAAATTTGCCTCATATATGAAACCACAACATCCTGAACATGTGTTATGTATTAAAAAATTAAAAATATTGCAAAACCACAAAACTTCGAAAAAATAATAACATAATTTTTAATGTGTATCACTTATTCTTATTATTTCAGAATTTACAATTCTTATGCAATATCTTATAAATAAAATATCACTACAATCCATATTATTATACCCAAAAAATATAGCCTCGTGGAGGTTCCACATTTCTTCAATATCATCATCACTGACGTCCGCCAAAACCATTTCCTCTGCCATACAGCTGATGTTTAATAGCAACGCTTCAGTATCTCCAACAGTGACAACCCCACCCTCTTGCAGGTGTCTAGTAAGTTGAATCAGCTCCTCCTTAATCCATTTTAAGCGCTTACAGTATTTATTGACCTCATCAGCCAAAGCCATGTCAATAACATTTTTTTGTTCCATATCTAAAGATATATATAAAAATTGTTATAACTTTAACTTCAAAATAATTAAAAACAATAAACTTACCAAACTTGTGAACTGTTCCAAAAGCTTAAAAAATAAATAACTGATAATTGTATCATTTTTACATCTGTATTTATACTAATTTCCATCATTTATTTTTGGTACGGTCACCATTTTCCTGTAAATTTATTCTAAAAAAGAAAACAAAGCGTTTTGCTGCTTTATTTTATGTATAGAATCTTTGTTCATATATGAGAAATTTAATTACAGTTAAATTGCTTAATTTCTATTTCTCATGAAATTTTTATCAAAAGTTGCGGCTTCTAATTTTTGGCATAACAGGATATAGTGGTTTGAAAACGAATTGACTTGAATTTCTCATGAAATTTTTATTCAAAAGTTGTGGTTGCGGGTCGCTTACTAAAATAGATGATGGGAATTTTACGCTCTAAATTTGTTAACCACAATTGATTAGATTTCATTGCATTTATAAAAATTTGGCAATTTATGATTGATGTCTAATTCATTAGTTTAAATCGAGCAGTTGTACGTTATGGAACAAATTATTGAAATTTTAAAAGAGTGTTTGCCAACCAACATACAAAGGTGGCCAATAATAGTAATGGGCGGTGAAGTTAGTGAATCGGGAGCTAATTTTCCACCGCATTTTACCAGGGTGCACTCCAGCTCGGCAGATGATGATACATCAATAGAAATTGGGTTTTACCAAGATTTGACAGCAAATACAATTATTGTATGGATATTGACAAAAAAATAAAATAATCAACTTTAACAATTATTGCTTACTGTGTTTTAATGAATGTTAAGAAGTTCGAGTTGTGCGTTAGTAAAGATCAGCTACAATTATTGTGTGTGGGTATTAACAAAAAATAAATGTGTAGGTGTGTGTGTGTGTGTGTGTGTGTGTGTGTGTGTAAGGTCGGAGTATAAAATTTTTTCAGAAATACCACCCCCAAAAAGCTATGTCGGTTCTAAACCAATTTTTATCGAAATTTTTCTAAGTCCAAATGTCATTTCTGGACTTAGAAAAATTTCGATCAAAAGTGGTCTAGAACCGACATAGCTATACTACTCTAACCCTCAAAATAAGAAGCTCCTAAGTCCACTCTCTCAAAAATCAGGTCAGAAGTTAAAGGTAAGTAGTGTGGATATGTGCATGAAAAAAATTTGAATTCTCCACCAAATCTCAGAAAAGTCGGGTTGGAGATGTCAAAGACTGACAATGTTGCTGGAGATTCTTCAGCTGGGCAGTTAGCAGTATGCCAGCTCCTGATTCCTTCCTCCTCGCTCGATCACAATGTCTAACTAACGCTCCAGCCGGGAACAGCCATCAATCTGGTTAACCAGTTAGCTAAAAGCCAAAAAGTCATCTCACAGACTCATGACTCTGTCCAACCCACAGACTTCAATAATATAGACTGCTAGTTGCAGGCCTTGCTCCATCAGAAGGGCAAAACATACCAAAATTTCTGTCATGTTGCGGGATATTACATAAATAAATAGGGCTACCATGATTAGTTAAGATGAAGAGAAATTTTCAGTTTTATTTTAAAGTTAATTCTGTACATAGTTCTCAATTAAGTTGTTGCTAAATATTCAGAAAATATTTTAAGTATTTACGTTTTTCTAGTTTCAAATTTATTTATTAAACTTTCTGGATAAGCGAAAAAAAATTTTTCTGAGTGATATTATCAATCTTGATCTATTATTAGGCAGTCAGAAAAACGATAATAAGCAGAGGTATTGTAAGATTCTTAATTTTTCTTGAAGAACGGCAGTTTTCGCATCATAAAAAATGAATGAGTACTAGAATAGATAAGTAAAAAAGGAAAATAGTTAATACCCTATCAGAATACAAAGCCCATTGTTTCGCTTTATTATAAATTTCGTCGCTATAGCCAGAATAAAGCCATCACTTTCACATCTCAGGTTGGAAGGCGAATTATCTATCATCGAAAAATTGTAATTTGACTAAAATACAGGTGTTGGAAAAATCGTATATATTTTTAATATTAATTTTTTATTATTTTTTTTTTTTGCTTTTAGAGACTCATTACTTTCCACTGGTCTTTATTATATGTAATCTGGTTACTTAATTCTTAATATTTAGAGTAATATGACTAATGCCTGAAGGTGAGCTCCGTCAGATCAGTCGTCATTATGGTTTTTCAAAGAAAACCTTCGCTTAAGATTATCCCGAATTAATAAATTTAATTTCCTAATACAACTATAGTCAGGATATTATTGAAAGAAATTACAACAAATGAATACAATTTAATGATAAAGGTTCCTTCCAGGTCATCTCATCGAAACAAAAATTGATATAAACTTTGTTTATGTAAATGGCGCCAAGTCAGCTGTATTAAAGTATGTATTGTTTCATTTATAAAAGAAATTTCTAAAACTAAGGATTTGTATTCGTTCATAGGAGCATCAGATTATTTAAATCAACCCAGGCATAAAAACGTATTAATATTAATAAACGGTGATTTAGACTAATTGATGAGGAAACTATTAGATTCTAACTAAAATAGGCTTGAAGTGGAAACTATGCCATAAACCTAAGTTCAACCGTCTAGAGGAAATCCGTACCCGAGCGAATCATTTTTTAACTGAAAATGCACATACAGTATAAAAGAGTCGAAAAAATGATTATGCTAATTTCCGCGATAAAATTTTTTTCACAGAAATCACAAATTTATAAAATTTATAACAGCGTAAAGAAATGTAACAAAATCTGATTGTAGAGATCCGACGGGAATTCTGTACCTTAAAGAATGTTCATATAAACAGAATTTTATCTTGTAACTAGCTATAACTTCAAGTTCAAGCAGTTCAACTTATAATGAGGAGATTAGTCTGTGTGCGAATTTTACAAGAGCAATTTTTTATGATATAAGTGATGGCTATGCATTTAAAACAGGGTGCGACTACCGCAGGAGCAATTATTAGAAGAACGAATGTCACAGATGCAATTTTTGGAAGTTCGAGTGAGAGTGGTCTTTTTAACAGGGTGTGAATCTTATACAAGCAGTTTTTGGATGTTTGAGTGATAGCCTTCTAATTTAAATAGGGTGCGAATGTTACAGGTACATTTTTTGGATGTTTGTGTGATAGCCTTTTACTTCGAACAGGGTGCGACTGTTACAGGTACAATTTTTGAAAATTCGAGTGATAGCCTACTAACTTAAACAAGGTGCATGTTTTACAGGTACAATTTTTGGAAGTTTGAGTGATAGCCTTTTATTTTAAACAGGGTGCGAATCTTACAGGTATAGTATTTAAAATTCGAGTGATAGCCCTTTACTTTAAAGAGGGTGCGAATGTTGCAGGTACAATTTTTGGAAATTCGAGTGATAGTTTTCTAATTTAAACAGGGTGAGAATCGTATACATGCAGTTATTGGCAGTTCGAGCGATAGCCTTGTACTTTAAATAGGGTGCGAATGTTACAGGTTCAATTTTCGGTAGTTCGAGTGGTAGACTTCACTTTAAACAGGGTGCGAATGTTACAGATAAGATTTTTGGAAGTTCAAGTGATACGCTTCTACTATAACAGGGTGCGAATCTTATACATGCAATTTCTGGCAGTCCGTCAGATAACCTTATACTTTAAATAGGGTGCGAATTTTACAGGTGCAATTTTCGGTAGTTCGAGTGATAGCCTTCTACTTTAAACAGGGTGCGAACGTTACAGGTATAATTTTTGGATGTTTGAGTGATACCCTTCTAAATTAAATAGGGTGCGAATTTTACAGGTGCAATTTTCGGTAGTTCGAGTGATAGCCTTCTACTTTAAACAGGGTGCGAATGTTACAGGTATAATTTTTGGATGTTTGAGTGATACCCTTCTAAATTAAACAGGGTACGAATGTCACAGATGCAATTTTTGGAAGTTCGAGTGAGAGTGGTCTTTTTAACAGGGTGCGAATCTTATACAAGCAGTTTTTGAATGTTTGAGTGATACCCTTTTACTTTAAACATGGTGCGAATTAAACAGTTACAATTTTTGGAAGATCACGTGATAGGCTTCTACTTTAAACAGCGTGCGAATCTTATACATGCAATCTCTTGCAGTCCGAGAGCAAAACTTGTATTTTAAATAGGTGCAATTTTCGTTAGTTTGAGTGATGGATACCTACTTTAAACAGGGTGCGAATGTTACAGTTACAATTTTTGGTAGTTCGAAGGATAGCCTTGTACTTTCAACATGGAGCGAATCTTACATGTAAAATTATTGGAAGTTTGAGGTAAGCGCCTTTTACTTTAAACAGGATGCGAATGTTACAGGCACAATTTTTGGAAATTTGAGTGATAGCCTACGACTTTGTACAGATTGCGAAATACAATTGTTGGTAGTCCGGGAGATAACCTTGTAGTTTAAATAGGGCGCTAATGTTACATGTACAAATTTGGGAAGTTGCGTATTAGCCTTGTTATTTAAACAGGATGCCAGCGGAAGTGTGAATTTTGCAAACCAAACAAATTGACTAGTGGAACTAGTATATAGAATTCAATTAAGAATCCTCTAATGGAATTGTGTGACATTAAAAAAACTGTTGAGTTTTTATCAGAAAAATTCGATGAATGTAACAGCAACATTAGCAAAATGTTAACGGAACTTCATAAACTGAAATCAGAGAATGCAAAGTTGAGAGGGGGAAGTGGATGGGTTAGTCCGACAAAACAATATTATCCAACAAGAATTACGACGTGATAACATCCAAATCACTGGCGTTAAACAGACAAAAAATGAAAACATACTGTCTATTGTAAAGGCACTAGCATCAAACGTAAACGAGCATGTCGATGAACTTGACTTCAATTACGCAATTCGTCAGCCCAGCAAAGCTGATGCAACAGCAGCAATCATTGGGCCATCCCACACGCTTTTGTAGACGAGTGAAAAGAGATGCTTTTATGGAGGCATATAAGACAACAGTTCGATCTATTCGTAATGGTCTAGGCATCATCGCTAAAGGCCATATTACACTATGAGTGTTGCTCACGTGAGTTCTCACATGAGTTCCCTAAAATGACAGATATCAAAATGTAAACACGAAAAAAAAATAAACTCATGTGAGCGTCATTTTCTGAACTCACATGAGTTTCAGTAAAATAGAAACGGTTCTAATTTGCTGTGAGTTAACCTAAAATTGTATTGTCAAAAGTAGGACATTTTTTGAAAATGAGTATCTGAAACAAGGTATTTTTATGATTTAATAAGAACATAGAGTCTATGCTGTTTTTAAACTGACAGAGTTATGGCAGCTTTATCCTTGCATATACGACAGCATTGATAGTCTCTATTCTAATAAAAATGCCAGGAATAATGCATTTTACGAAATTGCGGACGGGCTTAAGAATATATTGCCTCTCATAACAAGCGAAGAAATTAAAACAAAACTAACTTACCTTAGAACTTAATACTATAATGAAGTGGCTAAAATACGGAAAAGTAAGAAAAGTGGTGCTGTCAGTGATGAAATATATCACTCCAAAATTGTTCCAAAATGGTTCCAAAATCTAAAATTTTTTAAGTCTTGCATAAAACCTCGTAAGAGCAAGTCTGCTATAAGCCGGTAAGTTGGCGATTATTATAATAAATTTTTAGTAAATTTAGTTCAAGAAAAATTTAATTCTCTAAATTGGGAACCAGAAGAAATTAGCATGACATACGACATGAACGATCTGATTACTTATTCTCCAGAGCCTTTTATGGAATTAAACAACTTCGATTGCAACAATGAGCCTAGCTCAAAAAAGAAAAGGAAAATTGAGGATGATATGCTATTGGAATGGAAAAAGTTGCTGAAACTATAAATAAGTTACATGAGCCAATAACAATGAAAACAGATTTGGAAAACTTCTCAAAATTTATATATACCGAACTGGAACCCATTGAAGATCCGGAAATGCTAAATGAAGCGAAACATGAAATTCATAACATTATTTATGAATTTAAAAAGAAATGTTTCGAAAAATGCAGAAAAAATGTATAATTTTTTCATCAGAACAGTATCGGTTGAAAAGCACTAACAAGTGTGAAATATGTATTTTTTTTCTTAAACATATTATGTATGATTTATGAAGTGATTTTTTTTAAATTTTGAAGGACTGTTTTTGTTTAGTCCAGATAAGTCTGAAAATATGTATATTTTTCTTAAACATACCTACATAGATAATATACATAGTGATATTTTTTAATGTTGAACTGATATATGGAATAAAAGATTATTTTTTTTATAAATAAAATTTTTTAATTGCTTCCCATTGCCAAGTAACATGACCCACCGTGTTAAAAAATTCACAAAACTTATTTCTTACAACCATCGCAGCCGTGGTAGATCGATTTCCCGTAGCTCTTTTTAGTTTTGTTAAGAAAACATTACTTCTCCAGTTTCCTTGTTGAAATAATATACTTGAAGTATTCTCTCGGTCAACTTCTGCTGTGTGTTTCCTTCCATCCTCTCTTCGAATATAGTTGTGCAAAATGCAAGTAGCTCTTACTAGATCTTCGACTTTCTCCACAGAAAAATTTCTTTCTTTTTGAAGTATTTGAAATTTGTTCGCCAAAATACCGAAGGCATTCTACGACTCTGCGTGCGCTGCTTAACTGATAATTAAATACTTTTTCCCATAAGGCTTTAGAGTTCTTGAAGTTAGTCTGAAGGCATCGTCTGCAACGATGATATATGGTACATTAAGTATGGTTTTTTCCAAGACTCTATCAGAAGGAAAATTTAACAAATTTTCTTCAATAGCTCTGCATAACGTGCAGTTATTATAAACTCCAGCGTCGTTGGTCCTGCCGTTACACCTCACATCAACGTACAGAACATTGTAATCAGCATCTATCAGAGCTAATAATATAATGCTGTTAAATCCTTTATAATTGTAATAAAACGAGCCATGACGTTTTTCTGCTCTAAAGGCGATATGTTTCCCATCTTCAAAAATAAAAAGGTAAACATAATTATATATATTGTTACGTGCAATAGAAAGAGACAACTGGTGACATCTACTGGCAATGGAGAGTAAGCGACTTCAGGTTTGGAGAATCGATTATGGATAAGAATGAATAGAACAGTCAAGAAGCTTTTGGAATAGAACACTCCAGAATAATCCGGAGAGTTTCTAGGGTATAAATATAACAGTTGTCATCGCCAGAAAAAGAGTCTTGTCTTAGACGTTGCAGTGTTAAGAAGTGAAAGTAATAAAGAAGCGAAGGTTTAGTAATTAGATTGCGATAATTGAAAGTACAGTGTTAGCGATAATTAGAGTTGAGTTGATTAATTGAGTGTAATAAAGAACTTATATATTAATTATTTAATATTGTGTTTTAAATAACGAACTAACGGCCACGCTCGCAACAATATATTAAGCTTCGTACATTACCCAATGCTCCTAAACAGCAAGGAAACTTACATTGCCTTTCAAATCTTTCTGATATCGCAAGCCATTCTTGGCTGGTCTGTGGAGTCTAAATTTGTCATATTTTCATTATAATTTTTATTATGGAAAATTTTACTTAAATGAGCTTACCTTCAAATATTCTTGTTTTAACTTCAAATTAATTGCTTGGATGGTTTCCGTAATTATAAGAGAAATAGCTGGCTGTGATATTCTGAAACTATAGGATAGACTTTGGAAGGTTTCCCCGCTTGCTAAATACCTCAACGTTATTAACAACCTGAAGAACATTTTTTGTTTGAAATTAAAACTAAAAACTTGTTATAAACTACCCTGCTTTAGCTGCTATGGACTCTCGCAAAATTGTGTTTTGTTTATCGATAAGAGGCTTTACAATTAATAATAATTTTTCAAACGATTTTGGCGTCATTCGAACAAAGTTTTGAAAGCCTTTCTCATCTTCCACTTTTAGCTCATCGATGAATAAATTGGTTAAATCACGTCCTGAATTTCTTTTCAATAGCCACGGCCGAGACCAAAGACGCTTTTTTTTTTAATTCGGTTCTTAAATATCTGACGAATAATACCCATTATTCCCAAAATGCTGGTGTAAATTAAAACTTTTGTCGAGTTTTTGATTGTTATTTTCATGACAGTTGACGTTCACTCATATAATTATTGCTACTCAAGGTGTGAAGATGTACACAAAGTACACATGTCAGTTTGACGTCATATGACTTCTCACAGGTATATTTCATAAGAGAACTCACGTGAGCAACACTCATAGTGTAATATGGCCTTAACACGGTAAACAATGTTCTTGGAGAAGGACGTATATTTGTTGGAGTCTGGAGACCACAACACCAGCTGTACTGTAACACTTCTGATGGAAGCGAAAAAGATCTTAAAAGCAAAACAATACAAATATACAAATATGGACCAAAAACGGCAAAATTTATGCGAGAAAATCTGAAGGTACCAGAACAATTGTAATCAGGCATACGAACGACTTAGATTGTTTGAATTAAATTTGTCTTTTTTTTTTCTTTTTGTTTATTAAAATATTTGTTTCCCCTTTTTTCCGAATTGGAATCGGGTGATAGACCAAATCATAATAGTTACCAGAAAAATATAAAAAAAATTTAAGTCATGTATTTTTCAAATTATAGACATTTTTGTTTGTTTTCGAGAAAATATACACCCTGTGATGGTTTTTTAGCTCCTGTGCTACAAATCTTTACTTTTTTTCAATTTTATTTTTCTTATGTAATCCCGAATATGAATATGTTAAGTACCCTGTTGCTTTAAATTTTAAGCCAACTGCTCCAGCTTGGAAGAAAATGTCACATTTCGCCGAACCAAGAATGGAAAATTAATACTTCACCCAACTTTAACTGACTGTACTGAATAAAAAATGTACTACGCCAGTTTGGCATTTAATAAGGATTCTAAAATGGTACAACACTTGCTACATTATTTCTTAAATTACAAAAAAAAAATTTTCTTTAAGAAACCCAGTTTCGAAAAATTTCTTTTTACATACTGAAAATGATTCTAACTTTTTGTTAAATTTAGGACAAACTTTCCTTAAGGTTAAAATTAAACACCAATTATTTGGATGCTAAGATTTATTATTTACAAAAGATATTCAAACTGCCTTCCTTCAGCTGCAATACAAGTTCGACATCTTCTTAAAAAGGATAGGGTTATCAGACGGGCAAATCTTCCGCTGTTGACGAACTCAACTGCTTCCATAATTCTGGAGCTCATGTTCTTGTTAAATTCGGTGAGCAATACTTTTAGGCACTCCTGTGCTTTCCTGGATTGCACGTACCGAAGTACTTGGGTCTTCTTCAACTGCTTGAAGTACTACGTCCTCGTAAGGTAAGGAACTTTTTCATTCACAATGTATGTACTTGGTTTGGAAGTCGGCCCTCTGTGGTGAGTAGACGATGCACATTTCTAAAAACTCAATGATTTGACGAGCTAGTGTGTCACACAAACTAAGATCTTAAAGTTACGGTCTTACGGCAAGCTTTGGGTACACTAGAATCATTTTTAGTAGGTAAAAATATATTTTTCGAAACTGGGTTTCTTGAAGAAAAAAATCTTTTTTTCCGTAATCTAAGAAATAATGTAGCAAGTGTTATACCATTTTAGAATCCTTATTAAATGCGTCAACGTTACTTGCCAAACTGGCGTAATACATTTTTTATTCAGTACAGTCAGTTAAAGTTGGGTGAAGTATTAATTTTCCATTCTTGGTTCGGCAAAATGTGACATTTTCTTCCAAGCTGGAGCAGTTGGCTTAGAATTTAAAGCAGCAGGTTACATAAGCACTATTCGGGATTATATAAGAAAAATAAAATTGAAAAAAAGTAAAGGTTTGTAGCAACAGGAGCTAAAAAACCATCACAGGGTGTACATTTTCTCGCCAACAAAAAAATGTCTATAATTTGAAAAATACATGACTTAGATTTTTTTTATTTTTCTGGTAACTATTATGATTTGGTCTATCACCCGATTCCGGCTTGACGTCGACTTACGGGACACCCTGTATATATATAATGACTGACTTAATTGAGGTTATAGAGCAACAGCTAAATAATAGGACATAATACTTAAGTAATGATAATAATGATTTCTGCTTCAGAGTATTTAGCATGAATATTATTTAGAAGCCTACCTAAACACTTTGATGAACTAACAATTTTACTCAATATTCTGCTAACAGATTTTGATCTCATAGTTTTAACCGAGACCTGGCTTGGCGATACTTATTGTTACTTACTGGATGGTTTCGTGAAATTTGAAAAGCCAAATTGCTTTAACAAGTGTGACGGCGTTATGGTATATTTAAGGGATACTTTTCAGCTAAGGTATTAGAATGTGATCTAAATGAGGCAAATGCAATTCAATTGAAAATTTATTTACTATGCGATAGAAACCTTAATATTACTTAGATCTCCTAGCTTAAATCTTTTTCATTTTACAAAGTCACTTGAAGAGTATTTAAAAAGTAAAAAAAATATATTAAGCCACTTAATAATAGGCGATATAAATATAAATATACTGGATAATAGAGCCTCGCCCATATTGTATGAATATAAAGATACAATAATGAATCTGGGTTATAATGAATACTTACTCGGAACAATGAGGGTAGGGTCTCATAATTCGTCATGTGTAGATCATATGTTCTTGAAGCAGTCTGGTGAAATGAACTTTTCCTGCCATTTACGAATCTTACATCACAGACCATTACTGTACTATGGCTAAATTTTGTTTCATGAATACAAGTAAAGCAGAATACAGATCTGAGAAGCAACCTTATCGGCATATTAATATACGTGGATTGGCCAGTAAATTACAGAGTGTATTTTCTCTTGCAATAACGTTAATAGCAGCTTGGATTTATTTTATACCACTGTTGACAAAGCTTAATCTGAATGTACCAAGAAAAAACATACTAATAATAAATCAAATTTAAAACCTGTGAAAGAGTGCGCTACTCCAGGGTATTATAGCTTCGATTAGGTATCGAAAGAGACTAGCAATAGTAGTTAAGCAGCAACCATTTTCCGAAAACCTTGTACACAGATGTAAAACATATAGAAATAAATTAAATAATATAATAAAACAAGCTAAAATATTTTACTATAGAGCATACCATTTTGGAGGTTAAAAATAATCCGAAAAGGCTGTGGAAAAAGATAAATGAAATAACTTTTAATCAAGCGTATAAGTCACCTCTTTCACAAATTCGCAACACTTCAGGTCTTCTAATTGATAACCCCGCACAGATAGCTGCAGAATTCAATGTGCACTTTGAAAGCGTTGGAGAAACTATATCTAACTCAGTTCAGGGCTCCGGACAAGATGATCTTTGGGTTCAGTCTTACCATCCACATCTTTCTGAAATGAGGACTATTACTCGAGATGAATTGCTATTCCATATAGCTGGTCTAAAGAATAACACGGCGGCCGGTAGTGATAATTATACTGCAAATATAATTCGAGATGTTGCCAGTGAAATTACTGAGGTATTTTTCTGAGTTCTTTGAAAGAGGCGATCATTACACCCATATATAAGGATAAGGAAAAACTTGACCCAAATAACTACAGACGCATTTCGCTGTTATCAAATATTTGTAAGATTTACGAAAAATGTATCAAACAAAGATCTATCTAAACGCGAAAGCACCAAACCAATACGGATTTAAAGCGCTTACTAGCACTTCGGACGCTCTTTATGACATCACTAAATATATAATCCATGCCGCTGATAGCAATGACTGTACTGTTGCGATATTCTTGGATTTGAAGAAAGCGTTTGACATCGTAAACCATAAACTTCTGATTCAGAAGTTATGGAAAGTTGGCATTCGTAGTAAAACCCTGGATCTATTAAATTCTTATCTTGAGAACAGAACAGAGCGTGTTAAAATAGACAATACTGTTTGTGAACCAATTATAGTGAAATACGGTGTACCACAAGGCACTGTATTGGGTCTACTGCTATACCTTATAACGAAGCTACATGCATGACATACACAGGGTAAGCTCCGCAGTATTCGCACTCATAAGTGCCTACATTTATTCAGAGCAAAGTGTGCAGTCTCGTATACAGACCGCTCTACAGCCATACATATTGTATAACCACAGTCATTCATATGATTTCTCCCTACAGAATAAATCATCCAAGCGATTCGTGATCACTGACAGCGGAATGACGAAATAACAAATGGAGAGGCAGACTAGTCGATAGCGATTACAGTGTCCGGGACCATACAAATAGGAGGTCATCAGAACAGAGAAATCAGTCGATGTTCAACCGAAGTACCGAGCACTTACCAGTACTGAAATCCGAGCTAGTACTGGAAGTCCGAAGCAAGTACCAGTACCGCAGTCTCAAATAAATCCGAAGCGAATCCAGCTGCCATCTCCAGTACCACCGTTGAGGGAGCTACACGCCCCGCTGGCCTATAAATAAGCAGTCGCCAGTTGGAAATTTGTCAGTTGCCTCCCAACAACTCGACAAGACACATCGTCCGTATGCTAGCGCAAAGACGTATTCTCGCTTCATGCGTGGTCTGACGCTGTAAATTTCTTCCTGTGCTTACCCTCGTGTTAACACTACTTCCCCTCGTGCTAACGCTACGACGTATTCTCGCTTCTTGCGTGGTCCGACGTTGCACAATCTGTAGAAAAACTGTCCTTTTGATTTCCGCAGTCTGTGTGGAATAATTGGGAGCAGAAATAAGAAGTAATACCTTTGATTTGTAATTGTTTTATATACACTTTATTGGAACAAAGAATTCTCAACAGTTTGACATTTAGACTTAGGCAGCCATCGAGATGAGTGTTACATGGATTCACTAAAGTACTACGACATAGTCTCGCTTCGCGCGTGGTCCGACGTACACCTCCCCGTCCCCTCCGCATAGGAGGTATACAAGCACACCTCCACAGTCACAGTGTGAATTAATTAAGCTGTAATATAGCTGTGTAATGAATAAGTCATTGAATTAGAGTAGGGCAATATTAGTGTTATTAGCTTAAGTGGAAGAGAATAAAAGCATTTGGATTCGAGTACAGTGTTCTCATTTCATTCTACCAACGTCGTGGGATTTTGATTTTAGCCTGGGCATTCTCCTGACTACTCGTAGCAATACTCGAGCCGACGTTACAACCTAATTTATGTAAATGTTTTGTGTTAGCTAAAAGATGAAGTGAATTTCATGGTAATTTGGTTGTTTTCGCCGATGATACTGTACTGCTTTTCAAAGCAAAAATTTGGACAGAAGTAATGTTTTTAGCAAACAAAAGGCTTGAAAAGATTTATGACTGGTTGTGTAATAGTAAGCTGGTCTTAAATTTAAATAAAACATATTATATGACTTTCGGTAAGTAGTTAAACTATGACAGTTCTGGCCCACCCTTTTAGCTTCCAAGATTTCGCCACAGATGGCGCCACCGTCGCTAGGTGGTTTTTGAGCCCGTACTAAATGTAGGTTTGTGTCTTGGCTGTATTCGTTTGTGTCTTGGATACACCATTGCGCCTTGGATGCACCATTGTGTCTTGGGTGCACCATTGAGTCTCGACTAGCGGGATTAATCGGTACTACCGGGATGTATCATTTGATCTTGACTGCACCCTAGCGGCATTAGCCGGTACTACCAGCATGCTCCGGTACTACGATTTTTTTGGATAGATATGTGGTGCGCCTAAATGTAGGCTTTTGGTTTTGAACTAATATTAGTAATAATTAAAGTTAACGCTAGGAAATTTTTGTTCATGCCAATGGATTCTAGATGGTTGGGGTAGGGGTATTAGAGGGGACGAAATTTTCATCAGAAATCCTCTACGGGCTCTGGTTTTCGAGATATTAGCGATTTTACCTTTTCAGATATAGTTAATATTATTAATAATTCAAGCTACCTAGGATAGTTTTGTTCATGTCAATAGATTCTAGAAGGTGTTATAGCGGCGGGGGTTAGAGGGGGGATAAAATTTTTGTTAGAAATTCTCTACGGGCTATGGTTTTCGAGATATTGGCGATTTCACCTTTTTAGATATAGTTAATATTAGTAATAATTCAAGTTTTTTTTGCTCATGGGGGTGCTGCGTCTAAATGTAATCTTTGTTCAGCATCATTCGAATTTCACAACATGACATCACCATGAACAGATTCTAGAAGATGTCAGTGAGACATTAGCCGGTACTACCAGCATGCTCCGGTACTACGGCTTTCTTGGTTGTGTAGTACGATTCTTTTAGGTATGTGAAGATTTTTGCTTCACTTTTGGCCCACACGTAGCAGCATGCTACGGTTTTGGGAAGTTTTTTGCTTCAATTTTGCCCACACGTTTGGATGTTTGATGCGCCTAAATGTAGGCTTTTGTTGTTTTCAAGTGTTGCGCCTGGTTTTGAATTAATATTAGTAATAATTGATTTTTCTTGAGCGCCTAAATGTAGGCTTTTGGTTTTGAACTAATAATTAAAGTTAATAGTAGGAAATTTTTGTTCATGCCAATGGATTCTAGAGGGGTGGTATGGGGGGGGGGGGGGATATAGCGGGGGGATATAGAGGGGGGATATAGAGGGGGGCAATGAAATTTTCATCAGAAATCCTCTACGGGCTCTGGTTTTCGAGATATTAGCGTATTAATATTTCAAGTTATTTTTGCTCATGGAAATGGATTCTTGGCGGTGTGGGGTGGGAGGGGGGAACGAAATTTTCATCAGAGATCCTCAACGGGCACGCCATTTCTTGAGTAAGGTTACCTAGCGGCATTAGCCGGAACTATCAGCATTCCTTGGTTTTGCTGTGTTCTTTTTTTAGCGGGGAAGTTCTAGATATCAGCATGACCTAGCGGCATTAGCCGGAAATACCAGCATGCCTTGGTTTTGCTGTTTTCTTTTATTAGTGGAGAAGTGCTAGATATCACCGTCACGTCATCTTGGTTTTGCTGTTTTCAAGTGCTGCACCCAAATAAGTTTTCTTAGCAGGGAAGTTGTAGATATCAGCATCAATCGAATTTCACACCATAACATCACCATGAACAGATTCTAGTAGATGTCAGTGGGGGTTCTGGGTATCAAAGCTTTTACAGGATTTGAGTGCAAACGCCATTTCTTGAGTAAGGTTACCTATACCTTGCTTTTGCTGTTTTCTTTTATTATCGGGGAAGTTGTAGATATCAGCATGCGCCTCGGCTTTTACAGGATTCGAGTACAGATGCCATTTTTTGAGTAAGGTTCCCTAGTGGCATTAGTGAGTACTACAGGTTTTTAATGGTAGGTGATATATTTCCCATCCAATGCCCTGATACAATTTAGCATATTCCATAATTTTGATTCGCGTGCAAACGCCATTTCTGGAGTAAAGTTCCCTAGTGGCATTAGTCGGTACTACAAGCATGCCTTGGTTTTGCTGTTTTCTTTTATTAGCGAGGAAGTTGTAGATAGCACGTATGACATCATCTTGGTTCTTGCTGTTTACACGTGCTGCACCTGAATAAGTTTTATTAGCGGGGAAGTTGTAGATATCAGCATCATTTGAATTTCATAACATGACATCACCTTGGTTTGATGTTTTCTTAGCAAATTATTATAGTTATTATTGGGTTTAGGGGGGTGCGTGTATTGATCCATCGAGTGCAAACACCACTTCTTGAGTAAGGTTCCCTAGCGGCATTAGCCGGTACTACATATTGCCATTTCTTGAGTAAGGTTCCCTAGTGGCATTAGTGGGTATACTAATGGTAAGTAATATGTTTCCCATCCAATGCTCGCTACCGTAAAGGATTTGATACCTTCATTCTACTATAAAAGGATGAAACATGCGAAATCTTCATAAGTCGAAGATGTAACTCAGCCGAAAGCACACCTAATCCTTTGGACCTGCTGAGTAGATTAAAGCTGTTCACCCGTTATCAGACATGTTTGAAAAGCTGTTCACCTGTTATCAGTCTTGTTTGAAAAGCTGTTAAGCTGTTATCAGAGCTATTTTAAAAGCTGTTAAGCTGTTATCAGAGTTGTTTAAACTCTGTTAAGCTGTTATCAGACCTGTTTGAAAAGCTGTGAAGCTGTTATCAGAGCTGTTTAAAAGCCGTTAAGCTGTTATTAGAGCTGTTTGAAAAGCTGTTAAGCTGTTATCAGAGCTGTTTGAAAAGCTGTTAAGCTGTTATCAGAGCTGTTTGGAAAGCTGTTAAGCTATTATCAGAGCTGTTTAAAAGCTGTTAAGCTGTTATCAGAGCTGTTCGGAAAGCTGTTAAGCTGTTATCAGAGCTGTTTGGAAAGCTGTTAAGCTGTTATCAGAGCTGTTTAAAAGCTGCTAAGCTGTTATCAGAGCTGTTTGAAAAGCTGTTAAGCTGTTATCAGAGCTGTTTGAAAAGCTGTGAAGCTGTTATCAGAGCTGTTTGGAAAGCTGTTTACCTGTTATCAGAGCTGTTTGGTTGCCACTTGTTGATCTGATGAAATGGAGTAATGCCCCCATGGTAGAGTATCCGTCGTTCCGCTCATAATATGTCGCTTATTATCATAAGGACTCAATGCAATCTTCTTTTGACTGACAGTGTACACGCTATGGTTATGGGATCGTATGGAGCTCTAATTGGCAGTTAATATTCGCTTGTTATTCAAGCATTCGACGTAGTCTTCGAAATTGATATGCTTCTGGACTACATTAGCCTTTACTCCTTTTGCTTTCTTTATACAGTTTTACCATCGTTTATACGCAGACTGCACATTTTCGAGCGCAAGCCAACAAATTCGCTCATGATTTTCCCATTCAGCTCATCCTTCATTAGACCAGGAATCTTTTTATTCATGAGGGGTAAATTGTACTGGTTATCTTCTGGGTAATCACTTGTATCAAATTTGTGTATATTTTCAGCCATAAACTCATGCATGTTTCTCTTCAAGTTCATATATTAGAGAATCTGTATCTGTATACATGACCTTACATTTATCTCCAAATTCACGCTGCATAAAACTGTAGTGGAAATCGTAGATGCATATCTATGAAATTTCCATAACTGCCATTCCAATATAGAGCGGCTTATTGAATAATATTTTGAGTCGCCTTAATTCAACAGCAACTAAATTCTCATCAAATATCGTTGCACTGTGGAAGTTGGGTGCCGCAATCCGAGCTTTTGCACCATAGCGACCTTCCCACTTCATGCAAAGCTTTATATCACTATACTTGCGTACATTTTCCATGATCTTACCAAAAGCTGCATTATTCATCTTCTTATAGCTGTCCTTCTCATGATCGCTTGTAGCCTGCATCCGTTTGGTGGTATTTAAGTCAATATATGGTTTCAGCCAAGCTGATTGGTCGAATTGAAGTACCAGGATGAGTCCATGTGATAAACATTGCTTCAAATTTCGGTAGTGTATAGCATATTTAATTTTTGGATGCAATGTTGTCAGAAGCTTTCCTAATTTTGCTCCAGGTGGTGCTGCATGCTCAGAGCAAAACGGTAAGTCCTTATGCTTATCATGTAGATGTTGAGGATAATCCAAGTCGACTTCGAATATGTATCCAGTTGGAGAATCATCAGGAATTTCGGAAACGTCAATATTGGGAACATCAACCCATTTGAATCCTCCGGTTGGTAAATGCTGTGACATGGCCCATCCATAAAGGTTATTCACATCATAATACATCAAGTATTTCTCTTTCTCCTCAGGCTTAAAATCATCCGTATATTTATTATTGGCTTTACTATATCTGTTCGAACATTGACTTATACCACCTCGAATGCCCCTCTCTATGAATAGCAGTATATCTACGTCGGTTATCAGCTCTAATTTCACATTAGTGTATTTTAGCATAGCATCCCATGTTAGGCCTGGCATGGTGTAATAATGTGCTGGATCTAAATTGTATGTCTTCATGCACACTTCTCGAAAGTTCTCAAACACATCAGCCAATAGGAGAACATCAGTCTTAAGGTATAGATCTGAATATTCACCAAGTGTTTGTATTTCAAATTTTTGCCAGACCTCCTCAGCATGATTGTAGTCCTCAGGAGATATAGCACTGTCAGTCAGTTTATTGTAGAACGCTTCCTGTGTTGGCAAGTTCCGGAAATCCAATTAATCCCAGTCATCAATAAAATCATATGGGAAGGCACCCTTGCGTGTAAGAAGTTTGATAGTGTCATCATCCAATCCCTGCCATACTGATCTTGTAGTGTTTAATTTATCCATCGGCAGCAATGATGATGCTTATCTAAAGATTCAGCCATAAAACGGAAGGAATCGATGCTACCGTCCATGTGCTTGGTGAACGAGATATATCTTTCCTTGTTTATTGGTAAGAGATCAACATTTCCTGGGAAAGATGTAGCTATATCCTTAATAATGAAGTGGGCATCATATCCAGATAAATTGTGAAAAATTACTGGAACTATGGAGCAATCTTGATACATCAGATTGCATGCATTATGCGCTGGTCCTCGATATTTTCCTGTTAAGTGGCAATGATCCCGAACTCGTTCCTCATCGGCTGCAAATGTTTTTTCACATATATGGCAGCAAATACTTTCCATATGCGATCGCCGTTCCTCTTTAGTCAGGGGTTGCATTGGCCTGATGTTCAGCTTCTCCTGTACAGCTATGGATGCAATCTTTTGCAATTCTAATACAAACCATTTTTGACAGTCCTTGCCTCGATATGCTCTGTAATATGAGAGCTTAGCATTATGTTTGTAGTGGAAATAGAATCCTATGCTGTGAAATTCATGTTCCTGGATGGATTCGCTGTGTATTTTGATCGTTTCCCTGAATCGGCTTCAATATTGACTCAAGATCTGCATACACACAAAACGGGACTGGATTCTTATGGTTATAATTCTTATATTCCAACCATTTCTTTTCCTCTGAGGGAAACATAATTCTACAATCGTTTTGATTCTCGCATTCAGGAGTGTGTGATGTTAATTTTTCTTCAGAGTAAAAGTAGAGCAAACATCTCTCACATATATACTTTCTACCATCATGTTTTGAAGTTTGCTTCGATATGAGTCGAGAAAGATCTTTAATCCAGCAGAAATGATATCTGCTGGCATCATCATCATCATCATCGTCATCATCATCCATATGATCTTCATCTTCATCATCATCCTGGTCATAGTCATCTTGTAGCATTAATAGATTTACATGTCGCCCCATCCTGTGTTTCGTAAGTCTAACTGGAACTGTGGTGAAGAAACGCTCTTTCTCTAGGATGAACACGTTTATTGATAAATCGTTCTGGTCTTCAAATTGCGTTATTTGCTTAAGCGTCATGGGAAATGTTATTCCAGTTAAATTTAGCACAGTAGAATAATGTGGATATGATGAGGTCCTTTCAGAATGAGCATTTGTAGGGTATAGCGCTGAGATTACGGCCCACGCGAAGCATGCTTCATCATTATTTTGTACATTGATGCAAGCTTTCTTTGATGCAATCTCCTTTGGCAGAGGTATATAAAATGATCCCCGAATCGGCTCAAACTTGTTGATATGCACCGCTAAATGTATTATAGAATGCAGAGCCCAACCACTATCTTTCTCTTGAAACTCTTCTAGTTGAGTGAGTATTGGGTCGTATATATTTAATTTATACCACTCATTCAAATTATCCTCCACACTGATTGGGGCAGTTCTTGCTTGGAAGTACTTAATGTCTTTAATAACTTCATTATCACCAGTTTCTTTAATAAACTCACCGCAAAACGTTGTAGCAACTTTAATATGATATTGTTGTTTTAATGTATTCTTAATGCGGCGAGCAAGTAATTTGGAGGCATCTTGCATAAATAACTTAGGATCTAGGTGGCTTATATTCACGATAACACCTGCCCTAATTCTACCTACGAATGCTGTTTTTATTTCTTCGCACTTAACAAAATCACTTCTTATTAATAGTTGATTAATTCCTCCACCTCGATGGGGAGCTTTGATTAACACTCTCAACGATGTAATTTGAGCAATACAGCTGTGCAAATGTTGTTTTATAGCATTCTTATTACACTTCCGAAATGCTGCTTGATATTTACGAATGTTTCTGTTGCAGTCTTTAATAATATTGTTTTTATTCACAAAATTTGCATCACTTAAACACTTCAACACATCTTCTCGCAATTTCTTAATTAATGAAAAACTTTCATTTATTACTGTGATAAACATTTTTAATTTTTTTTATTCAACACTAACACTGTGAATCACTTAGATTGACTGGTGCTCCCCAAGAGTTTGCTTGCGCTTTTATAGCAACAGTTTGTAAACATGAATGATCCTGCTGCTACAATCATTGCACAGGATGAATTCCAACGAATTTGCTTACAGGCTGAGATGATATCGAATTACACGATAAGAAAATCACTCAAATTAATTTGATTACTTTATTCTGCTGGTCGAATTTGCAAATAAGATTGTTTACATGAATGCATACATGAAAATGTGAAAATTTGTTTACATTCCAATGAAACGTTTCGATCGGTAAAATTCTTGGAACAATAAAATTTTTGGCTGCCTGCAGAAAGTGGGGTATCAAATTATATGAAAAGAATAAACATGAATCATTTGCTGATATTGCTTAAATTTGTTTACAGCAGGATGTGAAAATTTGTTTACTAATTCCAATGAAACGTTTCGATCAGTAGAATAAACATGAATCATTTGCTGATATTGCTTAAATTTGTTTACAACAGGATGTTTACGAATTCGAATGAAACGTTTCGATCAGTAAAATTCTTGGAATTGGGTTGCTTACAGGAAGTGTGGTATCAAATTACATGAATCATTCAGCTTAATGTGCTGATATTGCAAATTTGCTTTAAACAGGATTAAACTTGTTTTGGAATCATGACTATAAATTGAGGAGCTGAATCAGATTTGCAATCAGTTTTATTTTGGAATTCAAGGAAGCAACAACGACTTAGAGTAAAACAATGGCTGGCGCAATGGAAGAACTAAAGAAGCTGGAGCAGTACTCACCAACCCTGAAGACATCCCAAATGGAGCTGGGCCAGAAATATAAGGTTATTGCAGCAAGGCGATGCAAAACTGCATTTGGAGAGCGTGTGGTTCTCGAGTTGGAAAGCTACCATCTTTTTCTTCCTTCGAGGTACAGCAGAATTTCAGAGGACTCTTTGAATGAAATAAATACCAAGGGAGACTTCTACGTAATCAATAAAGGAGCAATCGGACGTTCATACAAAATTCAATTTGTTCAGCATGACGAAAATTTGTACCCA
The DNA here is from genome assembly GCA_963930735.1 of Dioctria linearis. Lineage (NCBI taxonomy): Eukaryota > Metazoa > Arthropoda > Insecta > Diptera > Asilidae > Dioctria > Dioctria linearis. Next base: position 225,269,022 of record OZ005742.1, read on the forward strand.
ATTAATTATTATAATCGTTAAATATAAAAATCAATAATGTGAAACTAGTTTTTATTATTAATATTTTCTAAATTATTAGTGATAATGAAAGTTACATTTAGTACTAGTGCTCCACAAGTTTATGTAATTGAATATGAACCCAGAAAAGGACCTTGGGAGACATATGCTCTGGATCGCTTTCGTTTCCAAGATAGGATTCATAGAACTTCACTTATATTGCTACCAATTTTGAATATAGAGCATAGGGAAAAAGTTTATAACTTAAGATTTAGAAATAAATAATTAATTTGATGTGAATAAATATTGAAATTTAATTTGGTTTGACAACATTTTTTTCAGCAAAAGAAATTGTGTCAATACATCTCACAGCAACCATATTTTTACCTTAAGCTTGAAGTTTTCTATTAAATATTTACAGCAAGCGTTAATATTACTTAAATTTGTTTATTTTATGAGAATTCCAGTAAAACGCATCACACCACATAACTAATTGCCAATTAGCTAATCGCCAATTAACTAATTACCAACCAAGCTGCTAATTGCCAATTAGATAATTGCCAATTAGTAATTATATAATTGCCAATTAGCTAATTGTTTGAACAAATGTCGCTAATATCTCGAAAACCAAAGCCCGCAGAGGATTTGTGATGAAAATTTCGTTCCCCCTCCCACCCCACATCGCCAAGAATCCATTTCCATGAGCAAAAATAACTTGAAATATTAATACGCTAATATCTCGAAAACCAGAGCCCGTAGAGGATTTCTGAATAAAACTTCACAAAAATTTCCTACTATTAACTTTAATTATTAGTTCAAAACCAAAAGCCTAAATTTAGGCGCTCAAGAAAAATCAATTATTACTAATATTAATTCAAAACCAGGCGCAACACTTGAAAACAACAAAAGCCTACATTTAGGCGCACCACACATCCAAAAAAGTGAAGCAAAAAACTTCCAAAAACATCATTTAGCATCCATTGGCATGAACAAAAATTTCCTAGCGTTAACTTTAATTATTACTAATATTAGTTCAAAACCAAAAGCCTACATTTAGGCGCACCACATATATATCCAAGAAAACCGTAGTACCGGAGCATGCTGGTAGTACCGGCTAATGCCGCTAGGGTGCAGTCAAGATCAAATGATACATCCCGGTAGTACCGATTAATCCCGCTAGTCGAGACTCAATGGTGCACCCAAGACACAATGGTGCATCCAAGGCGCAATGGTGTATCCAAGACACAAACGAATATAGCCAAGACACAAACCTACGTTTAGTACGGGCTCGAACCACCTAGCGGCGGTTGCGCCACCTGTGGCGAAATCCTGGAAGCTAAAAGGGTGGGCCAGAACTGACATAGTTTAACTACTTCGGTAACAAACGAAAATATAAAATACGGCAACATAGCCTCCTACTAAATAACTTCCAGATAAACCACACTAATGAGATTAAATACTTGGGGGTAATTATAGATAGTGAGCTAAAATGGAAAAAACACATTTTATACGTATGCAATAGAATACGGAAAACCACATACATATAAATTTCTTATGTTGCGCAACATTCTAGATAGGGATACATTGAAATTAGTTTATTACGCTATTATCCAGTCACTCATCCAGTATGGTATAATAGCATGGGGAGCTACATATACAAGTACTTTAACTCCTTTAAACAACTTGCAAAGTAAAGTAATCAAGATATGCCTAAAAAATCAAAATATTACTCAAAAACAACAGCATTTTCTGATTTCAATGTAATGATTCATTCGCCAAATTCATATGGTCACGTTACTTAAATTCATATATAAAATATTGAAAGTTTCCCAGTCCGTACTTCTAATTACATCACTCGAAACCAGTTAACCATCTCCTTAAATGTAACTAGGTGTAATAAAACACTAACGCTTGCAAGTGTACTAGGGCCAAATTGTTTAATAAAATATCAGGACAGGTTAAGTTAAATTTGAACATTGTTAATTATAAACTAACTCTTAAACGCTTCGTTCGTGAAAACTCTAATTTGTTGAACAGAATTTCGAACTAAACACGATTATTAAATAATAAAATACTTTTATTGAAATAGTACCTGGCACATTGTACACATAAGTTAAAAAATTGCACTGAAGTTAAGTATACATATATGATGTATTATGAAAGTGAAAAAGGGAAATAATACAGGAAAGTAGAATGAATAAACACAGGACTTTTTTTTGTAGCGGATTGAATATATTTTTATCTTTTGTCTTACATATGTTCGCAGAAGTAAGCATGTGGGCCTTCCTAGTAAATAGCTGCTATTATCCGGGAGCTGTGGAAAAAGGAGAACAACGTTTGAGTATAAAACTCAGTGAGATGCAGCAAACAATCATATTTTATTCATACACCCATGTACATTCTATCATATCTTCGCTACATCCTTCACACACAAATATGCATTCAATCATATTTCCGTTACATCCTAGCGTTTTCCGTCAGTAGACACAGAGCATTCATGTGTACCGACAGGTTGAGGAGAGCGACTTACGCTGAACCGTTGTTACTTGAGGACTCAGGGATTAAATGCATTTGCAACTCACGCATAGTAAATAGAGTGCGATATACCCAGGGGCAAGGCAGGTAATATGCGACTCACGCACTGATGGTGTGATGCGACGTACGCAGGACAGGAATTCGCTGATAGTGTGGTGCGACGTACGCAGAACAGGCATTCGCTGATAGTGGGGTGCGACGTACGCAGAACAGGCATTCGATTCCTCCGTCAATCACTCACACACACAAACCAACTATCCTTGGCTACACATTAAGGCCGTGACACATTAAAAGCAGAAAGCAGCGACAGAAGCAGATTTTTTTCTGAACACATGCAACTGTTCGAGCACTAACAAATTGAAAGCAGAGGCAGCGGCAGCAGCAGAAGCAGAACTTGAAAGTTGATCAAATCTCAAAAATTCTGCTTCTGCTCAGTACTGCCAATATAAAGAGAGGTAACATTTTTATTTCATTGTTGGCGTCCTTTACTTTTAGAAGTGTCAAAGGTTAAAGATCAAAATGTCTATGGAGGAAAAATTAATTAATTTTGTTAGAAATAACCGAATGTTATTTGATAAATCGTGTCGCTCCTTTCGCTACTCAGACGAAAAAAAAAATGGCAAGAAATTTCTAGCCAATTAAATATTTCAGGTAAGCTTGTCAACAAAGTGATGATAAATCATAAAACTAAATTCTCGTTACTATAAACTTACTATAAACACCATTCATTACAGTGGAGCTTGCTAAAAAAAGGTGGAAAACGTTGCGGGACAAGTTTAAAAGGGAAAAAAAACGTGCAAAATCGCCCATCTGGCAGTGCATCATTTCCAGGGAGCAAGTGGAAATATTATCAACACTTATTGTTTTTAGACGGTTGCAGTGAGCATAGAAAGTATTTTAAATCTTGATTAATTTTCCATACCAGTGTAATCAATAAAAATTTGTAGGCTAGCAATTTAACCAGCTGCGATGAAAATATGAATGAGCAGAGCATGTATTCATCCGGTATCTTCGAGGACCTTTCCGATTGTATTGAAATTGTTGCATCCGATTCTGATGACAACGAAATACATGGAGAATCCCAAAGGACTTCTTTTGAGTTGACACCGAAGCCAGCAGCAGGTAGACGACACGTGCCAAAAGGACAGTAAATGAGGAGATGCTTTTTAAAAATGCATACAATGAAATGTCTTCACTAATAAATGCAGCTAAGGAAGGATTTTCTAAAATTACGCCAGTAAGTGCCTTTTTCCAATCACTTTCTTTACAAGTGGATCAGGCAAAATTGTCATCAAAAAAATTTGCAGAATTGCAAATGAAATTGATAGCTGTGGTCAATGACGCAATTTTAGAATAGTTTAATAAGTGTTGTGTAAAAGTTAATGGGCTGCATTTATGTACAAGACTGAAGTGCATTATTAGTGTATTAATTAATTAAATTCTTATTCTTTTTATCGTATTAGCAAATTGCAAATTGCATTGCAATTCTGCACATTAGTTCTTATACTTTTGTAATTCCTAAGCATATTTTGTAGTTATTAAGCTTTTTTGTAGCTCTTAAGCATTTTTGTAGTTCGTAAACTTCTTTGTAGTTCCTAAGCATGTTTTGTTAGTAATGTAAGGCATTTGATGCGTCAGGCAATGTGTATATCTACTACATATACATCCTGTTAAACAACTTTGTATTCTATAGATAATTCCAACTGTGTTACTTAGTCGATGAACCTAACGTTGTGACGTAGCGTAAGCTGAGGTTTTTTAATAAAAGCTTTTCTGTGCTATTATCTATTTAAGACTGAAGTGACTTGCAAGTTAAGGAACTGAAATAATTTGGTGATATTTATAAAAAAATAAAAATTTAAATTACTATGTATTTGAGTGTTTTATTTTCATAAGAAATACTATTGTGGAAAATAGATAAGTGCTCTAAAAGTGAGAATTTCTTGCACATTAACCGATTTCTACGTCCACTGGACCGCAGCTTTACAAATTAAGGTTGCCTGCGAGTACAACCATGACATTTATTTTTTAGTTGAACGAAAACTCAAGTTCTTTGGATTATTTAGCTGGGAAGAATGAAATGAAACACTAAAATATGATCCGTTAATCAAATATTTGTTTTATTTATAAAAAAAATTAAAATTAAAAAAAGAGGAACTGGAACTGGAGACTGGATTCGGCACATAAGTTGAAAGTGAAACAACTTCAAGCTTTTTCTTTTTGCGAGATTATATAATCTTTCAAAGTGTCTCTGAAATTGAAGGCTGTTCGTGGAGCATTGAAACTAGTAAAAAGTTTGCTTTGTTGTAAAATCATTCCGTCACGACGCCAGAGCCCTTCGACTAAGTTTAATTTGGCAATTCGGACTCTGCTGGCAACTGAAGACTTCCATCCATCAATTTTTTGCCAAATATACTTCTGGCAAATATTCCGTCATCGCTCTGGCTGCCATAAGCACCAATATCAACAACAGTGAAGCAGTAGTTGCTGTCATATACTGCAAGAAGGATGATGCTGTGATAGTGCTTATAATTGTAATACAATGATCCTGAATTCGGTGCACAGACAATTTTCACATGCTTGCCATCAATAGCAATTTTTCGCCATTCATCTTCATTTGGTGCAGCCAAGTAAATTCCTGACAGTTCTTCCCAAATGGCATCGCATGTTTCCAAAATAATCGCACCAACAGTGGAGACTCCCATTCTAAATGCCCAAGATAGCATTTGTCTAGATGATGCTTGTGATAAATACCTAGTTTTTTTAAATAAAATAAATTATTAATGCTTCCTAATAGCAGCATTCTGTACTTACACCAATGTCAATATTAGTCGGCATTCAGCGCTAATTGGTTTCCGCGGTGAAATTTTCGTGAGCCGTTCTTTTAGAATAGCTGCAAGCAGTTCAAACTCGGAGACACCCATTCTGGTAAATCTTCTAAATTGGTCCTCATCCCTTTCCTTTATTTTTCTGAAGAGTTGGGTATAAAATCCATGTAATTCCCGCTCAGACTCTTCAAAGATCTCCCTAGTCCAAATTCTCTTTCTCCTCGATGTTAATTCAACAAAGTCCACAAAACTAATATAAGCAATTAAAATTGCTAAAAATTGTTCCATAAAATTATAGGGGATAAGCATTCTTCGATTATAACATTTAAATCAATGGATATTCAAAATAAAACAAAATTAGCATCAACTTTTTAAAAATTGTGACATCTGACATGTGTTATTGACAAGCAACTGTCACTGTTTTCTGCTTTTGCTTTCAATGTGTTTGACAAAGCAGAAACGTCGAATTTCTGCTTCTGCTTCTGTCGCTGCTTTCTGCATTTAATGTGTCACGGCCTTTACAATTTAGAATAGCGGAAACCCGCCTAACCTTCAATCTACTATATAATTTAATACAAAAAGTGTTTGTCTCTCACCCAGTGATATATATTCACACTTCACACGATTAATTGAACGCGACTTCTGATTTCTCATTCACTGCACAGACTGTCACTAAGTTTATACTCACACCAAACTTTGCGCAATCTAATCCCTACGCTTCTCAACATCACATTCGCAACAGTGCCTACCAAACTAAATATATACTTATTTTCCAGACTTACCAAATATTCCTAACAGTATGTAGATAAATTCGTTATAATAAAACAATATATGTACATACATAGATAACTACACTATTCTCTGCAGGTCTGCTCTCACACACGAGCCGAGCAATGTTTATGTGAGAGGCTTAGCTTAGAAGATTTTTTTTTATTATATATTTTATTTGTATTTCTTTTTTAAGCATAATTTGAATAAAAAATTATAATAGTACAGTTTTTAAAACTCAAATGACAGCCTTCGACTTTGAACAGGATGCCAAATGCAATTGTTGGTAATCCGAGAGATAACCTTGTACTTTAAATAGGGCGCTAATGTTACATGTACAATTATGGGAAGTTGAGTATTAGCCTTGTTATTTAAACAGGGTGCCAATAGTACAGGTACATTTTTTGCAACTACGAGCGATAGTCTTCTAATTTAAACAGGGTGCGAATGTCACAGGTATAATTTTTGGAACTTTGAGTGATAGGCTTTTACTTTAAATAGGGTGCAAATGTTGCAGGTAGAATTTTTGGAAATTCGAGTGATAGTTTTCTAATTTAAACAGAGTGCGAATCTTATACATGCAGTTATTGGCAGACCGAGCGATAGCCTTGTACTTTAAACAGGGTACGAATATTACAGCTACAATTTTTGGAAGTTCGAGTAATAGTCTTCTACTGTAAACAGGGTGTGAATCGTACACATGCAATTTTTTCCAGTGCGAGAAATGATCTTGTACTTTAAATAGGGTGCTAATTTTACAGGCACAATTTTCGGAAGTGTGAGTATTAGCTTTCATATTTAAACACGGTGCAAATGTTACAGGTCCGATTTTTGAAAATTCGAGTGATAGCCTGCTACTTTAAACAGGGTGTGAATGTCACAGATACATTTTTTGGAAGTTTGAGTGATGGGTTTTTACTTTAAACAGGATTCGAATGTTATAAGTCCGATTTTTGAAAATTCGAGTGATAGCCTGCTACTTTAAACAGGGTGTGAATGTCACAGATACAGTTTTTGGAAGTTTGAGTGATGGGAGTTTGATGCGAATGTTACAGGTACAATTTTGGGAAATTCGAGTGGTAGTCTTATACTTTTAACACCACCATCGGAAAAAGTAAACAGATCAGAAATAAAAAATAAAAAATATATAGTTATATTTTCTAATTTTAAATATGCCAACATTAAAAAAGGATGAAAATTTTAGCATAAGTGAAGTTGAGCTATTGCCTTCACTAATGCATAAAAAAGAGATATATATTAGAGCGCAAGAAGACGGACAAGAATAGATTCGAAGACAAAGTGACAAAGTTCTTTACTTAAACTGAACCTAGCATAAAAATCAACGTCGTCCCACTAATTAAAATGATTTGGCCGATTTCTAATTACTCTCAGTCGTCACCAGAGTTGTAAATTTAACTCAACAAAATCTTCTTCATCGCTAGAAATGTCTAAATCTAAGTCCATGATGAAATTATTTCCTTGATACAAAAAAAGCAATGATACTGTCAAAATAAAATTATCTTGAGTTTAAACCGAGGAAGGGCACGGTTTAAACTCTAGTTTAAAACGGGGTTTAAGCCAAACTGTGAAACTCATTCGTCGAATTTAAACTAAATATTTGGTTTAAACTCAGACTGTGAAACTGGCCATTAATGTAGCATGCAAGTGTTGTTTGGTGTGGTGAATCCTTTGGTTAGGATTAGCTTGATAGTAACAGCTTAATATACTGTACTTGTGATGAACGTTACTGTAGTTCAGTAGTCTACAAATATAATAAACCTTACTGTAGTTTATTATATTTATATGTGTTCCTTGTTGTGTGGTGTCACAGTCACAAATTAATGCGTTACGACTGTGGGGTTAAGACTTGCAATTTAATGTGCTGCTCTAGTCTGTGATCAGAAGTGACTGACCTGGTGTGCTGAATCCTTTGGTTAGGACCAGCTCGAAAGTAACACTTTATTGTACTGTACTTCTCAACTGTAATTTATTGTATTACAGCTGAGTGGTGTTGTTGTAACTTAATGTATTATGACAACGTGGTTGTATGGTGTCACAGTCGTAAGTTAATGAGTTACGACTGTAGTGTCAAGAATGCAATTTAATGTGTTGCACTCAAGTGATCAGACGAGACTGACGAAAACCCCTTTGCTTCACAGTCCTTTTATAGTAAGCAGGTTGCCGGGAATGCCTGCTCTGATTTGTTGATTCCCAGCAAGTTATTCAGAATGCCTGCTCTGATTTGTTGAAGCAAAGTGATTTAATTCTGTTCAAAGTAATTAATTTTGGTGTGCGTTCGCACAATCTCCCGCCTCCAAATAATACCTACTTAGTTTATTTCTTCGTCATAATGAAAGTTCCTCTTTTTGTCTTAGTGAACTTTATGTGATGAGTACGACCAAGAGAGTGCAAATAATAGTTTCGTGCTTTTAATACTCGTTCCCATGGTATGTTTGCTTTAACTATATTATCTGCCCTCCCCTTGATTGTTTCTAATTTCTGAAGCTCCATAATCTCTACCTTAAACAATTGCTACTGTAGCAGCTTGAGAATGAGTGTTCTTGCTATTTTTAGTTCTGATGTTGAGAGATTCTTATCTTTTCGCGTCGTATTTTCTTGACAGTTGGTTATGAATCTCCAACAGCAAGCCGTTACTCGAATTAATTTTGTAAATGAGGAAAATTTGTGTAAGAGAACAAACTCCTCCTGTATTGTATCGCTATTTCTATTCGTTTTCTGTATCATGTGTGTGATTTTAAACAGGCCAACCTTTCTTTGGTTTTTTAAGCCATTCTGGGCAATGCCACCATATATTTTGTTCTAACAACAGATTTGGAAGGATTACTCTTGAGGCCGCATCTGCTGGATTATCCTTTGATGATATATGATACCACTTATCCTCTGGTAAGTTATCATGTATTTCGGCTACTCTATTAGCCACATAGGTTTTCCATTTACTTGGATGCGACTTTATCCATGCTAACGTAATTGTGGAATCGATCCATGCTGTCACGGTACTACTTTCAAGATTTAAATTGTCTTGTACTTGCTTCATTAATTGTGCAAGCAATACAGCACCGCAGAGTACTAGCCGAGGAAGTGAGACTGGTTTTATGGGATCCACCCTTGTTTTTGATATTAACAAGTTTATATTGACTCCATTGCTATCTCTGGTATGCATAGAAATGACCGCTGCGTATGCATTTATTGAAGCATCGCTAAATCCATGCAGGTCTGTAGATATCGCATATTTGCATATATCGTGGTATTTTTAGGTTTCGGATTGTCAGTAGTTCTTCTTTAAATCTAATCCATTCCTGTGTTAGATGTGATGGAAGTATTTCATCCCACTCATACCCAGATAACCATATTTTTTGAATCAGAATTTTAGACTTGATTACATGGTGATAACCATCCTAGTGGATCAAAGAGATTAGATATTTCTGACAATATAATTCTTTTGGTGTAATGGTTTTTTGCTGATGGAAGAACTACTGAAAACGTGAAATTGTCTGATGCTGGTTGCCAGTTTATTCCCAGCGTTTTGATTGTCTCGTTTGTTGAGAAATTTAACGAGCCTTTAATTTCTCTATCTTCTTCTGGTATGTTCCTCAACAGGCTAGGATGGTTACTTGCCCATTTTCGTAGTTTGAATCGACCAGATTTTAACATATTGCTTATTTCTGCTTGTAGTTGTAACCCCTTTGGAATTGTCTGGCTTCCTGTCAGCAGATCATCTACATAAAAATCTGTTGACATGCATTTTGCAGCAAGAGAGTAGTTTTCCCTTCGTCTGGTGCTAATTGTTGAATCGTTTTTATGGCGAGGTATGGCGCTGGTGCAGTTCCAAATGTCACCGTTTTTAAGGCGTAATCTTTTATGGGTTCTTCAGGATTGTTGCACCATATTATTCGCTGAAAATTTTGATGAGTCTGATGCACATTTATCATGCCATACATCTTTTCTATATCTGCTGTGAAGGCGTATTTGTATTGGCGCCATTTGAGAATTGTTGTCCATAACGTTGGCTGAATCGTAGGCCCTATTAACAATTGTTCGTTAAGACTCTTGCCATACTACTCGTAATTTTGTAGTCGTACTTTCTCTTGTTACGGCATGGTGTGGTAGATAATAATACTGTATTTTACCATCTGTGGTTTGTTCAGCCTTGACTTGTTCTGCCGAAATCTCCTTCATGTGACCAAGAGTTTTGTATTCATTGATACATGCCTTATATTGTTCTGCGTGCTCTGGGCTATTATTGAATCTTTTCTCTTGCTGAATGAATTGCTTTATAGCTAAGTTCCTAGACTGTCCCAGATCAGGTGCCTCTGAGTTTATGAATGGAAGTTTTACCTCATATCGTCCATTTCCAAGCCGTTTGTGGTTCTTTTCGTAGAATAGTTCACATTGTTCATGAATTGGTTTGAGCTTTGAATGGTTCGGTAATTCTTCCGTTTCCCGGAATTGTCTGAGCTGGTTTTGTAGTGTAGTCGAATCATCAGGCAGTTAATGTCGTAATACGACAATCGGAACATTTTATGGTTGAGCCTATCAATATCCATCCAAGATGTGTATTTATGGCTATCGGTGTATTTGGTGGGCCTTTAAGGACTCCATCTGTTATTATTTCTGTGTATATGTCCGCTCCTAGTAACATATCCACAGGTCCAGGCTGGTGAAATTGTGTGTCAGCCAAGTTCAAATACTTGATGTGAGGCCATTCATTTGTGTTGACAATACTGTGAGGTATATTGTCCGATATTTTGGGTATTACCAAAACGTTGGTATTTATGGAATATTGTTTGTATAAGGACCTTATAGTAATGTTTGCTTGCTTCGAAGCTGTAGTAGTTCGAGTATTACCCAACCCCGATACATGAAGATTCATTGATGATCCCATTACCTTCAAACGTTTATACGTTGATTTAGATATAAATGATACCTGAGATCCGCAATCTATAAGAGCGCGTAGTGTATTTGTTACCCCATTCGGTGTTACTACTTCTACCAATGCTGTTGATAGCAATGCTTTCTTTAAGTTCGATGTGAAGAAAGATGTCGGGTTTGCTGGCGATGATTTCTCCTCACAATTGTCAGGGGAGTTTGGTGTACTTACATTGCTTCCTTGATTTGGTGATGCTGGTAGATATAGTAAAGTATTGTGACGTTTTCTGCATTTGAAACACGTCCCTTTGCTCATGCAATTTTTTGCGATGTGAGCTGGTGCCAAACAATTCGTACACAACCTTTTCTCCCTTGTGTACCTTTGGCGGTCGGCTATGCTTAGTTTATGGAATTTTGTACAATGATACAATATGTGTGCTTCCTTGCACATTATACAGGCTTGTATGCCTTGTTTTGGTGGATTGGCGTAGAGTCCGTATGTTGGCTTGGCCTTTGTGGTTTGCAAGTCTTCTGTATACTTCTTGTATTTTCACTAATGGCTTCAAGTGTTCTGAAGCGCCTTTCCAAAAATTCCATAAACTTTTTGTATTGTTATGGTCGTAGCGGAATGCATATAGCAGAATGCTACACTGAGACGTACTGCAGCATGTATGCCGCTCTGCTGTTAAACCGACAGCCCGAACGCACCCAAAATCGACGAGCTCTTACTTGGTGATTGAGAAGAAGAAGACAATCGACATCTGTCTTATCAAACCTTGCAAACGTAAAGACCTCAAAAGTGGAGCCAAACGAAATCAAAATTTTCCATCGACATCGGCGAGTAAATCAACCCCTCACGTAAGTTCAAAAGAATATTTATCCCTGCTAACAGCATATTTTCAATTGGTAAAAATATTCTACTCATTAGCACGAGAAAATCCGGAGAGAAAAAGCATCGAAATTCCGGCAGCAGCAAAGTCGCCGCTTCCACGCTGCGAATAACTATATTGGCGATGATATAAAGATTGTGCAAGATTTTAAGGTGCCAATTATTTTGAAGCCAGTTCCTCCAGGTTATTTAAGTGGAAGTGAAACACAGCAAAACAATCATTTCCTTTTGCATAATCAAATGAAAAATCTTAAAAATCACCACCACTACCACCACCACGATCTGCATAATAATCAGCTACCGAATCATCTACTTAAAAATTCAATAAATTCACAAACAACAATATCAAATAAAGGACCAATTTCCGAAGCAGCAACGGGTGGCGGTGGTGCATTAGTTGCACCAAAAATTTTATCCGAAAATAATAAGAAAAGTCAAAATCATCAATATCAGGGACTCCAGCATCACCAAAAAAAAGCGATAATAGTAAACGGAATCACCGCACCAGTTTTTGTTCAATAGAAATGATATAGTCAGTCTTGTGGGAATGTTTGTGACTTAAATTTCTATTTCTATGAGGAGTCATTACGCCTCTGATTTTTCATCGAACATCACCCTTCAGTGACATAGAAATAGTCCGAGCGAACTTCCTCAACTAAAATTAAGATATAAAGACTGCATGATTTAGATATTAGTTTGACCAGCAGGTATCACGAGTGTGAGGTTCCCTTTTGGAACAATAATACAATACGGCAATTAAACATTTTAATCATAATCGTTTCAATAGTGTTATGACTGGACAATCACGGAGGCGCCTCTGCGATGGACTACCAACAACATCAACCAAATGTAAGTGCTGCCAAATTTTTGTTTGAATACATCATACTGATTTTAGATTGCACATATTGCATTGATTTTTATTACGTGGTAATGGTTCTTATCAGTCATGTCTAAAAATGAATTCAAAACGAAAGACAACTATTTAATTAAGAAAAAGGAGGTTTGTCATACCCTTAATTAGGAACCAGAAATATGAATAGGAAACAAAAACTTTATTATAGATCATATACATTTGCATAACCATATAGATAGCAAACGTGCTAACAATGACAATTTATGTTTAATGAACCATTTTGAAACAAATATATCTATTTATATTGATTGATGATCTGCCAGATTAGTCAGAAGGGATCTAAGTAATATAGTATTTTGGTAAATCCCTTTCTCGCTATATATATAAAATGTTAGCAAAGTAATTTGGTTTTTGTTGGATTCCCTTCTCGATGTACACAATATTTTAATTTATAGCATTATTCGACCGAGTGTAGCGAAATAATTTAGTATTTGTTGAATTTACTTTATATCTTTATTCGACCGAATGTAGAAAAATAATCTAGCATTTTTTTAATTTACTTTATATCGTTATTCGACCGAGTGTAGCGAAGCAATTTAGTATTTTGTTGGAATTATCTAACAGAAATTATCATAAAGATTATAACATAAAAATGAAGTGCTAACGCTTTTATTTCTCCTTTCACTTTCCTGCAGCCCTCTCACATGAAGGTCGTCTAGGTCCACTACGTTCTCTCTTTTAAGGTCGATTTTTTTTGTATGTGGCAAGCGGCAGGTTTTCGTGGATCCTCCCCACACTCTCCGCCAATAGCCGAGGCGAGCTAGCGTTCCGCCCTGCAGTCAACGCTGTCCACCGAGTGATCTGTCACCTCATGCTGGCAGTCGGGACTCCCGTCCAAGCCAAATCACTCAACATAGTTCCATAACAATATGATGGAAATTCGCTTGTATTGCTTGTTTCCTGTTCCCATAAGTAATGGGTTTCCGAGGGAAGTTTTTTCACCAAAATGTATATTACTATTAAATCCCATTGCTCAATGGGTATTTTGAGTACATTAAGTTCGTGTAGGCTTTCTTCTGTTGTAGTCAGAAGATTTTTGATATTTATGTGAGATTCCACTTTAATGGGTGGTTGATTTAGGAAAATCGATAATTGACTGGAAGCTAATACGCGTTTGTTGTTGTATCGTTGGATAAGTAAGTCCCATGCTTTCTCATAGTTGGACTCTGGGATGTCGAATTGTCGCAGCAGTCGATCTGCCTCACCAGTGACACTGGTTTTGAGGTAATGTAATTTTTGTATATTAGGTACAGAGTAGTCCTCATGTATTAGTGATTTGAATAAATCGTGGAAGGTTCTCCAAGATTTGTAACTACCATAAAATATAGGAATATTGATTCTAGGCAACTGTATGCCAGCCTTGTGATGATATTTAGTTTCAGGTTTATCTACCTTTGGATTTTCTACCTTTGGAGTTGCAGTAAGACCATCATTGAGTTCGCTAAGAAGCTCAATGTATGTGGTTTGGTTGACCTCGAATATGTTTTCTCTGAAGTATGAGTCATCATGTGTCTCTAAATCTTCGCAAATGACGAGGTTATTCTCTGAGATATCAATCCAATAATCTTTTAAGATACTAATTACTGTCTGAAATTATCCAGAAGTTGTTTTGTTTAGTTTCTCATGTCGAGACCTTTGTCCTTCTATTTGAACTTTAAGGGCATTTTGTCGTTTTATTCATTTGTCTATCTTAGTCATCTCGATGCTATAAACACCTTCAAAACTGAATGATTGATCTATTTATCCGGCTCGAGGGACCATGTACAGACAATACAAATAGACCAATTAAACAATGTTAAACAAATGTGCTTTATTGTAGCAACGAAATAAACACAGAATACATAACAAATTAATTTTTAAGAACAACAATATAAAAACAAATCAACTTATAGCTAGCGTTAACTTGATTGTGATGCTGTAACGAGAAAAGAAGAAGATTAGTATTAGAAATATACTGGTTTCTTCTAAAGGTGTTCTGGTGTGGTACGAACTGTACTGTAGTTCAGAATCATACAAATATATTAAACCTTACTGTAGTTTAATATATTTATATGGTGATAAATGTATGCCTTAATGTAGCATGCAAGTGTTGTTTGGTGTGGTCAATGCTTTGGTTAGGATTAGCTTGATAGTAACAGCTTAATATACTGTACTTGTGATGAACGTTACTGTAGTTCAGTAGTATACAAATATAATAAACCTTACTGTAGTTTATTATATTTATATGTGTTCCTTGTTGTGTGGTGTCACAGTCACAAATTAATGCGTTACGACTGTGGGGTTAAGACTTGCAATTTAATGTGCTGCTCTAGTCTGTGAACAGAAGTGACTGACCTGGTGTGCTGAATCCTTTGGTTAGGACCAGCTCGAAAGTAACACTTTATTGTACTGTACTTCTCAACTGTAATTTATTGTATTACAGCTGAGTGGTGTTGTTGTAACTTAATGTATTATGACAACGTGGTTGTATGGTGTCACAGTCGTAAGTTAATGAGTTACGACTGTAGTGTCAAGAATGCAATTTAATGTGTTGCACTCAAGTGATCAGACGAGACTGACGAAAACCCCTTTGCTTCACAGTCCTTTTATAGTAAGCAGGTTGCCGGAAATGCCTGCTCTGATTTGTTGATTCCCAGCAAGTTATTCAGAATGCCTGCTCTGATTTGTTGAAGCAAAGTGATTTAATTCTGTTCAAAGTAATTAATTTTGGTGTGCGTTCGAACAGTGCATGTTTTACAGGTACAATTTTTGGAAGTTTGAGTGATAGCCTTCTACTTTAAACAGGGTGCGTATATTAGAGGTACAATTCTTGAAGTTTGAGTCATAATCTTTAAAGTAAAAGGTTATTTCTCGGACTGTCGAAAATTGCATATGTATAAGTTTCGCACCCTGTTTAAAGGAGAAGGCTATTACTCGAACTGCCAAATATTCCATGTATAAGCTACGTACCCTATTTAAAATAGAAGACTTTCATTAGAAATTCCAGAAATTGTACCTTTTTTTATATATTATTGAGTCAAACTCAAGGGATACTCTATAATGCGAAGCACAGCATGGCAAGAAGGAAATAAGGAAAAGCATTAAGGAACGTGAGGGGTTTGCAGCGCGAGTATTGCATACATTGATACATTGATCGGATCATTGACCATACATATAGCGATAGAGGAGCGAAAGGCATCCAACATTGCGACGGTGCTCGAGCGAGTCGATATGACGAGTTATAACCAAATCCCCAATGAGCTTGAAGGCTTTCTTTTGGACTATATCTAATGAAACTAAGGCTGTGCGACTAGCCCTGGCTAGAATTGTATTCTATTCTAGGTCTGATGTATGTATGTGCGCTGGATTATACTTGTTTATTAAATTAGGTTGTTTGGGTTATAGTTTTTTAGCACAACAATAACAAAAACAAAAATTCACTGCATTTGAATTGACTGACTGAACCACAACTGCACGGGGTAACAACCGACCAATTTTACTCCACGTTCACCAAACTCCAGTAACATTCACCTTGTTCAAAGTAGAAGGCTATCACTTGAATTTTCAAAAATTGTATATGTATAATTCGCACGAGGCTATCACTCGCACAGCCAAAAACTGAATGTATAATATTCGTACCATGTTTAAATTAGAAGACTCTCACTCAAATTTCCAAAAATTTTACCAGTAAGATTCGCACCCTGTCCCGGCTCATCACAACATTATTCAAACTTATTGTGAAAAGTAGAGTCACCCTGTACCAATGTAAATATTCAATTTCTATGTACTTTGCTTTATATATATAACAGCTGTAATCACTTCGGTTTTATATAACAGAATTTTGTCTGTCGAGAATTTACTGTATTTGAGTAAACAGTCATTGCAAATCAGTCTTTGTGGAAGTCAGATCAAATAAAATCGTTTGTAAATTGAAATTTGTTGCTGTACCTGTAACATTTGCACCGTTTAAAGTAGAAGGCCATCACTCGACCTACCGAATATTGCACCTGTAACATTCGCACCCTGTTTAAAGCAGAAGACTATCACTCAAACTGCCAAAAATTGCATGTATAAACCTCGCACCTTGTTTGAAGTAGGTTTTTACTCGAACTTCCATAAATTATACCAGATACCTGTAACATTCGCACCCTGTTTAAAGTATGTTATGGTCGTAGCGTAGTGTATATAGCAATATGCTACACTGAGTTAAATACACGTCTAAGCGACCCGTAGCAGCATGAAGTGGACGCGAACAGTCTTCTCTATGGATGGAGATCGAAACGTGCCGAACGCACCCAAATCGAGAGTCGAAAGGGGACTGTCGAAAAAAAGAAAAGGAAAAGAAGAAGAAGAGTTTTTTTTAGCGGGCTGAGAAAAGGAGAGAATTGTGTCTGAAAAGGAAAAGAAAGAAGCTGTGAAAAAGTAATATAGTTGTTCTAAAATTTCAAAGTGACAAGTGGAAAAATAAAGTTCTAATAAGAAAATCAGAGTTGGACAGAATTGGAACAGCGAAGCATGAATATTCAAGAAAAGATAAATCAGATTGGATAGAAGCGGGGATTGCATAAATAAATGCTGAAAACCACAAAACCATCGGCGGAAGAATTTATATAAGAAAAACATTACCAGGTGTTGCAGCAATATACAGGGTGTACGGTAAGTCGACGTCAAGTTGGAATCGGGTGATAGACCAAATCATAACAGTTACCAGAAAAATATAAAAAAATCTAAGTCATGTATTTTTCAAATTATAGACATTTCTTTTGTTTTCGAGAAACTGTACACCTTGTGATGGTTTTTTAGCAGATGTTGCTACATATCTTTACTTTCTTTCAATTTTATTTTTCTTATGTAATCCCAAATAGTGCTTATGTAACCTGCTGCTTTAAATTCTAAGCCTACTCTTCCAGCTTGGAAGAAAATGTCATATTTTGCCGAACCAAGAATAGAAAATTAATATTTCACCCAATTTTAACTGACTGTAATGAAAAAAAATGTACTACGCCAGTTTAGCAAGTAACTTTAAAAGTTGACGCATTTAATAAGGATTCTAAAATGGTATAACACTTGCTACAATATTTCTTAGATTACGGAAAAAAATTGTGTCTTCAAGAAACCCAGTTTCGAAAAATTTCTTTTCACCTACTAAAAATGATTCTAGTGTACCCTGTTATATATCTAAAACATACCTAAAGGCATACCTGAAAAAGTTTAACAAAATAATTATTTAAGTTATCTCATTGTAAAGTTTCAATAAGCTAATCATGCTTAAAAACATGATTAGGTAATCTACTCAATCAGTGAAGAAAATTGCATCAGCAATTTTCTTCACATTCCATGCATGAAAACAAAATTATTAACATGGCAAGTTTTGCCTTCAGCAAAATTTGCTAGTAGAAATAATTACTTTAAAAAAATAAAGCAAAAGACAAATCGTACCTTCAGTACGGTTTGTCGTGAAAATTACAATATGTATGTACGAACGTACATACATATCACTAAAATGCACCACAACCGGAGAAGTAAACACCGGGGGGGGGGGGGGGGGGGGGGGGGATAAAAACAACACATAGATGGTTGTTCCAAAAACCGAATAAAAAGGAAGAAAGGAAGAAACAAGACAACAAAAAGCAACAAGCAACAAAAACCAAAGCTAGGTGTTCTGACACATGCGACCATCACAACACACACATAGCCAACGGAACCACACCAACCCAAGCGCAAACACAACAACATAACAAAGCAAGCAAAACTAGGAATAAATAAACCAGCAAGCAAGTAGGATGCACAGAAACAAGGGGGAAAAACGCACGAAGAACACGCCAATGAGGAAACAAGCAGAGAGTAGGGGACAGAACAGAAAAGAAGACAAACAAAACGCACAAATCACAACAGAACACAACAACACACAACACGTAGAAATAATCAGGAGGTAGATAGCTGATAAACTTCACACAACAAAGGGAAACATTACACAACGAAGGAACACAAATCACAAAACTTGCCAAATGCAGCTCCTAGGAGGGACAGTAATAAGTGATAACACAACACAACAGCATACCTACAGACAAACAGATAGGAACAATGTAGGGAACGAACAATACAGGGCAGTAGAAAGTACTGGGCCATTCGAACCGGTGAAACACCCGTTGTATTCGAAAACAAGTACCCAGTGACCATAAACGTTAGCTAAAAGAGCTAATAGCTAGGACAATAACACAGCTATAACGAACGAAAATACAGAAGGGTAGCACACAGGTCGCTCTGGGACACAGACGAAATGGGTGTTGCCCACACATATCCTTAACTGAACCAGTAGGAGGGGCTGACGGTAAGAGAAAAGTAACAGAACTAATAGGGAACACAACAGAAGATAGCACAAACCAAACACATAGATCACCACCAATACACAACACTCAGCCACAAGTAGGGAAGAGAGAGCTAGAAAACAACATACAAATAGGAACACACATAACAAAACTTGCCAGAGGCGGCTCCTGGGAGAGTGGCTAGTAAGGGATGACACAACGAAACACCATACGAACAGACAACTGAAGTAGGAACAATGTAGGAAACGAACAATACAGGGCAGTAGAAAGTACTGGGCCATTCGAACCGGTGAAACACCCGTTGTATTCGAAAATAAGTACCCAGTGACCATAGACGTTAGCTAAAAGAGCTAATAGCTTAAACGATAACTCAAATATAACGAACGAAAATACAGAAGGGGCACACGCAACTCGCTCCGTCACACGAGCGAGATGGGGGTGCCCACCAATATCCCGAACAGGACCAACAGGAGGCGTTGACGGTGAGAGAGAAGAAGAGCGAAAACCAGTAGGGAACACAACAGAAGATAGGACAAATAAAACACATAAACCACCACTAATACACGACACCCAGGCACACACACTAGCTCACACAAACCAAACACGTAGACCACCACCAATACACAACACTCAGACACAAGTAGGGAACAGAGAGGCAGAAAACAACATACAAATAGAAACACAAGTAACGAAACTTGCCAGAGGCGGCTCCTGGGAGAGTGGGTAATAAGGGATGACAAAACGAAACACCATACGAACAGACAACTAAAGTAGGAACAATGTAGGAAACGAACAATACAGGGCAGTAGAAAGTACTGGGCCATTCGAACCGGTGAAACACCCGTTGTATTAGAAAATAAGTACCCAGTGACCATAGACGTTAGCTAAAAGAGCTAATAGCTTAAACGATAACTCAAATATAACGAACGAAAATACAGAAGGGGCACACGCAATTCGCTCCGTCACACGAGCGAAATGGGGGTGCCCACCAATATCCCAAACGTGACCAGCAGGAGGCGCTGACGGTGAGAGAAAGAGAGTAAAAGAGAAAAACCAATAGGGAACACGACAGAAGATAGGACAAACGAAACACATAAACCACCACTGATACACGGCACTCAGGCACACACACTAGCGTAACACATCAGTTAGAACACACACACCAGGATAGTCAGATAACACAACAAAGGAACAGAAGCCAGACGCACACGAGAACCAAACACAAGCAACACATGTACACAAACAAGAAGAGATAGACACAACAAGGGAAGAAAAAGAGAAAGGAAATAAATAAATGAAGAAGATTCACAAAACACACGCACACACAAACCAGAACCAGCAATACCAAGGAGAGAAGAAAAGAGAGAGGGGCTGAAAAGAAGAGCACAGAGGACAGACACAGAAACAAGGAACACCGGAATACACAGAAACCAAGCACAAGCCCGTCAACACACAGCCAGGTGAGTGCCAGAGGAGATACGAAAGCGCAAAATACCACGTGGATGGAAACGTACCCCACAAGAATAACTTCACTAGTAGAACGAAAGCCGAACAGGTAACACGGGATATGAAAAACAAAGTAGGAAAATATAAAGTGGTAAACTAAGAAAAAAGAAAAAATCAAACGTGGTAACAAGCTAAACGAGAAACACGCGCGCACCGCAAAAGGTAAAGCCATTGGCAAAGTGAGAACCCTAAAAAAGTGAACACGTGTAGTGAAAGATAAAAAGAGCAAAGGAAAAAGAAAGAGAATTTAAAAAGTGTTGTGTAAAAAGAAAAGAAAAAATAAAGTGTTGAAAGAAAAAATTTGAAGTGAAAAAACAATAAACAGGGAACGCACGCCAAAGTAGAGAAGTGTCAAAACACGATACGTAATAAGCGCGAATAGTAGGAAATTTGGGGTAAGTGATAGGCCTAAGGTAGAAATTATAGAATAAAGATAAGGGGATATACAGGAAAAACTAACACACAAATAAGCCAGAAAGAGGTAACGAAGAAACACGAATAAAGGGCATACATAAAATAAATACATACGGGAAAACAAAGCATAACCCTAACAAATTTTAGAATGAAAATAAAAAGAATTTGTTAAATATTATATTTTTTAATATATTTTTTAAAATTTTTTAAAATTATTTATTTTTTAATTAAAATAACACATACTGAGTACGTCAAAATGCACTGAAAAAGAAGAGCATAGACAGAAACATAGAACTAGTAACCACACATCAGATTTCACGATCATATGCACTGAAAAAGAAGAGCATAGAAATCAGATAGAAATAGAAATCAGATAGAACTAGATAACAACATAATAGTATTAGCATGTAACTGGAACACGCGCGTTCATATATTATAGCCTAGCCAAAGATAGGCCCCAAAAAACCTGAAAACTTAGAGTAGTTAATAACATAGTGTACAGAAAGATACACACAGAAAACAAACTGCACGTTTGTAGATAGGTAAACTTCTGATGAGTCCCGTGGCGGGGACGAAACTGGTTAAGTATAGCTGAGCAGGAGCCTACACGGCATCCCTTATAAACATAAAAAACCCCCCATAAAAGAAAAAACCCCTGATAAAACCCCGTAGGAATAGTTTTGTTCAGCAATAACGCGATGCGAGGAACACACCATAAAGCACAACACCTATACACATTATATTTTATATTTTATTTATTTATTTTTATATATTAACCTAGCACTAATTTATATTAAGGCATGTGTTTTTACACCAAGAATTGCACCAGGTTGGCATAAATACCGGCCTTTCAAAACAACACACGCGCACACCAGTGCCAGGGAACATGGCACATAGGGAACACCACACCTAACAAACTGAGACATACAACACAAAACCAACAAAGAACCACGGAACGAACACACACACAACATAGCATCCACACACCTATGAGGAAACCCTTCTAGTACCTCACGTAGGTACCACGGTGGCTAAACTAAACCACCCACGGTGGTGGACAACTGGTGCCCCACCTACCGTGCAACGCTTCGTCATGCTGCTCTAAGGAATCAATATCCGTAGACACAGATGACACATTACCAGCACCGGCAATTTTTTTGCTAATTAATATATATTTTTTTTTTGCTAATTAATATAATATTTTTTTTTTTTTTTTTGCTAATTAATATATTTTTTTTTTTTGCTAATTAATATATTTTTTTTTTTTTGCTAATTAATATATTTTTTTGCTAATTAATATATTTTTTTTTTTGCTAATTAATATATTTTTTTTTTTGCTAATTAATATATTTTTTGCTAATTAATATATTTTTTTTTTTTGCTAATTAATATTTTTTTTTTTTTTGCTAATTAATATATTTTTTTTTTTTTTGCTAATTAATATATTTTTTTTTTTTTTTTGCTAATTAATATAAAAATACATTATATGTATACGCGCGCCGCACTTTCAATCGACGGGACGGCGGCTGATGTTTATAAAACCATCAAATTTCAAGCCACCGTCCAACGAAAAATATTCTGGACTTGTTTAATCAAGACCAGATTAAATGAAAATTTTTCTCAGGGTAGAAATGCGACTATGCATTTTCTAACCCTGAAAGAGGGCTCTTGATCGCGACGAAAGTAATCAAGAGCCGAGTTGGATTTTAAATTTGATGAACGGCGGTTGGCGGTCGAATTAAAAAAAAAGTCGAAAAAAGAGTAAAAAACTTAGGGCTTCGGCACGGTCACTCGGGTTATTGTAAAAGAAAAAATCAAGTTTGCTGTAAAAGAATAAAATCAAGTTTATTGTAAAAGAAAAAATCAAGTTTGTTGTAAAAGAACAAAATCAAGTTTATTGTAAAAGAAAAAAACCAATTTTATTGTAAAAGAATAAAATCAAGTTTATTGTAAAAGAACAAAAATCAAGTTTGTTGTCAAATAAGAAAAACCATTTAAAAGGCAGAAATTGTGTGTCATTAAGAGGAAAGGTGGTGTTAGTTTCGCAGAAGCGGGGATACAAAAGTGTTTTGGATAAAATACCCGATATTCTCACAAAGGTACGTAACAAAAATTGGCGCAGCCGGTAGGATAGAGGAAGCCTACTTTACACAAAAAAAGTATAAGCGCTCGAAAACCCTCTATCCTACGAATCAAAAAGGAGTTTAGGACGGGATCGAATACTAGGCAAGACACCCTACCCTCCGCCTGGCTTCAGGAGTATTTCGATCTTGTCGGCTCCCAACGCTCGGGGCCGGACAGCTTTAATTGCCTCTGTTTGAAAAACACGCAGCCAACCCCTCATCAAAGCACAAAGTGCCAACGTGGGACAATAGCGGGCCAAGAAACACCGCCGGAAATCCAACTTAAATCAACTCCTCAACAATCTTCCTCGCCGGGCGACGCACAGAAAGTTCCGCCTAGGTACCAAGGAGGCCACGTGGGAGCAACATCTGCAACAGAGGGTACTAATAAAACACCCCCAACAAATTCAACAACAAGAGGAGTCACGTTAAGGAGTGGGATAATCCTGACAGGTCCCCACCAAGTAAGAAACACTTTAAACTTAGAAATATATTCATAAAATTTGTAAGAGAAAGTGCGAAACTCCTCCGAACTCTCTGTGAATCAGTGCGACTCAGTAGAAAAGCAGATCGAAAAGTCGAGAAAAGAAAGATTGGATACAATCGAAAAATTTAAAATTAACACAGAGAAGTTCAAAAAGAGCTTAAAGGAGTTTGGAGAATTTTCGCACTCTCTCGGGGTAGATATCATCCAAAATAATAGTGCTAGGTTAAGAGAAAGTGCCATCGAAGACAGTGTCAGTGATTCCACCGCGAGTGAATTCCTTTTAAATTGGCTGGGCGACTCAATTCTGGAGACCAGCTCCCCAAAGGTGCCAAAGTCTAAAATCTCCAATCCAAAGATGGTAGATTACGCGAAAATCGCCAAGCTGACTGCTCAGCTGGTTCCACTATTCTCAGGAGAACAGCACCCAAAATTGAGCCTTGAGCTCCTAACATTCCCAGGATTCTGCAGGCAGGTAATTCAGTGCATTTCGGTGGAGGAACTATCAGCATTTTTACAAATCTTCCCCACAAGACTTCGAGGCGAAGCCTATCAGCTTTTCGCATCAAATATGCCCACTACTTTCAAAGAACTAGAAGAATGGCTAAATCGCACATACCTGCCTAGAGGAACTTACCAGGAACTGGTAAACAAGTTAATTACAACAAGGCAGTTTCCCTTAGAAAACCTCACAGCCTTCACGGCACGAGTGAAACAGATTCTGGCACTCTGTAATGAAGCAGCAGAATCCAAATACGGAGCCACAGCAGCACCAGCTGTTAAAACGCAGCTGGAAGATTTCGCAAAGAATGTATTAAAGACTGGCGTAAATAACCCGTATATGTGCCAATATCTTCTGACCCTGACAGACGGCACTGTGAATGAACTCGTACAAAGAGCACTTGACATGGAACGTCTCCAGCAAAGTGCTCTATTCCTGCAACCTTCAGGGCAATTTCAACAAAATGTGATACAGAGTACTATACCCCATTCAATAAGCGCAACAACACCAAATACCGCACAATTTATCCAAATTAATTCATCAGCAAACCACAGCGTATTTAATCCAGCCATAATGCCATTCGCTCAAGTTCCTCAGACCCTGTCAAACACAAATAGTCACGTTCAGCAGCCGCATTTCACACAGGCAAACACATCACCATACATCAAACAGGAGCCAAGATCTCCTAATAAAAATTATAATGCAAACAATAAAAATAACTATTTGAATAAAATGGCTTGTAGTTATTGCATTCTAAGAGGCCACACATATGCTGATTGCCTCAAAAGGAAAAATATGCCCTATTGTGTGAAGAGCTCAAGGAATGTGAAAAAAGCTGTCTGGGTGAACAAGAGACCGACGAAATCAGGCAGCAATTGGTTACATTTAAGGAACCAATCTGCATACCTGCGCGCTCTCAAATTGTTGCCCCAGTCCCGTTACAAACTCAAGAAGAAATGCTCTGTTTATCCCAAGAGATAAGCGATGGAGCCTTCTTGGCTAACAGTTTACTGACATCTGGATAAGAATTAGAGCTGGTTAGTATTCTCAACGCGAACAGGCATCAAGTAGTCATACATAGCTTAAAGTTACAGCTATTTCCAATAAACGACTACACAATAGTCCCATTAACACACACAAAAGACCACAACCATATGCTCATTCCCATACCAAAAATAAAGGCAATATCAAACAACACAAGAGACGGAACTGAGTGTCTAAAGCCTGTCAAAAAGGTGCATATAAGCTCTTCCGTCCAAAATACCGAGGCATAAATCATTATTAAACAAACAACGGCCATATAAGAACGGTAGCGAGTCGCTAAAGCCTATACTAAAGGTGCATATTACTCCACCGTCACACAGCACAAACAATTCTACATGGTCAAAAAGCAATACTCTGCGAAGAGCATAACGATATCTTTTTCCTCAAAGGTGACAAACTCACCTATACAAATGCAATAACGCATAATATTCCATTGGTGCAAGATCAAGCACCAATCAATCAAAAAATGTACCGATTACCTGAAATACAGCGGAAAGTAATTAATGCGCAGCTAAAACAAATGCTAGACAGCGGGATAGTCCAGTCTAGTAAAAGCCCTTGGAATTCACCTCTACTAGTTGTCCCCAAGAAAGCGGGACCGGACGGTGAAAAAAGGTGGCGCGTCGTTGTCGACTTTCGTAAATTAAACGAAAAGATAATTGGAGACGCATTCCCGCTACCCCGAATCGAGGTTATTCTCGACCAACTAGGTCACGCAAGGTATTTCACCACACTCGGTTTGGCCAACGGCTATCACCAAGTTCTTGTCGACAAAACAGATCGACATAAAACTGCTTTCAGCACAAGCTATGGACAGTACGAGTTCAAGCGTATGCCATTCGGGCTCAAAGGAGCCCCCGCCACATTTCAACGCTTAATGAATTTCGTCTTAACAGGCCTATAGGCCTATAAATTTAAATGTCCACAACGAAAAGTTGAGGAAAGTCTTCAATAAGTTGAGAGAGAACAACTTAAAATTACAACCAGAGAAGTGCCAGTTTCTACGAAGAGAAGTTGTTTACCTAGGACATAAATATTCAAGCGAAGGAGCCCTACCGGACCCAAGTAAGACGGCCTGCGTCGAAACACATCCTGTTCCAAGAACAGTAAGGCAAGTTCAGTCATTTTTAGGACTTGCCAATTACTACAGGAAATTCATTCCAGACTTCTCGAAAATTGTACGTCCAATCACAAAATTTCTCCACCACTTTTGATTTACCCCGATTTTTCAAAATCTTTTAATCTTACTACAGACGCAAGTAACGAGGCTCTAGGAGCTGTTCTTTCTCAAGGAAAAGTCGGAAAGGACCAGCCCATTGCCTATGCAAGCCGCACATTAAACAAAGCCGAAAGAAATTACTCTACTATAGAGAAAGAGTTATTGGCTATTGTCTGGGCTACCAAGAAATTCAGGTGCTATCTTCAAGGCCGGAAATTCACGGTCTATACTGGCCATAAACCTCTCAAAGGTGTCTTCAATGTGAAAGACCCTACTTCCCGTTTGGTGAGATTTCACCACAAATTCTCTGAATTCGATTACAACATCGAACACAAACCGGGAAGTAAAACACTAATGCAGATGCACTAAGTCGCATCCCTCAAGCATTAAAAGAAGACAGTTTAGGCAATACCTTAACGGTAAAAGCCCTAGTCCACCACACGATGGACTCAGATGTGGAGGAAGACAATTCCACAAATAATAAGAAAAAGAAGAAATCCGCTTATTGTTTCGTCGTGACTCGAGCTCAGAAGCAAAAGGCTCAAGAGACAATAAATAGCTCCAGATTGGAGACAGAAGTGCACACGAAAGCGGACCAAAACGAAATTCAACTCACGGAGGCGGGAACACAAAACCCAACAACGCTTGACCCGCATGTAAGTACTGGTAAGACACCCGAAGTTATTACGAGCCCCACGGAGATTCAAACAATCCTAAAAGATTATCACGATTCTCCATTCGGTGGCCATCAAGGCGTCATAAAAACTTACAAACCCATAAGACGCAAGTATTGGTGGAGACACATGCTTAGCAACATCAAAAAATACATTAAAAAATGCCCAAAGTGCCAGACGATGAAAGCATCTCCACAATATAAAATGCCAATGGTTATCACGGACATCGCAGAACAACCGTTCGACAAAGTTTACCTCGATATTGTAGGTCCATTAGAAGAGACCACATGAGGTAATAAGTACATCTTGACTTTTCAGGATAATTTAACAAAATTTGTCGACTGGTATGCAATATCTAATGCAGAAGCAGTTACAGTAGCGCAGGTTTTCTTTGATGAAATCGTTACGCGCTATCGCATACCCAAAAGAATACTCACCGATCAGGAAAAAAAATTCCTGAGTGAATTATTCAAAAGGATATGTAAGCTTCTAAAGGTAAAGAAGTTACAGACTTTAGCATACCACCCACAGTCTAATGGAGCACTAGAGCATGCACATAGACCCCTGATAGAATACCTGCGAACAATCGTAGACGAAAATCCCAAAACATGGGACCAATACCTACGAACCGCTGCATTCGTGTACAACAACAGTGTACACGAGGGTACTAAACTTACCCCAATGGACTGCCTATACGGCTTCACAGCGGATGTCCCATCAAATTTAAAACGGGATCCCGAACCCGTTTACAATCATAAGAGCTATTATCATATACTGAAGTATAAGCTCCAAAAATCCTACGCCACGGCACGAAAGAACTTACTGGCAAGTAAACAGCGCTCAAAGGGGTACTACGATAAGACAGTACGGCCCCTAACTTTCCACGTAGGAGACAAGGTCCTCATCAAGAATGAAAGCACAAAACATAAGCTTTCTCAAATGTGGGTAGGACCTTATCAGGTAATCGCAATGCCAAGTGATGTCAATACCACCATCAAAATTGTTAAACGAATAGTAACGGTACATAATAATCGTTTAAAACCATATTTCGAGTAAGAGCATGTTGAACAAAAATGAGCTAGGTTGGCTTGAAATTCCTACTTCAGTGTCCATTAAACCTCATTTCAATACCGCCTCAGAAACATTTGCTCCACTGCCCAGTTAAAAACGGCACCATGCAAGTACAAATATACTTAAAGAATTGTTTTCTTCCTACCCTATGTAATGACCCAGCTAAATGACTCGGGTATACTTTTCGAGGACCTGGGAAATCTCATGGTATATCATGACACCTGGAATGTCCTCACCGAGATAGATATGGATGAATTAGATGCCCAGATAAAGCTAGCAGAATATGCAGAGCACTTGGTGCATAAACTCTGCATAAATATAACAAACCCAGAAGACCTGTGTAACGTGCAGCAACTACACATACACGCTATAATAGATAGCGTACGAAAGCGCACGGAAACTATAAAGGAACTAGTTAGCACCAGGAAAACGCATACATAGCCAATAGCGCAAAAACTCAGGAATTTCTCTTATTAAAAGGCGAGGACATGAAAATTTTCAAGAAAATTACAAGTAATTTGGAAAAAAACACGTATGTAGGCCGGCTGACCACGCCTATAATCAAAGCGGCAACATCCAACGAATGTGCCATTAAATTATTGTATAATCCTTTAAATGAAGTGCCCAAATGCAGGACCAGAGTACAAGCTCCCCAAAAGGACATGTTGATTAAATTAAACAAGCCAAATGCGTGGCTATTTTAATTTATCACCCCCACGGTGCTACACATCACATGTCCAGATCACTTTGTGATCTCGAAACTGGAAGGCAAGGGATACTTGAGATAACGCAACTATGTCAAGTGCAAATAGTGACAAAATGCTTAAATATGAAGGTCAGAGTAAATATCCACTAAAAATTATTCAGCCGAATCAGTTTCCTGAGCTAAACCATTCTCTACTCAAAGTAAACCTGACTGAAATTTTACAGGAAACTCAAAACCACAGTCTGGGGAAAATCGAGATTTTAACGGGAGACGATATCCATAAATCAGTTTATACTGACACCCATTCGTTGGAAGATATCCAACACAAATTAGACCAATACAGTAATAAATAAGGTATCGAGCGAGTATCCCATATCCTGTTCACCACCTCTGTATCATTTACGAGCCTACTTGTTCTGGCCATAATGATTGTGGTGGCAGTAAAATATCTTAACCCTGTTGTCATCAAGATGAGACAACAGAGAAATCAACCACAAGGTAACCCGGAAATTTCATTAGAAGAACGAACTCCTGCTCCCCAACCCAGTTTAAGGCGAACTAGAAGCCTCGCTAAAGCCAAATCAGTT
This sequence comes from Dioctria linearis, assembly GCA_963930735.1. NCBI lineage: Eukaryota > Metazoa > Arthropoda > Insecta > Diptera > Asilidae > Dioctria > Dioctria linearis. The sequence continues at coordinate 225,298,477 of OZ005742.1, forward strand.
CAAATAGTTTAAAATTGCGAGACTGACACTGTCAACATGGGTCACTTGATCGAAGTAAAATTTATAAACAAAAGTAAACCTGGTCACATGTACAAAACATATGAATAACTAACAAAACAATTTGTAGTAGACAGAGTGTCAGAGGAAAAAATGTATTTCAATTACATAACAAAATAAGTTAAAATAAATAACTGCATGTAAAGAAAAATAGAATAGAAATAAAATTAAATTTAAAAGAGAACATAAAGGAATATAAATAGATATAGCAGTAGATAAAAATGACCAAAGTAGGTATGTAATATATATGTATATATAAAAGAAAATAAGATATATAGTAATTATCGTGCGTAAAAGATACGAAACAGTGTAATTACTTGAACAGTAGAGGTAGCAAAAACAAAAAGTAAGCAAATCACTAAGGATAAAGTACCCAAAAATGCATGGAGTAAAAATAAAATTAAATGTATTAAATTCATAAATAGATAAAAATAAAAAATTAGAGAAAACATGCCTTTGCAAAAGGAAAGAACTAAATAACAAATTTGTTATGACCCAGATCTTAATTATTAAGTTAAAAATTAGTAGCATTTTAAAGGGTTATTATTCTTAAGTTTATTGAACCAGCGATCATAATTCACCACCGTGAGCAATGCCAATTTCCATTTTTTCGCTTTACATGAAGTTTTTACAATATTTACGCCAGGGGAATTACTGCTGGGTCAGCATTCTCACTGCGGTGAATTATTAATCGCTCAAGTCGATGAACCCTGTTTCTTACAGGTCAATTTGTGTATTGATTTGTTAATATTGATTACGCATGTTCAATTTTGTTATAAATATATTGATTGAAATAAATAATAATATCAGTTTTGTTATAATCGACAATCAGTGCGTTTCTATTAATTCAAGTCAGAACGGTCAGCTTTTCAACCATTCCCCATTATTTTGAGCATCGATACAAGCATCGATATTCAATTCTACAGCGGTCTAGATTGTGCATCTAGGCCTATACATCTCAGTTAAAGCAAAGAGCTTTAACTTAAACATTGGTGACCCCGACGTGATTCAAGTACATCACTTGAATCACATACATACATTCATTTTGGTTGAAACTGAGGCGCTTATTTCCGCCAGAAGGAAAACTTATCATCGCCTTTGAAGGAAGATTTCATTTGACTTCCCATCACAAAGTGAGATTACAAGTGAGATTGAGTGAAAATCTCATTAACACGAAAACTTCCATAACTTAACAAAATTATGGAAGCACTGTTCAAGGAACAAGATCTGAACGGAGATGAGATTGAAGCAATAATCTCAAATTATAAGAAAGACTCGGTCGACAGGAAAACCTTAACATATTATGAGGAACGACTTAGGCGTCTCGAAGAACGTTGGTCCTTGTTTGATGCTACAGACACCAAGATGCGAGCATTACAGAATGTACCCAGAGATCATGCCTACTTCACAAATGATTACTACAACGCCATCTTAACCATCTTCAACAAGTATAAAAACTATTTCACCAGCCAAATTAAATTATTCTACAAAGCCACCACTAAAGAGGTCATAGCTGGTACAAGTGACAACGCTCATAATCAAGATGCCACAGATCCAAAACCGCAAAGGTCTGATGACACCAATGCTCATGAAAAGCGTCGAAGAAGTACAGAGATTCAATCAAACCCACAACAGCAAATAATTCGAGCAATAAGACGACAAGGCGAAGTCATCAAGGCACTTCGTCGGCTCATTGCAGGAATGAAAATGGATGAGGATCAACAGAATAAAAATTATTGTGACCTGAAAATAAGCAGGTTAAATCAACATTGGTTGCAGATCGAAAATATAAACCAGAATATCTGGGAATTAGCCGAAGATCCAATTCAAATGGGTTACAATGTTGATCAGTACGTGCAATTCGAAGAAGAGGTACAAGATCAACTAGTTTATCTATCCGACAAACGGGATAAATTAACAACTTCTAGTACAACAATCAACAATAAAACCATGATGAAACTACCAAAAATAGTACTTCCAAAATTTGATGGAGACTATTTAAAATGGCGTCAGTTTTATGATCTGTTTAACCAAATGGTTCACAAACAATCAATGGCCGATTGCCAAAAAATGTGGTATCTTAAAACAAACTTGTCTGGGGAAGCTGAAAGGTTAATGCGCCATTTAACTTTGTCAGATGAAAATTACACCGCTGCTTGGGCCATGTTAAAGGATCTCTATGAGAACTCCAGATTGTTAGTCACAGCTCTACTCAACAAATTATTATCGCAACCAGTTATTGTGAACGAAAGTTCTATAGCAATTAAAACGCTCCATTATACAACGCAAGAATGTTTACTGGCTTTGAAGAATCTTAAGGTTTCCACCGCTGATTGGGATCCAATAATAATGCATCTGCTAATCAAGAAATTGGATCAAACCACACATCGTTTATACGAACAATCTCTAAGTCATCCACGAAATCTTCAATCTATGAAGAGCCTCTTATCATTTCTGGAGAATCGATTCCAATCTCTGGAAGCACTTGGAAGCAAGGCAAAAATTCCAGGAAACTACAACAATAAACAAGGCACAACAAAAATGAAACCACGCACTATTCTCATGTAAGGACTTTCTTCAACTGACACCATCAAACCGGCTAACTCTCGTCAAAGAACATAATTTGTGTATCAACTGTCTGAGACCGGGCCATTCATCACAGCAGTGCACGTTGAGAAGCTGTACAAAATGTACTAGAAAACACAACACTCTGTTACATATCGAGACATATTCAGCCTCATCTCAGTCACTTCCAAAAGTATTTCCACAATCACCAACGAAAGGGGAAGTTAACGACAGACCAACAACATTAACCGCACAAACAGCCACAGGACAACAAAATTACATTCTATTGAGTACCATTCTCGTGAATTTAGTTGACAGTAAAGGAATGAGCGTCGAATGCAGAGCAGTACTGGACTCCGGATCCCAGATTAACTTCATAACCGAAAGAATGATTAAAAAACTTGGCCTGACTGGTACTTCTCAACAGATGCAGATACAAGGCATTAGACAAACAAAACAGCATACACAACGATGAGTAAATATGCTCTTACAGTCAAAATTGAATGGGTTTGCTACTAGGGTAGAGGCCTTCGTTCTGCCACAAATCATAGCACGTCAACCTACTCAAGAAATAAGTACAGATTCCTGGGCGATACCAAAAAATATAAAATTAGCCGATCCCAACTTTAACAATCCATCTCGTGTAGACGTACTGCTGGGAGCAGAATTCTACCATGACCTGCTATGTATAGGCCAAATAAAGTTGGGCGAAAACTTACCAACCCTCCAGAATACTGTATTTGGCTGGATAGTAGCTAGAAGGGTCGGCGGAAGACACTAGGACAAGGCCACCTGTGGGGTTTGCAGTGAAGATGAAACGTTTGACATAGAAAGGTTTTGGAGACTTGAGGAAGTTGACACTACGTCTCAAACACTTTCACCAGAGCAAGCACGATGTGAGAATCATTTCAACCAAACTGTGAAAAAAGACCCTACGGGACGATTCATAGTGCGCCTACCATTTAATCAAGCCACTGACAAGCTAGGGGAGTCCAAGGATATCGCTCTACGAAGATTCCTGTCGCTAGAACGAAGACTTGACAGACACAATGATGTTAAATCACAATACGTGGAATTCATGAATGAATATATCAAGCTCGGCCACATGCAAGAAATTGACGAAAGGACTATTCAACATCCATACTACTTTCTTCCTCATCATAGCGTTATCAAATCCGACAGCTTAACGACCAAACTAAGGGTTGTCTTTGATGCATCTGCCAAAACTTCCACGAACGTATCGCTGAATGATGTCTTAGCAACAGGACCGACTATACAGGACGAACTCTTTTCAATCTTGCTGCGATTCAGATTGTCCAAATTCGACTTCACAGCTGAAATCCAGAAGATGTACCGCCAGGTCCTACTCAATGAAGAAGATCGTCGATTTCAGTTAATCATATGGAGAAGTGATTCGAATGCCCCACTGAAATTCTATCAGTTGAACACAGTGACCTATGGAACAACAACAGCTCCATTCCTAGCCACAAAATGTCTAAAAAGGTTGGCACAGGAAGATGGCAAGGATTATCCTACAGCTTCGGAGGTAATTCAACGCCATTTCTACGTAGATGATGTCATGACGGGGTCCAATTGTCTAGCCACAGCTATTGACACTCAAAGACAACTGATTGCTTTACTCCAGAAAGGCAGATTCAAGCTTCGAAAGTGGTGTGCTAACCATCCACGCTTACTTCAAAACATTTCACGAGAAGATACTGCTATTCAATTGGACTTCAATGATGAAGTTGAAGAGCATATCAAAACCCTGGGCTTAACATGGATACCAAAAATGATGTCTTCTGCATTAAAACCAATTGGACTAAAACAGATCGAGTGACCAAAAGACTCATATCATCGGACATAGTCACTTGTTCGACCCGTTCGGAATCATGGGGCCAGTTGTCGTTACCGCCAAAATGTTCCTTCAACAATTATGGAATCTTAAACTTGACTGGGATGCAGCAGTCCCATCAGAGCTTCATACAAGATGGATCAGATTTCGTGAAGGGCTGCAATTATTGAATGACATAAAAATCCCAAGACACGTGTTCAGCCAAGAATGCCCAAGATCCACACAAATACATGCCTTTGCAGATGCTTCTGAAAGGGCATACGGAGGAGCCGTTTATATCCGTTCTGTCAATAGTCATAACCGTATCGTAGTGAGGTTACTCTGCGCTAAGTCAAGAGTAGCTCCAACTAAGCAATTGACACTACCTAGACTTGAATTATGTGCCGCGAAGCTTACTGCTGAGCTTACCAAGCGCGCAATGCAAGATCTCAAAATGGAAGATGCCGTCACGTTCTACTGGACAGATTCGGAGATAGTTCTCGCCTGGATAAACTCTAGATCGTCGTCATTTCAAACATTCGTCGCCAATCGAATTGCTTCTATACACGAACTGTCATCACCCCAACAATGGAGGCATGTAAATTCAAAGGAAAATCCTGCCGATAACCTATCCCGTGGTATTGCTCCAGAAAGATTAGAAGGCTGCAATCTCTGGTTTTATGGACCTCCCTTCCTACACGGTGAAGAATCAATATGGCCAAAACCATATAAAACAGACTCAGAATGTGAGCTTGAAAGGAAACGCACTGCAATCCCAGTAACAATCGAAAACATCATTCCACATTTCGTATATCATATAAATCACCAAAATTCCTTCAAAAAATTGCAACGGATCACGGCTTACGTTCTACGTTTCATAGATATCACCAGAAACAAAGACAAAACTAACCTAAATAAGAGCTGTGCATTGACAAGCCTAGAATTAGATAAGGGATTACTCACCATAATTAAGATCATGCAAGAGAAAAATTTCAAAGATGATCTATCTCAGCTGCAAAAATTAACGGAGCTAAATAAAACCAGCCCACTTATTAGCCTTGCTCCATTTTTAGACGATCAGGGGGTCATTCGAGTCGGAGGAAGATTAGAAGCATTATCTCTGTCATACGATGCCAAGCATCCCATGCTCCTGCCCTATATACATCCATTTACAAAACTTTTAATGACCGACATCCACAGGAATCATCGTCATGTCGGCCCACAAGCTCTCCTGGCAATAATCAGGCAACAGTTCTGGCCAATAAAAGGAAAAACTATCGCACGCTCTATAGTGCAAAACTGTGTCCGATGTTTTAGAAGCAATCCGAAAATGCGAACACAGTTAATTGGGAATCTTCCAGCTACCCGAATACAACCGGCACGACCCTTTACTAACTCAGGTGTGGATTTCTGTGGGCCAATATGGACGCATTTATTTTCATCTCAGAGGGAAGAAACCTCAAAAAATTTATGTAGCAGTGTTTTGCTGCTTTGCCACCAAAGCAGTGCATTTGGAAGTGGTGAGTGATCTAACAACGAACGCATTTATTGGTGCTCTGAAACGCTTCATGGGCAGAAGGGGGCACTGCCAGAAGTTATATTGCGATAATGCTACGAATTTTGTTGGCGCCAGAAACCAACTACAAGAACTACTGGATAGCATCTTCGCAGACATGGCGAGAGAAGAGATCGAAACAAGCGCAAGCGGAATTGACTTCCATTTCATACCTGCGCGAGCTCCCCATTTTGGAGGTCTATGGGAGGCAGCCGTTAAGTCAGCCAAGTACCTACTCCAACGCAGCTTAGCTTCAGCTTTACTTACGTATGAAGAGCTGGAAACGGTCATGATTGAAATAGAAGCAATACGCAATTCCAGACCAATTACATCCATGTCCTCTGATCCAAATGATTTCACGGCTTTGACCCCTGGACACTTCTTGATCAGTGAGCCCCTCACGGCCTCCATTGATCTCAGATGTGAAGAAACAAGAATAAGTCTTCTCAAACGATGGAAACTAGTGACTCACATTAAACAGGAGTTCTGGAGGCGATGGTCAAGAGAATATCTCAACCAACTGCAGCATCGTGTTAAGTGGAAGCAAAGCTGCCAAAATGTCCAACCAGGTACTATCGTGATCATACAGGAGGATAACTTGCCAGCACTCAAATGGCGCTAGGAAGAATTGTGAAAACATTCAAGGGCAATGATGGTTTTGTCCGAGTAGCCGACGTTCGAACGGCAAATAATACATTACGGCGACCAATACACAGGCTCGTTCCACTGCCTATAGAGGACGATAACGAAGATAGATCGGCTAGTCATGATGATCAGGACAGAGAAGGTCAAACTTCAAAACGACGAAACTCATCCCAATTAGCAGAAGCTTACGATAACTCTACATGCAGTAGCGGCGATGTTAAAAAAAAAAGACACGTCACACGTACGGTTTCGCACTAACAACACTTCTCTTAACCTGTATGATTCTACCCATTATCAGAGGACAGCCTATTGAAACATCCCCTTTCACACCACAATCTGGGTTATATTTTGAGAATATCGGCACGACTAACATAATATCAAATGAATGGAACCTTGTAGTCTATTATGAAATGGAGACATACTGGAACGATTTTCAAGCAATTATAAATAGCACCAAAACCCTAGATCACCTATGCACTCAGATAAACTTTCTCTTTGTGCTAAAAAGGACGACTTTGTGTGTCAAACTAGTTAACCAATTCAATCGTCTGCAAGAGGAAATTTCTACTGACAATGAACTCCTACACGCCAAAACTAAATCTACTAGAACCAAAAGAGGTGCTGTTATTATCATTGGCAATGTGGCAAATACCCTGTTCGGCGTACTGGACTCGGAGGAATATGCAGCAGAAATGTCTAACACTATTGATGACTTAAAGGAAAATGAAAACCGTCTCCTCACACTCCTAAAAAATCAGACGTCTTTGATAGACTCCACAATAAATATAATGAAAACTGATCAAGAAAGTGTTGACAGAAAGTTCCAAGAAATACATGATCACCTTGACCAGATAAACCTGCGCATAAATAATATCAGTGAAGGACTGTATCAGCAGAAAGCGATTTTCTTCATTAGCAATGGAACTGACTCTGATGACGTTAAACTTTCAAAAAACACAATCAGCAATAATAGACACTATCACCGACACCCACCATGGAAGGATTAAACACATGCTCCTTTCCCCAAGGCAATTAGCTCAAGAGCTTACTATCATCAAGGCCCATTTACCCACATCTCTTCAATTACCAGCATCCCAGGATTCTATACTACAGTTCTATCGCTTGATGACAATAGAGGGCCGAGTCGTTGAAAGTTATGTTATCTTTCGATTGAGACTACCTCTCGTAAACTTAGAGAAATTCGAATTATTCCGAGTCACTCCCATTCCAGCATTGATCAATGGAACACTTGTTGCAATTAACCCAGCATCAGAGTTTCTAGCAATTAATCTGCATCGAGATCAATATTACCCATTGACTAAGCAACAGCAATCATCGTGTCTACAAACTGATGAAACTATCTATTTATGCAAGCAGCTTCATCCAATCTATCGAAGAGGAGCAAATGTTAGCCTGTGCGAAATTGAACTGTTTCATCACAGGGAAATCTCACCTACATGCGATCTCAGAAGAACCAACAGTGACCCAGTATGGATACAGTTATTCCACACAAATCAATGGATCTACGCTTTCAAGGAGAATACTACAATCAACGTCGTATGTGGAAATGATGTATCTCAAATGTCAATCGAAGGTTCCGGTCTCTTGAAACTTCAAGCAAACTGTGTTATCAGCCAAGAATTCTTGATGATCCAAGGGCATCATGTATATCCAACTACCAGGAAATTGTCCTACACACGTGTCGGAAGCATTCCCAAACCCATAAGCCTCGATCACCTTCCAATGATACAATACAATGCCATAGCGTATCACGCTAAATTAGCAGAATTGAGAGCCCTTCAGAAGCAAGTTCAAATGCAGGATATAAGAGAACTCCCAAATAAATTTCACGCACACCACGTCCATCACTATACGGTAGGATATCTAACACTGTCCCTGGCAATCATTACTACAATTTTTGGAATCCTTTGGAGATGCAAAACAATTAAATCATGCTGCAATACATCTAAGCCACCTAAACCCAGCCCGAGATGAGTTACAACCCCGGACTTCAGGGTAAACATTGACAGTTGAACAAGGTATGTTCAACGCGGGGGAGTATGTTATGACCCAGATCTTAATATTAAGTTAAAAATTAAACTAGTATTACTAATTCAAGATATTCAAATTCAGTTTAATCATGATAAACCAAGAATTTCATTTAGTCTAGCGTAAGCATTTTAAAGGGTTATTATTCTTAAGTTTATTGAACCAGCAATCATAATTCACCACCGTGAGCAATGCCAATTTCCATTTTTTCGCTTTACATGAAGTTTTTACAATATTTACGCCAGGGGAATTACTGCTGGGTCACTAATTCACTGCGGTGAATTATTAATCGCTCAAGTCGATGAACCCTGTTTTTTATAGGTCAATTTGTGTATTGATTTGTTAATATTGATTACGCATGTTCAATTTTGCTATAAATATATTGAATGAAATAAATAATAATATCAGTTTTGTTATAATCGACAATCAGTGCGTTTCTTAATTCTAGTCAGAACGGTCAGCTTTTCAACCATTCCCCATTATTTTGAGCATCGATACAAGCATCGATATTCAATTCTACAGCGGTCTAGATTGTGCATCTAGGCCTATACATCTCAGTTAAAACAAAGGAGCTTTAATTTAAACAAAATTAATAAGTAAAAATAAAAACGAAGAAGTTTACTAGGTTACAAATAGTAACAAAAATAACAAAGAAATAATAATAATAACTAGTATTAGAGTAACAATACTAACTTAAAAAATAAGTGCATAACTACTACCGCTCAAATATAACGAAACTAACACTAGAATAGGACATAAGATAATTAGTTCCTAGGCTAAACATAAAAGAAAAAAAAATTGAAAACAACCAAAATTTTATAAGATCACAACCGGAATATAAGGCATAACCGAGCCCGCGCCAAGCCTGGTTAGTACCTCAATATATAGTACCTACATAGTACCCAGAAAAACCAGCTTCTTTTTACATCTCTCTGACCCCACAGGTACATTTTAATTGTCTTTTCAAAAGGCAAGGTGAGAAGATAATGACAAAAAAAAACCCAAAGCAAAGAGAGCAGAAAAGGGGGGATAGAGGCGAGAACAGAGCAACATTTTTGGTACATTCGACAATTATTAGTTTTTATTATTCATTTTGATTTTTTTTTAGAAATACACAATTTTTTTTTGACAATAGGAAAAAAGAAGGAGAGACAGGATAGATTGACGCGAAATATAAAAAAAAAGATATGGTGGAGTGGCCTCGCACTTAAACCTCGTCCTGGTCGGCGGCATTTTCCCGAGCAGCGACAGCAAGCGTAGCCCGGTTGGCCCTGGTCAGCGGCAGCTTCAGGGGGGGAGTGGCCGTAAGGTGTCGCACAATAGCGGTTAACGCCGGGCTGAATATGGTATGGCAACAGGCACATAATCCATACTCTCCAATGATGTCGAGAGTCCCTCCTGAAAACAAGATAATAACTAAAAGAAGAAAAAAATGAATATCTTAAGAGCGGACAGTAGCCCTTACCTGCAGCAACCCAAGCTTGCGCCCGATGCGGGTATAAAGGTATCATTACCCAATGATGTGCCCCAGTCACAGCCGGGGCGCTCCAGGCGGTGAAAGGGCGATGTCGCCGCCTCAAAAGCATCAGGCGAATGGGACCGCACCACGAAGGGTTCACATGCGCAATGATGATGCCATACACCATAGAGGTGATCCCGGAAGGGCTATAGTATGGCGGTTGGTGCTCCACCATTATGATAATCAACATCCCTCCTGCCTTTCCGATGATAGATATACAAAAAACAAAAATATTAAAAACAACTTCGCGAAGTGTCCACGGGTAAAGCTCACACTCGAATGCGACAGATTCTTTCGAACAGAACACCGAAATAAATAACCGCAACAAAGTAACCAGCATCCAAAGTAAATCAACATCCAAACAAAAACAAAATGTAATCTAAAATCCTAGATAAGGAATCCCAAAACAATAAAAATATTCAAGGGAACGAACCCTTTCCCCCGAGAGTTATTCCTCTCCAAAGAATAACTTTCTTTTTTGCGAGGGGAAGGATTGTTATATATTGTTGCGAGCGTGGCCTTTGGTTCGTTATTTAAAACACAATATTAAATAATTAATATACAAGTTCTTTATTTCACTATAATCATATAAAATTCACAAACATTCCGTGCGCAAATAGTACGGATTTCCAGGTAAACTCGTCAAAAATGACAAGGAAAACGACCGGAATTCCGTTCGAATTGCTTATTGGGAAGACTCTTTTTCTGGCGAGGACAACTGTTATATTTATACCCTAGAAACTCTCCGGATCATTCTGGAGTGTTCTATTCCAAAAGCTTCTTGACTATTCTACTTGTTCTATTCCTGAACTTTCCTGTAGATTTCATAATCGTAACTTTAAGCTTCTAGTTTGACTGAGACGGAGAGTCATTACATGAAGTGTCAGTGAGACAGATAGTGACGCTTTCAAGTTACAGATTCTAACTTTTTGTTGAATTTATGACAAATTTTCTTTAAGTTTAAAATTAAACACCAATTATTTGGATGCTAAGATTTATTATTTATAAAAGATGTTCAAACTGCCTTCCTTCAGCTGCAATGCAAGTTCGACATCTTTTTAAAAAGGATCGGGTTATCAGACGGGCAAATCTTCCATTGATGACAAATTCAACTGCTTCCGTAATTCTGGAGCTCATGTTTTTGTAAAATTCGGTGGGCTATACTTTTAGGCACTCCTGTGCTTTCCTGGGTCTTCTTCAACTGCTTGAAGTACTACGTCCTCGTAAGGTAAGGAACTCTTTCTTCACCATGTACTTGGTTTGGAAGTCGGCCCTCTGTGGAGAGGGTGTGATCGTCACTATCTTGCTCACTCACACTTCATGTAATGACTCTCCGTCTCACTCAAACTAAAATCTGAAAGTTACGGTCTTACGGCAAGCTTTGTGCACACTAGAATCATTTTTAGTAGGTGAAAAGAAATTTTTCGAAACTGGATTTCTTGAAGAAATTTTTTTTTTGCCGTAATCTAAGAAATATTGTAGCAAGTGTTATACCATTTTAGAAACCTTATTAAATGCGTCAACTTTTAAAGTTACTTGCCAAACTGGCGTATTACATTTTTTTTTCATTACAGTCAGTTAAAGTTGGGTGAAATATGAATTTTCTATTCTTGGTTCGGCAAAATGCGACATTTTCTTCCAAGCTGGAACAGTAGGCTTAGAATTTAAAGCAGCAGGTTACATAAGCACTATTCGGGATTACATAAGAAAAATAAAATTGAAAGATATGTAGCAACAGGAGCTAAAAAACCATCACAAGGTGTACATTTTCTCGAAAACAAAAGAAATGTCTATAATTTGAAAAATACATGACTTAGATTTTTTTATAATTTTCTGGTAACTGTTATGATTTGGTCTATCATCCGATCACCCGATCACCCTGTATATACAGAGAATCGACAAAGCAAGCCACTAAAAGCAGGTATCTTAGTATTAAGATTTAAGATAAAACAAAAAGGGGAAAACGAATATTTGCCCAGAAAAGGGAAAGCCTCCTCAAAGATGGCGTGCCGACGAAGTCGTATAGCGGCTAGAAATTCCTGTGTGGGCGGTGGAAATTGATATAAAAAAATAAAAATAAAACTAATGTGACAATCATTGCATGTTCCTGCACGGGTTTGGCAATATTATAAAGACTACGAGGAACGTGCTCCTTCAGTATACTCTGCGGAGTATGGTGTTTAGTCCACCACACTGTGGCGTGTCAACAAGTATAGATGGCCTGTGTATTAGGGTCATATTTCCATCACGATTCAATTTGACGGTTGCGGAAATTTGCTAAGAACCGCGCCTGTACATACACCATAGTAGGAAGTAGGTCAAAGAAGTATTGTCAACTACGCTCAAACGCAATCTTTACGAAATTCGGCAGTTAATGAAGGTACCACTGCATAAGGCAAATGAAAGTAGTAGTCCTGTTGACAACTCACGAGAAAAGTGATGAGATTCATATCCCGACAAGCCATAAAGACGTTTTTACCAAGGTCTGGTGAACCTACCATAAGTGTTCTCGATGTTTCCAAGAGACTTGAAAAGTCAGTCATATTAGCGACGAATATTTAAGAGAAGCACCATTTGTAGATCGTAGTTTTCCTAAATCCTTATTAATAGTTTTTGTCGATGAACTAATGGCAAGTTAATTAATGAAGGCAATCACTATATTATATATCAAATTTTTTTGTTAATTTCTGAAAGGAATTATAAATTTATTATATTATATACCTATATCCTTTTCTGCAAGGTCGATTACATTATACTGTACAATTATATATATTTAAATACAATATTATATATTTATATTTTGCTAAATTAACCGTCATTGATGAACACATATTAGCTATACATACTTCTCTATGTATTAGTAATAGTTTTAGAAATTTCTCACGAACATGAAATGTTGTAGATTTCTGTAAAGAAAGCTCCGCGTGGACTCTTCGGGTTATATTGGTATTTTTTTGATTTATTTGCAGAAGTTGATCTCCAGGAGGCCTTCATGGAGGAAAAGTTTCACAGAGGTAATTAACAATAACCCGGTTAGGAATTTTCCCGCGCTGTGTTTTTATTAGAATAATTATGTCTATTTGTTCGAGTAGGTATTTTTCTTGGATTTTGTGAATTATAAAGTTTTAATAGAAAACCGGCACGCTACGGGGGGTGAAATTAAGCTTAGTATTAAACTCATGTATAGTCTAAAGTTATGAAATGTCTGGAACATTCGATGACAGCGCTCTTATATAAATAACCATCTTGTTGCATATCCCGTGATGAGGCAATAGTTTTTTTTACCTCCCTCACTCTCCTGGAGCCCTCTAACATGAAGGTTGTATAGGTCCGCTACTTCTCTCTCATTTCAGGTCAACATAGGGACAGTGGGAAAAAAAATCTGCCCTCAGTGTCGTTGGGAGGATGGGGCACGCAGCAGAAGGCAGTTCATCTGCGCCTTCAATAAGGTAAGGGTAAGCGGTGTAAAGGCCCCTTCAGGGCTGGAGTGTGTGCTACGGTTTTTTTTATGTCAGGCACGATGATTTTTTTTGATTATGGCAGGTGGCAGCGGCAGGATTTTGGTTAACCCCCCCCCCCCCCCCACCTATAACTCTCCCGCAATAGCCGAGGTGCTAGCGTGCCGCCCTGCAGTCAACGCTGCCCACCGAGTGATCTGTCAGCTCATGCTGACAGCTGGGACTTCACGTCCAAAAGAAATCACTCAACATCTCAACATATGTACCATAACAAGTGGAAGTCTACCACTCGAACTACCGAAAATTGCACCTGTAACACTCGCACCCTATTTAAAGTATAAGGTTATCTGTCGGAATGCCAGAAATCGCATGTATAAGATTCTCACCCTGTTATCGTAAAAGCGTATCTCTTGAACTTCCAAGAATCTTATCTGTAAAATTTGCACCCTGTTTAAAGAAGAAGGCTATCACTCGAACTTCCGAAAACTGCACCTGTAATATTCGCACCCTGCTTAAATTGGAAGGATATCACTCAAACTTCCAAAAGTTGTACCTGTAACATTACCCTGTTTAAAGCAGGCCTATTTTAGTTAGAATCTAATACTTTTCTTATCAATTAGTCTAAATGACAGTTTATTAATATCAAGACGTTTTTATGCCTGAGTTGATTTAAATAATCTGATGCTCCTATGAACGAACACAAATCCTTAGTTTTAGAAATTTCTTTTATTAATGAAACAATACATACTTTAATACAGCTGACTTGGTGCCACTTACATAAACAAAATTTATATCAATTTATGTTTCGATGATATGACTTGGAAGGAACCTTTATCATTAAATTGTATTCATTTGTTGTAATTTCTTTCAATATATCCTGACTATAGTTGTATTAGGAAATTAAATTTATTAATTCGGGATAATCTTAAGCGAACGTTTTCTTTGAAAAACCATAATGACGACTTTGCTCGTCCATGATCTGACGGGGCTCACCTTCAGGCATTAGTCATATTAACTTAAATATTAAGAATTAAATATCCAGATTACATATAATAGGTAAAGAGCAGTGGAAAGTACGCATCTAACGTTCAGATGCTGGACTTGTTTTCGGAGGCCAAGGAAGTCTTTCTTGTTCACCTAAATTTTAAGTTTAAAATTTGCTATCTTGGGTCGAAATGAATAGATAATTTCAGTCGATATAATATACCTGCAGCTCGAGGATTATTTTCTGCCATCTTAATCTTGTACGCACTGGTTTAGATTTCTCACCTTGATATCGATTATTAACTTGCTATATTTTCCCGGTGTCATATGCCACTCAGTCAGACTAGAAAAGTTTTGCTCTGTTTCTTATTTTTCAGAATGAATTTTTGTATTCTGTCCCAGCCAGGGTTTCTTCGCACATTTGGGTATAAATGGCAGCACAATCGCCGTGCGGCATAATGTCAGCACTGCTGCTAGCTGTCAGTGGCACAAGTCATACATACTGTTTCATGCAGCACCCTGCGACTATAGCAGGAGGTTAAAACCCAGTTGTGAAAAACAACTTTGCTGGCCTTCCCCATCCTGTTAGCCGGACTCGGGTTATACGTTGCCGCGCCATAGGTGCTGCACTCCACCAGAAAGTTAACAGCTCCTGGCAGCGCTCAAGCAATTATAGCGCCTATGACAGAGAGCTACTCGCCGCCTATCAGGGCATCAAATATTTCCGCTACCACTTGGTAGGAAGAACTTTCACTCTGTGCACATACTACAAACCGCTAACGTTTGCATTTAGGCAAAATCCAGAGAAAGCTTCTCCCAGACAATTGCGGCATTTAGATTTCGTGGGACAGTTTACAACTGACATCAGCCACATTTCTGGTAAAGATAACGTCGTCGCTGACACCCTGTCACGGTTAGATGAAATTTATCTTCCCAGTATTATACATTTTAAATCGATCGCGGACTCTGAGTTCCAGGATATGATTCACAATGCCCAATGTAAAGTTGAAAAATTTCTCATTTTCGGCACTTGTAAACAGTTGTACTGTGAAGTTTCTCCTATCGGAACCAGACCTTTCCATCCACTTAAATTTAGGAGGCAAATGAAATGGTCACATCCCGTTATTTTTGGCCGTCTATCAATACAGATGTAAACTCCTGGGCACGCTCTTGTTTAGTGCGTCAACAGAGTAAAGTTTCGAGACATGTCGAGACCACTCCAGGTTTCTTCCCAACGGCTTCACGCCGCTTTCAAGACTTACACGTCGACATCACCGGTCCTATGTCTCCATCTAAAGGTTTCAGATGCTACCTAACAATTATCGACAGATTCACCCGATGACTTTAGGCCACTCCCCTTGAAAGCATCAATGCTGAAACTGTACCAGACGCTCTCTGTCAGAACTGGGTATCACGTTTTGGAGTTCCAAGAGCAATTGTCATGGACCAAGGACCTCAATTCGAATCCATACTCTTTGATCAGCTTTCTCGAAGGTTGGCATAGGACTCTCAAGGCAACTATAATACCTTACAGGGATAAATCCTGGTGAAAGGTATTAGCTTGACGTTATTAGGCCTTAGAACAGCTTTCAGAGAAGAGTTTCAGGCCACCCCAGCAGAGCTAGTCTACGGTGAAGGCTTACCTCTGCCAGTGGATTTCCTTCAGAGCTCAGCAAGGATTCCGCAAAATGAGTTCATCATCTCTCTGAGAAACATTTTCGCGGACATTAGACCCATTCAGGCCTCGATAATTGCTCGCACGCATTTATACGAACAGACTCGGTTCGAGCTTCTCTCCGGCCTCCTTACGAGGGACCTTACGAAATTGTCGCCACCTAATGCTCGGACCTTTCGAAGTGTTAGATTTCTTCCGGACGAAAACACAATTTTGCGACAGCAAACTACCAGAGCTGGACAAACCACGTAACCTCAGCGTAAATACGGGTATCGCTAAACCAGTGATATCGCTGACGGGGGAGTGTTCTGGCTGCTTGGCGAAGCGTTGTGGTCTGCCACATCACAATTGTAGGGTTCGCGCTAAGTACAGCGAAAGCCACTTCGTGGACTAGAAAGGGTGTATGCACTGACATATATATAAATGGACTGCTTGATCTCCTGTTTCATGTGGCACCAATTTTAATTTCAGAAAGTATGCTCTCACTGTCAATGCTACCAACTGTCGTAAATTGGCGCTATATTTAAATTATTTGCGAATTTACTTATATGCATGTCTGTGGTATTTACCGAATTTACCACAAAAGTATTTGGGACTATTTGTATCGTTAAATTTTAATTATGAGCAGAAGAAAGTGCATTTTACAAGGATTTTTACAAGCAATTTCTCGTTCCAAATCGTTACAGTTCAGTGGGAAAGTATGCTATCACGGAAAGAGACAGGAATATGAAAGTGGTGCCATTTGCTTTCATGCATTTTTGGTTCAACAAGCAGTCCATTTATATACATGTCATTGGGTGCATGTAGTAGGCCTCGATTTTAATATAGAAAACTTAGAATATAGGGAGTACAGGAAGTGTTATAAGTCAAATTTTGTGTAGTCAAATTCTGGTTGTGTTAGTATCTGTTGCCCCTGTAGTGAACGCT
Source organism: Dioctria linearis (assembly GCA_963930735.1). Classification (NCBI taxonomy): domain Eukaryota; kingdom Metazoa; phylum Arthropoda; class Insecta; order Diptera; family Asilidae; genus Dioctria; species Dioctria linearis. The sequence continues at coordinate 225,315,745 of OZ005742.1, forward strand.
CAGTACAGCCGTGTAGTAATCAATATAGAGAGCGGGGCAACAAGATATATGGTTAAAAATATTACGTTTGCTCCCATGGAAAATGTTCTTATTCACTGTCACTACGCCATCATACTCAGGGAATTTCGCAGCTGTCACAAACGTAAACAAATCTCGATGGAGGAAGAATTTTTTCGATATTTCATCGCTTTTGTTATAAATTTTTAATTTAATTTAATATATCCAGGTGTGTAAAGTACACAAAATAATATTTTATAACTATACTTGCCTAAAAAATGATTTCCCACGTCGTTCTTTGGTGTTGTTGTGGCAATTTTTTACCGAACACTTCATTCTGAAATTACATGAACATCACTTAGAAATTTATCACTATAATTTGAACAGATAATTACTTACAATATGTGCTTTGTTTAGCACTATTTTTAAAACACTTTTCACAACTTTTTAATTACATTTAAATTATTGCAAATTTTTTTGCAAATTAAACAAACTTCGTTTGACAGCTAAACATAGAATTGTCTCTTTCTTGAATATAATGCAGAGCTACTTCATGATACTCTGAAAAATCCACGCTCATGCACACGAATTTTACAGGTATCAACACTTCCTGTTGTCTCTATATCCTAAGATAGAAAAATAAAAAATAAAGAAACGGATCCTTATGTCAGACAACCAGAGAGAATAATTCAGTTTACTAATAATTTGTTAGAAATTTGTAAGATATAAAAAATATATCTCTTCACCAAATAAGGACAATTAAAAAGAAGTCAACAATGCGTCGACTTTTTTCTAGGTCATTTCAGACTCCTAGAATCTACCACAAATTGAACGGGAACTTTGCTAACAACCAAGAGGCGGAACTCACATTCGGAGTTCAAATCAGTGGAGTACCAGGGATCCCACATCTGCTTGTCGACATTGGCCTGATTTGTCAAACTAGTCCCTGAACCACATTAATGTCTTCACACGGTGACCACAGACCTTAAGAAATTTTTAAAATAATTGGTCGCCACGTCAACTCTGGCTGTCATAGAGACACATTATAATTGAAGAATATTCTCGCTTAGTCTATTCAGATCCTATTCACGACTCCGTCTTGAGCTTATTGCTGTCATAAGAACAGACCAAACTGATACAAATACGATTGAATCCTGAATCTGTAGCGAAAGAGCGCGCCCATCGTCAGATCCACCTATATCCATGTCGCTATATACTGCCGCTAGGGGTCAGCCGTCTTGGGGTCGTTCTTGCCACCCACATCCCTTCGATGCTTGAAAAGCTGTGCGGAAACAAAAGAAAAAAGACGCTCATTCTCACTGGGACTTCAGACGGACAGAAAAAGAAAGATAAAACCCTTCACGTCGCATGGTGACTCCCAAGTAACCAAAATAGGTTTTAAGATAGTTTTTAAACGGTTATGCAACCAAGATTTTCCTTCTGCCAATCCAGAGTTTAACTATATCTGGATTAGGTTCAAACTTCACAAACACATCATATACTTCTGTTTCCTTTATCGCAGCCCAAATATGTCTGATGACGACACGGTATCCGTATTTGACAATATCTCCAACAATATTGATCATTTGCTTTCTGTCTCCCCCTCTTCCGAAATCGTCCTGGCAGGCGATTTTAATGTTCATAATATACCGTGGCTCAGACATTCTTCTACCACAAGTCCTGCGGGATGTTTCGTTGAACTCTGCTGTGAATCATTTAATTTACAACAGCTAGTGGATGCACCAACGCGAATTCCTGATGCAGCTGGAGATAAAGCTAATTTACTCGACTTGTTTCTAACATCTCATCCTGACAAATATTCCATCTCAGTCGGTTCCCCTCTTGGAAATTCAGACCATTGTTTAATCATGGCTCAATTTACCACCTCAAACATGTGCCGCCCTACCTCTCCATCAACAAGTAGGCTTCTTTGGCACTATAAGAATGCTGATTGGGAAAGTCTCAATAAGTATCTTAAAGAAATTGATTGGTCGATCTGTTTTGCTTCGAGGGATGTTGATGAATGCACATTAAAATTTAGTAACATACTAAATCTTGGCATGCGTGAATACATTCCGTATTCTTACAGCAGGTCTCAACAACAGCATGATCGCTCCTGGTTTAACGATAAGTGCAACCAAGCTATAAAAGCGAAAGAGTCTGCTTTCGCGCCTATCAATTGCATCCATGTCCGGAAATGAAACAAGTCTACAAGACAGCACGGAACACCTGCAAGTCCATTATCCAGAGAGAAAAATTTCTCTTTGACCAGAATATTAGACAAAGAATCTTGGCAAGCCGCAAAGGTAGCAAAGGTTTCTGGTCTCTGGTCAAAACCATCAGGAACAACTTCACCAGTTCCTCTATACCTTCACTACTTAATAATGGTGAAGTGATTGTTGACTCCCTGGATAAAGCTAATATTTTAGCTGCTAGATTCGCTTCAAATTCTTGTCTTCCACCCACTTCACAAACACCTGGTGTGCATCGCCCGTGTGAATGTGTACAAGAGCCAATACACGTTCGTACGAGAGATGTGTTCAGGGTCCTTAAGGGGATCAACGTCTCCAAAGCCGCAGGTCCTGATGGTTTTTCGCGCCTGTTAATTAAAAGCTGTGCCTGGCTAAACCTCTGCGCAAACTATTCTACTTGTCTTATTCGACAGGAAAATTCCCAACTGCTTGGAAACTAGCTCACGTTCAGCCTATTCCCAAAAAAGGAGAGGGTAGCGATCCCTCAAATTATCGACCAATTGCGATCACTTCGATTCTTTCAAAGGTTTTTGAATCTATCATTAACTCAAAATTAATGAAGTATCTAGAAACTAATCATCTCATCAACGATCGCCAATATGGCTTCCGAGCTGGACGCTCATCTGGAGACTTGCTGACCTTTCTGACGGAGCGTTGGAACCGTAGTCTTCACAATTTTGGTGAGTCTAAAATCGTTGTCCTGGATATTTCAAAGGCCTTTGATAGAGTCTGGCATCCAGCCCTTTTAGCCAAACTTAAAGCACTTGGTCTCTCTCCTCCTCTTCTATTATGGATTGAAAGTTTCCTATCTAGTCGCCAAATACGTGTTGTATTAGAAGGCGTTACATCTGAACCGCATCCCATAAATGCCGGTGTGCCTCAAGGCTCTGTTATCTCTCCAACTCTCTTTTTAATTTTCATTAATGATCTGCTTTCCCTTACTTTCAATCCCATCCATAGTTTCGCAGATGACAGTACTCTTGATTTCGCTTACTCCTTTGACACTCTTGCGGACTCTAGGGGGAACGCCGCATGTTTTAAAAGAGATTGCATGACTAGATCATTGAATAACGATCTTAACAATATCCTCGCTTGGGGCAAAGCGAATCGCGTCGAATTCAATGCATCTAAGACCCAAAGCTGTCTCATCTCATTAAAACAAGATCATAACTTAACCACACCCGTTTCTTTTGATGGAGCATTAATTTCTGATTCACCGTCACTAAGCATTCTTGGCATTAATATTTCTAGTAAGTTAAACTGGACAGATCACATCTTCTCTGTTGCCAAAGAAGCATCGAAATGTCTTGGATTTCTGAAAAGGTGTAAGAAATATTTCAGCCCGTCAAATCTAGCGCTCCTCTACAAGTCCTACATTAGACCTAGAATGGAATACAACTCCCATATATGGGCCGGGGCTGGTCGCACAGCCTTAGCTTAATTAGATATTGTCCAAAAGAGAGCCTTCAAGCTCATTGGCGATTTGGCAATAACTTGTCATATCGACTCACTCGAGCACCGCCGCAATGTTGGATGCCTTTCGCTCCTTTATCGCTATATGCATGGCTAATGTTCTGATGAAATGTCTAGTCTAATCCCTTGTAGAATGATTCCTGCACGCAATACTCGCGCTGCAAACCGCGCACATCCCTTAACCCTTCAAATTACTTTCGGCCGTACAGTAAAATTCCGTGATGCTTTTTTATCCCGAACAGTGCGAATGTGGAACAGCTTACCATCTTCTGTTTTTCCCCCGGCATACAATCTGCGGAAGTTTAAGGGTGACATACATCGGCACCTCCGCCATTCTCCTCATATCCCCTAATCCTTTCCCTATCTCCTTCCTGCCATGCTGTGCTTTGCATCATAGGGTATCCCCTGAGCTTGGCTTAATAATATAAAAAAAAAGGTTGCAAACACCGTTTAGGTTTCAAATTAGTCTAAAAAACTTATTTTTATAGGTTGTAGAAACGTGCTTGCAAATAGATTTGGACGGTTTTAATTCAACTTCGGTAAAAATGAAATGGAATCGGAACTAGTTTGTAACTAATTGATTACAGGTTTTTGGAACGTTAAATTAAAACTGGAGTGTAAATGCAACCAGATAGGAACAGTTTCGTAACTAGTTGCTGAAAAGTGATTGGCACTTAAAATTGCAACCCTATTTAAGTTCTTCTAGGATTATAAAATAACATTTTGGTACATCTAATGACGATTCCTGCCATGGAGCCCACTGATCTGGAGGCTGAACTAAATATGTATGGTTGCTTATTTAAAGCAGTTTTTATAATCTGTAAATCTATTTTTTTTGAATTAACAACGATACATATAAACATGGATTGAAATAAACGCTGACTTGATAGCTAGAGCAATCAAGTCGGTACAAAGGCTTTAGAAATAAAAATAAAAAAAAATTATGCACTCATTTAATTTCCTTAAGTACGCTTTTTAGGATTTAGTAAATTTTATTTTAATTGATTTGAATAGTTGGAAATTAGTTACAAGAAGTACAACAAAGCAGTTAAAGATACATCTTCAATAAAACTATAAAAAAATCAACAATCAATTCTTTTGAAAATAAAGCCGTGCTAAATGTCCTTTGCTTGCCCGTCAAGTAAGTGTGCGTAAGTGTGTTTTTTCGGTTTAGGTTTGTTCACCACCAGAAACACTAACAAAAAAAAAATTAGTACTTTTCCCAATTATGTGTAAATAAATAAATACCTCTTGCGCTTTAATCGCATTTTCCAATGCTTTAAAAATTCTTTCATAAAAGTAGCATGATTATGTTCTGTATAATGTGGATGTGCTTTATCAACTACTCTAGAAATGAGCTAGTTTGTTTCGGTAAAAGATTTAAAATTTCCTTTTTGTGCCGTCCGGCCCCAAGAAAAGTTACGATGCAATTACTCGCGTAGTCTTCATATCAGATACGCCCCAAAACGTGAAAGTCTTCTGGCCTGAAATTGAATGACAAAATTATTAAAAATTTTCATAGGATAATGAAAAAGTATACGAACTTACTAAAGCATGTTTGTTTACCCATCAATGTAGAAAATCCTACAACAGTACAAAAATCCTTATTAGAAATACTCCACTTAATTTTCCCCTATGCTTTAAGTTTTACTTCACGATTAAAAAAATATAACTGCACTATTAAAGCGTCGCAGAATAAATGACTCAATACCGCTAGAATAGTTGCCATTCGGTGTTACTGTCAGCACATTGTAACCGTATTTTCCTGAAGAAGTTACGCATCAGTAACAAGACGAAAAATTCTCAACTGAGAGAGAATTTGAGAGGTGAGTACGGAATTCGCGAATTCTCCATTCCACTTGTTAATTCTCCGGTGTCTTGCAAGTGGAAAAGTAAGTGGAAAAATTGTATTTTCTGCTTTTGTTGCGTTTTATGAAGGTATCTAGGTATCTAGGAATTTCAAATTAACTTATGTATTCACTGCATATCCTGGCTATATTTAAAAAAAATAATTATGGAATTCCATGCAATACTTACAGAGGAACATGGATTTTTTGTCTCAAGGTACCCGCTAAAAATTATAAATCACGCGAAAATGATCAATTTGGTCGTCTTCCACTACAGATGAGATGATGTAAAATTTTTAATTATACACGGTAAAGCATGTGTGTAGGATGAAATCGCATCTAAATTTTGTCCCTTAATTAAATATGTAATTAATTTTTGAATCCGATAAACGGTTTTGGAGATAACTGTAAAAGAAGTGTATCAGTCCATTTTAAGGTGAAAAAACTGCCGTTTTTGGTACAAAAATTGACATATTTTCAACTCATCATTGCGAACAACTAGTAAGTTGTGGAAATTTACTTCCCATGACAAAAATGTTCACAAGGGAGTACTAATGGATGTGAAACAAAGAACGGAAGAAATATATGCAAAATATAGGAACTGGGTGTATATGACCCTAGTGTAAAAAAATCGTTTTTCGCGGTCAAAAGTCAGCTATCACGTTAAAACGATTAAAGACAAACTACAGCACTCGATTACCCTCTACTCCCTCTTTAATTTGGTACCAAACATGACGTAGTTTGGGCAGCCCCCTATGAGGGGTGGTACGATCCTCAACCCCCAAAACACCCTGCCCCAAAATTGTTCACCTATATTTTTGCACTCTAAACCCTTAATCTATAAAAAAAAATTCCAATAATCTACAGCCCTCCCACACAGAGTTAGGCGCCCGTGAATATTGCGATAGCAAAATTTACCGCCGAGGCTGCGCAAATCTGCAAATTACCGTTAATCGAAATAAAATATAGGCTATAATACCCATGCATACCTAATTACCAAATAAATAAAAAGATTACTGTTTTGGACTTTTTACCGGGTTAAACTTGATTTTGTTCAAGAAAGATTTTTTTGGGATTCCCCGGTATATAGCAAAAGCTAAAAATGTTCTAATTTGTTATTTCATCACACAACCCATTAATTTTTGGTGACAAGTTTCAAGTCTTGGTTTGACTCATCAACAGGTCCCGAATAGCGAAATTGAGTGATTTGAAATACAAATGAAAAAATGAAAAAAAGAAGAAAGAAATGAAAAGTTTGAGAAAAATAGAAAAAACAATTTTTTTATTTATTACAAAAATTTAAGAAGTTTTAAAGAAACAGATTCATTCGAAGCGAATCGAACCTGTATACGCCACGCAGTCAGAAAACCAAGCTGCACCGATGAGTGGAAGGTTTTCTGCTGACACGAAACGCTTCTTCTTCTTCCTTTTTTTCTTTATTTTCAGCCCTCTGCGTGGCGTATACAGGTTCGATTCGCTTCAAATGAATCTGTTTCTTTAAAACTTTTTAAATTTTTTTAATAAATAAAAATATTGTTTTTTCTATTTTTCTCAAACTTTTCATTTCTTTCTTCTTTTTTTCATTTTTTCATTTGTATTTCAAATCACCCAATCACATTTCCTAAACCTATCTTGTTCGCTCTGAGCTCCCATGTTTTTTTTATACCACATACATTCTCCTTCTTGTCTCCATTCTCTCGTTATCCCGGAAAAACTCGAGAAAACCTACCCTCCTACATCCCTCAAAAACTACCCCAACAAAAAAGAAATTTAAATTTATTTGGACAGTGGAAGGTAATAGGCAGATGTACCTCACATATGAAAAAAAGTCCAACCCTCTACAACAAAAACTGATACCCTTAATCGTCCCAGGCGATTCGCACTTTTTCACATTTCTTACGTTTTCCCTAATTCTCCAACCATGTTAGTGAATTGGGAATGGAGAATTAGGGAATTAAGAATTCTAAGAAAACGAAATTCTCATCTCCCAAATTCCCAAATTCTCCGTGTTACAGAATCCGGCCCCTGAAAGGTAATACAATTTAGACAGGACCAGTGATGCGACGTGCTGGAATAAAACAAAAAAAAAACAAAAGAGAGTAAACGCCGTACTAGTGTTTATCCACCCGGAGAACGTTCAACGCAAAGTGAGAGAGAGAGAAAGAGTGAACGTGGACTCCTGATGATGGATGAGTCCACACTTAACGTAGCTGGGGCCCAACGCCCCCATCCACTCTGGCTAGGACGTCACGGCCTGAAAGATTCTTAGCCCCATCATAACTTGTGTGTGTGTGTGCTGGGCTTCCCCGTTGCCTTCACGCTCCCGCTCGTATCCATTAGGCGGACATCGGATTCAGATGAGACCTTTCAAGGGAAAGGAAGGGAACACAAACAGTATGCCGGCTAAGAGAGCAGAAGATGGAACTCAACTCGATGACACGGTCGCCGCTCTGGGAGTAACTCATTCCAATCACCCTGCTTTTGGCATCACCTCAATGGGACACAATATGCGTTCGAAATTAAATCGGTGGATGACCTATAAAAAACAAAACAAAAGGAAAAAAAAGTGCTCAAAAAATACAAAATGAAGAAAACTCAAATACGCGTGGTGGCTTCTGCACTTCAGCTACAGAAAAGTGATTTTTCCTTTATTTTATCTTTTCTTGTCTTCTCACATTTTTTTTTTTCAAATGATCCTTAACCCTGCAACTCAGCCCTACTAAGCTAATACGTAAACCTAGATACCTATACATACTGAACTCCAAGTGTAATCGTTAAGGAAAATCTATGCATGATCGCAGAAATATGTATACAAATTCTAAATATTCATAAGAAACAAAAACAAACTTACGTAATATAGGAAATGAATTTACATAGAAACTTAGCTCACCAGTTACCTGAAGGTGGACTTCTACCAAGCGCCAAATTGATGTGGGGTAAGCTGCATGTCCTTAGGCTTCCCATATATTGGTTATATACTGGTATGTCTCCAGGCTCTTTGCTTGTCGTTTGTTCTGAACGTATTTTCTTCTTCCGCTCTCATACACATGCCACTTATCATTACAAAGAAGATGTGCACAGCCCTCGGGTAATTTAGTTGTTAAAATTTTCTTGAATGAGACGGATATGTTTTCCGTTTTATTGAATACTGGTGGCATCACAGGTAAATGCCCTAAAGTCAAACGTGTACTGACTGTGTCCAAAATAAACAAATATCATTTTTCCCTTATGGAATGAAAGCACTTAAGTTAATCGTGTGCTGATTTTAATTCAAGAATCGATATACGCAGAACTCAGGTAAGTTAACCCTTGAAAATTTCATATAAATACATTAATATAATTTTTCTCTTCTAGAATGAACGCACCAAAGTTAATCAGGTACTCATTAGAGTTCAAAGATCGGTATATGCAGCACTCAGGTAGGTGCAACTTTGAGCTTTCACGAATTTTCTTTTAACCCTTTTGGGAAACTTTCCCTTCTGAACTAATCAGTCAACTTTCAGGTAAGAATATCAAAAAAATAAACTTATTCGATCGACATGTCCGCGCGGCTGCGACTTTTCTTCACAATGTCCAAACGCAAACTAAAAGCATCGACTAGGGTTGCCACTTTGGTACATATTTCTTACTTTACTCATTTTTGGTACAAAAGTACAATTTAATCAAGATTGGTACATTTTCCGCTGGGCCCCTTCCCACAATCTTCTTTTATAATATTTTTCCATAGCAATGTAAATAAACATATAACAAATTTAAAATTTTGAACTGATCATTACATTCCTTGAGCAAACTCTTCTCAGTCACGTAACTTTTAAATTAAAGAAGAAGAATTGCAATATCTTATCTTCTCTTATATTTCCATTAGTTTTCTGCTAAGAGAAATTTTCTTTGGTGGCCGACAAAAGCTTTATAATTTCCGTTTCATACGTTTTAAGTTCTGTAAATACGATAATTCTTTAATTAACCTTTTAATGCTTTAAAGACTATTTGAAATAAGGTAGGTATTTTTTCTTGTGATGTTATTTTCTTATGCATATTTGTTGACTTTGGTAAATAATAAGGCTTACTCTATGTTAATATAGTACATATATTTTTGTTGAAAATCAATTCTTATATTTTTCAAAGCAAGTACTATTTTAACATTTAAATTTGTCAATTGAAGTGTATATTTGACATATAACTTCGGTACGTTATTGGTACATAACATGAAGACATTTTGGTACATACAATTCTATTCGAGTGGCAACCCTTCGTTGCTTCAGCCACCACCACCAGTAGGCGAGCATTTTTTTGCTTCCGTTCGATCGACTGCCCAGCGGTGCTGCTGTACGGGTGGGTGTGCGTATTATTTTTAGGCAAAATCGTTGCCACAGAATATCTGCTGTGAACTGTGAAGTCAAATTGCTTGCCTAATGCATTGGGTGATGTTTTACAGCTAGGCGAATTACCGTTTCGGAATGTAGGATTTAAACGAAGAATTATAATTTGTGCGGGTTCTGCGCAAATTAAAATTTTTCGTTCGAGAAAATATTATTTTCCATTCTTTTCTTTTCAGGGTTTCAGGGTTTTTGTTTTCTTTTAGGATTGAAAGATAATGATTTGTGCGCGTTCTGCATAAATTAAATCTTTCTTTTAGGGACTAATTCGATTTTCCTTTCAGGTGAGATGCTTTATGGGAAAGTAGCAGAGGGCTACTTTCCGAATTATGTATACGATTTTTGTCCCTTTTTAGGAACATTTACATCTTTATGGAAAAGTAGCAAAGGGCTACTTTTCAAAATATTATATATAAAAACTTTTCCCTCTTTTCAGGTATTAATGTCTTAAGGGGTTATAACTCCCAAAATTTGTGTTTTTTATTTGCTTAAATCATGCCAAAACAACCCTAGAATCAAAATCTACAACGCCCAAGTTCCGATCTAAGCTCGAGATTTTTTTTAAATCAATAAATACTTCGCAGCGCAGTAAAGGAGTTGGTACCTTGCAACGTACGAGCACAAGAATCTAATACATAAGGACGTTTTCAACGCAATAAAAGCCATTTATGAAGAACTTAGCTCTGACAACCTTCTGTCACGCTGCTTTTTGCGATTCTTAAGATTTATAGCATTTTGAAACTTAAAACCCGTTTTTCTCCAAAACATGTTTTCAAAATCGGCGAGCAGTAGAACTCAATAGTTTACATCCGATTGACTTGAAATTTTAACTGTAGCTTCATTGTTTGATTATCTAGTGAAGTACACACGATTTTAGCGATTGATTAACAAGCGAAAAAAATTATAAACAATTTAAGTCGGTTTTTTTCGTCGAAAACACGATTTTTTTTTAAAACAATCGCAATTTCGCGAAAAAAGAATTCTAAAAATATAATCATATGTACTACACTAATAAAAGTCATTTAGATAATGAAAAAAAATTTTTTTTTTGATCTAGGTGGAGTTGGACGAGACTTTTTGAAATAGCGGTTTACGGTAATCACTGCACAGCCGCCATTTTGTAAAAAAATGTTTTTCTCTTCTTCAAGAGTTGCTTAATCAAATGTTATATTATTTGTATGACATTAATCTCAAACGTCCTTAAAAAAAAAATTAAAAATGCCTTGTTTTAGAGCGTTTGGGAGGTATAACCCCTTAATGGAAAAGTAGCCAGGGGATAGTTTTCGAAAATTGCATAAAACTTAAGCCCCTTTTCAGGAAATTAAAAGAAAGGACAAGAAAGACAATCTTAACAGAAGTAATTAAGAAAAAAAAAATTAACGAGGAATTGGGTATGAAGCATTAGATGAAATAATAACAGAAAAAAAGGAGGGTAGCATGAGGGCAGAACGCTACAAATCGTCCTTACCGATATCGGTGTTGTGCATAATATAGACAGCCGACGTACTTGAGACCGCAAGTACTACAGTGGATCCAGTCACGACTCGACTGCGCTGCAGTCTAATTGCTACTGGTTCCTTTCTCAAGACAGATGACCACCTTAGGCAAGGTGTCGCATTTCTTCTATTGCGGCTACACTCGCAAAAGACTACATAGCCGGCTCAATTAATAATTGGTAGATTATACATTTACGTGGATCAAGTGCATTGGCTACATTAGGCTTAAGTATTTAAGGAGCAACATACGTCTCTCTGGAAAATTAACTGCAGAAATTTAAAAATTTGTTGCAGCGCAAATATCAAGAACTCATCGCCATATTAACTAGAATCATAGGGTATACAACAGCAGCACAACTTAAAACAAACCTAAGTGGACACGTTAGCCTTGAGAATGGGACTGAGTATTATTAGGTGGAGCATAATTAATTCTTAAACAAATATTTAAGCTTTTCTTTCATTTATAAATATGTATGTATAAATAAAAAATTCATTGCAATAAATATACACACGTTTATTTTGGCCCTAACATTTCCTCTGGCTTAACCCATTCGTCGAATTGTTTCTCAGTCAAATGTCCAAGTTTAATTGCGGCCTCTTTAAGTGTTGTTCCTTCTTTGTGAGCAGTCTTCGCAATTTGTGCAGCTTTGTCGTAACCAATATGAGGATTCAAAGCCGTAACCAACATAAGAGATTCATTCATAATTTTTTCAATTCTTTCTTCGTTTGCTATTATTCCGCTTACACAATTTGCGCTGAAGGTGTTACAACTGTCGGCTAAAATATATATTTTTTTAATTTTGCGGTTGGAATAAAAGATATATCAATATTTACCAAGTAATCTAATTGATCGTAAGACATTAGAAACAATAAGGGGCTTAAAAACGTTTAACTCAAAGTGCCCGTTAGATCCACCAATAGTTACCGCTACATTATTTCCCATTACTTGAGCTGCTACCATTGTGGCTGATTCACATTGAGTTGGGTTCACTTTTCCTGAAATATATAAAATGATAAGGAAAATTTATTCATTTGAAACTGAAAAAATAAATAAATAAATTACCTGGCATAATAGAGCTACCAGGCTCGTTTTCTGGCAGTAACAGCTCTCCCAAACCGCAACGTGGACCAGAACCAAGAAATCGAATATCATTTGCGATCTTCATTAAACTTACAGCAATCGTATTAAGACATCCAGAAACCTCAACCATTGCATCTCGCGATGCAAGCGCTTCAAATTTATTTGGAGCCGAAACAAATGGTATCCCAGTAAGGCTTGCAATCTTTTCAGCACATTTCTCAGCAAAACCTATACGAGTATTTAGACCAGTTCCAACAGCAGTACCACCCAATGCTAATTCATAGACACGAGGCAATACAGAATCTATTCGGTCTAAAGCGTATGTCAATTGTTGCACGTAACCACTGAATTCTTGACCCAGAGTAAGGGGGACCGCATCCATTGTATGAGTTCTGTGAGCGACATGTTTCTAATATGTACATAACAAATAAGGAAATGAGCCATTTACTAATTATTACCTTCCGATTTTTATTATATCTTTAAATTCATCTGATTTAGCCTGTAGCGCATCATGTAGATTCTTAATTGCAGGCTTTAATCTGCATTTTAACTCAACTGCCACCGAGATGTGAATAGCAGTAGGAAACGTATCATTTGAACTTTGAGATTTGTTTACATGATCATTAGGGTGAACAGGATCTTTTGATCCCAGTTCGCCCCCGAGTAGTTCAATAGCCCGATTACTGATAACCTAATGTCACACAGCTTATTATAAAAATTGCTGTGAATAAACTCATTCCTTACCTCATTAACGTTCATGTTACTTTGAGTACCGGATCCAGTTTGCCAGATGACTAAGGGAAAATGTTCATCATAAAGTTCCCCAGAGATAACATCATTCGCTGCTTTTGAAATGGCATCAGCAACTTTAGGATCCAGTCCGAATTCCTTATTGACCTCGGCTGCGGCTTTTTTCAATATTCCCATTGCTTTTATCACAGGTTTCTAAAGTATTAATAGAGATTAATGGAAAACATTTACTCAAATATTGCTTCTTATTACTTACAGGCATTCGCTCTGTTGGACCACCAATCGGGAAATTCAGTACAGATCGCATGGTCTGTGCCCCATAGTACTTGTCTGCAGGTACTCGAAGTTCACCAAAAGTATCAGCTTCAATCCGGAAGTCGTCTTTCGATTTAGATGATGCCTGTAAAGCAAAGTATATTTTTAAAAGTTTTTAAAAAGTAACATAATCCCTGGCTTCGCACATCATCATTTTTAATTGCATGTGACTCACTAGACATAATTGGATTTTGCATGCACTGCGAAAGTTCAGTTATTACTAATTTGATAAGACTGAAGAATAACGTGGTTATTTAAATATTTGGAACTGTTATCAATGCAGCCACAAGTTCTAGTGATACGGACACGACGAATTGTAAAGTGCTTTAGAATTAACCACAATTTTCACAGTAGATAAACTAGAAATGATAAAAAAGTGGTTTTGAGTCCATCATAACACTCTGAAGAAAAAAATCAAAACTAAGTCCGATGAGGAAAGAACTGAAAGAAAGGAAATATTGCGTAAAATATCTATATATGAGAGTACCAGACTAAATGTCATAGATATATCTATGATAAAGATTTTGGATTCAAAAGAAACAACTGGCGCTCAGAGGGACATCGAACAAATCTTGTGTATTTGAATCTATCACTGTGAGCTATATTCAAGTACAATAAAGGTGAATAAGCTAAATGTAGCATACAACGATTGTGTTCGCTTTTTTGTGGCCTACGTCGTTTTGATCATGTATCAGAATATATTCGCTAAGATCTTTGATGCTCACTGAATGCTTATTGTGATTTCACACCATACCATTGTATTCCCTACCATGCTAGCTTTTGAAACTTTAAGTTTTGCTTTTCAAGAAATCGTCGGAAATATTTTTAATGTCAACTTAGTGCACGTCATAAACAAGTCAATACCCCCGAAAAGGCCTACTTGAACACAAAGTCATAAGCTAGATAAATTTGTCACTACTTGTAAGCGGCGCTGAAATCATTAAAAAGTTCCGTACACCATGGAAAAAACCCAAGTATTTATACTAGCATCGTATCAGTTTGCTCAGCTTGTATTATGCTGGTATGCAACGACACACAGGTGGTTTATGCGTGTACGGTGATATCTGTACTGGCTGTGTGTCACAGGTATAAGTTAATACATGGTATCCACTGAAATAGATTGAGGGTACGAATGAATGAGCCGCTCCTTACAACAATTGTAGGTAGATTTGTTTGTTTCTTTTTTTCACATCTTTATATTATTTTGATTATTTTAAGTAATAAGATAGATTAAATTTATTTTTTTATTTAATTCTCACAATTTTTTGTATAAGTACTGTTCTGCCCTTATGGAGAACACAAAAAAAAATATATAAAGGACGGGGACTACAAATAATAACGCCGATTAACATTCAAAGATAGTAGTTTATTTCACCGTCAATTCTAACTTTAAGAAATAAATATATTTCGGAGATTTCAGACTCACTAATATAAGATGGAGAATAGAAGAATTTTAAGAACTTTTATTTTTAATGATTCTAAATCAAATCATAAATACAAGAGGAAAAACAACCGCCTCGTCCGAGGTTTGAAACCGACAACTTCCGCTTGCCGGGAGACTGCAGTGATAAGAGCAGTCACCCGGCAAGCGAAGGGTTCCGGTTTCAAGCCGATCTGTTAAGAGCATGTTTGACACATCTACTGAGCGCATATTGAGTTAGTGAGCTAGACGCATTTTGTGCACATGTGCCAGCGCGTGTTCCGCATATTTGCTGAACGCATTTTCTGTGAATGAGCTAGGTACATTTCCTACACTTGTGTTGAGCACATGCTCCACACTTTTATTGAGCGTATTATGAGTTTGTGAACTGGACGCCTTTTGTGCACTTGTGCATGTAAATTTCCAAACGCAATTGTGCACAACACATGTGTCAAGGCGTTTGACGCTATGCGCCATTGACGGCGCCAGACTTGTGCATACTCGTGTAATCCGCAGATTTTGTGCACGCGTGAACACTTTACGTACATTTTGTGTGCAAAAAATAGGAAAATGTTGCTCGGGTACCCGGGCAAATTCCGGACAGGCACACAGAAAGTGTTTGGTTGTTCCAGACTCTCCTTCCAGGGAAGACAGACACTCAGGGCTGTCAACCACCCCCATCTTTGCTAGATGAGCATGAAGCAAGCTGTATCGGTGATATTGCCAACCACAATTCTGCATTGATTTCTTTTGAGATCCAAGAGGAAGTTAGAGAAATTCCTAATGGACCCATCAAGAAAAGTTTTGTACACCTTCAAGTGCTCAAGTTCGCCCATCACTGCTGATTTTTCATGCAAACATCCGCGTTGATGAGAGACCTGTAGGATGATTCTGTGGGTTTTGTCGAACTTGAATGTCAAAATAATCGACTAAATGAAATGAACATTTCTACTGATTTTTCGTGTTTTTATTCAGCTCAGCAAGCCTTGCATGACGTAGAATGAACAGAAAATGACACTTCACATTACAAATTCAAAATATTATTTCGAATTTAAACACTTGAATTGCTCTAATTAGGTGTAGAATTTAAATTTACCAGTGTAAAATTTTTGTCACAACCTCTGGGAGCAGTTGACTAATTTGTCGATTATTTAGTCGTGTTTTTTGACGTTTGTTCATCGAAAATTAATTATAGTTCATTTGTGGTATATAATAGTGAAGACACAAAATGAACTGTGTTAAAAGAAAAAAATCGACAAAATATGTCAAAATTCACGACTAAATAGAACGACAAAGAGATCAGAATCACCCTCCTGATCACCGAGGATTATACCCGCATGCCACTTTTCCTTACAAAAAAATTGACACGAAGTCAAAAAATTGGAGTTCCACGTCCGAATTTTCGTTTTCAATAACACAAAAGAAGAATTTGATTTTTTAAAACGACTTTTACTGCAATAAGTTCCTAAGTTCCTTTAAATTTAAAAAAAATATCAAGACAAACTATTGTCAAATTAAAAAAGTTTTGACAGAAAATGTTGCAAGTTTTCCTGAAAGTCCAAAACAGCAAAAAAAAAACACTATTTTCTATTTGAGCGACCTATAAACATTAATAAATTTCACTGAAATTTCGCATAGAAGTTTAAGATTACAATACCTAACAAATTCTGAATGAGGATTTAGACATTTTAACACTTTTGCAAATCCATACATTTTTGGGCCACCCTAATGTACGTATATACATCGAGATTCACCGTTCGTTAACTGTACATAAAAATCGTTTTCTATTACTGGGTTTGCTTTAATGATTTGAAGTTCTATTAAAACCACCGAAAAATATTTATTTATTTCCTCTGATTCTAGTCATATAATAAAAATATTACAGTCGGTTGGTTTTTTATTTGCTTGCCCAAAAACTAATTGCAAACAAAGCGATATCAAAACCAAATTTTTCAGTTAAAATTGGAATTGTTGAATTGAAGTTAAAACAATCAGACCTTCATCAGTGTTGATTGTTTCTTTTTCCGTTTAATGTGTAACATCATCAATCATACAGTAACGTGTTTTTTTTTTCTTAATATATAATTTAAACGATGGCACGTAAGTTTTCAATTATTCAATTTAAGCTTAAAGGGATGGTTTTCCGTATTGAAGTTCTTTATTACCAGAATTAACAGATTGCAAATTCAATATCTGCGTGTCACCATTCAATACTTTCAGCAAGCTCTATAAACGTCGAAATATTTATAACAATTTCAAGTAAATAATTTATAGAGAAATAGTTTTCAATTCTCACTGCTTACCATAGTTCCACAGCAAACTCAACTTGAAAATTAAATAAAACTGACACATGAAAAACAATTTCAAAGCAGCAAGCAAGTGTTAAAAAACAAAATTCAATAGTTTATTTTCAAAGTATTTTTTCACAATATGCTAATTGATACTACATGTATGCATTTTCGTATTGATTTCAAATCTGTTGTATTATCTAGTTACGTTAGTGTTTAATCTTCATAATGTGATTTTGTAATTTGTATATTTTTGTAAGCATATCGCACTTGCTCCCGCAGTGTCATATCTGGAAATAATGTAATTTCGCGAAAATAGCGTTTCTTATGTTCAAATTGTATTACCACTATATTCTCTGCTGCAAGACAGACTTTTATAAAAATAACTGTATTTAACGGAAAAATGTGAAATAATTCTGTATTGCTAAATTTTATCTAAATTAGAGAAAGTAAGTAGTTGATAAGTCAATTCCTGCTTCCTAATTCTAGCGGAGAATACCTTTTTAATTAACCTATCAATTCAAGGTGTAAATGTCATCGTGACGAAAGCTGCATGGCAGAATGCAGTAAGCATTGTTGTGAACGCTCAACTTGATCCATCAAGCTAACCACATTGTATGAATTGCCTACACCGTTAGGGGTTCTTCTGTGGTAGCGCCTTAATCATTACTATGTTTCCATGCGGAGTTCAATCCGGATTAAATTCGAATTAGTGCTCATGGAAACGAGACTTGAGTTGAGTTTCGTTCAATCCATATTAACTCCACGAAACCAGTTAGATTTAGTTGGGCTTTGTGTAAGTACTGGTTAGAATATTGCGGCTGGGTGTCTTATGCAACACAGACCCGACTTCTTTGTATGAAATATGTTATATGTCAACTCAAATCAATCCGTTCATGGAAACAGCTTGGAGTTGACTCAGTCAGCAAAACTTAACGCTAACTCAATCCTAACTAAACCCTGACTCATGGAAACATAGAACATGGAACTAAAAATGAATCCAAGTTTGTCTACTATAAATAAATACAATCACTGGCGCAACTGGCGACAGTCAATCCTTAGCGAGGGGGGCATGAAAGTGAGACCTGCTCTAACGCAAGCTACGATTGTTCACTTTTATCCAACCTCTGCATAAGCAAAGATGATGCGAATAGCAAACAAAGTTGGCGTGTCAACTAAGCCTGACAAGAAAAACGCCTCAATATGTCGATTGCTCAGATTCGTAAGCTACACAAAAATAAAAGCAACAACTACTTGCGGAGAAGCTTACCCGGGGAGACATCAAGCGAAATGCCTTCTGCTGTAAAATTTAAAATCGCTTTGGAAAGGAGGCTTGCATGCAAGCTGTTCTATCTCGTGTAACCCCCGGGTTGCTGACTGCAATCTGACGCCTGAAAGTTATTTTGTATAAGGCTGAAACAGATTACACTTTAGTGCGCGGCGCGATAGCTCGGCAAAATGTTAGAGAACATGTGTTTCCTATTGTGCATCACGCAATTAACGCGGCGCGACAGCGCGGCGAAAATGTTTGCCGCGTAGTCATTTCTAATCCTAAATTTGCTGCTCAGTTTCAGTGGTACCAACAAAAAAATTATATTTGGGGTAGGCAACTTCTCATGAAAATATGTAGTACCAATATAAGAGCGTTGTATCTACGCTGCTGCGCTCTTATTGCAATGTGTGTCACAGCGCGGGGGAACAATTTCACCGTTCATTTTGCCGCGCACTAAGTGTAGTCTGTTTCAGCCTTAAGTCTGTTAAGTTTAAAGGGCGCGTTCGCTTTACGTAAATAACATTACTTACGTATATGTAAATTGTGGTTGAGCCTTTACTACAGCGTGATGTTTAGTTACTCTGCCTGCGTGTTAGCTATGTTGTTTGTGTTCTAGGGGTAAAACAGATGTTAAGCCTGAAACACATTCACTGCAGTAACTTTGACTTCAACTTTGCATTCATTGACTTCACGTGGTATATTACTTGGTTGCACTTGAAGCTGCCACAATAAATTCAGTTGCAGCAGCAGTAAATGCAACCTCAACTTCGATTTTGGGAAATTTCAAAGTTTCTGCAAATTTTACAGTATTGACAACCTAAATATTAGGTGCATTGTAGGAAAAGTAAGAAAAACTGATAATTTTCAGTCTGTGATTTTTTAGTTGACGTTAACTCTGGCTGCGTTTGTTACTTGCAAGTTACTTGCAAAAATTTGTTTCAAAATAATGGAAGAAAACTTATTAAACATAACTGAATTTGTACGATAAAGCGGATGGTCAAAATGAATGTGCTGCAGTTAAGTCGACTTTACTGTAACGGCTACTGCAAAGTCAAAGTTACTGCAGTGAATGTGTTTCACGCTTCAGATTAAATTAGATTTGATTAAATTATTTCTATTTCTGAAGGCAAAAAAGGAAGGAGAAAAGTGAAGTAATTTATAACAAATAAAGTTGAAAACAAATTTGACTAATCTCAAATGTTAACGCGTTCAATCTGACACCATATTTTTTCCAACTCGTCACACGCGACACAGGCTTCTCGTCCAAAATTCCAATTTAACTTAACTCTACCTTAAGGTGATCGCTTTTACATTTTTTAGAAGTTCAAAATATCGATACATCGATAATATCGGGTTAAACAGTATCGATTGAAGTTATCGAATATTGGCACAAGATTTATCGATATTTTTTCCCAGACGCTTACAGGCTGAAGCAGATTACACTTTAGTGCACGCGTGATAATGCGGCAAAATGTTAGAAAATATGTCGCACTAGCTCCCGTAGAAACCAGAAATTTTTGGTTACAAGTTATGACCGTCAATAGATGGGAAATATTACTATATTTTATCAGTAATACAGAATTATTTCAGATTTTTCCGTTAATTACCGTTATTTTTATAAAAATCTGTCTTATAGAGAATATAGTTTAAAGAGAAATTATGTGTAACAGTGTCGTAACTTCATATATTGCCCTTTTACTCGCTAACTACAGTTTTTATTCTCTGAATAATTCCTAAAATACTTTCATAAGTATGATATGCCTACTTGATATAATCTTAAATTCAATATGTCCAATTGTTTTTAATTCAATAGAGTCACAACCATTGAATAAATAACTAATAAGGAAGCGGGGTATCGTGCGAATACAGTGTAAGTGAGTAGGCAATTCAATGACAGTCAAACCTAAGGAGCGGGGGGAGAAATGACAAGAGGGCTGGTCACTTATTTGAAAATTCGCTTGACAAGTCACTGAAATTATCATAGGCAACGACACGGAATATTTTCTGAAGATAAGGGGGCGCCAAAAATTTGTGTATTTTACATAGCAATTTGAATTATAAAAAATGTCCCCCTTCAAAATTTAACGGTTTCACTATTGCCATGACGAAACGAATACAAACAGAGCACACTAATACATTTCGCCGAGATGCTTACGGTTTCACCCGATATGCCGTTTCCTTATTAGTTATTTATTCAATGGTCACAACTTTGCTTTTGACAGTTTTGCATATAGTAAAAACAGCCTACATGTAGCTTTTGTAGTTGGAAGAAAGTAGCATTTATTTTTGTAAACAGTCACAAAGACTATATTGCACATAAAAGCGGGTAAAAAATATGCCATTTTGTCTGTTTGTACTCAAATATGACTCAATTGCAGAAGTCATTTCACTATTCAGTCGTCAACGTTTGGAGCAGGTGAATTATCTGGAGTTTTAATATGACGATTACAATAGGCATATTTTATAATTCAATGGTTGCAAAAGCCCAAAAACCAGAAATAAAAAAATTTCCGAATAAATTGATCCAACAAGACAAAGAAAACTTTTCTCCAGGTAACATTGCTAATGGTTTAGATTTTTATAGTACACGTGCAAGAAATCCAATTTATTTTAGATGATGACAATGAAATAGATGAAGCCATTGCAAGCATAATGCAATGTATTTCCAACGACTGTGTTTCAGTGGATTATACCGAAGACGAAGCAAGAAATGCGGGAGTTGAATACGTAGATCAGCTGAATCAACACAGCACTTTGGTGGAATCAAATGTTGTTAACAAACAAACTGGAACAAGTCTCGATAATTCCGACAATATGAGTATTCTAGACCTTATAGAATATGTAGAAGCCGAGAAAGCTGATAAAGAGCTTTATGAAGATCGCACTGAATTAACCTCGACTTCAAAAATTAATAATATCCGGAAAAGAAAATATAGGGAAAACCAGCAAACCTGGAAAATAAATCTGATAAAACAAAAAAGGAACTTTGGACAACAAGGCGCTAACACTTCGGGAAAAATAGTGGTAGAACGTTCTTTAAAGGCAGTCTGCGAAACTTTCAAGTTTGAATGCTCTAAAAATATAATCACCCAAGAAAGAAATGAAATACTTACTAACTATTGGGACATCGGATCTGTGGATGTACAAAGATATTTCATTATGCAAAATATTTCTGCCATACAAAGAAGTGTTGCATCATCAAGACAAGACAAGACAATGCGAAATAAGAAGAAAATTACTGTTTGCAAGAAATTGCAAGAATTGCTCTAATTAGGTGTAGAATTTAAATTTACCAGTGTAAAATTTTTTGTCACAACCTCTGGGAGCAGTTGACTAATTTGTCGATTATTTAGTCGTGTTTTTTGACGTTTGTTCATCGAAAATTAATTATAGTTCATTTGTGGTATATAATAGTGAAGACACAAAATGAACTGTGTTAAAAGAAAAAAATCGACAAAATATGTCAAAATTCACGACTAAATAGAACGACAAAGAGATCAGAATCACCCTCCTGATCACCGAGGATTATACCCGCATGCCACTTTTCCTTACAAAAAAATTGACACGAAGTCAAAAAATTGGAGTTCCACGTCCGAATTTTCGTTTTCAATAACAAAAAAGAAGAATTTGATTTTTTAAAACGACTTTTACTGCAATAAGTTCCTAAGTTCCTTTAAATTTAAAAAAAAATATCAAGACAAACTATTGTCAAATTAAAAAAGTTTTGACAGAAAATGTTGCAAGTTTTCCTGAAAGTCCAAAACAGCAAAAAAAAAAACACTATTTTCGATTTGAGCGACCTATAAACATTAATGAATTTCACTGAAATTTTGCATAGAAGTTTAAGATTACAATACCTAACAAATTCTGAATGAGCATTTAGACATTTTAACACTTTTGCAAATCCATACATTTTTGGGCCACCTTAATGTACGTATATACATCGAGATTCACCGTTCGTTAACTGTACATAAAAATCGTTTTCTATTACTGGGTTTGCTTTAATGATTTGAAGTTCTATTAAAACCACCGAAAAATATTTATTTATTTCCTCTGATTCTAGTCATATAATAAAAATATTACAGTCGGTTGGTTTTTTATTTGCTTGCCCAAAAACTAATTGCAAACAAAGCGATATCAAAACCAAATTTTTCAGTTAAAATTGGAATTGTTGAATTGAAGTTAAAACAATCAGACCTTCATCAGTGTTGATTGTTTCTTTTTCCGTTTAATGTGTAACATCATCAATCATACAGTAACGTGTTTTTTTTTTCTTAATATATAATTTAAACGATGGCACGTAAGTTTTCAATTATTCAATTTAAGCTTAAAGGGATGGTTTTCCGTATTGTAGTTCTTTATTACCAGAATTAACAGATTGCAAATTCAATATCTGCGTGTCACCATTCAATACTTTCAGCAAGCTCTATAAACGTCGAAATATTTATAACAATTCAAGTAAATAATTTATAGAGAAATAGTTTTCAATTCTCACTGCTTACCATAGTTCCACAGCAAACTCAACTTGAAAATTAAATAAAACTGACACATGAAAAACAATTTAAAAGCAGCAAGCAAGTGTTAAAAAACAAAATTCAATAGTTTATTTTCAAAGTATTTTTTCACAATATGCTAATTGATACTACATGTATGCATTTTCGTATTGATTTCAAATCTGTTGTATTATCTAGTTACGTTACTGTTTAATCTTCATAATGTGATTTTGTAATTTGTATATTTTTGTAAGCATATCGCACTTGCTCCCGCAGTGTCATATCTGGAAATAATGTAATTTCGCGAAAATAGCGTTTCTTATGTTCAAATTGTATTACCACTATATTCTCTGCTGCAAGACAGACTTTTATAAAAATAACTGTATTTAACGGAAAAATGTGAAATAATTCTGTATTGCTAAATTTTATCTAAATTAGAGAAAGTAAGTAGTTGATAAGTCAATTCCTGCTTCCTAATTCTAGCGGAGAATACCTTTTTAATTAACCTATCAATTCAAGGTGTAAATGTCATCGTGACAAAAGCTGCATGGCAGAATGCAGTAAGCATTGTTGTGAACGCTCAACTTGATCCATCAAGCTAACCACATTGTATGAATTGCCTTACACCGTTAGGGGTTCTTCTGTGGTAGCGCCTTAATCATTACTATGTTTCCATGCGGAGTTCAATCCGGATTAAATTCGAATTAGTGCTCATGGAAACGAGACTTGAGTTGAGTTTCGTTCAATCCATATTAACTCCACGAAACCAGTTAGATTTAGTTGGGCTTTGTGTAAGTACTGGTTAGAATATTGCGGCTGGGTGTCTTATGCAACACAGACCCTACTTCTTTGTATGAAATATGTTATATGTCAACTCAAATCAATCCGTTCATGGAAACAGCTTGGAGTTGACTCAGTCAGCAAAACTTAACGCTAACTCAATCCTAACTAAACCCTGACTCATGGAAACATAGTACATGGAACTAAAAATGAATCCAAGTTTGTCTACTATAAATAAATACAATCACTGGCGCAACTGGCGACAGTCAATCCTTAGCGAGGGGGGCATGAAAGTGAGACCTGCTCTAACGCAAGCTACGATTGTTCACTTTTATCCAACCTCTGCATAAGCAAAGGTGATGCGAATAGCAAACAAAGTTGGCGTGTCAACTAAGCCTGACAAGAAAAACGCCTCAATATGTTGATTGCTCAGATTCGTAAGCTACACAAAAATAAAAGCAACAACTACTTGCGGAGAAGCTTACCCGGGGAGAGATCAAGCGAAATGCCTTCTGCTGTAAAATTTAAAATCGCTTTGGAAAGGAGGCTTGCATGCAAGCTGTTCTATCTCGTGTAACCCCCGGGTTGCTGACTGCAATCTGACGCCTGAAAGTTAATTTGTATAAGGCTCAAACAGATTACACTTTAGTGCGCGGCGCGATAGCGCTGCAAAATGTTAGAGAACATGTGTTTCCTATTGTGCATCACGCATTGAACGCGGCGCGACAGCGCGGCGAAAATGTTTGCCGCGTAGTCATTTCTAATCCTAAATTTGCTGCTCACTTTCAGTGGTACCAACAAAAAAATTATATTTGGGGTAGGCAACTTCTCATGAAAATATGTAGTACCAATAAAGAGCGCTGTATCTACACTGCTGCGCTCTTATTGCAATGTGTGTCACAGCGCGGCGGAACAATTTCACCGTTCATTTTGCCGCGCACTAAGTGTAGTCTGTTTCAGCCTTAATTCTGTTAAGTTTAAAGGGCGCGTTCGCTTTACGTAAATAACATTACTTACGTATATGTAAATTGTGGTTGAGCCTTTACTCCAGCGTGATGTTTAGTTACTCTGCCTGCGTGTTAGCTATGTTGTTTGTGTTCTAGGAGTAAAACAGATGTTAAGCCTGAAACACATTCACTGCAGTAACTTTGACTTCAACTTTGCATTCATTGACTTCACGTGGTATATTATTTGGTTGCACTTGAAGCTGCCACAATAAATGCAGTTGCAGCAGCAGTAAATGCAACCTCAACTTCGATTTTGGGAAATTTCAAAGTTTCTGCAAATTTTACAGTATTGACAACTTAAATATTAGGTGCATTGTAGGAAAAGTAAGAAAAACTGATCATTTTCAGTCTGTGATTTTTTAGTTGACGTTAACTCTGGCTGCGTTTGTTACTTGCAAGTTACTTGCAAAAATTTGTTTCAAAATAATGGAAGAAAACTTATTAAACATAACTGAATTTGTACGATAAAGCGGATGGTCAAAATGAATGTGCTGCAGTTAAGTCGACTTTACTGTAACGGCTACTGCAAAGTCAAAGTTACTGCAGTGAATGTGTTTCACGCTTCAGATTAAATTAGATTTGATTAAATTATTTCTATTTCTGAAGGCAAAAAAGGAAGGAGAAAAGTGAAGTAATTTATAACAAATAAAGTTGAAAACAAATTTGACTAATCTCAAATGTTAACGCGTTCAATCTGACACCATATTTTTTCCAACTCGTCACACGCGACACAGGCTTCTCGTCCAAAATTCCAATTTAACTTAACTCTACCTTAAGGTGATCGCTTTTACATTTTTTAGAAGTTCAAAATATCGATACATCGATAATATCGGGTTAAACAGTATCGATTGAAGTTATCGAATATTGGCACAAGATTTATCGATATTTTTTCCCAGACGCTTACAGGCTGAAGCAGATTACACTTTAGTGCGCGCGTGATAATGCGGCAAAATGTTAGAAAATATGTCGTACTAGCTCCCGTAGAAACCAGAAATTTTTGGTTACAAGTTATGACCGTCAATAGATGGGAAATATTACTATATTTTATCAGTAATACAGAATTATTTCAGATTTTTCCGTTAATTACCGTTATTTTTATAAAAATCTGTCTTGTAGAGAATATAGTTTAAAGAGAAATTATGTGTAACAGTGTCGTAACTTCATATAATGCCCTTTTACTCGCTAACTACAGTTTTTATTCTCTGAATAATTCCTAAAATACTTTCATAAGTATGATATGCTTACTTGATATAGTCTTAAATTCAATATGTCCAATTGTTTTTAATTCAATAGAGTCACAACTTTGCTTATGACAGTTTTGCATATAGTATAAGGACAGCCTACATGTAGCTTTTGTAGTTGGAAGAAAGTAGCATTTATTTTTGTAAACAGCCACAAAGACTATATTGCACATAAAAGCGGGTAAAAAATATGCCATTTTGTCTGTTTGTACTCAAATATGACTCAATTGCAGAAGTCATTTCACTATTCAGTCGTCAACGTTTGGAGCAGGTGAATTATCTGGAGTTTTAATATGACGGTTACAATAGGCATATTTTATAATTCAATGGTTGCAAAAGCCCAAAAACCAGAAATAAAAAAATTTCCGAATAAATTGATCCAACAAGACAAAGAAAACTTTTCTCCAGGTAACATTGCTAATGGTTTAGATTTTTATAGTACACGTGCAAGAAATCCAATTTATTTTAGGTGATGACAATGAAATAGATGAAGCCATTGCAAGCATAATGCAATGTATTTCCAACGACTGTTTTTCAGTGGATTATACCGAAGACGAAGCAAGAAATGCGGGAGTTGAATACGTAGATCAGCTGAATCAACACAGCACTTTGGTGGAATCAAATGTTGTTAACAAACAAACTGGAACAAGTCTCGATAATTCCGACAATATGAGTATTCTAGACCTTATAGAATATGTAGAAGCCGAGAAAGCTGATAAAGAGCTTTACGAAGATCGCACTGAATTAACCTCGATTTCAAAAATTAATAATATCCGGAAAAGAAAATATAGGGAGAACCAGCAAACCTGGAAAATAAATCTGATAAAACAAAAAAGGAACTTTGGACAACAAGGCGCTAACACTTCGGGAAAAATAGTGGTAGAACTTTCTTTAAAAGCCAGTCTGCGAAAGTTCCAAGTTTGAATGCTCTAAAAATATAATCACCCAAGAAAGAAATGAAATACTTACTAAGTATTGGGACATCGGATCTGTGGATGTACAAAGAAATTTCATTATGCAAAATATTTCTGCCATACAAAGAAGTGTTGCATCATCAAACAAGACAATGCGAAATAAGAAGAAAATTACTGTTTGCAAGAAATTCTTCTGTAGTACTTTGTCCATTTCGGATAGAATAATAACAGTCGTAAGCAAGTATAAAGGTGCGTTTTTGGAGCCTGATTGCGGGGGAAAACATGGAAACATTCTATACTTCGCATTGAATCGCATTACCTTGGGCAGTAAACTGATTACGTTAAAAAGTGCAAGAAAAAGAATAAATCGTTTGGAAATTATCTCGTTTATAGGAGAATTTTTAACTGCTACTTTAACATTTCCTTTTTTATCCCCAAAAAGGATCATGTTCTATATGTGAACAGCATAATAAATCGAATAGTAAGGATTTATCTCCTGAAATGGAAACCTACTTAAAGAAAAAGATGTTGCACGAGACAAAAAAAAAGCAAAAATTAGGAAATGTTTATCCATAGTTTTTGACTTACAAGCTGTACTTCCATCTCCGAGTAGTGAAATTTCCGCTTTTTACTGTCAAGCTATTCTTATATAATTTTACTATTTTTAATTTGGGTAGTGAGTAAGGACATTGTTATGTGTGGCTTGATGGTGAGAGTCGCAGAGGAGTAAATGAAATTGCAACATGCATTTTCAAGTTTCTCAAAGAAAAAATGTACGCAGACAACTGTTCAGGGCAAAACAAAAATTAATTTATTATTTGTATGCTACTGTACTGTGTACTAAAATTGGACATACCTTCGATTATGCTAAACTTTTTGGTCATGCATAGTTTGATTGAGCAAGCCAAAAAATGAACGCTAAAATCAGTACCAATTTATGTACCGTCACAGTGGGTTGCTATTATTAAAACTGGCAAGAAATCTAATCCTTTATTCGAGGTAAATGAAATAGGATTTGAAGATTTTTTGGACATTAAGTCGATATCCAAGGTTATTGGGAACAACTTTCAAATGGACGTGGACAAAAAGAAGCTCATATGGAATAAAATTTGCTCATTTGAAGTCAGAAAGGACAACCCATTTACAGTTTTCTACAAGAGATTTATAGTGACACCGAGTACCGCTGCATACACACACAGCCTTATTCGCCAAAATCTATTAACCCTTTGCACTCCGAACAATTTTTAATATGACCTATCAGCAACTCCGTACCATTTTTACTATGGGCTACCAGCTACTCCGGAATATAATCGTCCGTATGTCATCGAGCTTTTGTATGTGTTGAATGTGAGCTTATAACGCCAGATTTGAATGAAACTTTTACAGTTTGTATAAGATACCAAAATAGCTGACACGTATTTTTTTGCTTCTATCATGCCCCACCTCCCCGCTAGAGAGGTTAGAAACTTCGTGATTTTACAATGAAACGTCATTTTCAAAAAATCATATCTCGAGAACGAAGCAACCGATTTTTCTGATATAAATGCAGAATGAAGCATAATGCTTTATATCTTTTACAAAAAAATATAGCAGCACTGAACGAAAATAAGTATTGCTAATAATAGTACTTCGTGATTTTACGGTATTATACGGTGATTTAAAAATTCATAAAAAAAAATAACTTTACGTGGGATGGCCATAGAGGAATACGGTTTTTTTAGTCGAATTTGTGGTATTAGGTAGAAGAAGATAGATGAAGAAAAATTTGTCTTAGGGTTTGTGGGGAGGGGGGGGGGCGTATCCCCGAGGGGTTGTCCGAAATGGGGCGTGTGGGGTATCAAGTTAAAGAGGGAAGAGAGTGTAATCGAGCGGAGAGGTTCTTGTTTTCATCCTGTAAGCTTCATACGGACATTTTTACTGTTAAAAAAAGGATTTTTTGGGACTTGGGTCATATACACCCCCTTCCTTCATTTTGCATATATATATATATATATTGTTAGAAAAACAGGAAATTACACCCAGATACATATATACAGCCGGCAGGAGGCAACAGAAAACAAGCCAATTGAGTAGAGAAAATCAGTATTCGTACTGAGCTTGAGACGACCAGATGTTTTTTTTTGTATCAAGGAAGAAATATATAAATTTAAATCATTTAATAAACACCAACTTTTATTTAAAAATTAAATAACTATAACAAATCAGAAGTAGAATAGTGCCTGTCGTGCTTTAAGATTAAATTTGTATTGTAAAATTTTAACAAGTACCTAACGTATAATATAAATATATGTGTGTGGGAACAAAACAATAACGCTGTGAACATAATCGTGTGATAGAACACAAGCGCTGAAATGTGTGCGTGCATAGTCTAAGTTTAAAGTGAATAACTCAACTGTTGCTTTACTGTAGCCAGTATTTTACAAGGACACATTGTAGCATAGTTTCAAATGCAACAAAAGATCCTGTTGTCCATTGTATGCGTAAAAACAGGTACGTACCACCAATTTTTTTGATTATAAAAAAAAATGAAGACTGGAAAAGGGGAAAAACGAAGGAAGAGAAGCCCATCGACAAGCAGCAGTAGTTCTAATTCTAGTTCTACCACTACTACAACCACAAATTCATCTTCAAGTTCCGCTCATTCACACTCACGTCGTACACAAAATAAGAGGAAAAGTCACATTTGGAAAAGAGAGTTAAAAACCTATAAAAACAACTGAAGAAGCGAACTGGTCGATATCAGGGAGGTATAGATAGCATACCTGCATTTAGGGGAAATTTGGATGGAATGAACGTCGAAAAATGATTGCAGATAATTGAGGCTACTGGGAAAATGTACCATTGGGATTCAACAGCAAACATTTTTTGCATGACAAATAAGTTGGAGGGAAATGCCAAAAGCTGGTACAGTAACCAAGAAAATTTGTCATGTACCTGGAGAGAGTGGAAAGAAAAATTAACTGAGGCATTTCCACCACAAATAGGAACATTTTCAAAGCTGAAGGAACTAGTTAATAGCGAGCGGGATCGTGAGACAAATCTTATGACTTTTATTATAAAAAGCTGTAACCTTTCAGATGGTATTATAGCAGATGTTATGATAAACACCGTTAATAATCCGTTCTTGAAATCAGGGGCAAAAGCAGCGAGTTTTCAAGACACCAAATCACTGTTAAAATATTTTATAGCTAACAATGAAAGTAGTTTAGTTTCTCCTAATCGACGACAAGCTGATAAAACGCAAGGTGCATTAAGAAATGTTGAAAGATTGAAATGTTATTTGTGCGGGCTAACAGGACATAAAAAAATTGAATGTTCAAAATTTACGACTGAAAAAAGCTGCGACTTTTGCAAAATAAAAGGACATACAAGAGATGAGTGCTTCAAAAGGAAAAAGCTGGACGTGCTAAAGCCTAAGATCATACATAAAATCGACGATCGAGACAACGACAACGGAAATCAGAAATTTCATAAGCTAGCTCAAGTTCTGAATCAAACTGTTAGCGCATACATTGACTTTGGGAGTGCATGCAATACAATAAAGGAAGGAACTGTATTCAGACTGAACCTCGATTCAATTTTTTGGTGGTTCTAGAACCAAGCCAAGGGGAGTCACAAATACTGAAATAACAATCGACGAAATAACAATTGAATCGAACTTTTATGTAGTTCCCGATCATGTACAGATGACCGACGTTCTGGTGGGCCGCCCAATCACAGAAAGCGAAAATGTCTACGTGTATAAGACACCAGGTACTCTTAAGCTTACAAACTTAAACCTGTTCAGTCGTCTGCCAAATATTTTCGAATATAACACCCATGTTAAACTATATGTTCAAAAAGATACATTTGTAAAACCGGGCTTTAATATTATACAAATTAATAGCGCGCAAAAAGACGGAACAATATTTTCTAATTATTCGGAACAAGAACGCGGAGGGCAGAATATTATTGTTCCACAAAACAAGCTGAAAATATCAGAAGGCATAGGAATGCTACGTATTATGAATTTAGGAGTCACTGACGTTTGCCTCCCAAAAGATATTTGTGTTGCCAGGGGAAGACAACTTACCCCAAATAAATTGTGCGGAAACTTAAGCAATGAAACTGAAACACAATTACAACAAACACTTTCAAAGTATCCAAACTGTTTCGCTAAGAACAATGACACCCTGTTAAGCAACCTCGATTTAGAAATGCACATTGAGTTGACATCAACCGTACCAATTACTTATAAACCTTACCGTCTTTCACAGTACGAGCGCCAACTAATGAGAGAAATGGTCCAAAATTTGACGAACAGAGATATATTGGAGTCAGCAGTTTCAGCCTACGCAAGTCCAGCGTTCCTTATCAAAAAGAAAAATAATGATTTTCGACTAGTGGTTGATTACAGAAAATTAAACGCCATAACCATAAAAGACAAATATCCACTCCCTATAATTGAAGATTTGCTAGAAAAACTTTCAGGAAGTACTATTTTCACGACACTAGACTTAAAATCAGGTTATCATCAAATTAAAATGGCGGCAGATAGTAAAAAATATACTGCTTTCGTCACGCCGGATGGTCACTACCAATTTACTAGAGTACCGTTTGGCTTGTCAAATGCTCCAGCAATTTTTCAGAGAGCTATAAATTCTGTACTGGGACCCTATCGTCACGAGTTCGCACTAGTATACCTAGATGACATTCTTATAGTTTCTACCTCTTACACCGAGGGTATTGAACGACTCGATAAAATTTTAAATGTTTTGTGGAAGGCCGGATTAGTATTAAACCTGGAAAAATGTGAATTTCTGAAGAATAAAGTGGAATACTTAGGAAACGAGATCTCGAACGGAGTCATTACGCCTAGTAAAACGAACTTAGCAGCAGTTGAAAAGTTTCCCATTCCTACAAATGTGCACCAGGTACGGCAATTTATGGGACTAGCATCGTATTTTCGAAAATTTATTCAAGGATTTGCGATTAAAGCAAAACCGATCACCAAACAAATTAAGAAAAACAGCCCATTTAAATGGGGACTGGAACAGAATGCGGCATTCGAGTCTCTTAAACAAGAATTAGTAAAAGCCCCAACACTAGCTCTTTTTAATCCTGAATCAAGCACAAAATTGCATACAGACGCATGCAAAGAAGGTATAGCAGCAGTTCTTTTGCAAAAACAAGTAGACGACCTTGGCTGTCATCGAAGCTGTAAAGAAATTTCGAAACCCCTTGTACGGGCGTCATTTCACTATAATAACAGATTGTAATGCCATGCGTCTCACATGGACAAAGAAGGACATTTCACCACGTGTGGGCAGGTGGTGGTTTGCAATCCAAGAATTCGATTTTGATATAAAACATCGCCCCGGAACACAAATGATTCATGTCGATGCATTAAGTCGAAATCCGATATCAGTAAATCACATTAAAGTTAAAGGAATGATTAGGTATACGAGGTACAATCACAGGATGAGCATTTGCAATTACTTAAGTCGCAAGTCGAGAATGGAGTGGCGGAAAAAGAATTCACGATAATTGACGATAAAGTCTGTCGCGTAGTGAAAGAGGAGCCAAAGATAATCATCCCACGAAGTGTGAGATGGCGAGTCGTCAAAATGTTTCACGATGATAACGGACATCCAGGATATGATAGGACGATCGAAGCTATAAGATCCGAGTACTGGTTTGCTGATATGGCGAAGTTCGTTAAGAAATTTATTCAAAGTTGTTTGTCCTGCATGACAAGTAAGAAGACAACTGGGATACGCCGAGCTGTACTTTACCCAATTGAAAAGGTGGCAGAACCATTCCACACCCTTCATATTGACCACGTCGGTCCCTTCTGTAAAACCGTCAATAACAACACTGAAATTATAGTCATCGTAGACGGGTTTACAAAATTCGTTTGGTTGGAAGCAGCTCCAAACACCAGCAGTCTATTTGTGATCAACATTCTGGATAAATTAATAAAATTAGTACATGTTCCAAAAAGAATCGTTACTGACCGAGGAAAAGCATTCATCAGCAAAGAATTTTCATCATTTTGTGGGAAACATGAGATACGACACGTTAAAAATGCTATAGCTTCACCGAGAAGTAATGGTCAAGTAGAGCGGGTAAACCGTACAATTTTAGAAGCTATGACTGCTTACACACAAGAGGATCATGACAGATGGGAGGACAGTTTGCTCAAAGTGCAAAATGGAAGCGATAGCACAAGAAATGCAACGACGGGGTTTGCACCAAGTGAGCTTTTATATGGAATTTGACCACTTAAGGACGAAGAAATACGTCTTCCCAAGAAACCGAAAAATTTGAGTCAACTTCGAGATGAAGCAAAAAGGAAGTGTGACGAAAATGCAGTAAAAATGAAAGTCCAGTTCGATCGAAGTCGGCTAAGACCGCGAAAGTTTAAAGAGGGAGATATAGTACTTGTTGAAAGAACGTTGCACGTAAAAGGTATTACCAGTGGAAAATTAGTATCAAGATTCATAGGTCCCGTTAAAATAACAGAAGTATTGGGGAATGATTGATATAGAGTAGCAACTTTTTCAAAGGACAAGCGCAGATTCAAAGGTGTGGTAGCCAGTGATCGTCTGAGGCAGTTTAAACCTCAGACAATAGACGACAACGAGTAGTCCCGCACTCAATAGATTCACAAAAGGACCCAGTGGTTCCTTTGACTGACTCAGTATGTCAGAAAGAAAAGAGAAAGGACCCAGTGTGTCCTCTGAGTGGCTTAGTATGCCAGAATGAAAATAAAGGAGGAATCAACAATTAGGGACGCGTTCGGCGAGGACTCCTCATCGTCAGGAAAGGCCGATTGTTAGAAAAACAGGAAAATACACCCAGATACATATATACAGCCGGCAGGAGGCAACAGGAAACAAGCCAATTGAGTAGAGAAAATCAGTATTCGTACTGAGCTTGAGACGACCAGATGTTTTTTTTGTATCAAGGAAGAAATATATAAATTTAAATCATTTAATAAACACCAACTTTTATTTAAAAATTAAATAACTATAACAATATATTCTTTCTTGCGAATGCATTAGCGGTCTGTTGTGAATGTTTTTGTTGGGTGGCAAATTTCGTCGACGTAACGTTTTTCCGCAAACAAGAGATTAAAATAAAGCTATTTTTTCACCCCAACCCACTTCGTCTTTTCGTAGAAAGCTGTCTCCTCCTACGATTTTTAACCAACAAACTATGATTCTTATGTGTTTGGATTTACAACTTAATTTATTGTTCCATAGGCTACTTTCAATTTCGGATTTCGAAAATGGAGGAGGTAATTTCGAAAAAAACACTTTTTTACCAAACTTGGTATTTACATATGTACATACTTCTGTTTGCGCGCTTCTTTCCTCCAATCCATTTTATCGGGAGGCGTAAGCTCTCGGAGGGGCGAGGCGGCAAAGTTTCAACTTCAAATGCTTATAGTTCATGAAGGAAGTGGCGTAGCTCGAAGTTTGAGGTCTTAAATGAAAGTTCCCAGCGGGGGCTATCATTGATATGAATTTCAAGCCCTCGTTGGGAAGGGGGCGGAGTCTGCGGTGGTGTCGGAATCATGATATTTTTCCACCATACATATGCAAAAATGGAAAGCCCTGAAGCTCCCACAAAAAGA
Source organism: Dioctria linearis (assembly GCA_963930735.1). NCBI lineage: Eukaryota > Metazoa > Arthropoda > Insecta > Diptera > Asilidae > Dioctria > Dioctria linearis. The sequence goes on from OZ005742.1 coordinate 225,350,369, forward strand.
AACCGATTTAATTTTATTGAAAACGGTTCTCCTAACTTTACATCCTGCGTCGATTATATACTACGTTTTTCGATCGGCGGGTGGAGGAAATAACGGCTATTTTACTCTAGCCGCTTTAACTAAACCATTTCACCTCGCCGTATAAGCATGCGGGTACTCAAACTACATTAAAAAAATACATATTTGAAAATGACTTAGGTTAGTCAAATTTAGTCCCCCTCCCTTCAGACCCTAAAAAAATCTATTCTATTCTATTTAAGTGTGTATAAGTGTATAAATCCATCTCCACCCCATAATTCAGCTAAATATACTACGATTTCCAAAATTCCTTTTGATTATTTTTTTGAGTGAAAAATTTGTTGGAAATTTTCTCTTTATAAATTTTATGCATATTCGAGGCATACAACAATGCCTCGATCCAATATAAAATCAACGATGCCTCGACCTGATGTAGGGAAGGCCTCAATTTTTTCTTAGAAATTCACTGGAAATTTTTTCCTGAGAATTGTTATGCATTATTGGAGGCGATAATGGGTGCTTGGACGGACCTCTAATAGTTTTTATTAGTGTAGCAATGAGAGGTTAAGGTTTTACTCTACCTGCAGCGCTGAAAACTAAATAGTAGCCACTGGTTTCTATACATATTATTGTTTTCAAAAGGTATTTATTTATTATTATCTTTTAACTGAATAAACTGATAAAACTGATAAACTTCATTATATTACTGCCAACGTACAAAGATTCTAAAAAAGTACTTCAAAAAGTACTCAGTACTTTTTATAGACTTAGTACTTAGTTAAAAGTACTTTTCATACATGCGGTACTTGTACTTACGCTGAAGTACTCAGGCCTTCGGTACTTGTATTTGTACTTAAGTACTTTTTCTTTGGTACTTGCCCAGCTCTGATCTTAATAACACCTAACTACAGGCCTAACAATGGCAGTGCATGGCTAACGTATTATTTTAGGATTTAAGCCTCATTTATTGTCATAGTCTTTGATATACAGGGTGTCCCTGGAAAATTTACTGGGCTCAACGTGTATATGTACTTAGTTTTTGCGTGCGATAAATAGTTTTTGAGATAATCGAAAAAGACAAAAAATGCGTCTTTTGAAGGAGAAAAATGGCCGTCTTTTATGTGAAAAAGCTGAATTTTTTTCCATTCGTGAATGTGAAGAATTGATGCGTCGTGGAAAAAACTTCCCATAAAAAAATGCAGTGCACTAATGCCGTTAAAAGAAAGAACTGATGAAATATATTTGAAATGTAGAAACTGGGGGGAAGGGGACCCATCTGTATGAAAATGAGTTCTTATGCGGAAAAACGTCTCGATGAAGTTTTTTAAATGGAAAAAAATAACCCCACTCGACAGTACTCAGTGAGACCTTTCATTTGATATGCGATATGCCAAATTGGAAGAACCCCTCCGGGGGTACCTACCCCGCACACTTAAAGTACCCCCTGTAAAAAAATTTTTTTCAACGAATTGTAGCTGGCACGAAGTTGAGATGAACAGTGAAATCGATTTCCAATCGGTCTTAACCCTATCAAGTTCTAGGTGATTTACGGTGCAAAAATCTAGTACCTAATTTAGAAAAAAAAGTAAAAAAGTGGGTATGGAGATCGAATGAGAAGTGAAAACAGTTCTATCTCCCTGCGCATCTGTGCATTTTCCTTGCGGTATGCAATGGCATTTGTATTACTCGGTAGTCTTTTTAGTCGTTTCCTTGCCGAGTCTTTTCGTTGGATAAATTTTTAACGTGCGCCGTTAGCCACGGGGGCTGTATTTTAGTGATGGGTTTTTTGAAGGTTATGCTATTATTAGCTTCAAAGCGTAAAGCGTTGCTTAGTGTAGCCGCCACTTAGTCTACGATTAAGCTTGGTGGGTGTTGGAGCAGGTATTCCACTACTCTAACTTAATTTTCCCCAATCAGCGCGGCGTTCTACATATCTCGGTATGTGAACCTTGCCTGGAAGAGTCCCCGACATAGTGATGATTATGGGTAGATGCTCACTTCCCTTAGGACTACCCTAGGGGGCTGGTGACGGGGGTGCAAAGGAGAGGTTAATATGTGTAAAGGTGTTTCGTGTGTTTAAAATCGTCGGTGAGCCGTCGTTGAGGAGGACAAGGTCGGAGCGGTCAAGCCAGCCGGAATCCCATTTCCCCTTGGGTCACTCCGCGGCGATCCCCATAACGGATGATGCGCGTTCAAGTCACCCAGCAGAAAGGTTGGACTGGATATCTGCCCCACAAGGGAGCTGAGTAGCCCGCCGTCCACCACGTCCCCGCCAACCCACGTAGACAATGACGACATTGAAATGTGTCTGCATATAAACCTTCACGGCAACTGAGGTTAAAGGGGTGTTTATGGGAATTGGAATGGAGTGGATGTGTTCTCTTATTAGCACTGCAACACCTCCTTGTCGGGTGCTCGCGGTGCTGTAGAGGTACTGGGTGTAGTTTCGTATGTGTATTGGAGGTGATGTGGATGAGGTGGGTTTCTTGGATGGCAAGGATGGGAGGTGGGTGTCTTGGATGGCAAGGATGGAGGGTGAAAAGTCGGTGATGAGTAGCTAAAGACAACTCAGGTTGTTAAAAAAGCCACAGATGTTCCATTGGAGGATTTTACAATCTCCGCAATGGCTCCCGACTTGTTCTTTGGTGTGAACAATGTGGGGGGGGGGGCGAAATCAGGCATTGCGGATTGAAAAGGAATATCGATGGCAGCTACGGGGAGCAAGTACCGAAAAGATTATGTATTGGTTTATAGCATTTCTTCGTCAGAGACGGGGTGTGTAGTTGCTTCTGTGTCATTTTGTATGGTCTTTGGTGATGGGATGGGTGATTGCGAGTGCTCCAGGAGTAGAGCCGTGATTTGTTTAAATGTAGTGGGGGATACGGATAGGAGCTTATTTGCGTCCTCGGGGGTTTTTCCCCAAAGGTGAAATTTGTGCCAGCCGTAAGGGCAACGCCCTCTGCTGCAGGCCTGGTAGTGGCCATTATACTGTATTCGCTTGGAGCTGGAATTATTTGGTCTGTGTTTTGTTCTTTTTCAGTGGATGTCTCAGAGGGGGTGTCTGGAATGGTGATTTGTTCGATGTCTGTGTGTTTGTCGGAGGGGCTGTCTGGTATTTCACGTATTATAGGTTTTTTTTTTTGTAGTTTCGTTTGTTTCTTGTGAGATTTTATGGTCTGTGTATTCCGGGGTATTTGTTTGTGGTTTTGCGGTAGGTGTGTATTGTAAAAGTTTTTTGGCTTTGCCTCGGGCGACGTTGCTTCTGCTCTTTTCTAGGACGGGTATGGATGGAGTGTCCGCAAATGACAGCCCTGGCATGGTCCTGCTCTGGCTCTAAAGAACCGGGGCGCAAGGTTTTCGTTCAGGGCGTACAATTTCTTTTTAGCCTCGTATCTCGTTAGATGGTTGTCAGTCTGGAGCTTCACAATTTCTTTGTCTTTTAGGAAAGTTGAACAAGTCCTGGATAGCGTGCTGTGTTGCCCTGCTATCTTGCACCCAATGCAGTCACTTGGTTGCAGTTTTCATGAGCAGTTCCATCTTTTGCTTTGCCACCACCACAGAATTCGCACGCTGGCATTTCCTTGCGTACGAACTCATAGTGCCCGAAGTCAAGGCAGGACCTGCAGCGTAGTGGGGCGGGATACCATCTGCGTACTGGCAGGCTCTCCAAGCAGCAGACAATGTTTGTTGGGGGAGAGAAGCGGTCGAACGTAATTTGAAGTGCTCCGTAGAGAGTTCTTTTGTCGTCCTTTTGTCGGGTCAATTTTTTAACTTCGAGATTGACTTGTTTTTTCCTACAGGCCTTCCAAAGTCTCCTGCTCCGTCAGGAACTTGAGGTTTGGTGCAAAAGCTATCCCCTTAGAAGAGTTGAGCTTTTGGTGATATTCCACCTTTGTATCATAGCCCTCTATTTTTGTGAAGCTCCTTATGAGCTTTTCTGCTGCAGTTCTGGAAGGGAAAAAGGCCAAGGTTTACAAGAACGGATTGTGGGGGGACAGTGTTTTATGTTTCGTCACTATGAAGGGGTTTAAATTGGTTATTAGCTTATTCTTATCTGCCAAGGAAATTAGCACGTATTTGGGGTCCGGCCCAGTAAGGGCGTCACCAAGTGACTCCCCCAAAGATGGGAACTCGGACCATCGTGTCCCTCGCTTCTTAGCTTTCCTAGCCAGCTTCCTGGGCCCTGTGGCCGTGCCCATGTTTTGCGCCCACTAGGGGCGTTTGAGTTTTAGTTCCTCAGTTCGAGTTAGTCCGTTCGTATCGTTCGTTATAATTAAGATGTATGTAGGTCTCCAATAATCTAAAAAGCTTTCCCTAGCTGCGTAATTTTAAAAATTCTTAAAGTATTGTTGCGAGCGTGGCCTTTGGTTCGTTATTTAAAACACAATATTAAATAATTAATATATAAGTTCTTTATTACACTTAAATCATATAAAGTTCACAAACATTCATTTAATCAACTCAACTCTAATTATCACTCACTGTACTTTCAATTATCGTAATCTAATTACATACACTTCCAACACTATCGCTTCTTTATTACTTTCGCTTGCTAACACTGCAACGTCTAAAACAAGACTCTTTTCTGGCGATGACAACTGCTATATTTATACCCTAGAAACACTCCAGATTAATCTAGAGTGTTCTATTCCAAAAGCTTCTTGACTATTCTATTTGTTCTATTCCTGAACTTTCATAATCGATTCTCCGAACCTGAAGTCATTTACTCTCCGAACCTGAAGTTGTTTATTGCCAGTAGATGTCACCAGTTGTCTCTTTCTATTGCACGTAACACTGCCCCCTTCTTAAACTTGTTCGTCCCGAACAACAGGTGGTCCACGGTCTTGATGCTCGTAGTATTGACACAAGCGGTCCAAATGAACAATTTTGTGCTTGCCTCTTGTGCCACGCTGAGTCCTGTATACCACGTCATTAATTCTAGTTACTACTGAATATGGTCCTTCCCAGTGTTGTTGCAATTTTGGAGAACGTCCCTTACGTCGTTTCGGGTTGTACAGCCAAACAAGATCACCTTCGTTAAATCCTGCTGAATTCGCACGTAAGTCATAACGTGTCCTCATCCGATGGGTACTTACTGCTAATTTCGCCCCCGTGGCCCTTTGTACATCAGCTCTCAGTTTCAATGGGGCTCTGACATTACACTTGTACATTTCCTTTCTGCTGCTACGTGGCGGCCCTTTGTAAGAAGCACACACAGTGCATCTGCGACACCACTTCTCTACATCCTCCCGCATATGTAGCCAATAAAACTTTTCTCGTATTATAGAAATTGTTTTATTCACTCCCAAATGTTCTCCAGATGCTCCACGATGCACTTTACCTAGAACCTCGTTGACCTTTGATGCCGGCACGACTATTTGCATTCGGAACGATTTACCGTTAGGTGCTTCCCACTTGCGTTTTAATATGCCGCATTCAACATGAAGAGAATTCCATTGAGCCCAGTAGCTTTTCAGCTCTTCACTCATCCTCGAAATATCCTTCCATTCTGGTTTTTCTATGTCTACTTTCCAAGCAAGAATAGGTGAAATGTCCGGATCTTCTCGTTGTGCTGTTCGTAGGTCCTCGTTGTCCCAACCTGTAGATGGTTCCACGGATACCAACTGTATAGTAGCTGTTTTCTCATTTCCTTTCTCCCAGCCATAATGCTTACATTCAGGTTTCCATTGACGTTGTACCAAGGCTTCTGCATTTCCATAGATACGTCCTTTTCTGTGTTGGCTCTCAAAGTCATAAGGTTGGATTCTAGTCTCCCTAAGAATAGTTTGCTCTCTAGCTCGCCAACTTGTACGTTCTTCTGTCCCTTTCTTTTCTGTTGGTTCCTTTCGACGGCGTTTCCTGCAGTCGCTTTGAAGGTGTCCCAATTTATTACAATCCCAACATCGAAGAACACTACGTGAAGGGGTACTCAGTGATAACTGCAATCTATTGCAAGTCTGCTGCTCAGCTCGATATCTTTGCAATTCCACTTTCCTCTCTTCATCTAGAGATTCCACTCGTCGGCGTTTTCTGCAGTCTCTTTGTAGGTGTCCTGGTCTATTACAATTCCAGCATCGAACGATACCACGCAAAGGTGAGCTCTGGGATGACTGCATTCTATTACAAGTACATTTGTCCACCGAAATGTCTCTCATTCGTACTGCACTCCGCGAAGCTTGTCTGGCGGATTCATACACTAATGCATAGGCTAGTGCTTCTGCTGTTGATTTCCTTCCTGCCAGCCTTAACGCTTGTTGTAAACTTTGATCTGCAATAGCGTTCACAAATGCCTCCGTCGCCACTTCGTTGAGAAAATCCGCATTCACGCTTGAGTATGACAGATGCGCTAATCTTTCTACATCTGCCTGCAGTTGTTGTAGTGATTCGCCATGTTTTTGAATCCTGTTGCGCAACTGTAGGCGATATACTTGCTGCATGTGCTCATCTCCGTAACGTAATTCTATCGCCTGTACTAATGAAGAGTAATTACGTTGATTTTCAATCGGTACAGTTTGTAAGAGTTCTGACGCAGGACCTCGAAGTGCTAACACCAGAGCTATAGCTTTGTCTTCATCATTCCATCCATTTACCTCTGAAGCTGCCTCGAATTGTCTCTTGAAGATATGCCACGAATTTTGTCCATCAAATATGGGAGGTTTCATTCTACCTGCACCGGATATTTCAGTTGCTACGCTTAGAGGCTGACGATGCTTTATTCTTTCCAGATCTGCTTTAACGTTTTCAAGTTGCTCGGCGACTTTTTGTTGAACTTCCGAAACCTTTTGTTGAAATTCCTGCTCAATTCCTTCAATTTTCAAATTTTGTTCTTCTAAAGAACTTTTTAGAAAATTTTTCTGATCCTCCAAACGAGTTTCTATACAATTCTCCAGAGAACTCTTTTGTTCGTCCAAGCGCGTTTCCATAGATTTCTTCTGTTCATCTAAACGTGATTCTAGAGAATTCTTTTGTTCGTCCATAGATTTCTTCTGTTCATCTAAACGTGATTCTAGAGAATTCTTTTGTTCCTCGAGAGAATTCTTTTGTTCGTCCATAGATTTCTTCTGTTCCTCGAGAGAATTCCTTTGTTCGTCCATAGATTTCTTCTGTTCATCTAAACGTGATTCTAGAGATTTCTTCTGTTCCTCGAGAGAATTCTTTTGCTCATCAAAACGGGCTTCCATTTTACTCATTAAAGTACTCAAAAGCTGTTCCATTTTCATCGCAGGCGCTTCTTCAACTTCGATTTCTTCCAAGTTCTCTTCGAAAACAAATGTTTCAGGATTCTTTCCTTCCTCTATCAAAGATTGTCTAAGTCGCTCGACTAGAACTTTCTTTATGCCTGTCGTTTGTAATGACCGGTTCCCTAACTCCACTTTCAAATCCTGCGTTCGAAGCTCGTCCACTTTGCGCCCCATTATTTTAGTAATTCTCTTATAGATGAATATAAATTATTTTCCAGAACTTTCACAATTTAACACAATTTCTCAAAATTAATCATTCTTTTAATTTTTAGTCAATTGCCACCACTTTATTTCTCAAATTTATTTCACTTCTGACACCAGTTGTTGCGAGCGTGGCCTTTGGTTCGTTATTTAAAACACAATATTAAATAATTAATATATAAGTTCTTCATTACACTTAAATCATATAAAGTTCACAAACATTCATTTAATCAACTCAACTCTATTTAACGCTAACACTGTACTTTCAATTATCGTAATCTAATTACATACACTTCCAACACTATCGCTTCTTTATTACTTTCGCTTGCTAACACTGCAACGTCTAAAACAAGACTCTTTTCTGGCGATGACAACTGCTATATTTATACCCTAGAAACACTCCAGATTAGTCTGGAGTGTTCTATTCCAAAAGCTTCTTGACTATTCTATTTGTTCTATTCCTGAACTTTCATAATCGATTCTCCGAACCTGAAGTCATTTACTCTCCGAACCTGAAGTTGTTTATTGCCAGTAGATGTTACCAGTTGTCTATTTCTATTGCACGTAACAATACTGTTAACAACAGAACAACAGTAACAATACTGTTACGTGCAATAGAAAGAGACAACTGGTGACATCTACTGGCAATAAACAACTTCAGGTTCGGAGAGTAAATGACTTCAGGTTCGGAGAATCGATGAAATCTACAGGAAAGTTCAGGAATAGAACAAATAGAATAGTCAAGAAGCTTTTGGAATAGAACACTCCAGAATAATCCGGAGAGTTTCTAGGGTATAAATATAACAGTTGTCATCGCCAGGAGAGGAGTCTTGTCTTAGACGTTGCAGTGTTAAGAAGCGAAAGTAATAAAGAAGCGATAGTGTGTAATTAGATTGCGATAATTGAAAGTACAGTGTTAGCGATAATTAGAGTTGAGTTGATTAAATGAATGTTTGTGAATTTTATATGATTTAAGTGAAATAAAGAACTTATATATTAATTATTTAATATTGTGTTTTAAATAACGAACCAAAGGCCACGCACGCAACAACTGGTGTCAGAAGTGAAATAAATTCGCGAAATAAAGTGGTGGCAATTGACTAAAAATTAAAAGAGCGATTAATTTTGAGAAATTGTGTTAAATTATGAAAGTTCTGGAAATTATTTTATATTCATCTGTAAGAGAATTACTAAAATAATGGGGCGCAAAGTGGACGAGCTTCGAACGCAGGATTTGAAAGTGGAGTTAGGGAACCGGTCATTACAAACGACAGGCATAAAGAAAGTTCTAGTCGAGCGACTTAGACAATCTTTGATAGAGGAAGGAAAGAATCCTTAAACATTTGTTTTCGAAGAGAACTTGGAGGAAATCGAAGTTGAAGAAGCGCCTGCGATGAAAATGGAACAGCTTTTGAGTACTTTAATGAGTAAAATGGAAGCCCGTTTTGATGAGCAAAAGAATTCTCTCGAGGAACAGAAGAAATCTATGGACGAACAAAAGAATTCTCTCGAGGAACAAAAGAATTCTCTAGAATCACGTTTAGATGAACAGAAGAAATCTATGGACGAACAAAAGAATTCTCTAGAATCACGTTTAGATGAACAGCAGAAATCTATGGACGAACAAAAGAATTCTCTGGAATCACGTTTAGATGAACAAAAGAAATCTATGGACGAACAAAAGAATGCTTTTGTTGAACAAAAGAATTCTCTGGAATCCCGGTTAGATGAGCAGAAGAAATCTATGGAAACGCGCTTGGACGAACAAAAGAGTTCTCTGGAGAATTGTCTAGAAACTCGTTTGGAGGATCAGAAAAATTTTCTAAAAAGTTCTTTAGAAGAACAAAATTTGAAAATTGAAGGAATTGAGCAGGAATTTCAACAAAAGGTTTCGGAAGTTCAACAAAAAGTCGCCGAGCAACTTGAAAACGTTAAAGCAGATCTGGAAAGAATAAAGCATCGTCAGCCTCTAAGCGTAGCAACTGAAATATCCGGTGCAGGTAGAATGAAACCTCCCATATTTGATGGACAAAATTCGTGGCATATCTTCAAGAGACAATTCGAGGCAGCTTCAGAGGTAAATGGATGGAATGATGAAGACAAAGCTATAGCTCTGGTGTTAGCACTTCGAGGTCCTGCGTCAGAACTCTTACAAACTGTACCGATTGAAAATCAACGTAATTACTCTTCATTAGTACAGGCGATAGAATTACGTTACGGAGATGAGCACATGCAGCAAGTATATCGCCTACAGTTGCGCAACAGGATTCAAAAACATGGCGAATCACTACAACAACTGCAGGCAGATGTAGAAAGATTAGCGCATCTTTCACACTCCAGCGTGAATGCGGATTTTCTCAATGAAGTGGCGACGGAGGCATTTGTGAACGCTATTACAGATCAAAATTTACAACAATCATTAAGGCTAGCAGGAAAGAAATCAACAGCAGAAGCACTAGCCTATGCATTAGCATACGAATCCGCCAGACAAGCTTCACGGAGTGCAGTACGAGTGAGAGAAATTTCAGTGGAAGAATGTACTTGTAATAGAGTGCAATCATCACAGAGCCCGCCTTCACTTGGTGTCCCTCGATGCTGGAATTGTAATAGACCAGGGCACCTTCAAAGAGACTGCAGAAAACGTCGACCAGTGGAATCACCAGAAGAAGAGGGGAAAGAAGAATGCCAAAGATGTCGAGCCAGGGAACAAGCAATTCGTGGAGAGACTAGATATCAAACAGCGACTAGTCGCATCGTCTCTCCTCTTGAGCAGTCGGAAAACTAGTAAAAACCAACTTCATGGGGCAGAGGTTGGTTGGTGGAATCGACAGCCCCGAAGTCATCATCCAAGTAAGTCAGTTACAGAGAAATAATAGCAGTCTTGTTATATATGGAAGTGTAGGAAAAAATGACTGCGCAGTTACTATCGATACTGGAGCTTCAAGATCAATTATTAGAGCAGATCTTGTTAAGAACAAATGGCTTCTCAACACCACCAAATATCTACTAAGAACAGCAACTGGAGCAGCAGCACAGGTGTTTGGAGAAATAACTTTAGATGTTCAACTAGGCGAACTACTATTGCCTCACACTTTCCTGGTTTCAGACATAATGGATGACTGCATTCTTGGAATAGACTTCATGACCACATACAAAATAAATCTGGATGTCGGAGAGCGGATTCTCAAATATGGCAACATAGAAATTCCTATGAAACTAGGAGAAGAAGCAGATCATCCTGCGAAAGTAAGGACGATGGTTTGCGAAAATATTACTCTTTCGCCATGCTCCGAGACACTAATATGGACAAAGCTTACTGATGACATCGGGACCTGCCGATTCTATCTGGTGGAGCCTAACCCCACAAAAGTTACATCGAACATCATCGTTGGCAAGACTTTAGTGAAGGCAGAAGGTGCAACATTAATTCCAGTCAGAGTGCTTAACACATCCGAAAACGAGGTACAACTAACAGAAGGTGCTATAATTGGAAATTGTGAACCCGTTTACCAAATCGTCAATTTAGATAATGGTAGTAATGTCAAGGAGACAAAAACTATACCAGCTGCTACCCAACAGGTTCAGAAACTTCTTTCGTCCAGTGCCTTAAGTGAACAACAACACAACGATGCCAAAGAGGTGATCGATGAATTTTCAGAATTATTTGCAATGAATGATGACTATGGTAAAACAAATCTTGTCCCGCATCGAATCGATACAGGAGATTCCAGACCCATTCGACAGACACCACGAAGATTGCCATTAGCCAAACAACCAGAAGTTGCAGACATGATGAACTCCATGAAGAAACAAGGCATCATAGAGGAATCTAACAGCCCTTGGACATCGCCGGTTGTTCTGGTTAGGAAGAAGGATGGCAGCACCCGATTCTGTGTAGACTACCGCCAACTAAATAACGTGACGAGAAAAGATAGCTATCCATTACCAAGGATTGATGACACATTGGATACCCTTTCCGGAGCGCAATGGTTTTCCACGCTGGATTTGAAGAGTGGTTACTGGCAAGTGAAAATACATCCCGAGGACCGAGAGAAAACTGCTGTCTCAGTTGGGAGTGGCTTATGGCAATTCAAAGTAATGCCATTTGGGTTATGTATGCTCCAGCCACATTCGAACGACTAATGGAATGTGTTCTACGAGGTTTAACCTGGAAAACATGTCTTGTCTATTTGGATGACATAATAGTAATCGGAAGGACATTCATGGAACATAAAAACAACTTACGGGACGTACTTCAAAGACTCAAAGATGCAAGATGAAGCTCAGTGCGAGTAAATGTGCTCTATTCAAAAAAGAAGTTAAATATTTAGGGCACATAGTTTCATCACAAGGAGTAAGAACCGATCCAGAGAAGATAGAAGCCGTCAAAAATTGGCCAGCACCAAAGGACAAACATCAATTACGGAGTTTTCTTGGTTTAGCTACCTACTACAGGCGATTCGTGAAAGGTTTTGCAGATATAGCAATAAGCCTACATCAACTTACCGAAAAGGGAAAGCCGTTCATATGGTCGGATAAATGCAACGAAAGTTTTGAAAATTTGAAGCAACAGCTCTGTGAAGCGCCAGTACTTCACTATCCAAAGCTGGGGAAAACATTTATATTAGACACGGATGCCAGCAATGAAGGTATTGGTGCAGTGCTTTCTCAGGAGAAGAATGGTCAAGAAGTTCCAGTAGCTTACTATAGCAAAGCACTTTCAGTCAGAGAAAAATTATTGTGCTACAAGAAAGGAGCTACTTTCCATTGTAAGTTCACAAAGCATTTTCATAAATATCTCTACGGACAGAAATTCATCCTTCGCACCGACCATGCAGCGCTTAAATGGCTTCTGCAGTTTAAGAATCCTGAGGGACAAGTGGCGAGATGGATAAAGCGACTCCAGGCTTATGATTTTGAAATACAACACCGAAGAGGTCGTATCCATGGAAATGCAGACGCCCTTTCACGACGTCCATGCAAACTTGAATGCAAACATTGCGCCCGGATGGAAGAAAAAGAAACAACAGCAACTATACAGTTGGTAACCGTGGAGCCATCTACAGGTTGGGACAACGAGGACCTACGAACAGCACAACGAGAAGATCCGGACATTTCACCTACTCTTGCTTGGAAAGAAGACATGGAAAGACCAGACTGGAAGGATATTTCGGAACGGAGTGAGAAGCTGAAAAGTTACTGGGCTCAATGGAACTCTCTGCATGTTGAATGTGGTATATTAAAACGCAAGTGAGAAGCACCTAATGGCGAATCTTTCCGAATGCAGATAGTCGTGCCGGCATCAAACGTCAAAGATGTTCTAGAAGAAATGCACGGTGGAACCTCTGGAGGACATTTGGGAGTGAACAAAACCATTTCCAAAATACAAGAAAAGTTTTATTGGTTACATATGCGAGATGTGGAGGAGTGGTGCGGCAGATGCACTGTCTGTGCTGCACAGAAGCAGAGGAGAAATGCATAAGTATAATGTCGGAGCCCCCTTTGAAAGGATAGCTATAGACATCGCTGGACCTTTTCCAGAAACGGATGGCGGTAATCGTTATATATTAGTTGCCATTGACTATTTCAGTAAATGGCCTGGAGCTTATGCAATCCCTAATCAAGAGGCAACCACAGTTGCGGAACAAATAATAACGAATTGGGTCAGTAGGTTTGGTGTGCTCACGAACTTCATTCGGACCAAGGACGGAACTTCGAATCGCGGACTTTCCAGGAGATGTGTAAAATGTTGGGAATAAGAAAAACTAGAACAACTCCTCTACACCCACAATCTGATGGCATGGTAGAGCGCTTCAACAGAACATGGATCGAGCATCTAAAGAAAGTAGTTGACTATCATCACGCGATTGGGATAGACATATTCCTGTATTCCTAATGGCTTATAGATCAGCCGTTCATAGTACTACCGGACAAACCCCAGCTAAAATCATATTCGGAAGAGAGATGCGTTTAGCTAGCGACCTCAAATTCGGTACCCCCAGAGGTGAACAAAAGTTACCAGAAGACTACGTATCGGGGCTCAAACAACAATTAGCCGATGTACACGAGGCCACGAGGACGAAATTAGCAACAAATACTGATGGGATGAAGACCCGCTATGACTTACGCGCTAATTCCGCAGGATTTAACGAAGGTGATCTTGTTTGGCTGTACAACCCGAAACGACGTAAGGGACGTTCTCCAAAATTGCAACAGCACTGGGAAGGGACCTTATTCAGTAGTAACTAGAATTAATGACGTGGTATACAGGATTCAGCGTGGCACAAGAGGCAAGCACAAAATTGTTCATTTGGACCGCTTGTGTCAATACTACGAGCATCAAGACCGTGGACCACCTGTTGTTCGGGACGAACAAGTTTAAGAAGGGGGCAGTGTTACGTGCAATAGAAAGAGACAACTGGTGACATCTACTGGCAATAAACAACTTCAGGTTCGGAGAGTAAATGACTTCAGGTTCGGAGAATCGATAATGAAATCTACAGGAAAGTTCAGGAATAGAACAAATAGAATAGTCAAGAAGCTTTTGGAATAGAACACTTCAGAATAATCCGGAGAGTTTCTAGGGTATAAATATAACAGTTGTCATCGCCAGGAGAGGAGTCTTGTCTTAGACGTTGCAGTGTTAAGAAGCGAAAGTAATAAAGAAGCGATAGTGTGTAATTAGATTGCGATAATTGAAACTACAGTGTTAGCGATAATTAGAGTTGAGTTGATTAAATGAATGTTTGTGAATTTTATATGATTTAAGTGAAATAAAGAACTTATATATTAATTATTTAATATTGTGTTTTAAATAACGAACCAAAGGCCACGCACGCAACAGTATACTAGAAGAATATTTTAAAGATTAATCAAAGAGAAATTCAATTTACAAAAAAGAAAAAATTACTAGGTTTGTTCGATTAAAACACCGTGTAACAAGTTTTTAAAACACCGGGTAAATGAAATGACATTTCTCTGACAGTTCTCCTGAGCATAATTTAACTTCTAATTCCCAGTGATTTGTAAAAATTTATTTATAAAATAGGTGAAATAATTAAAAATTTAAGAATAAATAAATATTAAAATGCACAAAAAATATTTCCCAGTTTTTTCTTAATTACATATTCTTTTATTAGCTTTTTTACATCGATATTATCGCCTTTTCTGTAACTTTACTTTGAAAAAATGACAATTGGTTCATCTGTGACCAGATATAGCTCCATCATTTCTGCAAGAAACAGTTGTGCTGCACCATTTTCACTTTTATCATCAGATGTTTTGTCACTAGATATAAAATTACTGTTTGAATGATCAAAATCAACAGAAATGATTTTCTCTATCCGAGTGGCCTTTCCTGACATCTCATTTAAGAATTTAGAGAATTTCTTATATGTTGTTTGCTTGAAACCTACTTGCTTAGTAGCTGCAGGGATGATGTGAAGTCTATAAAAATTACTTGTTAATAATGGCAAAGAAACATTTTTACGATCAAATTTCTTACTAGAAAGGCAGATCTTAAGATTTCATCCATGTTCTTCGAACTTAATCGCCTTCTCAAATATTTCCTTATAATTTTCATTCGAATTTCCTATGTGCATATTATCGATGGGTATTTTGTCATCTAATTTCTTATCCAGCTTCCTTATATAATCTGAATTTGGTATGAGCTCCACGATTTTTTCACTTTTATATACAGCACTCAACCGCAATCACCGAACAAATTCCATGTGACAGTTCACAAATGACAAATGTCAAACGTTTACCCCTAGAAATTTTTAGTGGAAGTTCGGGGCACGAAATCAGAAACACCGGGCTTTCATCGAACAAGTTTCCGTAACCCCGTGTAAGCCCAGGGTTTTCAAAAAACAAGATAGTACAGCCCGGTGTAGCCCGGGGATTACCCAGTGTTTTCATCGAACAAACCTACTGTATGATGCTATGAAAATAATCAAAGTTAGTACAGTTTGAGAGTAACTATAAACTAGATTGGTTGGTGTACCCAATATAAGGCGTGGTGTGTATTGGATATATGATTATTAAAGCTGTTTCCCGTTTGGGTTTCGGGCTCATATGCGTCCCCGCTAAGTTATGATGTGAGCTTTGTTGAAAAGCTCCAGTACTGAAATTCGAAGTCTCTCTTTTAAATTTCGGGATCCTCTCAATTTGTGTCGATTTGGGAATAATAGTTTTTTCGTAAATCTAAAAAGAAAATTCGTCATCATCGTTAGCCGGAAAATTCTTAATTTTAATTTAATTTAATTTACAACCAGCTCAATAAATGCATAATCGTTTGATGGAGTCGTTTTTATTAATCGTTTGTTGGTCCCTTAAATCTTCGCTAATTGCAGAAATAATTAACCTAAGCTACACATGAAGCTGTAGCTGATATTAACCAAATTCTAATTTTGTAGCTGAAGCTACAGTAACACCAACATGAAAATAAAGTCATGTAATTAATGGATTGACAACCTATTGTATCTCCATCAAGTTAGCCAGTCAAATTTTACTTTTTTAATTTTTTATTGCACATATCGATTGTTGTCAATGCATGAAATATATCACTTTTACTTCATTATCAAGTTGGTGTTACTGCAGCTTCAGCCACAAAATTAGAATTTGGTTAATATCAGATACAGCCTCACGTGTAGCTTAGGTAAATTATTTTTGCAATTAGCGAAGAATTGAGGGGCTAACAAACGATTTTATTAATAAAAACCAGTCCGACAAACGATTACGCATTGATTGAGCTGGTTATAAATTAAATTAAATTAAAAATAAGAATTTTCCGGCTAACTTGATGACGAATTTTCTTTTTAGATTTTCGAAAAAACTGTTATCCAACAAACGTTTAAATTAAGCCAACAATCACCAACAATAGATCGATATGTACAATAAAAAATTAAAAAAGTAAAAGTTGACCGGCCAACTTGATGGAGCTGTAGAGGCTTGATTATCGCTAGGGCGACATTTTAATATATATACGAATAACGTAAAAATTATGAAAATTGTAATTTAGCAGATTTTGGTGTGATTGCGGATGAATCTCCGCCAAATTAATCCGCAATCACAATAGTTGAAGATTAATATGTGATGCTCAATGACATTCAGTTGCGATATTTCTCATGTAGATGTGTGCATTTTTTGCACCAGGGCAAAACCCTCGAGAATATTTCACAAGCCATGAAATAGACTCCCTCCCTACCACATGCGAGGCCCAACGGAGTCCCTACATTCTAAAATATTTGCAGTGTTCTTATGTAAAACTGACAAAAGTTTGATTTGAATAGCTCCACCGCCCTAAACTACTATTCTTACAGAAAAACGGTGTTCTAATAATCTTAAGCTTGCTTTCTTATCTTCCGAGCCGTAATAAAATTTTCATATCTTTCCTAACAAAATTATTTAAAAATATTTATCTGAACAAAATGATTACGATTCCTCAAACAAAAATTCGCAGCTGAGTAATCTTTGTAATGTCGCTGTGCCGTCATGAGATGCCATGGGCTGATGATATCGAATGTAGCTGCCTACAGATTCGGACTCCGGCTGCACATACACACATGCAATTATCACTCAGCTGAGAGGTATTGAGCGTAAAATGGTAAGGTTACTTTGTAATCAAAACTATTTTATTATGTTGTTAAATAAGGTAAGGAAGTGTAGCCTTTGGGAAGGTAAGGAAC
Source organism: Dioctria linearis (assembly GCA_963930735.1). NCBI lineage: Eukaryota > Metazoa > Arthropoda > Insecta > Diptera > Asilidae > Dioctria > Dioctria linearis. The sequence goes on from OZ005742.1 coordinate 225,367,515, forward strand.
CAAGTTTTAACCAGAAAAAAAGGAGAAAAGCTGGATGAAGGAAATAGAACATTTTCTTCAAATATTGGCGACAATACATATAGCACATATATACATTCTGGTGCCCCATTTGTTCATTGCGGCCACATTCTATATATAACCCTTTGAGGCTTCAGCACATTTTCTTCGAATATTGGCGACAGTACATACAGCACTTATATACGTTTTGGTGCTCCATTTATTCGTTGCGCCCACATTCTATAAGCCTTTATGCCCTGGTCACACAGGGAGCGTGAAACTCAACGTCCAGTTAATCTATCTCTAATTTATTACGTTTAAATATGATTAAAAGTCCGAAACTAGTTCTTAATGACGCTCTTCCATTTTTATTAGAAAAAAAACCTGGCTTAACAATCGTTTTTGCGGCCGCTCCCTAACTACCACAATTTTACAAATTTACAACTTTATTTGTGTACTTATTTCGTTTATTATATGTTGCTCCAATTTCGTGAGTTTCTTCAATTTCTCCGGTTACAGTCGGCAGAGACTCCGCTATCGCCTTTACGCTTTGTTTTCTTCTTTTTAATTTTTGCCAACAGGAACGCAGGTTATGCTTCTAGAAGTTTTAATATCTGTCGCAGGAACTCAGCTTCTCCCTTTGTTGCTTCTAAATACCTTCTTCAGCCGCAGGAACTCAGCTTCTCTTATCTGATTGCATTTTTTGTAATTTCAGCCGCAGAACTCAGCTTCTCTATTATGCTTGCAGATTTTGTCACTTCAGCCGCAGAACTCAGCTTTTTTCTTATGCTTTCTTTCTCACCAACCAAAAAAACACCGCTCTGTTCCTCGACTCCCTCCAGAAAAAGCAATTCACTATCTCGCTGTCGCCACCTCCCTTCCTCGTTCAGTTTTTTCTTTTCAGCCGGTCATCAGCCAGATTTCGATCAATTTTGACGAAAAAATTTAGCATGTATACCATAAAAGGGGTTTGAATCTTAGGTACTAATTGGAGTAATCCCTAGCTCACTACTGTAGACTATTATAAATACAATTTATAGCGTTTTGGGAATACCACACCATCCATGCAAATAACAATATTAATTCTTTATTGACTTACTCAATTGAGATACAAAGCTCTTTTCGTGCATTGGGTTGCTTGTGCTCTTAAAAGCGGCGCGGCGCGGCATGGCACGGCGTGGCACGCGGCAAAATAGAGTGTTCACACCGAGAGCGGTAGATTTTATCCAAATGTACTCCAATTCCGAGGAAGAAATTCTATTATTAGCAGCTCTGCTTGAAGAAAAACAGAGGAAAGTAATGAGGTTAAATTACAAATATACTTAAGAATGCAAAAAGCCTCATTCAACGAATTGTGCGGACTTATTTCGAATGAAAAGAAATTTTGCCGGCATCGGCAAAATTGTGTTTTTGAGTAATCTCCAAAATCTCCGCGCGGCGACTATTTTGCCGTGTCGCGCCGCGCCGCTCCCGGTGCTACTTATACATTTAATTTTGCAAGAACAATCGTGCAGCGGCAACTGAAAAATGCCGCGCCGCGCCGCTCCCGGTGTGACACCCACTTTAAGGCTTCCGCACATTTGCTTAAACATACAGCGACGCACGTACATTATAGATACACGTTCTGCGGCCCCATCTATTCTAGACTAACAACGTTTACATTGGCGTAGCCACACAGCCTGCTAAGATACATTGTTCGATAAGTCAGCCCACATTGGAGTTATTTTTAATCATAGTGTTTTAAAGCGTTTTAATTGTAGGAATATCCCAAAAGTCAGTCTATCGCAGAGACTCCATCGAGCAGAAACTAAATTTATATAAGTTTTGCCTTTCCTGACAGTGATGAAGCTAAATTTCCGAGGAGGCGCCTCTACGGGGAACCCCAGAAGGTCAGAACTGTAAGTCAAGAAAAAAAATTCTTTTTCTTGAACATTTTTGGATGCTTAAACGAATTAGCTGATTGGGCTGGACTAAACAGTTCATATGAATGTACAGTTTTCTTGGTCGACGTTAAAAGTATTCATTTCCACACCTGTAGACAATACCTAGTCAAGCCAGACAGAAAACGTGCACATTATTTAATTTTTGAATTTCTTTGTAACACACAATATTTCTAGAAAAGTTATGGAATCCTAGTGCTAATAGTATAAGTTTAATATTCCAGTTTAGACACTTAAATATTTCATAAGAAGACTGGTTCATTCGGTTACAGAAAGGGAGTCTATACCTTTTGTAGCAGGCACCTTTGATTGATGCATGTATATCCCCTAAAGCATAGCACTAGGGTTTAAGATTATCTATATTTCCTCTGAAATGATACTAGATTCTTGAGATGCATAAAATGCATGTATGTAAATCCGCTAAAGCATAGTATCAGGGTTTAAGATTATCTATATTTCCTCTGACATGACATTAGATTTTTGATATATGTATAAAATAAATGTGTGTAAATCCACTAGAGCATAGTATTAGAGGTGAGATTCTATTTTTGTTCTCGGAAATAATATAAAATTTTTGAACACGTATATGAAGTACATGAAAGGTACATATGGTAATTAATATAGTTAATTATTATTAATTATTATATCTTGGTGACAACCTGTATATATAGTGATAAGATAATCAATGATTTATCTAGTAGTTATTGTTTTGTCTCTTATAGAAATTGGTATTCATTTCATTGGGCTGACTTTTCGAGACTAGCCCAGTTATAGAAGCAGATACAAGCCAATGATATAGACTTACCATTATTGAATTTTAAAATCTTTATATGCACACGATTAAGTTTCGATGAATTAAAGAAATAGTTCCAGGAATTTAGGTTGTAGTTAAGTTAGATTCCGAATCTCCCTATGTATAAGATGCTATAGTGCAAAATAAATTATAACGTAATGGACAGCTAGACTTGTAATTCCCTCACTCTCCCGGAGCCCTCTCTCAACTGCGATGGTCAACTAGGTCCGCTCTTCCGCTAACTTTTAAGGTCAGGTCATCACAAGGGACACTGCAAATGCAGTGTCATTGGGTGGATGGGGCACGGCAGCAAGAAGACAAAACATCTGCGCCTTCATAGCGAGGAAGGGTAACTGGTGTAAGGGCCCCTTCAGGGCTGGATGTGGTGCTCGTCGTTTTTGAATAGGCACGAAGATTTTTGTTTGATATTGGGTCGTGACAGCGGCAGGTATTGGGTAACCTCCCCTATAACTCCTCCGTACTAGTCGAGGTGCTAGCGTGTCGCCCTGTGCTATCGCTGGTCACGAGAGTGAGCTGTCAGCTCATGTTGACAGAATGGACCGGAAAGTACTGCCATAACCACCACTGGAACAGAATGCAACGCAGAGTTTACGCAGTATTCGGCAGCTAACTGTAAAAAAAAGCTGAAAGTAAAGTGCTTCCGGGCAGCCGTGACTGAGTTAATTTACAATTATCATATTTTCCTTGCTTATGGATTTTTTTATATTATGAAAACTTGTGCGAATAATAAGAGTAACATTTGAAATATCTCGCACCTCAGTAATTAATTTTACATTACAAATTTCATTCAAAACAAACGTTTTCTTCAGCTGTCAAAAAAAAATTTCTGTGGTGCTTGCGTAAAAGTTGGAAGTTGGCCAACTTTCTTGCGGCAACTGCCGAAACTGCATTCACTGTGTACAAATTAATGTATTTCAAACGCATTCAGCTTTCCTTGTTTACTGCAGCATTGGTACGTTGCATTCTTCCAGCAACAATAAACTCGAAAAAAAAGTTCAGGGCAACTCAACTTAGATTAACTGTCAAATTAAAAGTAGAGCAGAAAGGAGCAGTTGTCAAATGTGTTCAAGCCATGAAACAGAAATCTAGATATGTGCGTGCTAATTCAATTCTCTATAATGTTTTATATTGATTCTTATGACATTGATTTTATATATGCCATAAAGCCTACACTACTATATACGCAGGAAAAATCTTCCAATAATTTTAAGCTTGGCTACTTACCTTCCCAAAGGCTGCCCTTATTAATTATATACCTTATTTAATAAAATAATAAAATAGTTTTGATTAAAAAGTAACCTTACCACTTTACGCTAAATAACTCTCAGCTGAGTAATAGTTGCAATAATGTACATATGTGCGACCGTAATCCGAACCTGTAGGCAGATTGATTCGAAATCGAATTCATCGGAGCACGGCGCATTCTCATATGCAATTATTACTCAGTTGAGAGTTTTTGTTTGGGGAATCGTAGTCATTTGGTTAAGATAATTTTGTTTAAATAATTTTGTTAGGAAGGATATAAAAATTGATTATGGTTGTAAAGATAAGAAAGTACGCTTAAGACCATCAGAAGACAATAGGTCTATTCACGTACTCGAATTTGTGTGAATGCATTATAACATTTTCACCCAAAAGCACCCAAACTCTGTTCACCTACTCAGAAAATTGGCGAAAATATGTAGACGTCACACTTCCCCTTCAATAAAGTTTTAGCTCAAATCCACCCAAGAAAAATCTTGGGATAAATGTGTAAAAACTGTCAAACACTTTAAAATTTGAAATCGAGAATTGTCAGAAGTTTAAATTGTCAAAGGCAAAATAGACAAGGCGGCAGAATTTGCAAATGATGTGCACTGTTTACGGAGTATTTCTCGAGGATTTTGACTGAGCTTAGATCATATAACTAAAGGAAGCGAAATATTGTGTAAAACCTAATCGGTGTGAGGGAAACTCGGTTTTTTGGCCAAGGAAAGAATTTAACCAAGTTAACTTCTAATGTCAATTCGAATTACCCGTCAGATTCGTGTTTTTGCGTCGGTTTCTGTATTTTCCGTTATTTAATTAAAAAATGTTATTTTTCCGTTAATTGTGTTAATTTTATATAAAAACATTCGAAGTGATAATTTAGTGATTAAGCCTTGGACTAAGTTAATAAACGGGAGAACATTTCAAAGATGAATTGTGCTGTGCGGTACTGTTGCCTAAATAATCTCGGAAAGGCGTTTTTTAGCAAGTTGAAATTAAGTTAAAAAGTTTGTATTCCGCAAATAGGTGCAAAAGAAGTAAAAACTCCCTTCAAAAATATTTCAGATTTACTACTTCCATGAGAATAACGAACATATAAAAGAACTCCACCACATAGTGGGAAATCCCGTAATTTTTCTGGCTTATTGAGCTTCCTTTAGGTATATGTTCTAAGAGACTGAGTGTGAGTGTTCTTGCTTTAAAACTTTGAACAGGCTGTGAAACCCCTTTATTTCGTACAATTGTACACTGATTCATAATTTATTATTATTTGTCGATTAAAAACACTAAAGATGTTATAAAATAGTATTGCTTTAAATAAGCCTGGGAGGTAGCGTTGTATTTTAGGTAGTGTTTTTAGGCTGGTCGATTGTTATCTTTTTTGATAGATCTGGTATGACTAATAAGTGAATCAAGTGTGAGCTGACGGACTCGCGGGGGGTGCGGGTGTAACAGGCTACGGAAGTGGTAAAAAAATGAATGCCAACTGAAACTTTTTTTATGAACTGTTGACATCATAGTGAGTTGAAAATACATCGTCATAGGTCACCATACGGAATTACATACGGGCATTCATCTAGGGTATCTGAAGAACCCACACCCACCGCTACTTGAGCAGCTGACGCTCAGTTCACTGACTATACCGCAAGCAAATAGTTTTGGCCATTTTTAAATTGTAAAATTTCTGAACAATAGTAACTATTATGTAATTGATTCAATGATCATAGTTGGCCATCAATGTATTCTATTCAATAAATAAGAAAGCGGGATATCCACTGACATATATAACATGGACTGCCTGATTTTCTATTTCATATGGGTCAACTTTTTTTGGCAGTGTGTGACAATTATCTTAATTTCAAGTTTTACTTTTGCTTTAATATTCATATTAAAAGTTCAACAAATTATAGAAGCACTCGAAATTATTTCTGTTCTTGGAACTTATCTCCTACAACATCAAATATTTTTTAAACTTGATTTTTAAAGAAATAAAATTAAGCAATTTTTGTCTACCTGCCCCTATATTCATTTGGAAAAACACTGAACTGAAACTGACTATGGTGTATTTTGTATAGAACTTATTATTTGTAGTTCAGCGGAATAAAGTAGTTAAACCAAAAAGGGACAACTATAGAAAAGTGATCCCATAATAATGTCAAATAATGTAAGGAATTTCAGTAGTATCAGCAGTCCATTTTATATATGTCAGTGGGGATATCGAGCCATTGAATAAATTACTAACAACTATTAGTTATTTATTCAATGTATCGAGCGAATAATGTACGTGAATAAAATACTTACTGACAGTCGGATCACTTAGTTGGAATTACTTTAACGTTTCTTAAAGTAAAGAATTCAGAGTTCCGGGAGGTCAGCAACTTATTAAATTTATTATTATTAATAAACATTAGAAAATTGAAATAGCGTTGTTTCTAAAGCTTGAGGCGTATATTTTCATTCAATTTTAATGTTTTTTTAAAATTATTACTCACTAATACATTTAAAATTTCGCAGTAAAAATTTTAAATATCTGTCAGTGAGTGGTTTAAGTTTTCACTTGATATGCCGCTTCCTTGTTAGTTATTTATTCAAAAATCGAGTGGCAGCATTTTTACAATAAGCAACATTCGATGCCGGTGCAGGTTTGTATCAAGACCTTTAGACCACATTTAACTAAGGAATCAAACTTAAAATTATTGGAAGACCATTTTTTAGTAATCATTAAGACAATTTCTATTCAATTTTTGAAAAGAACACTTCCATCTTCCAATACCTCGGGATCATGGTATACAACATTATATACACTGGGGCTTTACTGAAAATATCTGTTTCATCGTGGCTTAAGTATAACTCAAAATTTTTTCCAACATATTGCTGTTATAAGCAAGTTTCCATGTTTCATATAAAAACAATGCCAACGATAAAATGGTTATCGTACTAGAACCAAAATTATTGTTTGCGCAAGTTCTGTAACATTCCAAAGATAGATGATCAAATTAAAATTACTTAACAAAACGATACACAAATTTTAGTTAAAACAAAACGCTATGATTTTCCAAACAAAAATTGTCAGCTTAACCAGAGTACACAACAGATATTAATTAATTATTTATATACAGTCTACACTGTACACAATATCTTAACTTACATACTACTTTGTTAATTTAGAAACTAAATTCTACAAACCAAATTTAATTATTTATTCCGTCTACCAATTTATAAATCTCACAGGCCAAAAAAAAAAAGATAAACAGTCCTTACGATTTAAAGGTTGGATGCATCGTGAACATTACCAATCTTGATGAATTTTTTTAAGTCGGCAAACCCAAGGAATGAAGCAAAATTAAAAATCTTAAAAACATCATTGATAAAAATAATAACAATAATAGAACCGAAAAGATAGGCCTGTGGCACACCAGGGGCTGGATTCCGCATCTATGAGTTTACGCGTGTACACCAGCTGTCCCGATTCCTCAAAAATGGAAATGAGTTTTTCTGTCTAAGTTGTGTACACTTTAATTAATATTTTCTCACGGCAATTTTGGTCGTGAATTTTGAATAGATACCTGTGAGTTTTTGTCAAGCGGTATATTCAAAATTACTTGTTATGTTATTTATTTTACCCTTCTCTAAGCCGTAGTCGCCTTAATACCATTGAATTCATGTAAATCATTTCTTATAACTAAAGTTAACTTCTCCAAAAAGACTATTTTCTCACTCAAACAACATTCAGCATAGCAAAATTTTAATTCAGCACTTGAATCGCTTGAAATTCAAAAGTGTACACTTTCCCTCCCGGGGTGAGTTTTTTAAATCGTGTACACTGGCAAATTCTTCACAGTTGCGGAATCCAGCCCCAGGGGGTACACGAATGAAACGAGTTGTCATTTCATTAATCACAACCATTTGCCTACGATCCAACAGATAAGCAGAAGACCATCTGAGCAATGAAGAATGAAAGCCGAATATACTCAGCATTGCAAGTAGCAGGCGAATGTGAACCCTATCAAATACTTTACTGAAATCTGTATAGAGCACGTCAAATTGACCAGAATCCTTCATTACTCTTGGGAAGAATTGGCAAAAGATACAAGAAGTCATGTTGAATGAAGAGAAGAAATGTGCTCCTTGAAAAGGAAGGAAATTTTGTTGGTTACTCTCAAACAGCTTAGGAATAACTCCAAAATTTTTCAAGAAATGTATAATTTCAATATGATAAAAATTTGAAAAAAAATTTGAGAATCCACATTTCCAAAATAGATTTTTATCAACAAACAAAGTGAAAGTTTTCATAATGATTATTATAGAACCTAGCCCAAATGAACCACAAAACAAAAAGTTTTCACTGGCTACAGAGTTATGCCTATTGCCTACACTTTTCTCCTTATGTTGTTCTATTAGAAAGAAAGCCCTCTACTGAGCACATCCATCGCTATAGTTTTTATTGTAAATGGTCCTGGTGGTACAAATTCTGGCAAGTGGGCGTTTTATCTGGGAATCATTGGAATTCTTACAAGAGTCTAGTTTTACGTTTCTGAGTTTTTGATAAAACTATAAAGTTGATTTTAGATATTGCAAGTCTAACATACCTGAAATTTCACTTTGCCATAAAATTTTCATTATTTTGTATTAAGTATGCCACACGTTTTAGGGCATCTATCCAGTAGCAAATACTGTGGTAACTGCGAGATTACGTATATTTTCATATCTTTTATATCTTATATCGAAATTTGTGTCATTGTTCTTTTATTTTGACAAAACTAAGATTTTATTCTACAGGCTATCGTTTAATCACACCATTTGGTTTTTATTAAAGATAATTAAAAATCGTCTAATGTAAATCTTTGTAACATCATAATACCCAACATTCTAGGACGTGGCTGTGGCCGGGGTGGTAAATAAACGAATTTTCTATTCTATTCTATTCTATTTATGCAACTTTGTTGATTTCTATTCTTATAAGTAAGTAATTGGAAAATGTAAATCTATGTAACAGCCGTAACGCTCACGATCTAAGGACGTGGCTCGTTGGCCGGGGTTGATAATAAATTTTCTGTTCTATTCCATAATCAGAATATCTTTAATCTGAGACAACAACGAGGCTAAAGAGCTTTCGTTAAAATTATAAAAAAAAACAGCCTGTAAAAAGAAGATAACCATGACTTTGTGATCTTACCCTCTCGGCGCTCAATGGAAAAACAAATTACCTACTGCCCGCAGTTTTCTTTAAATTTAATTAATATAATCCACATACATGAAACAAGAATATTTTTGAAAAAAAAAACAGCTTTTCAAATACGTTAAACAATTGAGTAAATGTATGTAAAATTCCAGTTTTCTAATAAAATGATCATTAATTTAAACATGCCGACCAATATTGAAATAATATAATCGCTTAATTACATAACAAATATCTAATCTAAAAATTCTTACCATAGCTCTCTTTACTGAGTCTGTCCAGCCAATTCTACCCAAGCGTTGTATATAAAACCGCGAAGAGCACTGAAACAATTGTGATGCCATTTTCTAGTTTTACTTGTTTTACTTATAAATTTAAAAAAAAATCAAAACAATTGCCAGCAGATCCCCCTACAAACGACCCGGCAGTGAAAATCGTGTTGACAACTGTCAACTGGCAAAAATAAAAATTCTTCTTCTTCTTGTTCACTGGGTAGCTACATTATGCATATGCAGACACGGACAAGTGCTTTTAATAAGGTTGAGATCACTGACATATATAACATGGACTGCCTGATTTCTTATTTCATATGGGTCAATTTTTTTTGGCAGTGTGTGACAATTATCTTAATTTCAAGTTTTACTTTTGCTTTAATATTCATATTAAGGGCCGTATTCACCAAGCCATTTAATACAAATTTAATTTTAATTTAATTTTTATTGAGGGACCACAATCAAATTTCTGTAGCTATTCACCAACCTTAATAAAACAAATAATTTCGGACATTTCGGACTATCAGCTGCAAGATTTCCGAATTTGGCAAGTGACAGTTCTCATGAGAATTCATGTAATTTAAATATTATTTAAAAACTTAAAAGAAGTTTTTATGTATTATTTAAATAGAGAAGTTTTTATGTATTATTAAAAATATTTTATAATATATGTACAATTCATTTTAATTCAAAATAGCCCATATTACGCAATTGCTTCTTCAAACTTTTAACTGCCCTATTAAAAATATGACATTTGACTGCATGACAATTCAATCAGCTGATATCGAAATTAAATTTATTTAAGATAGGGTACGGCCTCACTTAAAATTAAATTAAAATTAAATTTTCATTAAATCGTCGATAAGCGTGGTTGGTGAATAGCTTTAATTGAAATTTTTTTTTTAATTTTGCTTGGTGAATATGGCCCTAAAAGTTCAACAAATTATAGAAGCACTCGAAATTATTTCTGTTCTTGGAAGCTTATCTCCTACAACATCAAATATTTTTTAAACTTGATTTTTAAAGAAATAAAATTAAGCAATTTTTGTCTACCTGCCCCTAAAAGTAGGTATGTCGGACAGAGAAAGGATTACAAATATTGTATTGCCATCTATTTCTATCCTATATATTCATTTGGAAAAACCACTGAACTGAAACTGGACTATGGTGTATTTTGTATAGAACTTATTATTTGTAGTTCAGCGGAATAAAGTACTTAAACCAAAAAGAGACAACTATAGAAAAGTGATCCCATAATAATGTCAAATAATGTAAGGAATTTCAGTAGAATCCGCAGTCCATTTTATATATGTCAGTGGTTGAGATAAAATGGGCCTTCCCACACGAGTAGTTCTTAGAGAAGGAAGGAATTTGTCTCTCAAAAGAGTTCTTACAATGAACCCGTTTAGACCGTGCCATTTAGAACTAGTTTTACGTAAGTCGACTTACGTAGAACTAATATGAAGCGGTGTAAACCGAAGAATGACTAATAATATCATAAAATAAAATCATAAAATCTTATTCATACTTCGGTGTAAACATGCCCCATTACGAAAAACTAGTCCTTTTAATCCGGTATTTGATGCGATAATTGACCTACAAAATTAGTATTAAACGTGGACATAAACCTCAGATAAGGAATTTTCTACATTATATTCATTCATAGAGAGAATTGTTATTTTGTTTTAATGAAAATGAGTGGAATTAAGAAGGAAAAAAGTGCGACTGGTCAGAGCAAGGGACAAATTCTTTTGTAGAATTTTGACTTATTGAAGAAAGTATTCCGTCCGTAATGGATGGTAAAAAAATTAGAAATTTGGAAAATTTAATTTTTTTCTTATGTTCTATTCTCTTGTACACACCGCATGCACAAAATTAAAATATTATTTCTCATTTTTCTCGTGAAGAAGTAGGCAGATCTGACAAATTTGACAACTGTCAAAGCTTTAATACGAGTGGACTAAACGGCAGCCGGATTACTCCTACGTAAGTCGACTTACGAAAAACTAGTTCTAAATAGCTGCGGTCTAAACGTACTCAATGGTGGTGATTTTAACAAAAACCTATCGCTTTTCGAGCTGCGCGCTCATTTTTTCAGCTTCCCGCCAATGATTTTTTTCAATGTGGGCACCGGCGTAAAAACTGTAACGAAGTTACAAATAATATTTTAAATCTCCAAATATCCGTTAGTGCATGCAGTATAATTAGTAAATAATGCTTATTCCGATTGAACAGCTGATTTGTTTACGCTGAAGTAAAATCACTTAAATGCTCCAATATAAACAAACCTTCTTGACGTTCCATGATTGATGGTAACTCATGTATCTGAGATGTCAATCGTCACATGGAATCATCAGAACGGTAACACTTTTAGGTCTATAAAAGGCGAGCTAGCACCGAGAACAAATCAGTCGATCATCAAGCTTCGACCAGCTAAGAACTTATCAGTTTCTAGCTAACAGAAGTAGTAATCGACTCAATTTCCTGCCGAGTGTGAGGTTACCACATTCGAGAATTACCCGTCATCCCGTAGTATTAGAATTCTCCTACCGAGTACGAGGTTTCCGTATTCGAGACAAAATCTCTTTCCTGCCGAGTGTGAGGTTACCACATTCGAGAATTACCCGTCATCCCGTAGTAGTATTAGAATTTTCCTACCGAGTACGAGGTTTCCGTATTCGAGACAAAATCTCTTTCCTGCCGAGTGTGAGGTTACCACATTCGAGATTTACCCGTCATCCCATAGCATATCCTCGTATAAAAGCAGAATAAACTAACATAAAAAGTGGAAAACAATATAAAAGTGTATTAGGTTAAGTTTGTGAAACCTTCTGACAAAAAGGTTTTTAAAATGTGTTAAGTTAAGATTGTCATAGACAATAACGAACGTGACAAGTTTACCTTATGGAAAAAGGGTAAACATATCTTGTGTATAGTATTAAGATTTTAAAGTGGTGTAAGTGTCATAAACAATAAAAGTGACAAGTTTACCTTATGGGAAAGGGGTAAACATATCTTGTGTATAATATTAAGATTTTAAGATTGTGTAAGTGTCATAGACAATGAAGTGACCAGTTTACTTTATGGAAAAGGAGTAAACATAGCATATGTAATAGTGTTAAGTGTGTAAAATAAAAAAAAAACCAACACATTCATTTATAAAAATATTTGTGAAATAATCTTTAATTTTTAAATAAAAATATTTGTTCAGTATCCCATTAAAAAGTGTTCACCTCTAAAACGTCAAAACCTGGTAATTTATTTCTTCTTCTTCCCCGTCGTTGAACGCATTGACCCTGGCGTAACTCCAAAGCTGACCCAAAACGTTCAACTTAAATATCAACGATTACAAAATGGCGCCCGAGCAGGGATTCTCTTTTCTGCCACTGGAGAAACGTCAGTGAATGAAGTAGAGTAGTCACCGTATATATCCAGAAAACCAGACCGAGAAGAAGATAAATACCAGTGTATAAAATAAACAATTCCCGTAAACAAAAATTATATCTGTGTGTTAAAACTGATATCCGTGTATAAAAATATTAATAAAATAATCATGACCGATAAAAGTGAAATAACCGTCAGTGCCGTCTACCAGCTGAAAAAGGAAGATTTAATCACTGAATTAAACCGTCGGAGTTTAAGTACAAAGGGAACCGTGGAGGAACTGCGAAAACGTCTTGCAGACAGTGTAAAACGTGAACAAGCTCTTCAAGAGGAGGAACAAAATCAATTAAAAATGGTGTCAACCGAAACTAAGACCGATAAAATGACACATCCGATTACAAATACATCCGAAACCCAGACCGATATATTGATAACTTCGATCATCAATACCGAAACACAAACCGATAAGCAAAGATTGCAGCTGAATATACCGCCAACACGCCTGAGTGTTACCGACAAGGAGACATCTTGTAACAATATTCCAAATATTCCGTACCCGATAGAAATCCGAGACCGACCACTTTCAGACGCTGACATAATGGATAAAGTCAGAAAATGGAATGTGAGATTTGACCAAGGTCAAGATCCGTTAAATTTCCTCGAGAGAATTGAGGAAATGGCACAATGTTACAGTATACCAACCGACCGAATGTTAAATACATTACCCGAGCTGCTGACAAAGACAGCACTAGCATGGTATCGTAACAACCGAGAACAATGGACAACATGGGATGAATTTATAAGTGACTTCAAATTTTTTTTCCTACCACCACGTTTCAATATTAAACTAGCCGATGAGATCCGAACTAGGTTACAGAAACCTAGAGAAAGGGCCAAAGATTATATCACGGCCATCCATGCGCTGGCAAACAAACGTGTCAACCGAAGAGAAACTTGAACGAATTTATGAAAACATGTTACCAGAATACCGCCTATACATCCGAAGGAAAGATTTCCGTAAACTGTCTGAACTTATTCAACTCGCAGAAGAGTATGAATATATTCAAGTTCAACAAAAATCCCGCAACACCGAAACACAACCGATCCGTCAGATGAATAGACCACCACAAAACACCCCAGCCTTGCCAATAAACGTTTCACATATAAGGCGAGAGAGCTGTTGGAGATGTGGACAACTGGGACATCGTAGACACGAATGTCAAAATCCGGCAAAAATATTTTGTTCACAGTGTGGGAAACTAGGTGTACTGACTAGAGACTGTCATGGTATGAACAGACCGTTAAAAGACCAAGGGATACCGGAGAGACAAGGCAGCCGAGTATCCCAGAACCAGAACCAGATGCCTTAAAAACCAGTCTACCCGATACAACTATGATAGATGTACACTATGAGGACGACCGATACTTCATCACCATGTCAATATTTGAAACACCGTGTATAGCACTCATAGATACTGGAGCTGCCAAATCATTTATTGGTGATGAAGTCAAAACACTGCTGGAATTACATAATATTCCTCCGATATCATGTTCTTTGAGAACTGGAATGGCGAACAGTAGTGAATTTAAAATCCACCAGTCATATATGGTGGACACACAGTGGAATAATCATAAAATTTCACATTTATTCTACTACATGCCAAACCTAGCCGAAACCATCATACTGGGTGTAGACTTTCTTCGGAAAGCTGACATATCAGTAAAAATATGGAACCAGGAAATTTCACCAGGAATCATGAACATTGAAGAGGAAATTTCCAAACCAGCAACATGTACAGTGGTAATACCCGACGAGATAGACAATATACAGGAAAACCAAATAACCGAATTCCTGTCCACTCAAATTCAAAGATTTGACAAAATCTCCGGACCCACTCCGATAACACAGCACCATATTCGAATGAAACATGACCGGCCGATAAAACAACGCTACTTTCCTCGTAACCCCGCTATGCAAGAAATTATAAACTTGCAAATTGATGAACTTCTTGCCGAAGACCAGATAGAACCGTCAAAAAGCCCATACAGTTCACCCATCGTACTAATACGTAAAAAACAGGGCGGATGGAGGCTATGTATTGACTACCGACAAATAAATGAACATTCCGGTAAAGACGCCTATCCGTTACCTCAAATCAACCATATACTGGATAAATTGAGAGGCGCAAAATACATTTCTACGTTAGACTTAAAACAAGGTTATTGGCAAATACCACTGACAGTAGAATGCCGACCATATACAGCATTTACCATTCCCGGTCGAGGTTTGTTCCAATGGAAAGTTATGCCATTTGGACTTCATTCCGCACCCGCTACATTTCAGCGAGCTCTAGACCAAGTAATCGGTCCGGAAATGGAACCATATGCTTTTGCATATCTGGATGACATTATTGTTATTGGTCGTACTCTGGAGGAACACTTGGAAAAATTAAAAGAAGTGTTTGACCGACTCATAGCTGCAAATTTAAAAGTAAATCCCGACAAATGTGATTTTCTGAAAGAAAAGATCCGATATCTGGGACACGTTGTCAGTTCACAAGGTATACATACCGACCCGTCAAAAGTTGAAGCCATAAGTGCACTTTCCGCGCCGACAACTGTCAAAGAAGTTAGACAATTTTTGGGTATTGCGTCATGGTACCGAAGATTTGTGCCGTCCTTTTCTACCACAGTAGCACCAATAACTAAACTACTGCAGAAAAAACATAAATGGAACTGGGGACCTGAGCAACAACAGGCATTTGAAGTATTAAAACAAAAATTAACCGAATCACCAATACTAGCCTGCCCAGACTTCACACAACCATTTATACTTCAAACTGATGCTAGCCAAGAAGGACTAGGAGCCGTACTCTATCAAGAACTAGATGGTGCAGAGCATGTTATAGCCTACGCTAGCCGTATGTTGAATAATGCCGAACAAAAATATTCCGTGACAGAGAAAGAATGTCTAGCCGTTGTATGGGGCATTAGGAAAATGAGACCGTATTTAGAAGGCTATAAATTTACAGTCATCACCGACCATCAAGCGTTAAAATGGCTTCATTCGCTTGAAAATCCGTCTGGCCGACTCGCAAGATGGGCTATCGAAGTTCAGTCTTACGACTTTGATGTCAAATACCGACGAGGAAAATTAAATGTAGTAGCTGATGCACTGTCCCGTCAACCGTTAAAGAATACAGAGTCACAAACCTCTCTATTCACCTTGCTTTCGTCTATTGAAATAAACTCCGAATGTCCATGGTATCACAACAAACGTTACCAAATTCAGAAACAACCCGAATTATGCCCAGACTACAAAATTGAAAATGGACAGATGTATCGTCGATTCTTTGATTCAACAACTTACACCGAGGACGCTGTACCGTGGAAGCTTTGTGTGCCAAACCCACTTCGAAACAGGGTATTACGAGAAAATCACGACATTCCTACTGCCGGCCATCTTGGAATCAACAAAACTATAGCTCGCATCGCTAAATACTACTACTGGCCTGGAATGTTCCGAGATACTGCGAAATATGTACGAAGTTGTGACATATGTCTACGTTACAAAGCCGAACAACAGAAAACTGCTGGTTTAATGCATGGATTCTCCGCTAATCGACCATGGGAAATCGTTAGCACAGATTTCATTGGACCTCTCCCTCGTACAACAAAAGGTCACACCACAATACTAGTGTTCCAGGATAAATTCACAAAATGGGTGGAATTTATGCCTCTCCGACAAGCCACCACCGCTGGACTAATACGTGGTTTCAGAGAAAGAGTAATCTCTCGTTTTGGTTATCCCGAAGTATTAATATCCGATAATGGCACTCAGTATACAAGTAGAAAATTTAAAACTCTGCTAAAAGACTCAAAAATAAAACACCGATTTACACCGCCATATACGCCGCAAGCTAATCCGACTGAAAGAGCAAACCGTGTGATAAAGACAATGATTGCTCAGTATGTGGACCAAGGCCATCGGAAGTGGGACGAACACTTACCAGAATTAATGTTGGCTATAAACACTAGCAAACATGAGTCTACTGGATATTCTCCACACTATCTAAATTGGCCGAGAAATAATATCACCAAATAGCTTATATGGAGAATTAGGAGAGAAAATTCCTACAACCGAAATCACCGAAAAATCCAAAATTTTACAGGAAATATACGAAATCGTCCGAATAAACTTAAATAAAGCTTATACTGACCAACGTCGTTACTATAATAACCGTCGACGTGATTGGTGTCCAAAAGTTGGAGAACAAGTTCTACGAAAAGAACGAATATTGTCATCCACCGCAAAAAATTATACTGCTAAACTAGGGCCCCGATATAGTGGACCATATACTGTAGCTAAAATAATTTCTCCTGTCATCGTCAAACTCTCAACACCAGAAGGAAACACTGCCGGCGTAACTCACGTGAAAGATTTAAAAAGGTACTATAAACCAGAACACGGTAACACACACAGTATTTATTAAACAGTACAGTCAAACCGAAAGTATTCAGTTGCAAAGTGAAGTAAAATTATTTAAATAAAACATTTCTTTTTTTTTGTTGTTATAAAAAAATGTGTTTTCAATTATAAAAGTAAAGTTTTCCACTATAAACATGTATAATGTTTCCACTATAAAAATGATGTTAATTGAAAAAACAAAAACTGAACAAAATGTAACAGTTTTATATTTTTTTTTTGAAGAAAGAGGGGGATGTAACGAAGTTACAAATAATATTTTAAATCTCCAAATATCCGTTAGTGCATGCAGTATAATTAGTAAAAATGCTTATTCCGATTGAACAGCTGATTTGTTTACGCTGAAGTAAAATCACTTAAATGCTCCAATATAAACAAACCTTCTTGACGTTCCATGATTGATGGTAACTCATGTATCTGAGATGTCAATCGTCACATGGAATCATCAGAACGGTAACACTTTTAGGTCTATAAAAGGCGAGCTAGCACCCAGAACAAATCAGTCGATCATCAAGCTTCGACCAGCTAAGAACTTATCAGTTTCTAGCTAACAGAAGTAGTAATCGACTCAATTTCCTGCCGAGAGTGAGGTTACCACATTCGAGAATTACCCGTCATCCCGTAGTATTAGAATTCTCCTACCGAGTACGAGGTTTCCGTATTCGAGACAAAATCTCTTTCCTGCCGAGTGTGAGGTTACCACATTCGAGAATTACCCGTCATCCCGTAGTAGTATTAGAATTTTCCTACCGAGTACGAGGTTTCCGTATTCGAGACAAAATCTCTTTCCTGCCGAGTGTGAGGTTACCACATTCGAGAATTACCCGTCATCCCGTAGTAGTATTAAAATTTTCCTACCGAGTACGAGGTTTCCGTATTCGAGACAAAATCTCTTTCCTGCCGAGTGTGAGGTTACCACATTCGAGATTTACCCGTCATCCCGTATAAACAAATAGCATATCCCCGTATAAAAGCAGAATAAACTAACATAAAAAGTGGAAAACATTATAAAAGTGTATTAGGTTAAGTTTGTGAAACCTTCTGACAAAAAGGTTTTTAAAATGTGTTAAGTTAAGATTGTCATAGACAATAACGAACGTGACAAGTTTACCTTATGGAAAAAGGGTAAACATATCTTGTGTATAGTATTAAGATTTTAAAGTGGTGTAAGTGTCATAAACAATAAAAGTGACAAGTTTACCTTATGGGAAAGGGGTAAACATATCTTGTGTATAATATTAAGATTTTAAGATTGTGTAAGTGTCATAGACAATGAAGTGACCAGTTTACTTTATGGAAAAGGAGTAAACATAGCATATGTAATAGTGTTAAGTGTGTAAAATAAAAAAAAAAACCAACACATTCATTTATAAAAATATTTGTGAAATAATCTTTAATTTTTAAATAAAAATATTTGTTCAGTATCCCATTAAAAAGTGTTCACCTCTAAAACGTCAAAACCTGGTAATTTATTTCTTCTTCTTCCCCGTCGTTGAACGCATTGACCCTGGCGTAACTCCAAAGCTGACCCAAAACGTTCAACTTAAATATCAACGATTACAGAACTGTTTTTGACATAAGCAACTGAGCCCACATGAAATAGAAAGTTAATCAGTCCATATTATATATGTCAGTAATTGTAATTCAGCCTTAACCAACAGTCACTGCGTCTGCTCAGCATCAGTAACATCAACTCAGGCTTTACGGTTTGGTGAAAAGAGTTCACATTTTGATATTATCACAGTAAAAAAAACAAAGTCGCTGAATGAAAGGCACATGGAAATATGCCTGCCGCGCCGGCCAGCTCAGAATAACCCAAACGTCGAACTCGTTAATTAAAAGACCAATTCAGAATCGGCGCAGCATGTATGAATGCAGGATGCAGCAGTTAAGATGGAAGGTTGATATCATGAGATCATATGGCCCAATTCGTAATCGACGCATCAGATGCATGATGCGTTGATGCATTCTGCCAGCATACTGAGGTAAAAAATAAATTTCACGTCTTATTTTTCTCTCATATTTCCTCCGGATCTATTTTTTTTTTAAAGAACAACGACTAACTTTAAATTATACTCAAAAGAACTCGGTATTAAGGTGTTATAATTGTAAATAAATGTGAACTATAAAAAACGTTAGCATTGCAAAGTTTCCTATACTGCTTGCTGCAAAGATGCATGCTGCGCCAATTCAGAATCGTGATGCATGCTGCAAAGATTGTGCCACGGCCAATTCACAATCGGCGCAGCAAGCAGTATAGGAAACTATTTAATGCTAATTTTTTTTATAATTCACTTATTTACAAACATAACACCTTAATACATACCGAGTTTTTCTTTTGTGCATAATTTTAATTTAGTCGTTTTTCTTTTAACAAAAAGAGATCCGTAGGAAATATGAGAGATAAATAAGATTTGAAATTTATTTTTTACCTCAGTATGTTGGCAGAACTGTTGCAGCATGCATCAAAATTTTTAAATTTTCCAAACTCTTTCAACATGCAGCTGATGCGACGATTGCGATTTGCGCCGTATGATCCCATGATATCAAACTTTGCATCACAGCTGCTGCATGCAGCGCCGATTCTGAATTGACCTAAATTCAACCTCGTTATTTCTATATCTTCAAATTTACCCTACACGTAATTACTGTAAATTAATTACCTTTTTTTTTTTTTTTTTTTGCTTACTAAGCTATTGCACTTATTGTTCAAATAAATATTTCTGTAATACGGTGACCCGACTGTTGTTGCAATATTGAATGAAAGTAAAAAATTATTTGTAAGTCAGCAATTATTGCTGACAATATTGATTATTTGTGTCCGTTTTCTTTTACTAATTTTGTTATATACCTATATAGATGTGGAGCATTTGTATGAATAAAGTTCAGTTTATATTATAATCTATAATAGGCAGTAGTTGTATTCTGATCAAATCCTCTATCCAATCCCAGTAATCAGTGAAACCTCATTTCAGTACGAGAGTTTTTTTCATACTTGACTTAGCGTTTTCTAAGTTAAAGTAATCCTAAATACAGAGTTAAGCGGCCCACAGACGATACAACTGTTGTACCAATCTGTGTTGGCATACAACTTGTATAGTGTGTGGGCCAATTGTACGAAGCATCCAACGATCGCAAGCTCGGTTGGATGGTTGGATGTGCATGCAGGTAAACCGCTGTTGTATATGCGACCGTTGTATAGTGTGTGCGTTTGTTGTTCAACTGTTGATCCGGTTTCATTGTCTGTGAATTTTTTTTATTGTAATTGCATTGTAAAAAACAAACCAAAATGGTGTCTATTAAGTATAAGGTCTTCTGGGAAGAGTTTATTGATATATTATTAATTTTCAAACACATAATCACAGCTGAAAAACAAATGCACATTTCCTTTTTTTGATAACCGATGACATTATTTCGTAATACTCAGAATGAAAAGTTACACAAGACTGACAGCTGAAGAAATCGGTCCAACCGTTGTATCGTGTGTGGACTACCATACAACTGTTGGTCCAACGGTTGTTCAACAGTCGTTGGACCAACAGTTGTATCGTGTGTGGGCCGCTTTATGGTTGGATAACATTAACAACGCCGACGCCGGCGTGGTCGTCGTCGTCAAACGCCGAACAAAACGCTGGGCAAGTCACATTAACACTGGACGGCAGCGCCATATCTTAATTTTCCTTACATTTTACAGTTGAGTTATTTGCTTGTAATCTCTGCCGGTTTGCAATAAAATTTTAAATAATAATAAAAAAGATATTTTCTTTTTCTTGAAGCCCACATTTTTTTAATATAGAAAATTAAATATCGTTTCATTTTGTCATGTTTTTTTCATAATAGATTTAGATCTGGCATATTGGCAGCAATGGAGGATTAGAGATGGAATGACGACGACGACGTCGGCGTGGGTAATGTAATGCATTTGATACATGCAGTACCGTATCTAATGGCCAGTTTCACAGTCGAGTTTAAACCATCCTCCAAGTTTAAACGAAGTTTAAACCAAATCGGGTTTCACAAGTGCATTCTTTTAGTAACGTTGGTAGTGCTGATTAAATTGTGAATTAAATTAGTTGTCGCCACCATTGTGAAGCCATTTTTCTATCAATCAATCTGTCAATCGGAAAAGTAAACAGATCAGAAAAAAAAATTAAAAAAACGTAGTTTTATTCGCTAATTTTAAATATGCCAACACAAAAAGGATGCAAATATTAGCATAAGTGAAGTTGAGCTATTGCCTTCCTTAGTGCATAAAAAAAGATATATAATAGAGCGCAAGAAAACGAACAAGAATAGATTCGAAGACAAAGTTCTTTACTTACGGCCAGTTTCACAGTCTGAGTTTAAACCAAATATTTAGTTTAAACTCGTCGAATGAGTTTCACAGTTTGGTTTAAACCCCGGTTTAAACTAGAGTTTAAACCGTGCCATCCGTCGGTTTAAACTCATTATAAAAGTATTTGGAATGTACGACATTTTATTTTGACAGTAGCATTGTTTGCTTGTATCAAGAAAATAATTTCGTCGAGGATTTAGATTTAGACATTTCTAGCGATCAAGAAGATTTTTTTGAGTTAAATTTACAACTCTGTCGACGACTGAGAGTAATTAGAAATCGGCCAAATCATTTTAATTAATGGGACGACGTTGATTTTTATGCTAGAAAGAACTTTGTCACTTTGTCTTCGAATCTATTCTTGTCCGTCTTCTTGCGCTCTATTATATATCTCTTTTTTATGCATTAGTGAAGGCAATAGCTCAACTTCACTTATGCAAAAATTTTCATCGTTTTTTAATGTTGTCATATTTAAAGTTAGAAAATATAACTACATATTTTTTTATTTTTTATTTCTGATCTGTTACTTTTTCCGATTGACAGATTGATTCATTGCAAAATTGCTTCACAATGGTGGGATAACTAATTTAATTCACAATTTAATCAGTACTACCAACGTTACTAAAAGAATGCACTGTGAAACCCGATTTGGTTTAAACTACGTTTAAACTTGGAGGGTGGTTTAAACTAAACCTTGGTTTAAACTCGACTGTGAAACTGGCCATTAAACGCAACCTAGCATAAAAATCAACGTCGTCCCACTCAATAAAATGATTTGACCGATTTCTAATTACTCTCAGTCGTCGACAGAGTTGTAAATTTAACTCAAAAAAATCTTCTTCATTGCTAGAAAGGTCTAAATCCTCGACGAAATTATTTTCTTGATACAAGCAAACAAAATGGGCGTGTTGCTAAACTAAGAATCTTTAAGATCTTCAAGACAAAAGTGTTGTAAAAGTCAGAATTTCTTAAACGTCACGTGTTGCTAAACTCAGCCTTAAGAATTTTTCTTTAAAGACAATCCAGGGCGATCCGAACGCACTTGATTTACTTGATACATATATGTGTGCGTTAGCCATGATTTTGTGTTTACGTTTTCTTTCACTGTGTTTATTTTTATTAGAATCGTGCGGTTTAAAAATATTTGTTATTTACATAACTTTAACTTCATATAATTCAGAACTTTTAATAGTCTGACTCTCAAAAAGACGATGATTACAATACTTATCAAAACGACAACGATGTGAGCCAGTCTCAATCACATTCAGATGGTTCAGTTGACAGCTGCCTGACATGCAGAAAAATTCTTAGTTTAACAACACGCCCATAGCTACTGTCATACATTTCAAATACTTTTATCATGAGTTTAAACCGACGGATGGCACGATTTAAACCAAACTGTGAAACTCATTCGTCGAGTTTAAACTAAATATTTGGTTTAAATTCAGACTGTGAAACTGGCCATAAATATTTTTGACCTAAAACGACAACCACGCCGGCGTCGGCATTGTTAATGTAATCCGGCCATTAGTGTTTCCCAATTTCTGAACAGTGACGAATTATCGTGAAAATGTATAGGAAAGCACGGTACAGAGAGCACAATACTCTCTCCTCGCTCATATAAAAATTACATTAGTCACAGAATTACGTCACAGGCTATCAGCTGCAATGTGTCAACATTTTAATAGGAATAACGTCTTCTATATATCTTGGGCCAAATGTACTATCTAAAGAAGAAGATGATTTGTTTACAAATTCCGATTTAGGCAAGCGTGCGTGTTGTGTAGCAGCCAATTTGAGGAAAATAAGTACTAAGAAGGATTGAAAGTAAAAACTAGAATGGAGAAGGATGTAGATGCAGATAATGATTATATTAAAAATGAACATAGATTACAAGAAGGTATATGGACATGTAAAAAAAGTTTATGATAAAAATCCGTCATTTGTTATATATGCAGGAATAATACGTACAGATTCAGATAATATAGTAATGGAAGATAAGTGTGCGAAAATGGACTGCAAAATAACTAAAATTGACACAGAAACTAGTATTTTACGTAATCAAACTCTAATAGAGGAACCAACTAATGAGCGTACAAACAATGGAACTGATGATCACCTCATAGTTGAATCAGATGTTACACAGAATTGTATGAGTTCAAATAGTGTAAATACTGAAAATAGTTTGATAATTACTGAAAGTATACACACATGGGAAAAGGAATATTTTAAAGGTGGCAGTATAATAGAGCTTTCGCGATCCTCTTGGATCAGCTCTGATGACAAACAACAATACTTAAGGGGTTGTCTATGGTCACCAGATGGCACATGCATTCTTTCGGCTGTAAATTGTGATGGTAAGTCTAAAGGGGCCCACATACGATACAACTGTCTGTACAACGGTTGTTTATGTTTAATCTACAGACAATAAACTGTTGGACCGATTTCTTCCGTCGCATATACAGCAGCGGTTTGCCTGCATGCACATCCAATCGATCTTGCGATCGTTGCATGCTTCGTACAACGATTTTATCGTGTGTGGGCCGCTTAATTTAGAACACTGTACATTATACTTTTCGGGTACTTCCAAGATGTTTCTTCAGTCACACAAGTTTTATAATTCCATTTCACTTTTCCCACGGTCCTTAATATTTAAGAATCTCATCTGAAGTTCTTTAGATCAAGCACCTACATTTTTTTTTTAATTCTCTGTAGGCATGCATGTAATTGAACTTCCTTCTGATCTATTTACAACGAAACAAATATCGTCAGATCGACCACTCGATATTTTGTCAAGTGCGGTTCATGTAAAAGAAGGTGGAACAGTATACGATTACTGTTGGTACCCACATATGAACAGTACAATGCCTGAAACCTGCTGGTTTGTTGGTGAGAATTTTTAATTTTTTAGTCTAACAATTATTTAATTTTACAGTTGGTTAGCTACTCGACAACATGAGCCCATACATATGTGGGATGCTTTCAATGGTGAGCTCAGATGTTCATATAGAGGATTTGATGCAGTCGACGAAGTAGAATCTGCACTCGCAGTAGCTTTTTCCCCTGATGGTGAAAGAGTAATTGCAGGCTACAAGAAAAACATAAAAGTATTCAACACTGACGTGTGGGTAGAACAAATGTTTAAGCATAGAAATTTCAATTAAATGGAAATATTTTATAGCCCAGGTAGAGACTACTCTGAAATTCCTACAAAATATCCTGCCGCTAGTTTTGCAATTCACGAATCTTATAAAGATACCATTGCTGCGGGTTCATGGAAAAGTCTCATTAATCTATATGATTTACGAATTCCCAAATTGGGCCCTTTGGCGACATTAACTGAGCACACAGGCGGTGTAACTTATTTAAAATTTAGTAAAAATGGTGAAAGACTTTTTAGTGGAGCGAGAAAAGATAATAAATTAATCCAGTGGGATATGAGGAATTTTTCGAAACCAATTTCTATACTTAACCGAAATGTTCAAACAAATCAAAGGATTTATTTTGATTTAAGCCCTGACGGTCAATGGTTGGCGAGTGGAGATACAATTGGCATTATTCATGCTTGGAATATTGATAATAATTACACAGAATATCAGGTAGGATAGTAATGAGTTATTGAAAACATTTTGCTGAAAATATATAATAATTTCTTTTTGTGTAGTTTGAACTACACAAGGATTGTTGCAATGGTGTTGGCTTTCATCAAACTTATCCGATTTTGGCAACAACTTCTGGACAATTTCATTTCAGTAATAATGACGAAAGCTGTGAGAAAATTATAAAAGTATACGAGAATTCCCTTATATTGTGGTGGTTGGGAGAAATAGATAATTTGGTTAGATAATAGCATGGCGTAATGCCATAACTCCAAACATTTTTTTTTTTATATTTAACAAGAATTAAAGTAACTTTTAAGAGTTGATTTGTGAGCATCCATTTGTATGTAAGATATTCATAAAATTCTAATTACAACTTATTCAATAATGATATTTTTAGTTTCAATTCATATAAGCTTTGTAATTTTTCTTTCAACTCTTCTCTTTCGTGGGATATTGAGTTAGATATTGAAGCTAATTTTTCTTGGTAAATGCTTAGTTCAATTTAATGTCATCGGTGGGCTCGAAAACAGATCAATATTATGTCATATTAGAGCATTTCTTTTAAATTAACACAATCTTACCAAAGTGCACTCTTTGATAGCATTTTTATATGCACGATTTGGTTTGAGGATCAAGACAAGAAGTGGCAAAACTCGTAATTGTCGATCATAAGAAAAATTTGAACTTCCCGTAATTTTAAGCTCATCTTTTGACTTCCGAATTCCAATATTATGTGGATAATATGGCAGAGCCATTTGTTGTGCTTAGTTGCAGTAGTGTCAAAAATGCAACATATTAGCTGCGTTATTTATCTCTCTGATCTGATTCGGTTCAATTTTATGTACGTAAAACAACAATCGATCACGGATTGTTGTTTTACATACATAAAATTGAACCGGATCAGATCAGAGAGATAAAAAAACGTAGCTAATGACCACTTAAAAAAAAGGTGAAGGTGAGCATTATGAATACTTAGATGTGACGATTTTCAGGCTTTTACCGCAAAAGCTAAAACATTCTGCTGCTCTGCAAATACCTTCATCATGGAATCAAAAGACACTGGAAGAGAACAGAAGAAAGATTATTTTTGATTACATATAGCCAGGGATGTTACACTGAATTTAATAATATAAAAAAGCATTTACGTGAAAAAATATTTGAAGCGAGCATCCAAGAACATTTTCATTTATGATAGAGAATTGGCCCGATTGTTTGATCTTTCTTCGGCTGTCATATATGTATTCAGCTAACAAATAACAATTTTTATGGAGTCACACTATGATAAAAGTATTTGATGACGACTCCGAGATTGTTAATAATTGAAACTAGAGAATTGGGAGTAATCGATTCATATCGAATCAAGATTTCTATATTAAAATTACTAGAGACTTTGCACGTTGCCAACAAAGAGACAAGAATGGAGCCTTGAGAAGCTCCATATATCAGAGACAACGAGTCAAACTCACAATTGCTGACGGAAACAAACGGTTCACGGTTAGACATAAAATTGAAAATGTTGGCTGCCCTCTTACTAAATAGAAACTTAGAGCAACAAAAGTTTCCGGCACAGTAAAATGTGAACGATGGTGACAAAAGTTTTATTTTTAGACTAATTCAATACAAATTAGGTAAGAACTGTTAGTTTATCACAATCGAAGTTCTCTTCAATAATTAAATGGGGGGTTTTCAATAGGGCGGTAAAACAGCTATTCTTGGATAAGATAATATAAATTAGTACATACCAATTCCTTAAACAGCTCTATCCTTATTGCATACTGTGCCTACTGTGCAATCGACCGTCGGAGAGGCAAGTCGTGATTTTCTACGTTTGAATAAAATTTGAATATTGTTTAATATATTGAAAATTATTAAGATTTCTTATCGTTGAGTGAGCTTAAAATTTATTTATCTTTATCTGCACATATGTAAAATACGAGTTTTGTATAAAATAATCATGAAATCGTATAAAAATTAAATCGGATAAACATGAACCGTAATTGTTTTTGTGGTAAATGCAACAAGTCGGCAAGAGCAACGGACTCTGTATTGTGCCAAGGCGGTTGCGGTAGTTTATTTCATTCAAAATGTTTGGGCCTCGCTGATTATGATATTAATGCTCTGGCGACAAAAAAATATGTGGTTGTGTTGTGTGATAGCTGCCAAATTAAACTGAAATCGTTAGATCACATAAAGGAAAGTGTAGACGAAATCAAAAGAAACTTGTATAATTTCGGTGAAAAGATTGACAAAGTGATGTATAATCCAAATGTAAGTGACAAAAATGAAGTTATTACTGAAATAAGAAAAGTCTTTGATTCTTCAGTTAAAGATTCCTATGCAAATGTGGTAAAAAAAGTGTCATTGGTAGTAATAAAACCAAAGCTTAGTCAAAGTGCGGACAAGACTAAATCTGAAATAAAATCTAAAGTTAGTCCCGGAGTTGCAGGAATACAGGTATCGGGGTTAAGAAAAACCAAAGATGGTGCGGTAGTGGTTGCATGTGATGATAACAGTTCGGTTGAAAAATTGAAAGCTGAGGCAGAGGTAAAGCTTGGCACCAGTTATAGTGTTGACATTGTTAAGGGAAGAAAATCAAGAATAAAGATAATTAATATTTATGAAAATATAGATAGAAGTGCATTAGTTAGCAGTATAAAAATTCAAAATGAGTGCTTGAAAGATAGTGAAATGGAAGTAAAAACAATGTGGAGAAATAAAAAGAAAAAAATTGAAGAGAATTGTGCAGTGGTAGAAATTGATGTAGATAGTTACAATGTTATAATGAAAATGGGTAAAATTAGTTTAGGATGGGATAACTGCATTGTAATGGATGGGACCTATGTGCGAAGATGTTACAAATGCCTTGGCTTTAATCATAAAAGTGAAGATTGTGATCTAAGAGAAAAAATAGTTTGTTTTAAATGTGGTGGTGATCATAAAGGCATAGATTGCACAGTACTTACATATCGATGCGTGAATTGTGAGAAGATTAATAATGACCTAAAACTTAACTTGAATTTGAATCACCATGCCTTTGATAATAATAATTGTGAAGTGTTTAAAAGAAAGTTTGCAATAGCAAAGAAAAAGATCTCGTAGCAACCAAGCAGGAAGAATGTAATTACAGTCAGATTAGTTTATTATTTGAATATCCAGGGTTTGTCAACAAATATGGGCGAGTTAGAGATCCTTGCGAAAAAGTATAAGCCGGAATTATTGGTCTTAACGGAGACTCATATAACGGATTCTATTGAAGAAAGTGAAGTCGAGCTTGCTGGTTATGAGTATGCATGCTGCAGATCTAGTTCTAGACATACAGGGGGAGTTATAATTTACATTAAAAAAGGATTGCAATATAAAACTATCTGCTTAACAAAATCACAGGGAGTTTGGAGTGTAACTATACAGCTCTGGATAAGTAAAAAAAAAATGTTCAGTTGCTGCGGTATATCGTCTCCAAATCAACCAATTGAGGAATTTAAAAACTTTTATATAGGCTGGTATAATAGGTATTTAGAAAATGAGAATAATGTCATTATAATGGGCGATTTCAACATAAATTTACTGAGAAATGATTCTAGTCAACAGTTTATGTACAATAGTATGAAGGATCAAGGCTTAAAGCAATTAGTTGACCAACCAATTCGGGTTAATGAAGGTTCATGCTCCTTAATAGATTATGTTATGACAGGAATAACTACTAATAATCTTAGCGTTAAAATGGATAATGAAAATAAAATCTCTGATCATGAAACTATACAGGTTATAATCAAAGACAGCATACAAGGAAATAAACAAAGTAAAACTATAAATAAATTAAGATATACAAAAGAGCATTTCGATGAACTTTTGACACAAGGAAATTTTGACTCACTATATTACATCGATGATGTAGAAACTCTATCATCTGAATTGGAGGAAAAGCTAGCGACATGCGTAAAAGGGCTGAAACAGGAAAAAACTATTTGAGATTGTGGATGCATCTGGTACTCAGCAGACCTAGATAGAATGAGAAGAGAAAAAATCGTAGCATATAAGAGAGCAGTGTACGGTGATGAACGGGATGCATGGAATCGTTACAAAGGTATTCGAAATAAGTATAAAGCTGCAATTAATAAAGCAAAGAATGAATACATAAAATTATTAGTATTAAATAAAAGAGAAAGCCAAAGAAACGTATGGAAGGCAATAAAAGAGCTTGTCATTGGACCAAAGAATCGAGGAAGTAATAATCTGAATGTAGTACAGTTTGGAGACCATGATATAATGCATCCGAGTGAGATTGCACATAACTTTAATACGTACTTTGTCGAAAGCATTAAAAATATAAACATCTCTATTCCAGTGGTGGACTTTCTACAAGTGGACCTTGCAACAGAGAGTACATTCAAATTTAGTTTTTGTAGTGAGAAAACACTGTATGGCACATTAAAGAGGTGCAAGAATAAAAAAAACGCCAATGGCCTGAGCTGCGATATGATTGTTCAATCCATAGAGACAATAGGGCATATATTAATGAAGTTAATAAATCTAAGCCTCCAAAATGGAATATTTCCTTGCTGGAAAGAAACTATCGTTATTCCGATTCAAAAGATTCCCAATACAACGAAATGTGAAGAATTCCGTCCAATTAACATGTTGCCTAGCTATGAAAAGATTCTAGAAAGAATAGTAGCAGATCAGCTGGGAGAATATTTAGAAAAGACTAAGCTATTATTAGAAGAGCAGTCTGGCTTCAGAAATAGGCATTCATGCGAAACAGCATTAAATTGGGTAATATTTGAATGGAAAAAGGAATTGGATGCTGGTAAGAAAATAATGGCAGTTTTCCTAGACTTCAAGCGAGCGTTTGAAACTATAGATAGGGATATTTTACTAAAGAAACTTAAGACATACGGAATAAGAGGAACTGAACAAAAGTGGTTCAACTCATATCTCTCTAACAGAACACAAAAAACGAGGGTAAATGGTATAATGTCTGATCCAATAGATGTGGAATTGGGAGTTCCCCAAGGTTCAGTACTGGGCGTTACATTGTTTCTTCTGTTGTACATAAATGATATCAATTCAGTAATAAAATATAGTCAATTGGCGTTATTTGCAGATGACACCTTAATATATATCTGTTGTGACCAAGCAGACGAATGTATTCGTAACATAAAGGAAGACCTTGAGAGCATTGACAACTGGCTTAAAATGAATAAACTTAAATTAAATGCTGAGAAAACTAAAGCATTGTGCTTTAATGTCGTTGATCCAGAAGATATGTACCTTGGCAATGAAAAAATTGAATATGTAACAAAATTTAAATACCTTGGTGTAATAGTGGATAACAAATTGAAATTTCATGAGCATGCAGACTACATATGTGGAAAAATCGCAAAGAAAATTGGTTTCTTAAGAAGAATTAGGCGATATTTAAGTGTGGACACTGCTATTATGTTATTCAATTCTCTTGCACTTCCACATTTTAATTATTGTTCTTCGCTGTTATTCGCTGGTACTGCAGGAATGAAACACAGGCTTCAACTTCTGCAAAACAGAGCAATGCGGAGTATACTGAGGTGTAAATGGGATACACCCACGCGATACATGCTAGAGATTCTCCAGTGGATGAATATTAATCAACGCTTGACATATAATGCAATGATTCTTGTGTTTAAGATGAAGAATAATGAAGTGCCTGAGTATTTATGCAGAAATATTGTATATGTTGGGGACGTTCAGCCATACAACCTGCGAGGAAATCACTGTTTCAGGTTGCAGAAATGGAATAGAGTTAGTACGCAGAATTCTTTATTGTACAGGGGTTTAAAAATTTTTAATGGTTTGCCAGATAAAGTTAAAAATGAAAGAGTGCTAAATTTTTTTAAAAGAAAACTAGTTCAATATATTTTAGAAAATGTTCCTTGAAATGGAGATATAGCAAATTTTAATATAATGTATGTAATTAATGACGTAGAACTGTGAATTTGTTAAATAATCATATTTTTTAGTATGCTTTATAGTTACATGAACTAATAAATCAATCTTATCTTATACATTTTCTCTTAAAAATCTTAAAATTACTTTCTCTTTTTTTTTTAATGGTAATTCATTAAATTCTTGAAATCCTTTATATAAAGGGTTTTCAAATAAGAAGTATCCATTATCAATTTTAAATGTGAAAACACCTTTGATATTTATCTGTCAACTGTCATAGCTGTTTTGCTTGTCAATGAGCGCGTTTAGGCGGAGACCAAACCAGTTTGGAAGAATTGGTAGTGTTTGGTCACAACCATGTAAAATACCAACCACTTCTATTAAATAAGCCGAATCGAATATTTACATCTGCTCCCCTCAAATTATACGGCTGAAAATCTGATACCATCCTAATTCTCTCCTGTAGATATATCGGTAGACATCCCTTTCTAATTTTAAAAATTAATGAATTGAGATGTATTCTTTGGCTGCAACTTATCCATTACAAGGCTTCTAGCATCATTCTTATTGGTGTGAATTTATTACACCTTAGTATTATGCGAATAGCTCTAATTTGAAGCTTTTGGATTCTTTCTAACTTTATCTTTGTGCACAGAAATAGTATTAAAGAGAAATACTCAGAATGTGGTTTTATTAAAACATTATATATTCTGATTGCACTCATGTCGATAAATTTCTTCGAATTCGTCTAAAATATGTGACTTTATTTCCATTTTTTTTTACAAATATAGTCAATAAAATCTGTTGTAAATAATGATCCCCAGATACTTAATTTCACTCACCCACTCATTTTTTCACTATCAATTTCCAAGTCGTCGTTATACGTACTTTTTATGACCATAAATTTAGTTTTTTTAACATTTAATTTCAGTTTATTTTTTCTACGCCATTCATTTAATTCTTTTAAATCCATTATTAAATCGTTAATAATTGCTTCCATATCTTTATCAGCCAAAAACACCAAGGCATCATGCGTAAGAAGCCTAATTTTTGAATGCCTCAACGCACTCTTAATGTCGTTTATATATACCAAGAACAATAATGTCCTCAGCACTGATATCTGTGGTACTCCCAATTTCATTTCAACTGCTTCGGAAAGCATGTCATTCACTCTTGTCCTTCTTCCCTCTAAATAACTCCGAAACCAACTGCACTCCATGCCCTGTATACCATATTTTTCAAGCATTGATAGAAGGATTTGCCTGTCTATAGTGTCGAACACTCTCGAAATCCAAGAATACTATAGCGTCACTGCCCAATTTAATGCTGTCTCGCAATTGTGTTGTTTTCTAAACCCTGATTGTTCCTTAGCTATAAGACAATTTCCTCTAGGTATTTTTCTAACTAGTTGGATTTGTACTCCTTTTTCCAAAATCTTCTTACAGCACATTTCTACGTATTTTTTACCTTATAAATTGGTATTACTACTGATTCCTTCCAAGCGTCGGGAAATTCTCCAGTTATAAACGACTCATTACTGATACGAGTTAAGATTGCACCTAGTTCCGACCAATGATCTATTATAATTTTAGCACTTAAATTGTTATAGTCTTTTTGTTTTGTTTATTACACTACAAATATTTTTTATTTTTTCTCCACTTAAGATTTTAAAACGAAATTGTTCATCCGTGTGATTGAAAAGATCTGTATACTGCACTGTTGGTATATCACTATTAATTTTCTCTACAGTTTCTATGAAGTACTTATTCAATTTGTCCGCTACGTTCTTACTGGTTGTGCTTTTACCATCGTCAAAATAGACTTTCGATATTTCTGCTATTGATTTACAGTTTCTTTTATGACACACAACATCTCCTTTAGATCTTTGAGTCCATCGATCCTTATTATATATGTAGTTTCTTTTATTTAATTTTTTTTTTATATATATTCCGTATCGTTTTGTAATTAGTCCATGTCCATTCCCTCTCATCCTTAGTTAATGTAATGGCACGAAAGCCAAGATTACAATTGAATGACCACAGACCTATTCTTCATGAAAAAACTGTAATTCCAGGGCTTTGAACTCGAAAATATTAAAGTTAAAGTAAAAAAATATAGAAAAAGTAATGCAACTGAAATTTGAGTAATACTTGCTAAGATTTGGAGATCTATAAATTAAGCGAACTCCATTTATGAATAATATAATATAAAAATAAATTAATTAAATCAAAAAACATTTGACGAACGGTAATTTGGGATCAAGTAATTCTTATTTTTTATATTACTACTCATTTCCACTCAGTTCTCACGACTTTCTACATTTAATTTATTACACTCAATTACAGCTATGTAGTAAAAACAAAGTACATTATGCTGTTGTAAGCCGATAGAAACTAAGACATAGAGCCTCCACACTTTAATTATTTTGTGGGGACATACGAACACACATAATTAGGGGGAAAATATTAATTTGTAACACGTAAATTTGCAAAGAACGTAAATATATTTAATAATTGAGTTTCCTATATTTATTGCATTTGTTAAAAAACATTTCATTTAAATAAAACTATCACAATTCAACAAAAAGAAGAAGAAAATACATAAAATAAGTAGAAAATATCGTCATTGTAAAAACGGCAACAAATGATTTGAATGAAACTTGTTTACTTAACCTCTGGATACGTGGGAAGTTTAACTGTTTCGATTTTGTCATTAACTTTAAATGATGGAAATAGACCGATTTGATTTGTACGTGTATTTTTACCTTTTGAAAATCCGTCCCAGTGGTTGCCAGCAACACCGACCATATCACCGGATTTCATATTGATTTCATCATGATTACGTGCTTTATGACCTATAACAACTTCACGATTGTGGGCATTTTGACCACCATAGTAGTAGATATCATCTAGAGACTTAAAACGATTTGAGGCATCTGGGTATAGTGTTTGCATAATTTCATAGGCCACACGACACACTTGAGAGCTAAATGTGCACACCAAATAGTCACAGATTGAGAGCATATGAATATCTAAAATAATTCCATTTAGAGAAGAGTCTGTGTATCGTGTCGATACTGCTGCCATTCTAGCGACATCGGGGTCACCGATAATATCATATGAAGGATATTTTTTTCGGGCTTCATCAATAACACGTGCATCATCAGAAGCTAGAAAAACTCGTCGGACTATACTTGTACCATTTATTTCGTGTTGTAAATAATAATCCTCTACATGTGTCATGTATTCCTCGATACTGTGAAAAGCGGCTTCTGTTCCGACCTTATCCGTTCGCCTTACATGCACTCTAAAATTAGTTCAATTTAATAAAAAAAAAAATCAATGAAACAAATTACACGAAGACTTGATATGATTTTACCCGACAATTGGTTTTTTAAATCCTAATTTTTCCATTCCCATATTAAGAAGATCCTGTGTTGGCCGTCGGGGTTTTAATAAATATTTCAAAAATTGACCAACCCACCAAACTATTGGATCACCGTGCAAACGTATTAATCGAGGTGCTAAGTCCTCAGGTATTGCTAATGGTAAATAGGGTGGGCGAGGTATCAGTGAATCAATTATTGGTAGAATAAGAACTTGTGTATCATGTTGCCCTGGCCAGCTATTGGCACGAGTTGAATCAACATCCGTACATGTATCCGATACCGGGTAGAATACTTCTTCCCAACCTGCTTTTCGGTATCTCCAACCTTTTGATTTTAAAATTAATGTCCTTTCTGTAGCATATGCCACTATAAAACAATAGACGACATGATGTAGTTGACACCCATAACCGCAACCCTGAAATCAATTTTAATTTAATATAATGTGAAGGGAAGGGATTGAAAATATTTTGATTAAATTCAAGTGAGTTAATTTGATGTAAAAAAAAAGATAAGGACTCTTGGGGGCATATTTTTGTCGAAATTATTTGGTTGAATTGAGATTGCGTACGTCGAGGGATAAGAAATAATAAAAGATTTTCGGTGAAAAGATGAATTAAAATGAAATCTAATCTAATCCGATTTCATATATGAGATAAACAACTGGACCATAATAAGACTAGATATATGGAGGTTTTAAGTTATCTATCTTTATACGAAACTACTTATATAATTTAGGAAAGAAAACCATATGGAGAGATATTTCATCTACGGTTTCTACATAGTTTTAGCCTTTAAGTTCATAAAAAGTTGATGTATATATCAAATACCTCTCAGTTTATCTATCTATTAGCGTTCAATTATATTTGTAAAACTGTGATTGGACTTAGAATTGTGGGTAGACTCTAAAATACTGACTGAAATATCACACGCACATTATAGCACTCTAGTAGATTTATCTAATCTTTTGTCAACAAAATGCCTCTACCACAGACAAGAAACACCCAGCTATAGAGGGCTGTACTGAGAAAGCCTAGGCGTACACGCTGCACTTGTTGAACGTGAGAGACATTCGGGGGAGGAAATTTTCCTCCCCCCCCCGAGTGTCTCTCATCAACGAAAAGGGACATAACGATGAAGTATACGGGAACGTGCACGCCTAGGCAAAGTAATATATGACAAGAGCTCGTAGCAAGCCTGATCTCGGCGAAATATATCATGTGTACGAAGCAAAATGTATATTAGGTCTGTTTAATGAGCTTCTTTAGGTTACTCTAGAGCAGAAAAGAGGAGAAATCGTGTTTAATGAATTCAGAGCACAGCTCTAAAGTACTCTAAAGTAAACTGAACTGTGCTTAATGAATCTGCTCAAAACTGAACTGGAGTAACCTAGAGCAAGATTTTCTGCTTACCTTTTTCAAAGGAGCTGGCATTTGACAACTGTAAATTGTATTTTGTGTGTTAAAAAATGGTTTCTTTACATGAATCATGCATTAATTTAAACAATTGTGATTTTTGGTGATAGATCTCAGAAAATTTGTGTTTCATGCTGCTTACAATGATCCAGTTTAGACAGGTCAGTATGCTGACGCTTCATTCCTGCCCCCAACCATCGTCTAACTACCAAGTTTTCATGAGGCAGAGGCAGCATACTGACCCGTCTAAACAGAGTCAATGGACGCATACTTTATTTAAAGAAATGATGAAGTTTGGCCCAAAATTAAGCCGAAAAAATATGGAGGAAGTTATAAAAATCTGTTTTAAAATAGAAACGCTACAGGATATTACAACGTTGTCTTTTGAACATGAAAGAACATTACCTACAGCAAATTTTTAAACAAACAACAATGAAAATACCAGTGTACGAATTATTCTCGAGCTTGTTGAAATCCTTTGACTTTATGAATGGTTTTATTTTCCCATACTTTTCTTTATCTTATTTTGTTATATATTTTATTACTCTCATAATCTACACGTTTTCTATCGCAGAAGCGAGACAAACAGTGCAAATTTTATACCGATTTCCATTGATCACGTTTTCTAGCAGAAGTGTTACACTTTTCTTGTAGTGTTACACCAAAATCGTTAAATTGACCTGCACTGCTAGAAATGGTGTACGTCAAAACGCCTCTGGTGCTACACTCGAAAAATCGGCGGTGTTACACCGGAATACGCCCACATCTATCTGAGAAATGTCACAACTGAATGTGATTGAGCATCACATATCAATCTTCAACTACTATTCTACGAAATTCATCCGCAATCACGCCAAAATCTTTTAAATTACAATTTTCATAATTTTTATGCTATTCGTGATGTTATTGATTCCAGAAAATTTCATCTGACAAATTACACGGATATGAGCTACTATTACATTCTCATCGCGTCAAAAGTTGTTCCATTGAACTCGTTTTTCATTGATTGACGTGCACTTTTCTTAAAATATCAATGGAAATCGACATTAGGTTATGTGCTTCTGTTGCGTAAATTTAAGATTTTATCAAACTTGTTGCGTACGACTATGACTTCCTCCATCCACTGGGCGCAGCTTTATTTTAGAAGCATCCAAAGAATACCGGTTTGACATTTCTCTCCGTTCCGTTGCGTTCATTGTTTAAGGCGGAACCACAATAGAAATATACGTAAGTAGATTTACTTACGTAAAACGAACGCGCGCTTCAGTTTAACAGGCGTACACAAATTAACTTTAACTCGTGTGAGGGGAACTTTCGTTAAGTTTAAATATCCAATTTTCAGTAAGTATAGTGCGGTAAGAATCGCACATTCCGTAAGAACGCGATGTGTCAAACAGTTAAATTATTATTAAATGATTAAAAGTGCAATGTAAAACTTAAAATGGAATAAAAATGGTACTGTGAATTAATAGAAAGCACAAATCTTCAATTAAATCAACTTCCAATTGTTATTTTTTAATGCTGCCGAAACATTTCTGTAAATGTCTAAGAAGAAATGAATACTTATTACTCATCTGCATCTACGCTCATAAAAACTGTTAGCAGCCCAAGCACGAGCTGTCGGCCTCCAATAATTCATAACACTTCTAATGAAGTCAAAAGGAATCGCTGTGTATTAAGTATCTCCACAAGGAACAGGAAAATCTATATAACACGCAAATCACAGGACAACTCAGTAAACGTGACATCATCTCGCTTTTCCATAGAACTTGCTCTACATCTCTCAGGATCCGGATCCACCGCCTGCCACACAACCAACCATGGATAGAACGCACGTCATGCTATCCACACAAGAGGAGCTAACATCAACTCTCAACCCATCGGCCTTTAACATATTGTCCCTCAATGCACGATCAACGTCTAAAAATTTGCAAATAATTAGACATCTAGCTGATGATCAGAAAGTCGGGGCCATCATGATATGCGAAGCATGGACCAAAACACATCACACCTCAAAAATGGTAGAGATAAATGGAAAAAGAGGTGGGGGAATAGCAATTTATGTAACTTCCACAACTTAATCACGAGTAATTCATCAAGAAATAAACAACAATTGGGAAATGATGGCAGTTGAAATTTCCAACTTTGGAGAGAACATCGAACCCATCACCCTGGCGGTCATATACAGATGCGCGGCCACATTTACGGACATGGAAATGTTAGGTCTATCGGACTTCCTTGATATACTGCTAAGTCAATCGTCGCGAGTGTTAATAGGTGGAGATCTCAACATAAACATTGGAGCTGCAACCACACTTTCGGTAAAGCTAAATGATCTTATGGGTGAAAAAGGGCTGATCATCCTGAACAGCGAGCCAACACATCACGGTCCAAGTTCGGCATCGGTCATAGATCTGTTAATTACACTACCTCAGTTTCTTCCAGAATCAACGGGGCAATGTCCTGGTATTTCTGATCACAAAATAATGTTCGCATCACTTGATCTACCTATTGCTCGCACACCTGCACTTAAATCTTTCCGGAACTTAATATCAACTGGGGCCCCATATTTAATGAATCAAGCGCCGAGACTGCAGCTGTATACTTCACTGAAATAATATACGAAATTTTTGACAGGCAAGTGCCAGTTAAGACGGTGCGGGCCCGATCAACAAGCGAATTTATATTCAAAGAACCAGAGATTCGCCTTGCATGCCAAATCCGTGATATAATTTACAGGGAATGGAAGCGTAACCAAACAACTGCGAACTATAGATCTTTCCACAAGCACAGGAGACTGGCGGACTACATGATAAGGGCAAGACTGCGCTCTAGCACCCTCAGGGGAATTAGAAATGGTAATGCGATTAAGTGGAAGAAAATCAATGAAATAGGGCTGGGCTCAAAAGCCAAAGAAAAATCAAATATAAATCCAGAAGAGTTCGCGGACTACCTATGTGAACTTGCAGAACCAACAGCAACATCAAACGGGCACAACCAATTCAGATGATGAGACACAAAACAACATCGAATGTGAAGGTGAATCCAGACCACATGACCAAACTATAGTTGCTACTAATGAACAAATTAATCTGGCATGGACAGCAAATGTGGAGGAGGGGAATAATTACCAAATGCACAGCCAAACACCAAACCCCAACCCTGGCAACATGGAAACGAGACAAGATAGCTCACATTCAGCTAGCCATGAAAACGACAACCAAGAACATGACGACATCAGAAAAACCTTTAGTTTGAGAAACATAACGGAGATGGAGGTAGTAAATGCCTTCCAGCGGATCAAGTCAAACGCAATCGGATACAGGGATGCACCTATTAAATTCCATAAAATAATACTGCAATACATCTTACCAACATTAACTCATCTAATCAACAGACTCCTGACTAGCTCGCACTTCCCTGACAACTGGAAAGTCGGCCTTATAACTCCCTTACCGAAGACAGCGTCCCCGAAAAACATAACAGAATGGAGACCAATCACGATTCTTCCAGCGATCTAAAAGGTTCTGGAAGTCATAATAGCAGACCAGATCACAGAGCTCATCAGTGCGAATAAGCTCATGGATAACATGCAATCTGGCATTAGGCGACTTCACTCAACAAGCACTGCGCTCCTCAAAGTCACATCTGACATCCGAGAAATGTGCGATAGGGGTCTAGCAGTAATCCATGTGCTCGTGGACTTCAGCAGAGCCTTTGACTCTGTGCCGCACGAGAGGATGATATTCAAACTAAGATCTCACTTCGGGTTTTCGCAAAATGCATGTAAAATGATTGAGAGCTACTTGTCTGAAAGACTATTTATGGTTAGGTCGGGGGGAACCAATCGTCATTTAGAACACAGAGAGCAGGAGTGCCACAGGGTGCTATCCTGGCTCCCCTTCTCTTCTCATTGTACATCAACGATGTCAGCGTGGCCCTAAACGGGGTGGGGTTTCACATATATGCCGATGACATCCAGATTTATGCTGGTGCGCCGACTGAAGGAATTGTTATCATCTATCAATAGGGTATTGGGAAGAGTGGAGGGATGGGCCACTATGAATGGTCTGGTGTTAAATCCATCCAAAACTCAAGCAATCGGATATGCAATAAGATCAGACAGAAGCTCTCCGCTATCGTCACAGATAACATCAATAAGTCTAATGGGCCACGATATACCTCTCACATCAAAAACAGTAGAAAATTTGGGCCTCCTCATGGATCCAAACCTCACGTGGAAGGCACATATAAATCTGATGTGCGCGCAGGTGTATCACGGCCTGCGATCTCTCTATGCGGCATCGCCACATTTTGATGAAACCACGAGACTTAGACTGTTCAAGGACCTAATCTTACCATACTTTCTTTATGTGGATATCGTCATATACCCTATATCTCAAACTGATACAAACAAATTACTACGGGCACTCAAAGCATGTGCCAGATATGTATACAATCTTCGACGAAGGGCGCACGTTGGCCCTTTGCTTGACCTAATAATACCAGGGTCACTGCAATGCCTATATGAAGTGAACGCTCTATCCTTCATACACAAGGCTAGAATGGGCCTACTACCAGGCTATGTACGAGATCGGTTTCGGTGGAGCACAAGGGACAACAAACGAATGATTTACCCGCGCGTTAACACTCAATTCGGCAGTAGAGATATTTTCTCACGGGGGGTAACAAGCTGGAACAGGCTGCCTGGGGAAATTCGGGAAATCATTTTACCCAAGGACTTTGCAAAGAATGTCCTAAAATATCTTATTATAGAGCGAACGACAACTGGATACCGCTAATGGTCCGGCTGATAAACTAAATCTGTCAGCACAACAGCACGAAAGCACCTCAGCTAAGCTAAGGAACAGTCAACTTTAGTTCAACTAAATTACATATGAAACACCTAAGGTCATAAACAAAACAAAATAAATCACAATTCTGGGAAAGAATCACTTTTCCACGACAGAATCACAACACAATTCAGTGAAATCATAGCCAGCTTTGAGACTGGTAATGGTTCCGTACTCAACAGCTAAAAATTCTACCTGACTTGCTAAAGTATGACAGGTCGGAACAGGTTGGATGTACAATTACGCTTAATCTGAAATCCATCCTAAGGGATCACCTTATACCCGGACAAATAGCAACATATATTTATCATACATCCAATCATATCCATTCTTTCATGTTAAAAAATCAACAATCAATAACCAGCAATTAGCCAATATATTCATTAATTAACTTGTAGTAGTTGACCTGTACCCTGGTATGCTCACCGGTCTCTGTAAACTGTGCCTAACTATATCTATATCACATACACTTGTTGTAGGTGGGTTCATGTTCGGTCTCGAGTCTGCTACGTATATACTCGGGATGTTAAGTGGGACTCCATTAGGTTACTAAACTAATTTAGTAGTGGTTTTGCTATGTAACAATATGTAATATTTAAAATGTGAACTAAACTATTATATAACGTGGAAAACTACTATGTAAATATTAATTACCCACATCTATCATATATATACCTGTATTACTGGAACTAATGTGTTCAGTTTATTTGCTATGTAACACTAACAACTAATTATGTACTATACTTGATATATGACTGTAACACTAGAGCTAATTTGTTTTATTTTATTTTGCTATGTAATAATATCAACTAAGTTTGTACTATACTTGAATGTCGTAGAGCCCAACGTTGTACGTTGCTTTAATCAGGGGACTCAAAAATAAATATACTTTGACTTTGAAATATATAAATATCTAAGAAAAAATTGAGGGATTCCCTACATCAGGTCAAGGCGTCATAGATTTTATATTGGAGTGAGGCATTACTGGCTTACCTTATGGTTACGTCCAGTCTAGGCATCGTCGATTGTATATACAATATTCTC
Organism: Dioctria linearis; assembly: GCA_963930735.1. Lineage (NCBI taxonomy): Eukaryota > Metazoa > Arthropoda > Insecta > Diptera > Asilidae > Dioctria > Dioctria linearis. Next base: position 225,409,392 of record OZ005742.1, read on the forward strand.
ACGCCGTACGGATAATACAATAAACTCGTACACCGGAAAGTGGAGATATCTACTATACTCCATAATCAATGTAACCGACACATTGAATAAAGAACTAATAAGGAAGCGGGGTATCGTGCAAATAGAGTGTACGTGTGTAAGCCATTTAATGACAGTAGGATTGCACTTCTTGATTTTACTTGATTTGACGTGTCTGAAAGTAAATATTTCAGAGTTCCGGGAGTTCAGTTAAACTCTTTTAAATATAAATCTTTCACTAAATATTAAATATTTGAAATTATGTTATTTCGGAAGCGTGAAGTGTATATTTTGATTGAGGCCAGTGTTTTGTTCACAATAAGAATGGACTGAGCCATCCTATTTAATTCCTATAGTCAAATATGGCACAAATTTTAATTAAAATCTGTTGTCTCCTTCAAGCCACTGACATACATATAATTAGAATGGACTGAGCGCTCTTGCTTCAAAAATGGCACAAATTTTGAACAGGCTGTGAAATCCTAAATTGCGTAGAATTGTACATCGATTCATAATTTATTATTATTTTTCGATTAGAAACACTAAAGATGTTCAAAAATAGTGTTGCATTAAATGAAAATTGGTTAGGAAGTTAAATTTGCTTTAATTAACACAACAATTAATTAAGCTTGTAAGAGATAAACGTATATAAACAATATATTTGTCTGAATTTTTATGTCAATTCCAATGCATTCCATTTAAAACAACCGTACTGTTCCCAAAATCGGTTACAATTGAACGTACACTTTACCTCTTTTTTATTCGAACTAAGGTACTAGATTTTTCGTACCTTAGATCGACTCTAACTCGTTAGGGTCATGTTCGATCGAAAAACGGGTTTTACTGTTTGCCTGAGCTCATTCCCAGCTACAATTCGTAGAAGAAAATTATGCTCTGAATACTTTAAATGGGGGAGGGGTGGTTCTAATACGGCATGTTGCATATCAAATGAAAGGTCTCGCAGGGTTCAGGTAAGAATAACTTTTGAAAATTAAAGTCGGAATGAGTTTAATTTCTTATAAGCGATTAAAATATCACCTGGGCACAAGAAAATATTTTTTTTTAATTTAATTCCATTTACGGATGTAAAATTTCATCTGATTGGTTGAGTTTTACATGTTTTTATGTAGTAAACGTTTTAAAGGGTACTCTAACGGTGATATACAGAAACACAATATTTGTGCTACATGAAATAACAAATCGCTCAGTCCATTGTTATAAATCAGTGATCATAATGCATCGTTTAAGACATCTCTCCTGTCGGGCTAAAAGTCGTCTGAAAATTGGGCATTGTCCTTTGGACTATTGTCGGCTGCATGTATGCTGAAGACAGAGGTTCAGCAAGTTCATAAAAAAATGTGTGGCTATCTGCATTTATAAAAATGTTTATCTGCCCAGGCATAAGTCATTCGTACTGTTTTCAGTAAACAATAATGCATACGAATTCTGAAGAAAAATGGTCAAGTAAAGTTCTAAGAAAAAAAGTGTGAATTTTTGCTTACATTGAAAAAATATTGGTTCGTACCAACGATATGTTGAGCCGAAGTCAGTTAGTTGAGGTTTGCTATGAGCTCTTCTCATACTTCACTTTCTTAGTACAGTTGTCGATATCTGGGTATTCCTTGCTGTGCCTCTACTGTTGTAGTGAAGGTCCCAGGAGGTGTCTAGCCAAGGTATGTACATATGTAGAATCATAAGCCAATGTGTTATATATTAAACCATGGAGACCGCTAACATTTGTACTCATAATGCTTTACAAAGCATATCAACAAAGATTATCACTCTGAATATTAATGCTTTCCTACGAGTAGCTTGACCGAAGCATAAAAGTAAGAAATCAAGCCAACCACAAACTCTTACATCGTAGGGATATAGTAACAATATTTTGACAAGTTTAGACACTATCTAGAGAAACAGTTATATCAGCGAGTTACCAGTCGGTCTTTTCAATCCTTCTATAGATTTTCACGAGCATATATCAGTATAGACACAGCATATTAGTCGTTGACGGCAGGATATTGTTATTGAGATTGATGGGGCCTCTAATGTTAGTTACACATTGGCATAGAAGCTGATTATTTCTTATGTATAAATACGGAAAAGTATAAAAAGTTCGTTGATATATAAAATGCGCAGTAAGAGACACGAGTATACCCGAAACAAGAGCGGATAAACTAATCCAACATTTAGGACGGGGTATATTGCTCAGAAATCAGACCTTTCATGTTTTTAAACCACTCAAAATTGCTGCCATAAAAATTTACTTACCTTATTTAATTTACAAACTAATTTTCTTGCACTTTTACAATCTTTTGGATTTTGTAAATAATGCAAACGTCTTTGTACTAAATCGCTCAGTTCCTTCGCTTCATCGTGGCGCCACCTTTCATACCCATCAACCGTTTTCATTCGGTCAATATCATAGAGCAAGGAACGCTTATGTTCAGCCCCAAGCAGGAGGACATTATTTATTTGCTCAGAGATCTCTGGTAATTCAGATGAAATTTGTTTTTTTATTTTACCTAATTCAGAACTGAAAAAATTCCATTCTTCCTGGGTATTAAGACGAATTCTCCGACGAAGTTTCTCATATTCTATACTAGGTTCTGATAAACCGTGCGACTGTTGCATTCTTGATTCTAAATTCTCTATAAACTTCTGTGCAGACGGTTGGTTTGGTTGATCACTGAAAAGATAAAAATATTTATATATATATTTAAATAAAGTCATACCCAAGCCGGTCATGGAACATTCTAAAATGATATATACCTCAAAAAGTCATCAATCAATTGCCTAAGCTCATCATTCTTTTGTTTGGAATTCTCTAACATTTCCAGCGCTTGATTTATCCTTCGGACGGTATTATCCTGCTCCGAAGCTGGAGGGACATTTAGTTTCGATGCGAAAATATAAACTAAGAAGCCCCATAGCAATACAAATATAATAAGGGCTCTAATCCATGTGCTCAAACCGAGAAATTGTCTGACCAAAGACATTTGAAAAACTACACGTGAACACGTCAATGCAAGACCACACAGACCACACGCAATCACATGAGATTTGATAAGACGATTTCATTAAATATGTACAAAAATATAAATAAGTTAGTCTCGATTAAAATTAAACACAGCTGCAATGGAAGCGATAATCATGTTAGCGTGATTGGGGCTCGCTTGTTTTTGCCTCGATGATTTTTTTGACACTACTTCTTTGGATTGGAACACAAAAACAGGGCGGGTTGGATAAAAAATTTTTATGATGAACTTGTTTTTTTCGAAGTGATTTTATCAGTTGAGTTTTTTTCTGGTTCGTAAACATTTATAAATCGAAAAACTACACCTCCAAGGCAATTAAATCATTGAATAAAGTGAGAGGATGTTAGTTTTTCAGTTTCTTCACACGTCAAGATGACAGCCAAACTTAATTGCTAGGAGTATTGCCAACTCCTACGTGTACAACACAGAGGAAATTAATATAAACATGTTGCTAAATTAAGTCCAATTCAGAATCGGCGCAGCATGCAGCAAGGTTTGATATCATGGGATTAGAGAGTTTGGACAATTTTATAATTTGATGCATGCTGCAACAGTTCTGCCAACATACTGAGGTAAAAAATAAATTTATTTGAATTTGAATAAAATCTGACAGTACAGTAAAGTTTTGAATATTTTAGAAGTTTTTTATATAATAATACATATAATATTCTAATAAAAAGTGAAGAACAAATGTGAAAAGATAGTTGTTGATAAATATTAGGTATTGACCTAATAATGCAATCAAATCAAATCAATATGTTTTTTTTTTATGTTTTATTATCTTAATATGATGTTGCCAAATAGATATATGTATATATATATTTCAGGTGAATCGCACTTGGAAATTTATGCTCAACGAATGGAACGACAATACGGATAATATATAATATAGGTATATAGCCAAATATGTTTTCTCTTTTTATAGATCCACGATTAAAACAGCTAGGAGGCGAAGTACTCTGAAACTGTCGGGATAGTATAGCAGTTATTCGACTGCTGATCACTTACCTCGAGTAGTTGTAGTTGGTGATCAGAGCATTGAATTCATTATGAGAATTTACTTTTGAATTATGTATGTAAATATTTAATTAAAATTTTTACATGTAATTGTGTTAACTGTATATCTATCCACTTTTAAATAAATGAAATCCTATAAAGTTGTTTATAATTTGTAATTTACTGTCCGGTGAACAGTTCTTCAAATATATGCGAAAAACCATGATACAAATGTCAACTATAAAAGAGGTTAGCATTGCAAGGTTTCCTATACTGCTTGCTTGACAGACAATTGCTGCGCCGATTGTGAATTGGCTAGCAGAATCATTGCAGCATGCATCATGATGCATGCTGTGCCGATTCTGAATTGGACTTTAAAAGTAATTTTTCAGCTGTGAAAATTCAATTTCTATTTATATTCATAACTGCATTTATTTATTACAATTAGAATACGTCAACCTACTCAACACTAAGTTTTTCCATTAAAAGCAATAAACGTTTCAGTTAGAAAAGTCAACAAAATTAATTTAACATTTTCTAGAAGAAAAACAGCTGTTAAAACAGGACAAAGAGTGCCTTCAATTCAAAACGTAAGATTCATGCATGATTCATGTGATTTATCATCAGAGTACCAACGAAATGCATTAGAAAAGCTGAAAATAAGTTTTAATCCGTGTGAAGGAAAAGGTTACAGAGGCCAACCATAGGCCATTGCTCGTGTAAACTGGATTATACTTGAGTTGTAAGATTGTTGTAACGTGATTCAAAGAAGGTCAATACGTAAATAAATTTTGAATTTGAATTTGAATAATATCCTTGTGTATAGAACTATATACCTAGTGGTTGCGAAAATGCTTCCTTGTTATAATGTCAGATGGCACCACTTGTACCATTTTGAACAGTTTTGCTCACGCCTCGCTAAAACCTGTGTATATAGAACTATATAGATTTTGCGAAACGCAATTTGACTTTAGTACCTTGTGCGCTACTACTGCAGAGCAGACGTAAAGCCAGAAACAGAATACGATGCAGTGCAGTGTTGGAGCAGTGTACTGCACTGTAAAGCACATTGAAGTAGTGCAGTCCTTTGATAAACATTTTTTGAAGATTTCATAAATTAATTTTTTGTATTGTGGATTCATTATTTTGAGAAAAACTCTACCCATTTTTCTTCTAATATCATTTTAAAATTAATTAATCAATTTAAAATGAACACTTGTAGTATTTAACAAATGTCAACTGATGCAGTGTGCAGTGTTTTAGAAATTAGCCTAAACGATGCAGTGTATGTGATTGCTACATGGTATTACATGAGCTCTAAATTTCAATGCAGTGCAGTGCATTATTAACAACGCCGAACAAAACGCCGGGCAAGTTACATTAACACTGGGCGGCAGCGCCATATCTTTTAATTTCCCTTACATTTTACAGTTGAGTTATTTGTTTGTAATCTCTGACGGTTTGCAATAAAATTTTAACTAATAATAAAAAAGATATTTTCTTTTCCTTCAAGATCTGACATATTGGCAGCAATGGAGCGCCAGCGTTAAATTTAGGATTAGAGATGGGTCGACGACCACGCCGACGACGACGTCGGCGTGGGTAATGTAATGCATTTGATACATGCAGTACTGTCTCTAAATATTTTTGACATAAAACGACGACCACGCTGGCGTTGGCGTTGGCGGCACACATTATATGATTGCATCTGAAAATAACCAGACTGAATAAAAATTTTCCCGAAACATTTTCTGTAAATTTCTAAGAAGAAATATGCTATTTGCTCATCTAGTCTATGCTGTCTATGCTCATAAGAATTGTTAGTAGCCCAAGCAACCATTGTCGGCCTCCAACAATGCATAACAATTCTAAGGAAAAAATGTCAGTTTATATGAAAAAATTACGGCCTTCCTTACAACAGGTCAGCCATCGTGGATTTTATATTCTATCGAGGCGATGTCTACTTCCCAGCCTTTGTATGTTTTTTAGTTTGGCTATGCTCTCCCTTGCGCTCCTTGTCTTACTTCAGTTCTTCGAAGAGAGAACTAAAGGAGACGACATGTGATGAAAAAAGCGTAGCGACTTTCGTTCTTCTTCTTGTTTTTGTGAGGTGTCAGAGGCGGCGTAAAAAATTGTTGATGCGTTAAATATCACAACAAATTAATGACGCGAAAATTCAAACACATTTCTTAGAAACTCCGCACAATCTTCCGCACCACCCACTTACAGTATATAAATGGACTGACTGATCTCCTATTTCATGTGGCATCAGTTTTGATTTCAGAAATTATGCTTTCATGACGATATATTTAAATTATTTGCGAATTTACTTACATATGGATGTCAGTGGAATTTACTGAATATACCACAAAAGTATTTTTAAAGCATTTTCCTCAACACGGCTTGTTGAATCTAAATCTTCGAGCACATATAACTCTTTTTTATATTACTAACACTTAGTCCAATAGTCATTAACCATTTCCTATAAAAAGTAAATTACCCATTTGTGACTACGTCTCTGCGCCAAACACACTTCGCGGCTCTTTGTTTACATAAAAGTGACAGTCAAACACCCTGCCAAAATCAATTTTTGGCTACGCTGCCATACATTACTTTATGGCTAAAACACAATGTGAGCGACACGACAAAAATGCCGTAAAAAACGCTGTCATTTGGGTTCTAATAACATGGCAGTGTATGGTCGTATGGCGTTATGGCCCAATATACGGAAGATTCTTCCAGCAGCCAAGGGCGCATTTTAGTGAAATAATTAGCAATTGCTAAACAGTAACCTCGCATGGTACTGTTCTGCAACTGTCGGTTATTTTGCTGATTAGTTCAACAGCTGGCTGCGATGAGCGCTTAGTGGAGCAATCGACGATTACAATAATAATTAACCTCGCATGGTAATTATTATGTAAAGCGATTGTTTACTACTAAGCGACTCAGGTGCTGCAACCGGTAGAACAAACGCAAGGCTGTTGTCGTTTGTTTACACTCGCGTTGTTAAGTAAAGTCTACTTCCGAAAATTGGTGCATAATGCCCAATCTACAATGCATGGTAAAACCACGTCGTCAAAACGATATCGTTTGCTGAAGAATGCATATAAATACACGAAATATGTAAGTGCTGGTAAGCCGCCAAATTAAACAGCTGTTGACCTGTCAATTATCATAAATGTAATTGCTTCCTCGATTTCATTGCAGAATTACATCAAAGGAAGTATTTGGTCTCAATAATTTATACTTATGATATAGTAAACTTAGTAAACTAAGAAATTGCTTGGGACAAGTCGAATAATATAAAATATTGCTTTCAGCACTGAAAGTACAAGTTCCAGTTTACAGCTGTTTTGTTCTAAATTCCCCTACATGGTTCTAAATTATGCTGAATACACCTGAGGTATTACTATATCGTTTTTGCTGATTAACTACTACACATAAGCTCGTGTTCATGTCGTCAAATGAATGAGACAGAACGGACATTTTTGCAAGCATAAATTTTCAAATGCAAGAGTGGGAAGCAAACACAAAAATCCATATCATTTTGACGACGTGGTTTAACCATGCATTGTAGATTGGGCATAAAAGACCAATGACTGGACTGGCGAGTGCCGTAAAGTGTACAGTCTTATCGTGATTAGAGTCGGTTCAGGTTACCTAAGCGCCAGGTAGCTTAGTTATATTGTCATTAAGTTAGGTCAGTTCTCGGATTAATAAAGTATTGTTTTAAATGCAATTCGTGTGTTTTCTTTGGTTTAAAGATTTATTGCTTTATTGATTCGTGAGTTTTATTATTGGGACACGACAATTTGGAGCACCCGGTTTAAAAAGGTATTGTGTTTTTAAAATTTATATATAAATATTGGGAGTTATGCTTTTTTAGCTGCTCCATTTTTTTTATTTTTTGGGAGTTATGCTTTTTTGTCGCATTTCCGTGTGTTTAGGTTGAAAATTTAAGATATAGGTTAATTAGTTAATTCATCGATGTTTGGTTTTTGTTTTGTTTGCGGTGATTTTCAATATTTTTCGTTTAATATGGGGGAATATATGTTTTGTGTTTTTATCGTTGGCCTTTATGTTTTTATTATAAATGAGAAGTGTAGTAAGTTATTCAGTTTTTGTGCGGATGAATGAATTTGTACCTGTAAGAAAAACTGTGAATCTTTCTATATGTTAAATAGAGTAAAAGTTAAGGAGTGGAAATTTTGGTAATTAGGTATAGCGTTGTTTTCTATAATTCCGCTTAAAAGTTGGATTTCACTCCTGTTCGTTCGAAGCTACTTCGCGTTTGTTATAGCATTGATAGAGTATATGCTATATTTGTCTAAATCGTCACGTTTTAAACAGAGATTATAAGTCTCGATATTGATATCTGCTGAGTGTTGGGGTTATGTCTTCGTGATTCACACAAAAAGTCAAGTCGACTGTAACGTTTGGGATTAAAGTGTTAATGTAGGGAGCGTTTAGGTTACAAAGGGCAGGAGAGAGTGAGATTGAATGAGGAAATTGGGAAAAATTTGAGTTAGTTTTACTAGGTGTTGTTTAAAATTAATTAACTTTTGTGTAAGTTGTTTTGTTGGGTGAGATTGTTTTTTTGTTAGGTGTTATATATAATATATATATGTAATTAGGCTTGGATTGGAGGGAAAAGAGAGAAGAATTAGATGATCTTCTGGTTCAGACTTCAATGTCGGTGGGTAGAAGTAATGTACTGACAAGAGAGCAACTGTTACGGTTCGAAACTCAAGAGAAGGAATTAGAGGAAAGATCGCAGGAGCTAAAAGAGTGTAAGGAGAAGTTGGAAAGCTACGAGCAAGACTGGCAGTATGTTGGAGAGCATCTCACGGCAGAGTTGCAAAAACGAACATCAAGTGAAGAATCGAGAAAATTGATTCAGGAGTGGAATACAGCTGCCAAGTCCTGTACGAAAGGCGAAGCTTTAGACTTGCTGGTAACGGCTACACTCGAGGTGATCTAAAGGGTTGAGATCCAAGCAGAACAATTGTTAGAAGAAGATAAAAGAAAGAACAAGGGTCTAGTAAAGAAAATATTGTGTTTGAAACAGCAACTGAAGGAAGCAGAAGAATTAAGAGCCGAGGGTCCACTGCCGGAAGAGAAAGTATACAGGCAAGAAGTCAGTAAGAAGTGGACACCAAGGAAATTAGTGTTCTGGGATAAACCACGAGAAACGAAAGATAGGCAAGTTATTCCAGCTAAGAGTAGCTCATCGAAGGGAAAGACAAAAGAACCAGGAAGCAGTAAATCATATGGATTGCTCAAGAGCAGTATGGCGGAAGCACATGTGAAAGTTATGGATATGGTATCCAAATTTATATCATTATTTTCTGGGAAAAGGTCACCAAAGCTGGGCAAAGAATTGTACCGTTTCCTGAATTGCAGCAAGGAACTCTACGATCAATTGACTACTGAAGAAAAAGCTATCTTCATCAAATGTGTGAAATTTCGGCTATCTAGTGTGTTCTCAGGAGCCGAAGGATTTTGAAACTCTGCAGCAAGTTATTACAACTGCATATACGCCACGAAAAACGTTCAGTGAGCTACGTACGGAAATGATGGAGTGTAAACAACGACCTGGAGAGGACATTCGCTGACAGAATGAAAGAGCTTCTGGACAAAATTAAAACAGCAGTCACAGCTAAGTACCCAAATAAGGAAGGTGGACTAATAGCAGAATTGAAAGCTGACGCAGTGGCTTCCTTTAAAGCAGGCGTAGGGAATAAGGCAACGCAAGTGCATCTGACGGGAAGGAGATTCCAATCTCTAGATGAAGTACAAGAAGAAGCTAGTTATTTCGAGAAGGATGCAACGAGGCTCCAGAGTAGAGAACCAGAAGTCTGGGAAGTGGGCGAAAACTGAATTCCGAAACAATGCGAGATAGTTGGGGGACTAATCGTTTCAACAATAATACCAGCAGACCATTCAGAGAAGCCGTACAGAAGGGCCCATCTCCAGCAGCAGCAGGAATATATCGTGGATCACAGGCTAGGGCAACGCCGCCTCGGATATGTACAAATGGAAAACTGTCAGTGAAAGGCATGGAGAAAATAAAGGAAGAAAAACCTCTTTTTGGATGCAACACTGGAAAGGAGAGAATCGAGATAATAGAGTTGAAGGAAAGCACCCAGGACAATCATCACCAGTGTATCCAGAAAGAAGAGTCAGTGTATTCTTCCCCAAAAGAGATTCAGCAACGAATGAAGAATCGAATCGCAGCCTTGCGCGACATTATATCCAAAGCGGGCGTGGTATCAGCCTCACAAAGTATCTTTCAGAAGTAGAATCTTACCAAGATGGTGAAATAAAAGAAAGAAGGATGACTTTTCCAAAAGAAGATGATGTACAGCCAGCTCTAACAGCTGAGGAGTGGCCTTTCGTACAATTGGTCGAGTCCCTTAGCACGGGAACGAATCAAAAAGATTCTCAGGAAGCACTCATCAATAGGACTAAACCGATGGGGAGCAGAGAACAAGAAGGTGTAGCAGGAAAAAGGGAAAAGGAGCTGGAGATTCCTCGCATGGAAGTTCAGCGCGACCTCTCTAAAGCTACAGCTTACGCGAAAGGAAAAGTATTACTTAGGAAAGAGTAAAAGCACTCAGGGGACAAGAATTAAGTTGAACCCAAGAACAGAGCGGCTGTTGGAAATTCCTGTCACAGGTGAGGAAGATTTAGTGTGCATGGCGGAAGAAATTAGGCCAGGAGTGTATTGTGGGAATGCTATAATTAAGCCAAGGAACGGTAAAGCGTGGGTAGGTATTATTAACGCAGGAAGGGAGCCTGTTGAACTAGTGAATTTCAGGCCGAAGCTTGAAAAATTGAGTAAGTATACTGTGCATCCACTAGGACGGGATAAAGGTAAGATTGATAATCGCCAACAATGGTTCAAGCTAATGAAGGAATCACTGGTGCTGGGAGAAGACCTTAACTTCGAAGAAAGGGTAGCAGTAACCCATATTTACTACGATTACAGTGATATCTTTCATTTGCCAGACGATAAATTGTCATACACCCCGACGAAGACCTTTTTAGTTACCGTTAGTGGCTAATACGGCCCCCATACGCAAAAAGCAATATCGCATGCCAGAAGCCCATCGAGAAGAGTATCAGGAACAACTCAAAAAATTACTCGAGGACGATATCATCGAACCTAGTGACAGTCCATTTAATTTCCCCGTACTTCTAATTCCTAAGAAGGGAGTAGATGATAACGATAAAAGAAAGTATCGGCTATGTGTAGACTTCAGAGAACTAACCTAAGTCTGCATCCCCTTTTCTTATGCCCTTCCCCGAATTGGGGACATCTTCGATCGTTTGGGTCATTCTAGATACGTCACCACGTCAGATTTAGCTAACGGGTACCACCAAGTATTAATCGACCCAAAAGACAGAGAAAAAACGGCGTTTTGTATCAATTTTAATCATTTCCATTATAAACGATTACCATTTGGTTTAAAAACGGCCCCCAATTTTTTCAATCCCTACTGAACGGAATTCTAACGGGACTTCAAGGGATTAAATGCTTCGTGTATCTCGACGATGTCGTGATATTTGCTAAGAGTTTGGACGAACATAACAGCAGCGCTTCAGAGAACACAACCTTCAGTTGCAGCCTTCAAAATGTCAGTTTTTAAGGAAACAGGTAGTGTATCTGGGCCATATTTGTTCAGAACTAGGGGTAAAGCCTGATAAACGATTAGTAGAAGTAGTGCAAAATTTCCCAAAACCAAAAACTATTCGTCAGGTTCAATCTTTTTTAGGGATAGCCAATTATTATCGGAAATTTGTTCCGAATTTTTCAAAAATATTGGCACACATTAATAGTTTATTAAAAAAAAGCGTTAAGTTCACATGGGGACTCGAGTGTGAAAAGGCTTTCAGTCGTGTCAAGGAAATTCTTACTACACCACCACTCTTGACATATCCGGATTTCACAAAGGAATTTACGGTAATCACTGATGCAAATGGGGAATCTTTAGGGGCAGTTCTGGAGCAAGAGGGCAAGCCAATTAGTTACGCTAGTTGTACTTTGAACATGGCAGAAAAAACTACTCCACTACAGAGCGTGAGATGTTGGCCATTATGTGGGCAGTACGGAACTATAGGTGCTACCTTCTGGGCAAACCTTTCAAAATAGTAACGGATCACCAACCGCTACGGGGAGTTTTCAAGGTGAAGGACACTACTTCACGTATGCTCAGATTTCACCAAAAACTATCGGAGTATGAATTTGAGATTATATATAAAACTGGAAAGGAAAATAGTAATGCCGATGCCCTAAGCAGAATTCCAAGGCACATTGAAGAACCTGAGTCATATCATAACAAGGAGTACCCATGCCTTGCAATAACTCGTGCTCAAGCTAGGGAACAGAAAGAAAGGGGACAACCAAAACGAATACCGTTGCGAGATTCTGAAAACGAAGGTAACAGTATGTAAGGGACTGAGATAATCACCAAAGAAAAACTGAAGAAACCAGAACCAAAACTGGTGACCAATCCAGAAGAGATTGAGCTAATTCTAAGAGATTATCATGACTTTAGGTTTGGAGGACACTTTGGAAGGAACAAAACGTTCAACAGAGTGAAGCACTTGGAAGGGAATGAAGGCTGATATAGCTCGGTATGTTAAACGTTGTACGATTTGCCAAAAAAAAGCACGCCATCAAGATGCCATTAGTAGTGACGGAAATCGCGGAAAGACCTTTTGAGAAAGTCTGTGTTGACTTAGTTGGACTTTTGCCAGTCAGTCACAAGGGTAACAAGTACATCTTGTCTATGATGGATGATCTGACTAGATTTGTAGATTTCGTGGCGATACCAGACCAAGAAGCGAACACGGTAGCCCAGGCCTTGTTTGAGCAAATCCTCAGCCTACAGCTAGTAACGGATCAGGGAGCAAACTTCACTGGAGAAGTCATAAGGCTCTTTGTAAAATGTTGGAAGATAAAGAAGCTGCAAACAACTGCCTACCACCCCAGTCCAACGCTGTGGAGAGGCAGCATTCTACGCTAGCCATCTATCTGAGGAGTTTCTTTGATCGGGTGCCACGAAACTGGGACGAGCTGTTTAGAACCGCAGCGCATGCGTACAACAACACAGTGCATACAGACACAAAACTTACGCCCAGGAAACGTTGTTTGGATTTGTAGCGGAAATCCCCAGTAGCGTACAGCGTCAGCCTGAACCGGTATGCAATATGGATAAGTACCATTCGGTATTGCGGTTCAAATTGCAGAGGGCGTTTCAACTAGCTAGGGAGAACTTACTTAAAAGCTAACTAGTGGCAAAGAAGTACCATGACAATTCAGCTAGGCCGGAAGTCTTACATATTGGTGATAAAGTTCTAGTTAAAGACTTAGCTAGGGCGGGGAAATTAGCATCCATTTTTAAAGGTCCATATGAAGTAATTTACGTTCACAGTCCTGGGAATGTAACTACACTTCAAAGGAAAAATCTCAAGCGGATTCATATGAATCGTTTGAGAAGGTATCATGATTAATTTTAAGATTAGAGTTCGTTCGTCATATAAGGACGATATCCTAAGTGGAATGAAACACGAGAGAATAGTTTTACAATTTGAATATTTTATTTTATTTAGTCTTTTTCTTAGTTTCTTTGTTTTTCTTGCCGAACAAGGTTCATTAAAGCGTTTAGGCTGGGAGGAAAGGAAAAAGAAGATTATGCAGATAAGAAAAGATTGCCAATAGAGGGAAGTAAGTAAGTATATTAAAAAAAAAATCTTCAATCATTCAAAGAAAAGAGGAATAGTAAACAAGATATAAAGATTTAAAAAAAAAAGAGCTAAGAGATTTTGAAAGAAATAATGGAAAATAAATAAGAAGAGCTGTTGAAAAAAACATAAATAAGAGGTTAATAATAAAAATTCAACAAATTCAAAACAAACTTCACTTAGTCTAAGAATACTAGGATTGCCCTAAATTTATATAGTTATAGAATAAGGTTTAGCTTCGCGATGAAGGCGGTAGTAATTTTAATCTTTGATAGCTGGGATACAAGCAGAGCAGCCATCGAGCCGATACCACAGTCGGGAGTGTTGTTCGAGCGTCTCGGGGTAGTTAATTTCTACACGAAACATTGGACTATTCTGTCTAAGTTCCAAATACCAGATCTCACTGAAGACTTAAAATTCGTCAGCAACTGCAGCGGTTTGATAAGCGGATTATGTGCGGACGTAACCGATACTGGAGAAGTTGCAAGGTGTAAGGTAGCAGTCAAAGAGATAGGAGGCTCGGTGGAAAAAATTAAGCGTCAGGATGAGGAACTCTCGCATCATACCCAAAATGAGGCGCCCCGAAGAAACAAGCGTTCAATTTTTGATGGAGTGGGATCTCTGGCCAAGGCACTGTTCGGAACCATGGACTATGCCGACTCGGAAGAAATACATGCAGCTATAGATGACCTTAATGAGAAGGAGAGCCGAACATTAAATCTACTGAAGGACCAAATTACAGTCGTCAAATCTACGTTCGATTTGTTTAATGCTTCAAGGCTACAGGCAGCAGAAGAGAGAGACGAACTACAAAATAAACTTTCAACCATCGTTAAAGAGCAGCAGGGTCAATATCGGGAATTATCGTCATTGAAACTAAGAATGGAATTGAGTGAGGTAATTACGTTAATGAGCCTTCAATTAAGAGAAATCAGCAAAATGCAAGAAACAATGATGAGCATATTAATCCCCCTAAGCGTAGGAAAGCTCCACCCGCTGATAATTCATGCACGAGAGATGACCGAGATAATGAAGAATGCCACTAGTAAACTGGATTTAGATGAAAAATTCCAGAATGTCCAATTGCTGGTACAAATTGCAAAGGTACAAGCACTCCAGGTAGGCCAAGAAATCCTAGTCAGGGTAGTTATCCCACAGCCCCAACGAGTTGCATTTGACTTACATAAGGTGTACATGATCCCGATATCTATAGATGAATTTGGGTATCATGTATATGATCTGGACGCTGAATTTGAGGCAGCCAACAATCATGAACGACAGTATGTCTTGCTGAGTTACCAACAGTACCAGAAGTGCCAGAGGTTGTTAACCACATCAGACTACCCGCAAATCTTATCCCCACAATTAGCCCCAACTATTACTGCTATTGGAGAAAACTGTGTGCTGAACCTTTTCCGGAGCTTCAACGTAAATGCGAAGGCCTGTAAGGAAAGAGTTACAGCAAAGTGGAGCAGCTTAGTGAGAATGGTAACGAGAAACCACTTCCACCACCAAACTTCCATCGCTGAGCTGGAGCACACAGGGATATTATTCATCGAAGAACATTGTCACCTGCAAATCGGTGACCTACCATGCTGAAGATGCCGCACAGCGAAATATATCTCTATGGCAGCCCAGACGAATGGAGTTACCAGCCTGGAACAGCATCGCAACACAGACAAACAGGCAGAGAGAGGAGGTAGTAGAAGGCAAAAAGGACGAAATACGATTGCTGGCTAGTGACAAGGTTAATCAAGCATGGAGAGAGCAGGATGCCGCTATAAAGAGGGTTGAAGACAAAATCAGCACGGAGGAGGCAGGTAGACGTGCCATTCCACATCCAGTACATTTAGCAGCGACAACTACTACCGCATGTTTAGCCGTCATCAGCTTAGTAATCTTGATAGGAGTATTATGCCATTTGAAGCGCTGGAAGAGGAACTATATCCAAGCCGGCACTAACAGAGTGATTCTACCTATAGTTCGTAAGTCAGAGCAGCAACCCAAGGCCGAAAATGCAAACATAACCATTGAGACAATCTTGCCCACGACAGCGAACTTGCCAACCACCATTCTGCCAACTATTGTGGGGAAACAACTTGTGCAGCTAGGGTAGCCGCCATAGGTTTATGTGTATAACGTAGAAGTAATTTAAGGGCAACCTATAGTTAGAGATTAACGTGTAAATTTATATAGAAATAAAAATATGTAAATATGGTTTATAATATTCAATCATGTTCAATGGAAAAGAGTAGATTAATTATTATAAGATTCAAATGTAGGAAATTATTAGTATAATAAGGTATTTAAGAAGTGGAGGAAGTTTCCAAGAAAGGACATGTGAAGTAAAAAAAAAGTAAATAGATATGTTGTAAAATCAGAATAAACAAGTGAAAAAGCTAGAATTGGTCTACGATCAATTCTTATGATACCCTAGAATCTAGATGAATGCCCGTATGAAATTTCGTATGGTCACCCATTTGAGCAATTTTGATTTTTTGCATTGGTTTCTAGCATATATTTCTAGAACGGCTCGTCGGACAGAAAAAATGATTATAACCAATTTTATAGGATTTTTTATTCTGAAGAAGATTTTAGTACAATAAAAATGTCTAGGACTGATCGTTTTCAAAGGATATGTAAAAAACCAAAAATGTTATATGGCAACAACAAGAAGGGGTTGCCCGATTTAGTCCATTTTTAAAATTTTATTTGTTATTACTATGAAAACACAATGTACCAAATTTCAGCTTTCTATGTCGACGTGTTCTGAGGTAGTGTCCAAATATATAGTGGAAAATGAAATTTTTGTATGGCAACCCCACGAAGGAGTTGCCCGATTTGTCTCATTTTCGAACTTAATTTTAATTTCTTTTTTAATGTCCGTGTACAAAATTTCAGCTTTCTAAATGAACGCGTTCTCGAGTTATCGTGCGGACAGACGGACGAACGGACGGACTGACATGCAAAAATCAAAATAACTTTTAATTTTATGCGTGGGTGTCCAATCCATTTTGCTCTACCATCATTATTTCTGTGCGTTACAAACGGAATGACAAACTTAGTATACCTTATAGATTTCATCTAGGGTATAAAAAAAGAAATGAGATGAAAGTAAGAAGGAAATTAAATGTGGAAATGAAATGTTGAACTTAAAGAAATTAAATGTAAAAGAAAATAAAAAGAGAAATGATGTAAAAAGATGCAAAAATGTAAAATATACGGTTTTAAAAGAGAAAAATAAGACAATTTAGATAGTAGGTATATAATGAAAAATGTAAAGAATCTGAACCGAACGAGGAAAAAGACATTTTCAGTTTTTAATTAAGATTGTTGCACTCTCCAGATGTAATTCCCGGCTGAAACTAGTTTTTCCAAGGGGGGAGGGATGTTATGGCCCAATATACGGAAGATTCTTCCAGCAACCAAGGGCGCATTTTAGTGAAATAATTAGCAATTGCTAAACAGTAACCTCGCATGGTACTGTATGATATATACTGTGGTACTGTTCTGCAATTGTCGGTTATTTTGCTGATTAGCTCAACAGCTGGCTGCGATGAGCGCTTAGTGGAGCAATCGGCGATTACAATAATAATTAACCTCGCATGGTAATTATTATGTAAAGCGATTGTTTACTACTGAGCGACTCAGGTGCTGCAACCGGCAGAACAAACGGCAAGGTTGTTGCCGTTTGTTTACACCCGCATTGTTAAGTAAAGTCTACTGCCGAATATTGGTGCATAAAAGACCAATGACTGGACTGGCGAGTGCCGTCTTATCGTGATTAGAGTCGGTTCAGGTTACCTAAGCGCCAGGTAGCTTAGTTATATTGTCATTAGGTCAGTTCTCGGATTAATAAAGTATTGTTTTAAATGCAATTCGTGTGTTTTCTTTGGTTTAAAGATTTATTGCTTTATTGATTCGTGAGTTTTATTATTGGGACACGACATGGTATAAAATACAATGCTGACGACATCGTTCGACGTTGTCGTCGAGCTTAAATGAAAATTGAAATTTGTCGCACGTTTAGGGTGCGTTTAGCAAAATTATGATTTTTGGTTGCGTTCATATTTATTGTTATACATTCATTGCAATCATATTTATGACTTGATAAATTAAAAATACCTATCAGTAAATAACAATGCCGTGGTAAATATCAAAGTTGGTTGAATAAAAAATGGACGAAAAGTTTATTGAGATGGTAAAATATCACCGTATTATACAAAAAAAACCCATCAGCATAAAAACCCAATTCCGGCTGAGTTTTAGATAACTCGGACACACCTCTTCTTCTATGTGGGTTCTGTTTTTTATCTTCATTAGCAAAACGGCCACACATGCAATTTTAATAATCTTTTTAATTTATTCGTTTAAATTTTTTCTATTTTTAATTTACAACACAAATAACAGAATAAATTTAATTGGGAATTGACAGCTATTGTCGCTCCCATTGTATTTTCACGGACGTTTTGTACGGCGTTTTTGTCGTGTTGCTCACATTTTGTTTTAGCCTTTACTATGGGATATCGCCTCCTTTCGTTCGTTCCTCAAAGCTTCAGTTGCACAGTTTTGCTTTAAGAGAAGCGTGTGCAAAACTCAAATAATAAATATGTACATATATCTGCCATGAAAAAACACAAGCGCTTTTAGACAAACAATCGTTCAGGCAATTTTAATTTATGTCGAATTCTTTTCAACGAGTTCTACACCGGTTCAGTGCAGCTTTACGTGTTTTTGTGTTTGTAATGCAACAATAAAAACACGCTGAGCTGCACTGCACCGGTGTAGAAATCGTTGAAAAGAATTCGACATTAGATGAGCAAATAGCATTCATGTTTTCTTAGAAATTTACAGAAAATGTTTCGGGAGAATTTTTATTCAGTCTGGGCGCCAACTGGAGTTACTTTCAGATGCAATCATGCACTGTGGGCCGTTGTCGGCCTCCAATCCATAACAATTCTAAGGAAAAATTTCTAAGAAAAAATTACGGCTTTTCCTACATCAGGTCCAGATCGCTGATTTTATTTGGAGCGAGGCGAGGCATTGCTGCTTACCCTTTGGTTACGTCTGCTCTGCAGTAGTACAACACAACAAGGTACTAAGTCAAATTGCGTTTCGCAATCACTATATAGTTCTATACACAAAGATAATACTCAATCCTTCAAGGGATAGAGAAGAGAACGGATAACGAAAGCCCAACATCGATCGGGCCCAGTCCCCCAGTTTTGTGCAGAAGAAGTTAGTTTGCTCAATGATCCCCCAGTTGATATGGATTCTGTTAAAAAAGAATTGCTTCAATTGGATTTGGATCTAATCGTCTCCAGAGTTACTTTATCTAAGATTCGAATACAACAGAGGTTTCAGGTTGTTAATTGTCTGTAATTGAAAAGACGCAGCTCTGTTAAATTAAAACTATGTGAACACAATGACATTTTTTGTATCCCATTGTGTTGTCCTGCTAGAAGGCCCTTCACCAAAACCTTCCTGTCCTCTTAATGAAGCGCATCAGGTCTTGGTGAGGCAGGGTTTTCAGCTCATCCACAGCTAAGAGAGCAGAGCCTAGAGTATCCAAACTGCACCGGGCGAAGGTCGGACACGCACACAAAAAGTGTTCGCTTGTCTCTGGCTCTCCCTCCAAGCAGGACGTATACTCAGGGTTGTCAACAACTCCCAGTATTCCCTTCCTTGCTTATAGGTTGAGATTGGTCCAGACTGAATTAATTCGGTTTTTTTTGTATTTGTAGGATTAAACCTTAAACTGTTCGGGGTACTTTCCTATGTGAGGCTTTGTAACTTTGGAAATATCTTCGCGTACGTTAATATACATAGGCGGGCAACAACAAAAGTTTATGTGATGATCAATCAATGCTCTTTGTATGCCTCTTGGTTTTTGTCATTAATGACTTTAAAGGCCGCTACACACGCTCAAGCAAATCATACATCTGAGACATCTTACATCTAGATGTGCAAAACCTCACAAAAACGCGGTCCAACTTAAACGAGCTAATGGCCCTATAATAGAAAGCTCTACACATTCTCTCTCTCTCTCTCTGTTGCTGTGTTATGCCACATAAATTCGTCGCAATGATAGCTTTTTTTGGTTGAATAAAAAGTTAAAGAGCTTTCAAAAAGTGTTCCGGGTTTATATGGAGTTTTGCACATCTAGTTGTAAGTTATCTCAGGTCCAGTCGTATAATTTGCATGAGCGTGTGAGTTGAGACTGAAGTTTCCCGTGAATGCAATCTGATGAAACTATTGTGTACAAGCAAACCCGACGACTTTGCTATAGGAATAAATTAAAGTTTGAACAAAATTCGTTGCGAGTGGATGCAAAAGATAATATCCGATTTTGTTTAGCTCAATTCTATAGCAAAGTAATGAGTTTGGCTTGTCCGCAATAGTTTCAGCCGATTTCACTATTCTCTTTACACTCAAGTTCCGACATTCGCTATACACGCTCATGCAAATCAAACGTCTGCCCCATGCACAAGTCGCATGATATGCCTTAAAGGCCGCTACACACGCTCAAGCAAATCATGCGACTGGGCCATGCATGACCATGTCGTATGATTTGCATGAGCGTGTGTAAGGCAAGTCGGAGCTTAAGTTAAGACTGAAGTCTGCGATGAATGAAATCGGACGAAACTATTGCGTACAAGCAAACCTGACGACTGGACGACAAAATTGGAGCTTTTCAGCCAGCTTTCTTCTAAGGCTCACTGAAAAAGCCGAATTGAAGACAACTGGCGTTTTTGACATTTGCAACTTTAACTTGTTTAAGTGAGAGCTTTTATTAAGGAAGGACAGTTAATGCATCCGATTTTCTAAAATTACGAAATTCATGCTTTTTTTGGATAGTTTTCGAGATGTACCAATTATATGTAAAAATAATACTGAGTTTTATTTTATGTCCCACACGAACTGCTTATCTTTTACTAACTCTATAAGTTTTCATCCATTTTAATATTTTTAGTAGCTGTTTACTTCTTACATGTGTCAAAGAAGCCATTCTCATCTGATATTCGACATTCGCAGAGTTGGCAATATTAAAAATTCCCTCAAGTTGGCAGTCATTGGGCTAGAAATTTGCAATTTGATCAAATCTCAAGCCAGCTTGAAGCTGACAGAAAAGTTAAAGCTCCAAGTGTGTTCTTCTACATTGATTTACATTGTCAACAAATTTCAAGCTGGCTGAAAAGCTCCAATTGTGTTTCAGGCCTAAAGTTTGAGTAAAGTTCATTGCGAGTGATAGGCAAAAGTTAATATCCGGTTTTTTCTAGTTCAATTCTATACGAAATTCATCAAGTTGATTACTACAATAATTTATTATAGGAAAAAACGTTCTATACAAAATAAAAAAAGAAGGCAAAATGGAAGAAGCAGATAAACTTAACTAAGCTCAAATTAAAGCTGATTTCTCAATTTCAGTCTAGAGAAATTCAAATTAATACGGTCAAAATGCTCATTAAAGAGACGAGACATTGCAGCTTAATACCCTAGACACACAGCACGAACTAATCAATCATTTGTACTAACCATTCATTAAAATGCCGTGTGTTACATAGTATAAGTCATTCTAGCTCGAAAATCAGATGATAATCAAGTACACTAATGAAGTGTTTTCCTCCTTCATTATAGCTATAATGAGGAAAAATGTGCTAGATTTGGCATATAATGTAAATCTGGAGCTCCGCTGTGCATCTGCCGATTTGAAAAATAAGAAGAAGAAATGCAAAGAAATGCAAATCACAAGTTATATTATTAATATTTTTTTAAATATAATGTGTTTCTCATTTGGAAATTGTTAAATTGAAAATAAAATAAATGAAAACAAAGTTTATCGCGTTAATTCGATCCATATTGCTTCTTTAATGTGATAACTTCATCAAAAGCAGTTTGACAGCACAACTTAATTAAAGAAATGGCTGTGTGTCCGCAGTTTATAATGAATCTTTATAGACTAATGAGTCGTTAGTTATTTCTTCATTAAGAGTGCTGTGTGTCTAGGGCATAAGGCTCGTTCGCACCGTAGTTGGTTCGATGGCAAGGAAGATATGGCGTCGGGGTTGATACACCTATTGACCTTAACAAAAGAAGGGAATTTATTGTGGCCTTTAAAATATCGAAAATTAAGACAATTCTAGATATATTACGTTTAATCTCCAGCGTCTGCAAGGATACCAAATTCAAACGGTTCACATAGACAGACAAAATGACAGGAAAATTACATCACTCCAAGGAAGGCCACGGAATGCAAATCGGAGGAATCTGTGTTGAACATCTTCAATGGGATTAATCTGTACTTCGTAGTAGGATGGCATATTCTAGTATCGACCTAACAAAGGTGCAGTAAAGAAGTTTTATAAATTCCTTAGACCATCTCTTAACAAAAAATAAAATCGAGGTAACCCTACTAATTATGTAATCGATGTGATCCTCAAAAGAAAGGCGAAAAGTGAGAATCACACCCAAATTTTTGGTTTTGTCGAGCCTTCTACAACATAATTGAAGTGAATTGGGGACCTTTGGCCAGCGAGCAGAAGTTATGGTTGTGCATTTATTAACATTTAAAAGAAGACGATATTGAAGCACCACATGAAACGTGGTTAAGTCAACGTTTAAAAGAGTAAAGTAATCAATAAAACTAACAACACGAAATATTTTGGCATCATCCGCATAAAGTATTGTGGAATTAAGTAAAAGCAAGGATACGTCATTAATGTACAAAATAAATAACGGGCCAAGGATACTGCCTTGAGGCACACCTAAGGTATTTATTAGCCCAGCAGAAAGTCCGCAAAATAGAGCTCGCTGCGTAAGTTAAGGTAGATAAGAAGATAATCAATGAACAAAGGAGGTGGGAGAAGGGGAAACCGACGAATGGAGAGCTTGTGGTTAAAATTTTATGATTAATTTTATCGAAGACTTTGTTAAAATCAGTGAAGATGCAGTCAAACTGCTTACCGGACTTAAAGCGGAGCACTTCCCTAACCAAGGCTTCAAAAATCTTCGCAATGTGGCACTAGTTAGTAATAGGTTTATAGTTTGAAACGTCAGATTTATTGTCTTTCTTAAAACCTAAGCATAATTGCGACGATAAACGGCAGACTATTGCAGTAATAGGAACAATTTTAGCCAGGAACGTTTTCTGGGGCGTGTATTACATAGGAATCTGCTGTTGCCGTTGCCCGTCGGCTTCTCTCGCCGCCGTAATTCAATTACGAAAGCGAAAGAGGGCGACGGCAATTGCAGATTCCTATGTAAAACGTTTCTGGAGAGGTTTGCCGTCGCCGTCGCAATTTTGCTTAGGCCTTTATGTAGAGGGATAATCACAGAGTACTTCGATGACCTTGGGAAGGACCCACAGGACAAAGAGAGATTAAATAGGTAATACAGGACATGCCACAGGTATGAGCCGTATTTCTTCAGAAAGAAAGCGGGATCATCATAACCACCTATTATAAAACTTCTCAGGTCAATCAAAAATATGATCAGTAACAGCTACGTCATAAAACACAAGATCTTTGGCTTCAAGGAGGTGGGCTGGAGCCTTGTCAAATGAGTAAAAGTTAATATTACTAATATCACAGTTGGAGTCATAGAAAGTGATACTAAAGAATTCAGAAAAAAATTTAAAAACAGATGGTTCCTTACTTTCGGTACCACAAAAATTCAAAGATGATGGCTACGCATCACAATTACGCTTAGAGTTTAAAAATGTCCAGACCTCTTTAGGGTAATTTCGAAGCTTAGTTTCATACTAGCAATATAGTCATTATATGAAATATGAAGTTCCAAAGTGAACTGATTCCAGACATTGCAGTCAGCCGAGCAATCTGCATCTCTTCTTGAGGCACAAAGCCTCCTCCACGCTTTATTTGTCAAATGCCGTGAGGATTTTTAAATGCATAAATCGGTATGCATTGAATAAGGCTATGGTTACGTACCTCGCTAGTAATACTAACGTCAGCTTTCGCCAGCAATTAGAATGCTTTTATAGTAAATGGCGTGGTTACGAAATAAAAATTTTACAAGCGCCAGTGTTTTTTGCGGTGGAGTCATTTATATTTACGAGCGCCAGTTGTTTAGATGCAATGAAGTTTTCGTACAAAAATGGATGTGGAAAAGCTGGATGGGACTATAACTTCGTTATCAGTTTTCTGCCTATAATGAAAAAAAAAATGCGCTTCCGCCTGGTAAAATCGTAGTAAGGACCGTTGGATCTTTCTATTTAATTGTCTTATTTTACTCAAAGTATAGTTAAATGTTGCCGGCCTTATTCTGTAGTATTCGAAAAAAAATGCTCTTCTTCTGCTTTCAACATATTGTGTATATGATGATATTCACTTAATTTCTGCCGTTGGATGAATGGATTATTTTAATTATTTGTTATTCAAAGTAACAGAAGCTCTTCACTCAAAGATAAGTTGGTACGTTGTTATAATTCCAAAGCTACTGAAGTGAAAAGTACTGGTGGTATCTAGACATAACAACTGAACTTTGAAAATACTAGCTCAAGCCAATTCGACTGTACAGCGTGATGACAGCTGGTGCTTGTGCTGCTGTGAGGTCCGTAACCGCCTTTTAAAAAGCATCAAGAGCTCTATCAATGTGTCGCTGGTTAAGAATGGTCGTCCAATTACAATGTTGAAGCCAGTAGTCAAGCTTTGAAAAATCAGACTTTTCGAAATTAAAAAATAATTATTTAAATTAGAAGAGTCTATATTAACATAACGAAACAGACAGAAACATCAAGGAGCAGATGACAAGATTCAGGAACCAAAGGAGTCGAACATCTTCTATCAAATGTGTAACTCGAGTCGGACGAGAACACCACGTCCAGAAGTTTACCCGAGTTGTTAGTAACATCGCTGTATTACGTTAACCCTGCAGCGGCGACTGTGTCAAGAAAGGATAAAAACAGAAATCCAGGACAAAAACGCTCAGAGTCAAGAATACCACCATAAAGCCAAGTTTCTATGAGGTAGATCACGTCAAAGTCAGCGTTACTAGAAGCAGCAAAAAAAAAAACGTCTTCGAACGAAGCCCAGTTACGTTGGCGTAATTAAATGAAATTTCGCAGATGTGTTTTTTGAGCTGATGAAGCGCGGATCGTACTTTAGGAATGAATTCACAATAATAGAAGCAGGAGGCCAGATATCAGCCTTAAAAGAAGGAGTGAAGGCAAATCCATCGCATCTTAGAGCAGGATTAATTTTTTTTACAGACGAAGAAATGTGGCTAGCTATGTCGTCCTCAGAGGTGTTAGGATGAATACGATAAATATTGTTACGTGCAATAGGAAAGGACGAATAACATCTATAAAGTACGGAGATAAACAACTTTAGGTTCGGAGAATCGATGTTTCTACAATGGATCTTCGGGAACAATTTTCAGGGTATAAATACTGCACTTGTCATCACCAGGGGAGAGTCTTGTCTAAGAGAGTGAAGTGAACGCTGTAAACTATTTTACCGCATTCACAAGAGAGCGTAGAGTTGTAACTCGCATCCATTTTTTCGCACGCAGTAATGCATATGGCATTCTCTGTTTGGCTCAGAGTAGCGCAGAGTGGAGCTGCATGAGAATAGGTTCTATTCTAATTTTACGCTGGGATTTCGGAAAGCTTACAAACTGGAATTTCGAACTACTAACATGTAGATGGCGTGGAAAAAGTTCCATACTTATTTTTATCATAACAAACATGTTTTAATGTTATTTTTTAATTTAATATTTTTTATAAATGTTAATAAAAACAAATAATGCTGTCATTTGAAAAACAAATGTCTACTTATGATAATAATAATGAATGAGAATAAAACGAGGAAA
The DNA here is from genome assembly GCA_963930735.1 of Dioctria linearis. Lineage (NCBI taxonomy): Eukaryota > Metazoa > Arthropoda > Insecta > Diptera > Asilidae > Dioctria > Dioctria linearis. Next base: position 225,435,020 of record OZ005742.1, read on the forward strand.
ACATCACGTTTCTTGCATGGGGCCCCCTTTAATTTAACATTTTATTTTATTTTTATTATTTGTAGTTATGACGGCAAACGAAAAACACACTCTGTGAAAATTTCAACTGTCTACCTGTTACCGTTAATGAGATATAGTCCGGTGACAGACAGATATTAATTATAATGAAAACTGCCGAAAAAAACACCGTTTTTGTATGGTGGCCCCCTTTAATTTTTAATTTAATTTAATTTTTATTATTTGTTGTTATATCGCCAATAGAAATACACAGTCTGTGAAAATTTCAACTGTCCACCTATTACGGTTCATGAGATACAACCTGATGACGGACGGACGGAGAGCGAAGCCTTAGTAATAGGGTTCCCGTTGTTACCCTTTGGGTACGGAACTCTAACAAAAGGTATAGTTTGCAAACTTCATGATTTAAAAACCAAAACAAAATGACGTAAATCTCTATCTATAGTTTCGAAGCAATCTGATGGTGCAACAGGTGTCTTCTCTTTTGAATTTATTATTTTATTTATTAATTTCAAAGTTCGTTGTTGATTTGCCGTTGTAATGGCGATTTGTTACTTTAAATCTCAAGGTTCGAATTTCACTCTGCGCTGTATTGTGAACAGCTTCGCTCTGGACTTAAAGCTCACTCTGCTCCACTCAGTGTTGGGCAAAATTTAATTATATTAACGATTAACGATTACGATTAAAAGTATCAATCATCAATCAGGAACAATGATTTAAATATTTAATCGTTTAAAGAAATCATGTGAAACGATTAATGATTAATTAATCATAAAATGTAATCGCATAACACGATTAACGATTGATCAATTGTTAGTCGCTTAATCGTTTTCAAAAATGATTAATTTATTTTAATCTCCACTAATTATTTTATTTAACTTTCAAGCATTTTTAATATTTTTGAGTATATTGTTAGGCGTTGATCAAAGAAACAAACGTGCCTGAACGTATAATGGAGAAATTTGCGCCAATTGCATTCCTTTGTTTCCTGTATGTTAACATGTTTGAATTTTAAGAGAAATAAATTAGCCAAGTCAACATATTGTCTGGATTCAGCATTATGCAGCGCTTATAAAATAAAGAAGTTGTTTTTTAAGTATTTATAAGTCTCTATTCTGCATTGTGTAGTTCGAATTCTAAAATGTTTAATTCCATAATTTTGGTTGTTATTTCTAATAGTGTTTTCATAGTTATTTCACTGTTTTTATTTTCTTTTATTTCATTTTTTACTAATAACTAATAAACTTATCTAAAGCTACCAATACCTCATTCAGTTTTTCAAATTAACAAATCAATCGAAAAATATACGATTAACGATTAAAAACTAAGGAGTAAATAACGATTAATACCCGTCGATTGAACTTCATTATACTCGATTGACGATTAAATTGATCAATCGATTTAATTAATCACGATTACTTTCTTGAGATTAATTTTTCAATCATAATTTTCAATCGTTAATCTAATTAAAAAATTTAATCGATTAATGCCCAACACTGCCCACTCTGCATTGTGAATGAGGCATTTGGATTGCGATAATTTGAAATACAGTACTAGCGATAATTAAAGTAGAGTTGCTTTTGAGTTTGCAAAAGTAAACAGTATAGTACCTTTGTGTAGCTTAGCGAGTCTCAGGATAATAGAGCTAGTGGTCCCAGAAACGATAGCGGAATCCGCTATACCTAGAGGACGAGGATTACGGCCAACATTCGAGTCAATCTACACTGCAGATGTTCAAATCGGAGCTCTACGTCGGTGCCTGCGCCTAGGGGTTAGACAAAAATTACTCGATGTATCAAGCGAGTTGACATTGCACTGTGATAGGCCATGATGAGCATCAGTAGATGGCGATCAAGAAAAAGAATCTCCTTCAAGTGTAGAGTCATGAGATTGCGATGACAAAGATATAGGCAAATATATAGCACATACAGCATATGTACGATCAACAGTGGTGGGAGTAGTCATAAGTATCTACGGATGATCCAAAGAAACGGCATTATGAGGAGTAGCGTCAGCAATGTTTCCATCTATTGGGAACAAATTTTAATAGCAGAGGCTGTATTTTTTAACAATTCACCGTTATTATCCAGCACATTAATATCATTAAGGGAGGTAGACGGCAAGTTACCAATTTCTCTGCGTAAATCAGACCAACTAGAATTTAGGGGGCAGCAGATTATATTGAGGACCGGGCCGCGCCTTTAGTTCTTCAGCAATGTCTCCAATTATATATTTTTGCAACGGATACTTCATCAGCAAGTTTTACATGAATGGCATTAGACTCAGCTTTGGAATCTTGGAATATCATTAATGTATGTTTTTAAATCCAACAAATGATTATTTAATGACGACGAGATCCCCTCATAGTGTTTCGAGTGTATAGCACAAACCATAAATTTATGGACAAAGAAATCGAAGTGGTTGCGTTTCACATCTTCGCATCAAAATTTTGAATGTTTTATGAAAAGTGCTTGTAAGCAGCACAATGGCTTACCTGCTAAGTAGGAGAGCTATAAAGCTATAGAGATTGAGAGGAAATTAGGTATAAGGATAACACAAGAATGCGTCTAGGTGGGATTCGAACCCACGACCTCTGGGCTCAGCGCGCTTACCAACCGAGCTATCGAGGTCATGTTGCTTACCTTAGCAGCAAGGGAAGTAAGTAACTGAGCTTTTTGAACTTGTACTATTTTTAAGGGAGTTGAAATACAGATGTAAGGCTTTCCATATGTAAGCCCTCACTATTTATTTCGAGTAAAATAAACTTTCCCCACCTGGAAAGATTTATACAAATGCATCACGGTATCATAATAATTGATTCATTTCAATGGTAAAAACTAACCCAAAGAGATGAGCGCATAGAAGTAGTTGTGTTGTGTGCAATTTCTCAGGTAGATTTTTTAGAGCTTTAGAGCAGATCTGACCTTGGCTGAGTTTCAGCATTCATATTTTTAAAGATAATTAATTCTCTATAAAGTGTTTAATTTTTATCACTCGCTTCCTGAAGATTAGCATACATATTTAACCATGACATTCACTTTTCGCACAGACAAATGAAATTAGTTACCAAAAACGTAAACAAGCTTTTTTAAAAAAAAAACATATCTCGCATGATTTATAGCATTATTTGTAATTTATATTACTGAATACCGGCACGGCGTATAACTCAAAATGTATCTTATTTCATTCATAAGACATATTTTAAAGCTTATGTACTTTTGTGAAAATAGGAAATTTCAATTTGTCATTGTGTTATCTTTAAAGAATTTTGCACGAAATGGCAGTTCGTTTTCTTTAGTTCAAATAGTTACCTACCTTTCTATATGGAAATCTACTTTTCCCATTAAAACTTCGCACGGGTCTTCTGCTCTGCGATTCTCTTCCCAATACGCATTTGATTATGAGCCTTTCGCCATACCATATACAGTAGCGCTAGCCCATACATTGGCTCTGGGTTGACTAAAGTCAATAGTCTTGACTTGTTCATATATCAAACTCATTGCCAACAAAGCCTTGATGCTTCAATATGCAGATCAGGCTAACCCAGGCTAACCCGATTGGATCTTCTAAGTTTGTCAAATTGGTAATTCCACTCAAGATTTGATTGTGCAACAGGATATGCGTGCCTGACTGTTGGACAATATAAATATTGTTTTGTTGTTATAAACTATCTTTAGGTTCTCTCAGGCACAGATTAGTATGGTATTATATAGCTTTACTTGAAATACTGTGATATGGTGTCCTATGAGCTCGAAAAATGTCAGTATTTATCTCATTCGAATGGAAGAGCTTTGCCGGTGTATTCGTAATAGTAAAATGAGATCATTGAAGTCGGTGAAAATTCCCTACCCAGCTAATCAAACATAATATAACAGAAGTAAGATATAGACGGCTTTACCTGATTTTAAGTATGCAGATAGTAGATGGTATTAAGATTCTTTTAGTATTTTTGTTCTGAGTTGTCTCATTGGAGTAGGTGTTGCTTGCTGCTATCATTACGTGGTTTACATGCATTTTTTATAGAGGCTCCAGTTACTACTAACTCTTGTAGTTGGACTATATGTCGTAGTCTCCACTACTCTTAAAAGGGTCGACTTTCCCTTATAAATTAATTAGTGTTACAAGACTACACCTCGCAGTCTGACTGATTCTAAGTTGACGAATTCAGGAATGTGTTATCGAAATATCTTAATGTTCCTTCCTTCCATAAAATAAGCGATGAATCACTTCTTATCACTTACATATAAATAAAATATTATACAAGAAAACAGCACATCTATTGAGTCGAGGAGTCGTATATAAATGTGAACAATAGCTATGACCTTATAGCTGAAAGCTGCCTCTTTGGGCGAATCGTGCAGTGTGTATGAAGAGAGGAGGTGGAAGTGGAAAGTATTCAATATCTATTGGGAAGTGCCTCAATTTACAATACAATACAAAAATATTTTTTTGGAAAACCCTGGCCATGGCCACGTCCTTAAAACGGTGGGTACAGGTGATCTACAGCGGTTTTTTTTTTTATATACGCATAAACTCTAGCAAACCATAAAAATAAAGGAAATAGCGTAACACTTAAACTGATTTAGCCAAACGAAAAGAGATTTCCTAGTAAGATAAGTATAAGTACTCCTTCCGTTAAATTAAAGAGAAAAAGAAAAATTCATCAACTCTTCTGGATAGTCCTAGCTGGCCCTGTAGTTTTAGGCCTTCAGATTCTAATGAGATTGTATCACAACGGGCCATTCTAAGGCTTAATTTCATCGGCAACTTACTTACTGCCTGCTTTTATAAGCTGGAAATTTGTCTGCTCCGCCCTTTATGATTTCCATTTGAATCTCAATATTAACTTTCCACATAACGCTTTTCTTATCAACTAATTATCTTTAAATGTTTCGATTAGATGGAAGCCGGTGCGATTTTTTTAAGTTAAACAGGTTTCAATCACAGAAATTAATAATGAGTGACATTTTTATATATTTTCTATGTTGAGCAATGCCTTAGTGAAGGAAGACAATTCTGAGGCAACATTTTGAGCAAAATCATATCCCTTCAATTAAAATTAATCAGCTGATGTTTTAAGAGCAATTTAGTGCTTTAATTGCTTCGTAAAATTGAAATTTAATAAAACTAAGACAAATAAGTTTAACAATTTTTGAAACTTAGTCTCTCAGCTGCAGTTACTGAGCTCGTGTCTTGTTGCTCAATATAGAATGTGAGGATTTACGGCTTAACCTTTGTGTCAACTGATAATACAAATGGCTTAAACAAACCCATAATATACCCGCGTATATAATCATAGTTACGCATATTTCTATGGAACTGTCTAATTTTCCTGCTTTATATATAAGGAGAAAATTTAGTAACACAATTCCTGAGAATTTACTAAATGATTCAATGATTGAGCCTGTTCCGCAAGGTGAGTATGTTGGCTATAATATATAAAACTTGTAGGTAAGGTAATTGTTGATGGCAGGAATTCAGGTTTTCGAGCATTTCAGGGAATTCAATGTATTTATATTAAGCATAACTTTTCATTCTTGATACCGGCTTTTATTTTTTTCACTGACTTTTTTATCATAAATTCCAGCTTGAGGAATCGACTGCAATCTTAGACTGGTCGAAACGTTGAAAAAAATATAGTTAACCTTATATTCCTACAGGAATGCAAGCTATACCTACCCGCACACCACTTTCTTCAAAGTTCACATTTTCTGGCAAAAGCAAAACCACGATTTGCTCTTACGCACAAAAATCTTCCTTAGGTATATGTGTTTAACTGTTTACTTACGATAGAAACATAAGAAATGAAAAAATAGACTAAAATCACAAGCGCAAATTCCCACTACAATTTCCGCATCCGTTTTTTTTCATATCTGCTTGTATGTAGGAAATGACTTAAATGTCAAAAACTGATTAAGAGATACTTGCCATGTCAGTGTCTCTATGTCATCATCGGAGCCATGGAGGCTGGAAGCGGGCCTAAGAATTTTGCTGAATGGAATGAGGTGAAACTATAGTTTTTAGGTGTGACAAAGCAATTTTAATGGGTCTCATCTTGAGCAGAACCCATTTCGGGGGTTAAATAATCAAATTGCATTTACTGTTCGAACCAAATTGATTCGAATATATTTTTATAAACATTAAAACTTCTGAAAAGAAAAACATACTGAAAACAAAGCATGAAAATTTTTATAAAATTAAATCTAATCTAATCACTCTCAATCAAAAACACAGATAAACCAAACAAAGCCATGTATTTGTCATATATATAACATATTGCATAAATACAATACAATATTATAGCCTCTTCGAGTAGATTAAGTTAAAATCATTATCATACGTTTGAACCGTTAGATTCGTGATAAAAACAATTCCTGAAAAGGGAACATATTAAAAATTACCATGCTAAAATTGAGTTCTGAAAAGCAAATAAATTTAATCTAATTACAAGGTTCCCTAAAAATAGGTACGACATATAACAAAAGCATGTGTTGTCATGTAACATATAATGCATGGCAAAAATACGATCAGATCAAGCAGATCAATTTGCAACTCAATCATTATAAGTACCATCGAACGGGAATTTCTTCTCTACGTGATAGAGATAACATTTTTTTGCAAATATAATTCAACTTAACACAGTAGCATGGGTTGCTCTAAAAATTCTTGTTGCTATGCATTTTGGTTCGTTGCTATGCATATTATCGCTAGTACCGTATGATCACAGCTGCACTGCCAATTTTTGCAATCATGCGCCTCTGCTACTCCATCAGTGGTGTCGTGTGCAATCAAGGACTATAAAACCGACAAGCTGACTGATCTCGATCTCTGTTTGCACTTGTCGGCGCTTGGGATAGGTTGGCTAGGTAGGGACTAACACATTATATCGGGTATCGACTGATATAGAACTTTTATTAACAAATCCTTATTTCGGGTTTTGACTGAAATAAAGAATCTTACTTCGGGTCTTGACTGAAGTCAAGATAACACTTTAAGTCGGGTATTGACTGATTTAAAGAGCATTATTTCGGGGATTGACTGAAATAATCACTTACTAACCAACACTTTATTTCGAGTTTTGACTGAAATAAAGAATCTTACTTCGGGTCTTGACTGAAGTTAAGATAACACTTTAAGTCGGGTATTGACTGACTTAAAGAGCATTATTTCGGGGATTGACTGAAATAATCACTTACTAACAAACACTTTATTTCGGGTTTTGACTGAAATAAAGAATCTTACTTCGGGTCTTGACTGAAGTCAAGATAAAACTTAAGTCGGGTATTGACTGATTTAAAGAGCATTATTTCGGGGATTGACTGAAATAATCACTTACTAACATACACTTTATTTCGGGTTTTGACTGAAATAAAGAATCTTACTTCGGGTCTTGACTGAAGTTAAGACAAGACTTTAATTCGGGTATTGACTGATTTAAAGCATATTGTATGTCGGGTCTTGACTGAGATCAAAATTACTAACATTAACACTTTATTCCTGGTCTAGACGGGAATAACGAATTGTTCTAATAAAGTATTAGAATTGTTCTAATAAAGTATTAGAACAAAGGATCTTAACATTAGCTTAAAGCCAACCTCCTCAAATGCCAAGTTTAGATCGGTGAGTACCAGCCACTTGTAACATTATATTATTTATTTATATATCTATTCTATAATAAATTTACTCATATATATATATCTGCATACTATATACTACCTGTGCATATTTATCAAAGATAACAATTCAACTCACTCTATATTTATTATATAAATATATTGCTTCCTTAGGGATCTTATATTGCAATCTTTTGTCAATAAGTGTTTTCTCTGACCCAAAACTTATATATATTTGTGTTTTGTCCCAATACAACTATTCTTGGAACTCGTGCATTACAAATCTGTGTTTTCTAGTGTGTGTGGATCTCTGACCTAATTCCTTATATACATACATAATCTGATCTGAATACAAGTAGTGAGAAAATCTAAGAAATAAGTGTCAGTTGACTGAACGTTAAAAGAAGTGGACAGTGTTGTTAGCTATAAGAAGATAGACCACTGTTCCTAATCCATAATTATCAGTGCATTCATTGCAGTCTTCAATAAATTCAAATTTGCGTGTACGTTCTAACTACGGGCAATTTTCGAAGATGGAAAATCTATACTGTACCTTTAGAGGTATTCTTAGGGATGCATTAGATGCATTCGAAACAAAGGTTGAATCAAGTTCAAAATCAGAACATGAAACTTCATCGTCTCTGAGACTACCGAGCATCAGAATCCCAAAATTCTCAGGTTCTTATGATTCCTGGAGACCTTTTCACGATTTATTCAATTCGCTGGTACATTCAAATTCTGCGTTATCTCCGGTGCAGAAATTGCATTATTTGAAATCAAGTGTATCTGGAGAAGCAGAGCACTTATTGCGTCAATTTCCTATGACCAACTCGAGTTATGACAGCGCATGGAAGATATTGCTTGAAAGGTATGATAATAAACGAGTTTTGGTAAATGCCGAATTGAAAGCACTCTTTAATTTACCTAAAGCAGCTCACGAATCAGCCAAGGCTATCAAAACCTTGCTAGATAAGTCTTCCGAACTCGAGGCATTGCAAGTTTCCACTAAGCAATGGGATGCAATTCTCATCTACATGTTGGTACAATGCTTACCAGCAGAAACGCACGCATGGGAACAAGAAGTAAATACTGCAGAAGGACTTCCCACCTTCGAATCCTTAAAATTATTTTTACAATCTAGATTTTGAATTTTAGAAGCCATAGTCGATAACAAACCGTCCCTAGCCTCCAAGAATGCTCATGTCCCGAGAGCATCAACCCATTACATGTACCTTGTGCAAAGAGCAGCACCGATTATTTAAATGTCCGAAATTCTTAAAACTTGACGTAGACAATAAATTCAAAATTGTCACATCAAATCAATTGCTTAATAATTGCCTATCAAAGGGCCACAACACGAAAACTTGTACTAGTAAGTTTTCATGTCAGCGATGTGGAAGGAGGCATCATTCTTTACTTCAAAGGAATAATGCCACTCCAAGGGTCTCGACCCAATTCAAGCCAAGGGAGCAGCAATCAGAAGCTCAACCTTGTAATTCACCTTCCACATCCAATAAATCTCTCCATACGCTTCACGCAAAAAACCAACGTGCAAAACAAGCACTGCTTGCCACAGCATTGTTAAACGTTCCTACCAAAAAGGGAAACATGTTGGTATTAAGAGCACTGATAGATTCAGGCTCTCAAGTTTCATTTATAACCCAAGCCGCCGCACGTAAACTGCAATCATCCACTACAAACGTGGAAATTCAAATCACTGGCCCGGGAAAAACTGAAACTACAAATGTTCAAAAACAAACTGTATTGAACATTTATCCTTATTCACCCACAACTAAGGCAACTACAGTTACAGCCCTTATAGTGGATACAATTACGGACATTTTACCTCATTCAACCATTCCAAACAAAGAATGGAGTCATATACATCAGCTACCGCTTGCCGATCCGTTTTTCTTTAAACCAGGAAAAATTGACCTGCTTTTAGGAGCAGATGTGTACAGCGAAATTCTTTTGGAAGGTTTACGGAAAGGTCCGCCAGGAACACCAACTGCCCAAAACAGTACCGTCGGATGGATACTTTTCGGAAAGCTAAAAAACACATCCACATTCTTAACAGCATCTGCATTAACAGCAAAGGTTCATTACGACGACGACACTTCACTGGATAAACTTTTACGTCAGTTTTGGGAAACTGAAGAAGTTAATCCAGGAAGAAAGCTGTCTAAGGCAGATTAAGAATGTGAAGAGTTTTATCAAAAAACTCATGTTCGTAACGCACATGGCCGTCTGCCTTTCATCGCAGAAAGTCCTAGCCTAGGCGACTCTCGTGGTATGGCATTACGTAGGTTCTACAGCCTAGAACGGCAATTAGAACGAAATCCTGGACTTTATCAGGAATAGAAAGCTTGTATCAAAGAATACAAGACATTAGGTCACATGGCAGTGGCTAATAAGATAGTAAGCAATGAACAAAACTACTATCTTCTTCACCATGCTGTTATCAAAGATAGCACCAGTAAATAAGCTATGTTCATTCTGGCCCACTTTTTCAAGCCTCCGTCGCTAGGTGGTTTGAGTCCGTGCTAAATGTAGGTTTGTGTCTTGGTTGTATTGGTTTGTGTCTTGGATACACCATTGCGCCTTGGATGCACCATTGTGTCTTGGGTGCACCATTGAGTCTCGACTAGCGAGATTAATCGGTACTACCGGGATGTATCATTTGATCTTGACTGCACCCTAGCGGCATTAGCCGGTACTACCAGCATGCTACCGTACTACGGTTTTCTTAAATAGATATGTGTTGCGCCTAAATGTAGGCTTTTGGTTTCATTGAGTCTCGACTGCACCCTAGCGGGATTAATCGGTACTACCGGGATGTATCATTTGATCTTGACTGCACCCTTGGTTTGTGCCTTGGATACACCATTGTGCCTTGGATGCACCACTGTGTCTTGGGTGCACCATTGAGTCTTGGATGTTGGGGATACGAGATCACTTTCAGCACTCTCCAGCATAGGGAAATAGCATAGGATTTCGATTTTGTTGCTGGAGTTCGCTTATTTTTCATCTCGAATTTTGGGGATACGAGATCATTTTGGGGTTACGAGACCAGTTTTAGCACTCTCCAGCATAGGGAATTAACATAGGATCTCGATTTTGTTTCTGGAGTTCGCTTATTTTTCATCTCGGACTCGTAGCCTCTAAGTTGACATTAAGTTTTTCATCTCGAGTTTTGGGGATACGAGATCACTTTGGGGATACGAGATCACTTTCAGCACTCTCCAGCATAGGGAAATAGCATAGGATTTCGATCTTGTTGCTGGAGTTCGCTTATTTTCCATCTCGGACTCGTAGCCTCTAAGTTGACATTAAGTTTTTCATCTCGAGTTTTGGGGATACGAGATCAATTTGGGGATACGAGATCACTCTTAGCACTCTCCAGCATAGGAAAATAGCATAGGTCTTTGATTTTGTTTCTGGAGCTCGCTTATTTTTCATCTCAGAGATCGTAGCTATAAATATTTGTGAAGTGGTGGGAATCTGTATTGGTGGAGGTTGCTGGTTAAGTTTTATCTGGTCTTGGAGGCTACAATTTGACCTTGAGGTGCCCCCTCCTGTGTCTGGGTGCTGGGGGTTGGCTGAGAGCTTTAGTGGCAATATATAATACTATGACTAGGACTGCCTGAGGTGTCTTGGACTGGGCTATGCTACCTGTACCAAGGTTTGGGTAGAATGTGTATTAAGTAATGATGTGAAATACCCTAACCGAATTTATATCGGGGCTGTATACTTGTCAGCTTGAGTTTGGTTTTAGCTGTTTACTTTAGTATGAGTGCCTGCGGTATGTTGGGCTGGGCTACTTGGTGGCTGAGGAAACGTTATCTAAGGCGTGGGTGGATGTGTACAGCTGTGTATTTATGCAGATAATAAATGTGAAATTCCCTTAGAAAATTAGTGTAATAAGTATTAATACTAATTCATATTTATGTTCATGTCAATAGTATTAGTACTAGGGGTAAAATTTTCATCAGAAATCCTCTACGCGAGATATGAACGATCTTACCTTCTCAGGTGTAATTAATATTAGTAGCTGAAAAACAAAAAAACAACAACAACAACTGTAATCGAAGTTGTGGATTAAAGATTTGATGATCTTAATCTGTAGGTGTCTTTTATAAACATTGCGCCATGTGATGATATATCTAAAAATAGATCAGGCAAAGCTGATTGGAGCGAATGTTGGTAGATATGTTCACTTAGATAAGTAATGGAAATTAGTAAATGCCTAATTTTTCTCTTCAGGTGGAATGCTTCTAATTTGATTCCTTGCATAAACAAATTCGCACAGTCCAGTAAAGTAAACAAATTCGCACTCGAATAATGTAAACAAATTCGCACAGCAGCCGAGTAAAGTAAACAAATTGAGCGATTTATATTTTTTAATGTAAGATTCCCAATTACTTTAGCTGAAAACAACAACTGATATTAATCTGTAGGATATGATGTCTTGGATGAGTAGTGGAAGCTATAATTGAAAATTTCTTTTGCTGAAAAAAAGCAACAACAACAACTATAACGTAAGTTGTGGATTAAAAATCTTTTATACACAAGAGTGATCATGCTATGATATTCGATATCTAAAAATAGATCACGGCTGCTTGGCATGTTAAGAAACATGAAGTAATGGAAATTATAGTCTTATCAGAAAATTTTCGATGTAGGGATGTGTGTATTGCAAAGTCTTAGGTTTTATGAAAAAATTGTTTTTTTTATTTTCAATAAAATTTCTTTTTGGGTGGGTTAAATTTAAAACTTTGATGACCTATGATATCAATGTGAGGTGATACTAATATAGTATGATATGTTTGCTTAGATGAGTAGTGAAAGTTGTATGGGTACAGTAAAAGACTTCTCATCAAATTTTTGGTGATAAGGTGTAATGGCATGACCAGTGTTGACACACGAAATCTTTCTAGAGTACCTTGTTAGCCTAGCCTGAAAGTGTCCATAGTGAAGATCGTAGTAGGGGGTTTAGAGTAGGTACTGTAAGTTATGTATTAAGTTAAAAGTTTTGATGTATGCTATTTGGTATTTATCTCCTCGAAATGGTGTTGTACGAGTATCAGGAAGGTCGGAAAAAAGTTGATAATGCTTCAAGTTCAATAGTGAAGACCTCGATGTTGAGAGTGGGTATTTGGAATGATATAATTCTAGTACGATATGGAAGTATTATTTATTCATCTTTAAATCTTACCATCAAAGTAGGTTGGGAGTTGATTAAATCAAAAGTTTTAATGAAAGAAGGTTGAGTTATTATATTAATATCGTATAATATGTTGCCTTAGATGAGTACTTGATAGCTGTGAGTAATATGTGGAATATGTTGTAGATGAGTAGTGAAAGTTGAAAATATAAGATTTCCAATTTCTCTACTGAAAAACAACAACAACTGTAAATGATATATACCAAATCAATTTTTCACACAATATTTATCCACATCAAATTCATTATCTATTTTTATATCTTAAGTTATAAACTTTTTTCTCTATATTTATTAAGTCTAGTCAAAATAAGTGGTTTGAGCAGCCACATCTGAAAAAATCACATATTATGATTAAGAAAGCTTCATGATATATACCAAAAGGATACCAATGGATTACATAAGGAAAGTAGTCTCACTTAATCTGCAAACAACAAATTTGATTGAAAGTGACACCCGATGTCAGTAATAATCATTTTTGCTTCAATTATCACTCTTAAGCGACGTGTGCCACAGAAAATATATTAAGTATAGTCTAAAATATGCATTGTAAATAAAAATTGTATTATGTTTATAATGCCATTTATTGAAATAATTTGTTTTAATTACATTATAGCTTAAGTCTAAAGTCTTTTTTCTTTAGTTCAGGAAAGCCAAGATTTCAAAGATATAGACTGATCCTTATAATGAATATTCCTTATGCCTTTAGACCAAGATGGCTTTAGAAGGTTCCTTGTGCACCATTTTCACAAATAACATCTCTCCGTCTTTACTTTTTTGCGATCTTTGTTGGAATATCCTGATTTTTCGAGCTGTTGGTAGCGGACAGTCGACTCGTTTTTGGATGAAAAGCTTTCTTCCTTATTTTTAGAGAGCATCGATTTCATAGATGTAAACTGAGCCTTATATGAATATTCTTTACGACTTTTATCCGTAGGCTTTACAAGGTTTGTAGTATCCTTAGAACTCATGTTGAAATTATTACGTAATTAGCTTGCTAACAGCGGTCTGTTTGGGCAAAGAGCAAAACATCAATTGAAAAACAAGTTATGAAACTATTATTTATATGTATTTGACACGTGGTCTTGGAGGCAGCAATTTGTCCTTGATCTCTGATGTCACCTTTACCTTTGAAACCGAAAGTGTCTGCTCTTGGGTAACCTTCTAAAACCAGCAGTGTCGAGACTTAGAGGCTACAATTTGACCATGATTCAGCTTCGATAAGAATATGGTAATTTTATCTTCGGAATATTGGTGTGGTGGGCCTAATTTTTCTTACTGTTTGCACTCGGCAAAAAGGTCAACGGTCGCGTAGAATCAGCAATTACTTGCTCTATAAGCGGGCGCTTGCCCCCAAAAACAATAACGCTAATTCTAGCGAATAATTCTTGCATTCAATGTGTCATTGCAAATATTTTTATGAATATGACACCCAGTCAAAGGTGCAAGAGAAGAATGCAAGAATTACTCGCCTGATTGTAATTTAAGTAGGTAAGCATTTTATATTTAAGTTATTTCGTTATTCGGTTTTTTTTGTTATCGCCTTGCATAGCCAAGCAATTTATTGCAATTTTAAATTATTAATATGTATGTAGGTATTGATTTTCGCAATTAGTGGTAGGTAGGAACATATTAAGATTTGCTTAGTTAAGTGCAATTTTAATATAAATTGAATATAATTTGTAATAAACGGTCAGTCTTGTTTTTTAGTAGCAAACAGTTGTTTTAATTTTGAGTTCACTTAATTAAAGCTTCCCTTTCAGATATATAATTTTGGTGTAGTGGTACAAGAGCCGCTGCACTCTCATCAAAAGCCAAGGTGTAACACCTTGACTTGTTAAAACTTTCGTAGAGAACAAAATAGTTCAACTATACTCAGAGCAATCATCTTGAAGCCGTAATGGAGAAGCTAGCGAAGGAACAGGACACTGTAGGAACGGAACTGCAAAGGGTTTTGATAAACTACAAAAAAGACGGAGACGACAGAAAAACCAAGGAGTATTACGAAGAAAGATTGAGACGACTGGAATCATTCTGGTCCACCTTCGATTCAAATGACAGTAAAATTAGAGCCCTACCTAAAGTTCCTCTGGAGCATGGGTACTTTACAAAGGCGTACTACGAAGAAATACACGGCATATACGAATCATGCAAGACCCACTTTGAGGAACAATTACAATCCTTCCAAGAAGACGAAGCCAGCAACGATGATTATAACGCAACTCAATCTGAAGACAAGTCAACCGAAAATGCATCAAGGCCACTGATTACGTTAGCCAAGTCAAATTCACCAGAAGAAGGCTCAGCAGATATAACTAGAATCATTAGAAGGCAAAGAGGGATCATACAATCTTTACGCCGTCTTATTGATAACACGTACGAGTCAGATGATCATCCCGAACAGTACTACCACATTGGACTCCAGACCTTAAATCAATACTGGTTCAAAATAGAGGAGTATAATCACTCCATTTGGGAGCTCGCAGATGAGCCAAGCACAGTGGGCTATAAGATTGAAGACTATATTCAGCTCGAAGAAGAGGTGCAAAAACAGCAAGTAAGTCTCTCTGCTAAAATCGCAAGGTTTGGTGCACCACAAGAGGCTGCAAGCTCCATAACAGCCAACACGACACTCAAGCTGCCACAAATATCACTTCCCAAGTTTGATGGAGACTCTTTAAAATGGCGTCAGTTCGCAGACCTATTTACTGAAATGGTACACAAACAGCAGATGGCAAATGTACAGAAAATGTGGTACCTGAAAATGAATTTGGTTGGTGAAGCTGAAAGACTCATTAGGCACTTGAGTTTATCTGAAGACAATTACACAGCTGCGTGGCAAATGCTCCATGAAAGATATGAAAATCGCAGACTGCTCGTATCTGCCCTGGTAAACAAACTATTATCACAGCCAAGTCATGCTACTGACGCTGCATCTGCGAACAATATAAAGAATTTGCATGACACAACGCAAGAATGTCTCATGGCGTTAGAGAACCTTAAAATCTCAACTGCTGACTGGGGCCCCTTATTATTGCATATCTTGATAAAAAGGCTAGATAGAGCCACTCATACCTTGTATGAACAATCATTGACCAACCCAAGGGAGATACAGTCCATGAAAGAATTCTTGAAATTTCTACAAACAAGATTTCAATCACTGGAAGCCCTGGGTAACAAACTAAGACATACAGAGGACATTCAGAGAAAATCCAACAGCGCCAAATCCTTGTCATCAGTTGTACACACCAACTCATCAATCAGGCAAGCTGCTTGTGTGGTATGCAAAGGAAATCATCCGTTATTCGCATGCAAGGACTTCTTGAAATTAACACCAGCAGCTAGATTAAATGTGCTCCGCAAACACGAACTGTGTGTCAATTGTCTAAGATCAGGACACAATGCCACAAGTTGCAATGCTCGAGGATGCACAAAGTGTAATAAACGGCATAACACCTTAGTGCATCTAAATACACCAGATCATTCATCATCAACACAAGTCAGAGATTTCAATACACTCCAGACACAAGTAGCTAGCAGACCATCTATATCACCAGGGTTGGTGGATCAGAGTTCAACTGTAGCAACCATTACCAATCAGGGTCAAAGAAAATATACACTGCTCAGTACAGCTATAATAAAATTGATTAACAACCAAGGCAAATGTGTGGAAGGTCGAGCTGTATTAGATTCAGGTTCGCAAGTTAACCTGATTACTGACAGATTAGTCAAGAAGTTAAACTTGAATACATCAACTGATTCAATGTGTATACAAGGCATTGGCGACAAGAAACAGCGAACACAGAAAAGAGTAAGTGTACAAATGCAATCCGCATTAAATGGCTTCTCTGCGAGATTGGAGGCATTCGTCCTTCCACATATAATCTCATCTCAGCCGACGCAATTGATTAACACGTCAAAGTGGTCTATTCCACACAATATCCAGCTAGCAGACCCTGATTTCAACCAGCCAGAACGTATCGATATCTTATTAGGTGCTGAATTCTACCTCCAGCTACTGTCAATTGGCCAAATAAGATTGAAGAATGATGGACCAATCCTGCAAAATACATTGCTGGGATGGATAGTTTCAGAAAAGATCAATGTAACAAGGCCAGCGACAGCAACATGCAGCATCTGTAGTGAAGACGAGAGCATAGATCAAAGAATTGAAAAATTCTGGAAACTGGAAGAGCCTATGGAAGTCAAGTCCAATCGCACTCCATTAGAGAAGCGCTGTGAAGATCATTTCACTCAAACAACTAGAAGGAGTTCCGATGGGCGTTACATAGTAAAGCTACCATTCGCTGACGTCCCAAGTAAACTGGGAGAATCCAAAGACATAGCCATCAGACGATTCTTCGCACTAGAAAAAAGGTTAGCTAAGAATCCCACCTTACGATGTCAATATACAGAATTTATGAACGAGTATCTAAGGGCAGGACATAATGAACACATCAATCTTGAGACTATTGAGCCACCATATTATTTCCTGCCTCACCACAGCGTATTGAAACCAGATAGTACAACGACACCACTGAGAGTCGTGTTTGATGCATCTGCAAAGATGTCTTCAAACATATCGCTAAACGAACTACTATGTGCAGGACCTACCATTCAAGATGAACTCTTCGCCATCCTGCTGCGTTTCAGAATGACACGATTTGTATTTACCACTGATATTCAAAAAATGTATCGGCAGGTAATACTAGATGAGGAAGATAGAAAATACCACATCATAGTTTGGAGAAACCATCCAAATGAGGCTCTTAGATACTATCAACTATGCACAGTTACATATGGAACGACATCAGCTCCATATTTAGCAACAAAGTGCTTGCAAAGGTTGGCCCAAGAACGACCCGAAAACTATCCACTTGGATCTCAGGTTTTAAAAACTGACTTTTATGTTGACGATGTTATGACGGGATCCAACAGCATGGTGGAAATCCTCGAAATGCAAGACCAACTTACAAAATTGCTTCGCGAAGGAGGCTTCACTTTGAGAAAATGGTGCACCAACCATCCTAGACTCCTTCAAAACGTCAAACCAGAAGATCAAGAAGTGCAATTAGATTTTACAGATGAAACTGAAGAGTGGATCAAAGCTCTAGGTTTGACATGGCTACCAAAGAGCGATAATTTTTGTATAAAGGTCAATGAAGCCAATGAGCAAAGAGTGTCAAAGCGAATAGTAGCATCAGACATAGCAAAATTGTTTGATCCTCTCGGAATGATGGCTCCTGTTATAGTCACCGCCAAAATCTTTCTGCAAGAGTTATGGCAACTTCGACTTGATTGGGATGTGGTCCTACCTCAAGATTCACACACCAAATGGATGAAATTTCGTTACGACCTAAGGCATCTGAAAAACATACAGGTTCCTAGACATGTTTTTGGCCATGAAACCTCCAAACAAATGCAGATTCACGCTTTTTCCGATGCCTCCGAAAAGGCGTATGGGGCAGCGATCTACATGCGATCCATCAACCAAAGGGGATCAATTATAGTGCGCCTATTGTGCGCCAAATCCAAGGTAGCTCCACTAAAGAAGGCAACAATCCCGCGTCTCGAACTATGTGCTGCTAACCTACCTGCACAACTTACCAACCGAGTAAAGGAAATTCTAGGAGCCAAAGACACACCCACATACTACTGGACAGATTCCGAGATTGTCCTAGCATGGATAAATGCAGAATCTTCATCCTTTCAGACGTTTGTGGCAAACAGGATATCATCCATCCAATCATTATCCATAGTTGAACAATGGCGTCATGTTAGTTCTAAGGAAAATCCAGCTTATGTTCTCTCCAGAGGAATTTCTCCAGAAAAATTGGCAACCTGCAATATCTGGTTCTACGGACCACCATTCTTACATGGAAGTGAATCAATATGGCCTCCATCATATGTAAAAGAGAGGCAAGTTAGTCTGGAAAGAAAGGGCATAACTTTATCAGCAACAACAAATGATAAATCAAGAAACAATGTATTAGAGAAGCCTATTCTTGACATCAATCACGGAAATTCATTCCGTAAGTTGCAGCGCATCATCGCCTATATATTTCGATTTGTGAATAATACTAGAAGGCTAAATAGTCAAGGAATAAAGAGTCACACGTTAACGGCAGGAGAGTTGGACGAAGACTAGAAGCGTCCATGCTATCTTATGACGCACGCCATCCGATGCTGCTGCCATACGCTCATCAATTCACTAAGCTGCTAATGAATGACATTCACAAAGAAAATTTACATGTGGGTCCACAAGCATTGCTTAATATCACTAGATAACGCTTTGGGCCTATTAAGAGCAAGTCAATTGCACGATCAATAGTACAGCACTGCACTCGTTGTGTAAGGGCAAAACCGAAAATGTTTACACAACTAATGGGTAACCTCCCAGCTGCCAGAGTTCAACCTGCTCGGCCATTTGTCAACTCTGGAGTTGATTTTTGTGGACCAATAACAATCCATTATCGTTTAAGAGGCAAAAGACCCCACAAGGGATACGTTGCAGTATTCTGCTGTTTCGCTACAAAGGCCGTCCATCTCGAGGTAGTTAGTGACCTAACCACAGATGCCTTCATCGCTGCACTAAAACGCTTTATGGGCAGAAGAGGTCATTGTCTCAATCTTTATTGCGACAACGCAACGAACTTCGTGGGAGCGAAGAATCAACTGCAAGAAATTAAAGAAATCATCTATTCAGATCAGTCAAAAGAAAGAATTTCTACCAGTTGCAGTACAAGAGGCATTGACTTCCATTTTATACCACCAAGGGCCCCTCATTTCGGTGGACTTTGGGAAGCCGCAGTAAAATCTGCTAAACATCTATTACATAGAAGCATTGCATCAACGTCGCTAACCTATGAGGAGTTAGAAACTGTAATGATAGAGATAGAGGCGATATTGAATTCTAGGCCACTTACGCCAATCTCCAATTATCCGAATGACTTGACCGCCCTAACACCGGACCACTTTCTTATTGGAGAGCCTCTAACATCCACAGTTGATGCTAGGTCAGAACCGATCAAGACAAATCTACAGAACAGGTGGAAAATGATCACACACCTAAAACAAGAATTCTGGATACGTTGGTCAAAGGAATACCTCAACGAATTGCAATACCGCCTCAAATGGAATCGAATCTGTCACAATGTTAAACCAGGAAGCATAGTGATCTTGAAGGAAGATAATCTACCCGTCATGAAATGGCCTTTAGGTAGAATTTTAAAAACTTACCAAGGCAATGATGGATGTATCAGAGTAGCAGACGTAAAGACTGCGACCGGAATTCTTCGGCGACCTATACATAGGCTCTCCCCACTTCCATGCGAAGAAGAGTCATCAGACTGCGAACCAACACCGTCTGTATCACACAAGGAAGACAACCAATCTCATGAAGGTCATAAACGTCAGCACGAATCATCTCAAACGGGGACGAATACAATCAACCAATCGAACGATATTACACCATCGAATCGAGACAGTAGACGCATTACAGAAGCTCCAAGGAAGAAAATGCGTCCTTCAACTGGATCCGCACTAATAAGTTTACTCTTAACTTGCATAATTCTTCCAATCACTGAAGCAAATCCAATCGAAAACACAAGGTTTCATAATCGCCCGGGTATCCGGTTTGACAAAATGGGAACAATAAGCTTAGTGTCATCTGAATGGGATCTGGTGGTATACTATGATCTGAAGTCATATTGGCTTGAATATGCGGCACTCATCAAGGGACCACTGCAGTGCAGCATCTCTGTAACCAGATCGACACTAGCAGTGGTTGCACTGAGATACTTAAACAACTAGAACACATTAAGGATGAGACAGACAGAGACAATGAGCTGCTTTCGGCCGATTCATCAGTCCTAAGACAAAAACGGGGAGCACTCAATTTCGTGGGAAACATAGCTAACTCATTATTCGGAGTTCTCGACAACGAATACGCAGAGAAAATGTCTCAAATCATTCAGGATATCAAGGAAGATGACAATCACTTACTTTCTCTCTTCAAAAATCAAACCTCCATAGTGGATTCCACCATTAATATAATGAAACGAGATCAGCTAGCTACTCAAGAAAAATTCCACGCAATAAACAATCAGTTGAGTCAACTAAGCAACCAGATCGACACTACTGAAAAGGAAGTCTATCAACAAAAGGTACAGCACCTTGTGATGTCATTATCCCTCCAGTTAATGTTGATTATCACAAGTGTACAGAGAATTCAGTCATCTCTCATTGACACGTTAACCGACATCCGTCACGGAAAAATCAGTCCACTGCTGCTTGCACCCCAACAACTAAGGGAAGCAATAGCAGTCATAAAAACAAACTTACCATCAACTTTGCGCTTGCCAATGAAACAAAATGAGATCTTACATCTAAATCAACTAATGACAGTGAAAGGACGGGTAGTTGACAAACTCGCAATCTTCAAAAGTAAACTACCACTCATAAATGCAGAAGAGTTCGAGTTATTGAAAGTACTTCCAATACCATTCCTGATAAATGGAACACTAATGTGCATAAGGCCGCATTCGACCTATTTAGCTATCAGCTCGCATCGAGACAACTATTACCCGCTGTCCGATCAAGAAATTTCGTCATGCGTGGCAACTGGATATGAGGAACATTATCTATGCAATCAGCATCATCCAATATACAACAGAGGGTCTCAAATCAGCAAGTGTGAGATCAGTTTCTTAAATGACGCACCCACTCCAAAGGAGTGGCAATTAAAGGAAATAAGAGACAACTCAGTATGGATTCAGACTCTCCATAAAAACAAATGGATATATGCATTTACGGAGGCCTTAACAATCAACGCGGTGTGTGAAAATAAGGTCTTTACTACAACATTGCAAGGATCTGGCCTCCTAACCATCCAACCCAATTGCATACTTAAGCATGATTCAGTTACTATCGAAGGGGAACATAAATATCCGAGTAATATAACAACATCATATGAGAAGCTGATTAATGATTTCAACACGTCAGTTTCATGGTCACCGGCGGTCCCAGCCTTGGTAGATTCACCCACTTACCATGCACAATGGAAGGAACTGAGCCTCTTACAGCAACAACTCTCATCTCAAAAGCTAGAGCTGCCGAAATTAATACACGAACGGACATCTCACACAACCATCATTGGATATATCAGTATCTGTCTTACAATAATTGTGTTCATATCATTAACTACAAAATTAATATTATCAAAAAGGCAGAAGCAGCAGTCTACAGTGCCAATACCCAAACCTAGGAATCACAAAGAGCCGGATGTTAGTGTCAGCATAGATTGAACATTCGTTCAACGTGGGGGAGAATGTTTGCACTCAGCAAAAAGGTCAACGGTCGCGTAGAATCAGCAATTACTTGCTCTATAAGCGGGCACTTGCCCCCAAAAACAATAACGCTAATTCTAGCGAATAATTCTTGCATTCAATGTGTCATTGCAAATATTTTTATGAATATGACACCCAGTCAAAGGTGCAAGAGAAGAATGCAAGAATTACTCGCCTGATTGTAATTTAAGTAGGTAAGCATTTTATATTTAAGTTATTTCGTTATTCGGTTTTTTTTGTTATCGCCTTGCATAGCCAAGCAATTTATTGCAATTTTAAATTATTAATATGTATGTAGGTATTGATTTTCGCAATTAGTGGTAGGTAGGAACATATTAAGATTTGCTTAGTTAAGTGCAATTTTAATATAAATTGAATATAATTTGTAATAAACTGTCAGTCTTGTTTTTTAGTAGCAAACAGTTGTTTTAATTTTGAGTTCACTTAATCAAAGCTTCCCTTTCAGATATATAATTTTGGTGTAGTGGTACAAGAGCCGCTGCACTCTCATCAAAAGCCAAGGTGTAACACATTGACTTGTTAAAACTTTCGTAGAGAACAAAATAGTTCTTGAACACTTACTATTAATGAAAGTGAATAAACAAGACTTGTCAATAAATCACTTGGCTGATGAGTATTGCAAGTTGTATGGAAGATTATAATTAAATGTGAGTAAACAGTAAAGAAGAAGATTTCTGGTAACTGTATGTTCCATACATAATCTTACAGGCGGAAGAAAATTTTACAAGAATCTGGTAACTGCATTTCCTTATAAACCTTATATAAACCGTATATAAACCTTATATAAATTCATATGTTCTAGATGAAATCACATTCTATAATATCTGAAAATAGATAGCAGCAAAATGAAAGGCTATACAAATTTGATGGCAGTTTGTTCTATACAAAATCTAATAATCAGAAGAAGATTTTATAAGAATCTGGTAACATGTTCAGTTCACAATTTAAAAAGTAGAAGAAAATTGTATAAGAATGTGGTAATAGTATGTTCGGTACAAAATCTAACAAGCGGAAGAAAATTTTATAAGAATCTGGTAAGGATCCGGTAACAGTATGCTCCATTCAAAATCTAACAGACAAAGATAATTTTATTAGAATCTGGTAACAGTATGTTCAAAACAAAATGATGTGTAAGCCTTATATAAATCCACATGTTCTATGTAAAAAATCGGGATATAAATTTCTGTTAGAAAAAGTTAGTTAGAGTATATAGCGATTTTTTTACAAAATCTAAAAAGGGAAAAGAAAATTGCATGAGAATTTGGTTAGTGGTTAGTGTCCTCCCGAATGTTGGACTGTTAAGATGAATATTGAGGAGTTTTTAAGAGAATATAATAGCATCTTACTTGATGAGCATAAGAAACAAATCCAAGAATGCTATAACTTTTAAAAATTATATGAAAATATTGAAAAAGTTGACTCAAAATTTGGTGAGCACTATATAAGCTGCCCTTGGTCAAGTGATGATTCAACGGATGGACCAGATACATGTGAATGTTGTGGTGTTGCTAGATGCCTAAAAGAAGTTGTGAGGCTATATAAATTCTATCAAACACAAAGTAATTGCGAAGCATGCCTTAAGAAGTGCGATTTAACTTAGCACTAGAAATTCTCATTTTGTATACTTGGAGAGCCCATAAAGGATCATGGAAACTGGCGCTGTAGGCAGATGTTGATTTCAACGACAGACAGAGGAAATTTTGATTACATCTAACATCGAGATTACAGCTCGGTCCAATAGGATTATAAGATGTGAAATAGAATGATACACTAAGAGTTATATGTTAATACTTTTTAATTTTTAATAAATGATATTTTATATATGGCCTTCTTTTTATTCAACTGATAACAGATAAACAGCTTTTCAAACAGCTCTGATAACAGCTTAACAGCTTTTCAAACAGCTCTGATAACAGCTTCACAGCTTTTCAAACAGCTCTGATAACAGCTTAACAGCTTTTAAAACAGCTCTGATAACAGCTTAACAGCTTTTAAACAGCTCTGATAACAGCTTAACAGCTTTTCAAACAGCTCTGATAACAGCTTAACAGCTTTTCAAACAGCGCTGATAACAACTTAACAGCTTTTAAAACAGCTCTGATAACAGCTTAACAGCTTTCAAACAGCTCTGATAACAGCTTAACAGCTTTTAAACAGCTCTGATAACAGCTTAACAGCTTTTCAAACAGCTCTGATAACAGCTTAACAGCTTTTCAAACAGCGCTGATAACAGCTTAACAGCTTTTAAAACAGCTCTGATAACAGCTTAACAGCTTTCAAACAGCTCTGATAACAGCTTAACAGCTTTTAAACAGCTCTGATAATAGCTTAACAGCTTTTCAAATAGCTCTGATAACAGCTTTAATTTTTTGATAGTAAAGTACATTTAAAAACATTGAGGTGAATTAATTTAATAGAAATATTTGCAAGATTTTATAGATGGACTTTTCCAGTTTTTTTCGCCACGAATTAGTAAACAATTTTTCATAAAACCTAAACCTTTTCACCAAGGCATGCTAGTAGTTCCGGCTAATTCCGCTAGGTAACCTTACTCGAGAAATATCGAAATCCTATGCTATTTCCCTATGCTGGTGAGTGCTGTAAGTGATATCGTATCCCCAAGCCCGAGATGAACAACATAGGTAGTACCAGCAAATGGCACCAGGGGACCTTGCTCAAGAAATGGTGTTTGCACTCGAAAAAGCAACTGTGACTTTTCAATACATGCACCCGCAGGACCCAATAATAATAATAATTTGCTAAGAAAACATCAAGCCAAGGTGATATCATGTTGTGAAATTCCAATGATGCTGATATCTACAACAGCACTTGGAAACAGCAAAACCAAGATGACGCCATGCTGATATCTAGCACTTCCCCGCTAATAAAAGAAAACAGCAAAACAAAGACATGCTAGTAGTTCCGGCTAATGCCGCTAGGTAACCTTACTCGAGAAATATCGAAATCTTATTGTATTTCCCTATGCTGGTGAGTGCTGTAAGTGATATCGTATCCCCGAACCCGAGATGAACAACATAGGTAGTACCAGCAAATGCCAGCCCGAGATGATGTAGTACCGGCTAATGCCACCAGGGGACCTTGCTCAAGAAATGGTGTTTGCACTCGAAAGAGCAACGTGACTTTTCAATGCACGCCCCCAAGACCCAATAATAATAATTTGCTAAGAAAACATCAAGCCAAGGTGATATCATGTTGTGAAATTCGAATGATGTTGATATCTACAACTTCCCCGCTAAGAAAACTTATTTAGGCACACCACTTGAAAACAGCAAAACCAAGATGACGTCATTCTGATATCTACAACCTCCCCGCTAATAAAAGAAAACACCAAAAGCAAGGCATGCTGGTAGTACCGGCTAATGTCGCTAGGGAACTTTACTCAAGAAATGGCGTTTGTACTCGAATCCTGTAAAAGCTTTTTAACCAAGAACCCCCACTGACATCTTCTAGAATCTGTTCATGGTGATGTTATGTTGTGAAATTCGATTGATGCTGATATCTACAACTTCCCTGCTAAGAAAACTTATTTAGGTGCAGCACTTGAAAACAGCAAAACCAAGATGACGTCATGCTGATATCTATCACTTCTCCACTCCAATAACCTTCATGTGGTCTATTTTTAGATATTGAATTTCATAACATGCTGTAATGATCACGATTTCCACTGCTCGTGCTCAAAACAAGTATTAACATGTTCTTGACATCGATTCAACATTTTTATGAATTTCAAATACATTTAAATCTTGGTAAGGTAGTCGTGAAACTATTTTGCTTCAATCAAATAAGGACATATACCACCAATCTAGTGCATAACATACATCGATTCAATCCCCATATCACCCATGAAAGTTTTTCTTTTACACTACACAACATTACATTAATTCATCTCGGTGTTACATACATACATATCCACAGCTAGGAAGTATATCACCAAGTCCCGAGTGAGATGTTCACTAAAGCTTCCTAATGTGTTAGAGCAAGACAGATGATAAGAAATATCATGGGATTTTGCTGCCGAACTCTCATAGCCTAACACAGACATTTGCTCTGGATCGCTTTTTGGATGAGAAATACAGAGAAAAAAGTTTATAACTTAAGATATAAAAATAGATAATGAATTTGATGTGGATAAATATTGTGTGAAAAATTGATTTGGTATATATTATTTACAGTTGTTGTTGTTTTCAGTAGAGAAATTAGAAATCTTATATTTTCAACTTTCACTACTCATCTACAACATATTCTACATATTACTCACAGCTATCAAGTACTCATCTAAGGCAACATATTATACTATATTAATATAATAACTCAACCTTCTTTCATTAAAACTTTTAATTTAATCAACTCCCAACCTACTTTGATGGTAAGATTTAAAGATGAATAAATAATACTTCCATATCGTACTAGAATTATATCATTCCAAATACCCACTCTCAACATCGAGGTCTTCACTATTGAACTTGAAGCATTATCAACTTTTTTCCGACCTTCCTGATACTCGTACAACACCATTTCGAGGAGATAAATACCAAATACCATACATCAAAACTTTTAACTTAATACATAACTTACAGTACCTACTCTAAACCCCCTACTACGATCTTCACTATGGACACTTTCAGGCTAGGCTAACAAGGTACTCTAGAAAGATTTCGTGTGTCAACACTGGTCATGCCATTACACCTTATCACCAAAAATTTGATGAGAAGTCTTTTACTGTACCCATACAACTTTCACTACTCATCTAAGCAAACATATCATACTATATTAGTATCACCTCACATTGATATCATAGGTCATCAAAGTTTTAAATTTAACCCACCCAAAAAGAAATTTTATTGAAAATAAAAAAACAATTTTTTCATAAAACCTAAGACTTTGCAATACACACATCCCTACATCGAAAATTTTCTGATAAGACTATAATTTCCATTACTTCATGTTTCTTAACATGCCAAGCAGCCGTGATCTATTTTTAGATATCGAATATCATAGCATGATCACTCTTGTGTATAAAAGATTTTTAATCCACAACTTACGTTATAGTTGTTGTTGTTGCTTTTTTTCAGCAAAAGAAATTTTTCAATTATAAGTTCCACTACTCATCTAAGACATCATATCCTATAGATTAATATCAGTTGTTGTTGTTTTCAGCTAAAGAAATTGGGAATCTTACATTAAAAAACATAAATCACTCAATTTGTTTACTTTACTCGGCTGCTGTGCGAATTTGTTTACATTATTCGACTGTGATCACAGCTCCCAAACAACTTCCATTACTCATCTAAGACAAGATATCATACTACATTGATATCCTAACACCACCTTCTTTCATCAAAACATTTAATTAAACCCACTCTCAACCTAATGGTAAGAAAATAATGTGATCACTTTAATAGTATGAAGATAAAATTATCATATTCTTATCAGCTTCATGTGAACTATGATATCGGGGTCAATCAAATCTCATAACAGCGTGACTGATTGAGAAATTTTATTGATAATAAAAAACAATTCGTCATAAAATGTAAGACTTTTCAATACAAACTCCTAGATACAAAAAAAGACATTAATCGCTCAATTTGTCTGCTTTACTCGGACGTATTTGTATACGCAAGATATCAAATTACCAGCCGCCTGGCCACCTTTTCTAATGCTTTAATTTCCATTACTTCTAATGATTTCATGTGTCGTACCATCCCAAGCAGCCGTCATTTATTTTTACACATCGAATATCATAACATGATCATATAAAAGACTCCTACAGACCACAACTGACGTTATAGTTGTTGTTGATGTTTTTTTCAGCAAAAGAAATTTTCAATTATAACTTCCACTACTCATCCAAGACATCATATCCTACAGATTAATATCAGTTGTTGTTTTCAGCTAAAGTAATTGGGAATCTTACATTAAAAAATATAAATCGCTCAATTTGTTTACTTTACTCGGCTGCTGTGCGAATTTGTTTACATTATTCGAGCGCGAATTTGTTTACTTTACTGGACTGTGCGAATTTGTTCATGCAAGGAATTAAATTAGAAGCATTCCACCTGAAGAGCAAAATTAGGCATTTACTAATTTCCATTACTTCTCTAAGTGAACATATCTACCAACATTCGCTCCAATCAGCTTTGCCTGATCTATTTTTAGATATATCATCACATGGCGCAATGTTTATAAAAGACACATACAGATTAAGATCATCAAATCTTTAATCCACAACTTCGATTACAGTTGTTGTTGTTGTTTTTTGTTTTTCAGCTACTAATATTAATTACACCTGAGAAGGTAAGATCGCTCGTATCTCGCGTAGAGGATTTCTGATGAAAATTTTACCCCTAGTACTAATACTATTGACATGAACAAAAATATGAATTAGTATTAATACTTATTACACTAATTTTCTAAGGGAATTTCACCAAGTAGCCCAGCCCAACATACCACAGGCACTCATACTAAAGTAAACAGCTAAAACCAAACTCAAGCTGACAAGTATACAGGTTAGGGTATTTCACATCATTACTTAATACACATTCTACCAAAGCCTTGGTACAGGTAACATAGCCCAGTCCAAGACACCTCAGGCAGTCCTAGTCATAGTATTATATATTGCCACTAAAGCTCTCAGCCAACCCCCAGCGCCCAGACACAGGAGAGGGCACCTCAAGGTCAAATTGTAGCCTCCAAGACCAGATAAAACTTAACCAGCAACCTCCACCATGCTGGTAGTACCGGCTAATGCCGCTAGGGTGCAGTCAAGATCAAATGATACATCCCGGTAGTACCGATTAATCCCGCTAGTCGAGACTCAATGGTGCACCCAAGGCGCAATGGTGTATCCAAGACATAAACCAATACAACCAGGGCGCTAACCTACATTTAACACGGACTCAAACCACCTAGCGACGGTGGCGCCATCTGTGGCGAAATCCTGGAGGCTTAAAAAAGTGTGCCAGAATGAACATAGCTTATCTACTAGCACCACCACAAAGGTTCGCGTCGTCTTTGATGCTTCGGCTAAAACGACTAATGGAAAAAGTCTAAACGAACAGCTGCATACGGGTCCAGTACTGCAGTCTGAACTCTTTTCAATCATCCTCAGATGGCGAAAGTACAAATTCGCTATGTCTGCTGACATAGAGAAAATGTACAGGATGATAAAGGTACAACCTCCAGATCAAACCAACCAAAGAATACTTTGGAGGAATAATCAAAATGAACCTATTAAAGATTACAAATTAACCACTGTAACCTTTGGCACCACGCCAGCTCCCTATCTCGCAATAAAAACGCTCAATCAACTAGCCATTGATGAAGCTGACAAATTTCCCAAAGCTGCGAAGATAGTGTCTCGTGACTTCTATGTTGATGACCTTCTTACAGGCTCAGATACAAAGGAAGAAGCCTTTCAAATACAAGAGCAGCTCATCAATATGTTATCTTCCGGTGGATTTAATTTGAGGAAGTGGGTATGCAATTCTTCAGATTTACTATCTAGGATCCCCGAACCATACAGAGAAGTTGAACTTCCTTTGCGATTCGCAAGCGATGAATCTGTAAAAACTTTAGGCATTCATTGGTATCCAGGAGGTGATTGCTTCACACTATAATATAGGAAGAGAGCAGACCATCTCTCTACAAAACGTTCTATTCTTTCAGAATTTGCGATGCTTTTCGATCCACTTGGCTGGGCATCACCAATCATAATTACTGCTAAAATCTTAATGCAAGCTTTATGGCTTGGAGGATGTTCATGGGATAAACCAATACGGGCATCCATTAATAAGCAGTGGCACGAATTCACATCGGAATTACATCATATTAGTAGCATCAACATATCACGTTGGTTACATACTACAAGTAACTTATCCACCGTATCCTGGACAGCATTAAAACGCTCCAAGAAAATAACTCAGCGATTTATCATCAAAGATGTTTCTAAAGTTAAAATAAAATTTTGGCTAATGGCAACACTAAAATTATTCAATAAGGATTATGTTCTCTTTTCTTACAACCATTGGTCCTTATTTATCCCCCCCCCCCAACTTAACTTTGTCATTTCAACTCTCAATCGATAGGTGGTTACCGTAAAATTATGTGATTTTCAAAGGACAAACATTTCGTATATTTATAAGTGATCTAACTCTAGTTCACGTAAACCAAGCATTCTTTTATCCTGGGCAAAGGAAACCCCTTTATATGAGCAATACAACACTAAACATTTTTCTGGATTAATTCCTTAGTGAGTGAGTTCAAACTTACTTCTTTCTTAAAGAGGTAGCTTAAGGTTAATTGATTGAAAGACATTTCCAGCCTTTCAACGGGGGGCAGTATGTTCGAACCAAATTGATTCGAATATATTTTTATAAACATTAAAACTTCTGAAAAGAAAAACATACTGAAAACAAAGCATGAAAATTGTTATAAAATTAAATCTAATCTAATCACTCTCAATCAAAACACAGATACACAACCAAACAAAGCCATGTATTTGTCATATATATAACATATTGTATAAATACAATACAACATTATAGCCTCTTCGAGTAGATTAAGTTAAAATCATTATCATACGTTTGAACCGTTAGATTCGTGATAAAAACAATTCCTGAAAAGGGAACATATTAAAAATTACCATGCTAAAATTGAGTTCTGAAAAGCAAATAAATTTAATCTAATTACAAGGTTCCCTAAAAATAGGTACGACATATAACAAAAGCATGTGTTGTCATGTAACATATAATGCATGGCAAAAATACGATCAGATCAAGCAGATCAATTTGCAACTCAATCATTATAAGTACCATCGAACGGGAATTTCTTCTCTACGTGATAGAGATAACATTTTTTTGCAAATATAATTCAACTTAACACAGTAGCATGGGTTGCTCTAAAAATTCTTGTTGCTATGCATTTTGGTTCGTTGCTATGCATATTATCGCTAGTACCGTATGATCACAGCTGCACTGCCAATTTTTGCAATCATGCGCCTCTGCTACTCCATCAGTGGTGTCGTGTGCAATCAAGGACTATAAAACCGACAAGCTGACTGATCTCGATCTCTGTTTGCACTTGTCGGCGCTTGGGATAGGTTGGCTAGGTAGGGACTAACACATTATATCGGGTATCGACTGATATAGAACCTTTATTAACAAATCCTTATTTCGGGTTTTGACTGAAATAAAGAATCTTACTTCGGGTCTTGACTGAAGTCAAGATAACACTTTAAGTCGGGTATTGACTGATTTAGAGAGCATTATTTCGGGGATTGACTGAAATAATCACTTACTAACCAACACTTTATTTCGATTTTTGACTGAAATAAAGAATCTTACTTCGGGTCTTGACTGAAGTCAAGATAACACTTTAAGTCGGGTATTGACTGACTTAAAGAGCATTATTTCGGGGATTAAATGAAATAATCACTTACTAACAAACACTTTATTTCGGGTTTTGACTGAAATAAAGAATCTTACTTCGGGTCTTGACTGAAGTCAAGATAACACTTTAAGTCGGGTATTGACTGATTTAAAGAGCATTATTTCGGGGATTGACTGAAATAATCACTTACTAACATACACTTTATTTCGGGTTTTGACTGAAATAAAGAATCTTACTTCGGGTCTTGACTGAAGTTAAGACAAGACTTTAATTCGGGTATTGACTGATTTAAAGCATATTGTATGTCGGGTCTTGACTGAGATCAAAATTACTAACTTTAACACTTTATTCCTGGTCTAGACGGGAATAACGAATTGTTCTAATAAAGTATTAGAACAAAGGATCTTAACATTAGCTTAAAGCCAACCTCCTCAAATGCCAAGTTTAGATCGGTGAGTACCAGCCACTTGTAACATTATATTATTTATTTATATATCTATTCTATAATAAATTTACTCATAAATATATATCTGCATACTATATACTACGTGTGCATATTTATCAAAGATAACAATTCAACTCACTCTATATTTATTATATAAATATATTGCTTCCTTAGGGATCTTATATTGCAATCTTTTGTCAATAAATGTTTTCTCTGACCCAAAATTTATATATATTTGTGTTTTGTCCCAATACAACTATTCTTGGAACTCGTGCATTACAAATCTGTGTTAATAAGTGTGTTTTCTAGTGTGTGTGGATCTCTGACCTAATTCCTTATATACATAATCTGATCTGAATACAAGTAGTGAGAAAATCTAAGAAATAAGTGTCAGTTGACTGAACGTTAAAAGAAGTGGACAGTGTTGTTAGTTATAAGAAGATAGACCACTGATCTTAATCCATAATTATCAGTGCATTCATTGCAGTCTTCAGTAAATTCAAATTTGCGTGTACGTTCTAACTAGTAGTATTAACTTGAATGAATCTTTATTTATGTAACACCTAGTCACACGCAGCGGCCGCGTCGCAAATGTAAGAGAAACCTATAGATACCTATCGTGGTAAAATGCTAAGGTTAAAAAGAAATGATTTTATTATTATTACATTATTTGTACATATGTAGTTCTTGTGCTTTTTATACTCCCTAGATGAAATCATAGGGTATACTAAGTTTAACATTCCGTTAGTAACGCACAGAAATAATGCTAGTAGAGAAAAATGGGTTGGACACCCACGCATAATATTGAACGTTATTTGTCTGTATGTCCGTCCTCATGATAAGTCGAGAACGCGTTCACTTAGACAGCTGATATTTTGCACACGGGCTTTTCAAATAAAAAATAAATTTAAGTTCGAAAATGGGACAAATCGGGTAACTCCTTCGTATACGAAAATTTCGTTTTTCACTATATATTTGGACACTACCTGAGAACGCGTCGACGTCGAGAACTGAAATTTCGTATTGTATTTTCTTAAAAATAGTAAATATAATTTCAAAATTGGACTAAATTGGGCAACCCCTTCTTGGTATTGCCATATATAAAATTGGTCATCCGATTGGTCTTTCTGATGAACAATTCTAGAATATATGCGAAAAACCACTTCAAAAATCAGACTTGCACACACCATACGAAATGCCATATTGGCAGACATCTAGGGTATTATAAGAATTGGTTTAAGACCAATTGTAGCTTTTTTAAGGCTGAAACTACAATAGAAGTAAACAACTTTACGAAATTGAACGAGACTGAGGTTTACTTACAAAAAATTGATACTTTTAGCCCAAATATATATCACATTCCGTAAGAGTTATTAACTATCTTGATATTTAATGTTTTCAATTTTAAAAATGTAAAAGTGAAAAAATTGACAAATGGAAGTTGATGTAATTGAAAATTTGTGCCTTCTATTAATTCGCAGTGCCCGAATGACATTTTATGTGTTAAATTTTAAAAAGTGGTAAAAGTGAAAAAATTGACAAAAGGAAGTTGATTTAATTGAAGATTTCTGCTTTCTATTAATTCGCAGTACCATTTTTATTCCATTTTAATTTTAACATTGAACTTATCATTTAGTAATAATATAATTGTTGGGACACATCGCGTTCTTACGGAATGAGCGATTAGGCTGAACCACAATAGAAGTAAACGTAAGTACATTTACTTACGTAAAGCGAACGCGCCCTTTAATTTAACAGGCGTACACAAATTAACTTTAACTCGTGTGAGGGGAACTTTCGTTAAATTTAAAAGTCAAATTGCAGTCAGTAAAGGTGCGGTAAGAATCGCTCATTCAGTAAGAACGCGATGTGTCAAACAGTTAATTTATTACTATATGATTAAAAGTGCAATGTAAAACTTAAAATGGAATAAAAATGGTACTGTGAATTGATAGAAAGCACAAATCTTCAATTAAATCAACTACCATTTGTTAATTTTTTATACTTTTACCACCTTTTAAAATTTAACACATAAAATGTCATTCGA
Organism: Dioctria linearis; assembly: GCA_963930735.1. NCBI lineage: Eukaryota > Metazoa > Arthropoda > Insecta > Diptera > Asilidae > Dioctria > Dioctria linearis. The sequence goes on from OZ005742.1 coordinate 225,469,140, forward strand.
GCACTGCGAATTAATAGAAGGCACAAATCTTCAATTACATCAACTTCCATTTGTTAAATTTTTCACTTTTACCACTTTTCAAAATTGAAAACATTAAATATCAAGATAATAACTCTTACGGAATGTGATATATATTTAGGCTAAAAGTATCAATTTTTCGTAAGTTAACCTCAGTCTCGTTCAATTTCGTACAGTTATTTACGTCTATTGTGGTTCAGCCTATTCTTAGCACACTATACTTACGGAAAATTTGATTATTTAAACTTAACGAATGTTCCCCTCACATGAGTTAAACTTAATTTGTGTACGCCTGTTAAATTAAAGGGAGCGTTCGCTTTACGTAAGTAAATGTACTTACGTATATTTCTATTGTAGTTTAGCCTTTACTTGTTTTGATTTAATTACAATCTTTGAAATTGATTTTTATGCTCTCAGCCTTCCTTTACCAAGCGATATTCGTTCTTCTAAAACATGACGGAGACAAAAATTCTCCTCCTGCTCTAAAAAGAAAACATAGTAGATACTCGTTTTTGCTAATGAAGTTAGGAACAATTTATCCAGAGTGTAATGAGCTAGAAAAATACAATTTAATATAATATCTATCAAGCGGACATCAACGAAGAATCTGAAGTTTATAAATAAATATATGTACCAAATTATACCACACTATATCTACATAGATCTGTGGAAAGATTTTCTTTTTCGACCGCCTTCTGGTGACGCTAAGTCTTCCTAATATTAGATTTGATGAATAATAAATGCTGTATAGTATTTGTGTACTTGTGTACTTATCCATAAATAAACGTATTGTAGCGGTTTCAGAGCAGGTATCTAAATATATTGAAGAATGAGAAATAACATTAATGAGAATTACTGAAATAGAAAACTTTCTCTCTAATAATTCTAGAACATCAAAAAACAAGTATTCGTACGTGGTATAAAAATATCATATTGATTTAGGTGATTCAGTGCAAATGAATTGAATGAGAAAGAATGATTTATCAAAAAAATACAATTTCTACCTGATATTTGTACAATTTTCATCATTTTAGCAATCAGTTTCACTCTAAAAATTTACTGGTACACTATGAGTTCACTCACACAAACAAAGTCTAGTTGTGATTTGATATTATTTAATTAACTTTAAAGTCAATAATTTTTATTAAGACCACTACTATTATTATATTATCCTCAAAATTATTCGCAAACAACTTACCAACCAGTTTTCGCAAAAAGTTCATAGCTACTTTGACGTTAGTATACATACACAAGCGAACTTTTTCAGGTGCACTTTGAAACCGTTCGATTGAACGGGGTTGCCTCCAGAGCGAACCTGGATGTTCAAACGAAAACGACATAAGTGTGGCGAACTCGCCCTTTAAATTTAACAGACGTACAAAAATTAACTTCAAGGCCCAACCCAGACGAAAACTTTTTAGGGAAGGAAGGAATTTCCTTCCCTTGGCTTAGACATGTCATAACAATAATGTTGTTCGCGTAGTTCCTTATAAGATTACCGAAATTAATTGTGTGCGTGTTCAATTAAGTCACAGTTTTTGATATAAACAATAACTGTATCACAAATTCAAAACACGTAATGATTATTAAATTATTATATTATCACCTCAAATCGCAAATAAACATTTGTACAGCCGTTTGATGAGAAATTTCAGAAATTTCGCAATTTCAAAATGGCCGGTTTGCTGTAGTATTGGTATGCTGCCAGTACTCCCGATCGAAACTTGGTAGCACGGACTTTTCCTACCCCCGATTACTTCTCACCCGTAAAAAGTGCCGTTTACGTGAGCTCAAAACCACAGGGGCAAATTTAGACGAAAGTGATATTGATTGTCATCTTCTACTAACAATGCCTGCGGAATATAATATTGTGGTGACAGCACTGGAAACTCTTTCGATGAAACAATTGACAATAAGTTTCGTCAAAAGTCGTCTGTTAAGTGCCAAACACAATTCCGCCGTTCCGATTCAATTCGATTCGATTCAATTCGATCCCTTACGTGCATGAGCACAATTGCTCCGTTCAAACTTACCATCAGTTTTAAATTTCTGATTGAAATTTTTCCAGATTTTGTGTTTTCTTTTTACATCCATGTAAAATTTGTTGCCTTTGTCATAAAGCTCTTCATATTTTTTAATTTCTTCAATAAAAACTTCTTCATCCATCTTGAGTTATACACAAACATTGTACAGGTAATTTTTCTAGGTTATGTCATCCGTAAAAGTTGAAATTTGCTCAACTTCTCCGTTTCGATCCTTTTCGGTGTAATGCACTGACATATAATAAGAATGGACTGAGCGTTCTTGCTTGAAAAATGGCACAAACAGGCTGTGAAAACCCTTTATTTCGTGCAATTGCACACCGATTCATAATTTATTATTATTTGTCGATTGGAAACACTAAATATGTTATAAAATAGTATTGCATTAAATTAAAATTATTTAGGACGTTAAACTTGTTTTAATGAACCCAAAAATTCATTTCTAATATTACTGAAAAATGTGCTGCTCTGCAGATTTGTTGTCAAATTTCCTTGAGCTTGTAAGAGATAGACGTATAAAACAATATATTTCTCTGAATTTTTATGTCAATTCCAATGCATTCCAATTAATATAGCCGTGCTGTTTCCAAAATTGTTTACAGTTCAGTGTACATTTTGAGCTTGAAAGAGACAAATAGATTTTTGCTAAAATTTGTGCCATTTTTAACTATAGGAATTAGATAGGATGGCTCAGTCCATTCTTATTATATGTCACTGGGTGTAATGTGTCCAATTGCACGTACGTCTCATACACTGACATATAATAAGAATGGACTGAGCCATCCTATCTAATTCCTATAGTCTAAAATGGCACAAATTTTTGCTAAAATCTATTTTATATTAATGCAATACTATTTTATAACAACTTTAGTGTTTCCAATCGACAAATAATAATAAATTATGAATCGGTGTGAATTGTACGAAATAAAGGGTTTTCACAGCCTGTTCAATATTTGTGCCATTTTTGAAGCAAGAACGCTCAGTCCATTCTTACTATATGTCAGTGGTCTCATATAAGCAAATTTGACATTTGTACGTATCGGATCGAAACGGTACAATTGTGTTTCCCACTTTAAGGGCGGTATGCTACAGCCAAGGAATTAGGTCAAGGAATTTTTCCACATATTTCTTAAGCCCGGTACGCTAGAGCCAAGGAATTAGGTCAAGGAATTTTTCCACTTATTTCTTAAAGTAAAATTGACATTAGGTCAAGGAATTTTTGACAATTTGGATTTGTCAATTGTGTGATATTTCTGACAATAAAGAAATAATGAAGAAAGTGAATAAATGGATAATTCTCAATGAAAAATTAAGATACACGTAATACAATTTTTATTCGTCCATTTGTCATTTTAAAATTGTTTCACCTCTTGCAAAATCGACGTTCCTTCGTTCAATTTTTCAATTATTCCATCAACCTCGAATTTCCTTACAGAAATAAGTATATCGGTACTTATTTCTTCAAGGAATATTGACATAAATAGATTTTTCGATAAGAACGACATCTTTTTGTCAATCGGGAAGTAGATTTTTTCTGTTCGAATTACTTGTCTCTAGCGTACTACCTCAAGGAATCGGCCAAGAAAAAAATTCCTTGAGCATTCCATGACACTTTTTTTACATAGTTTTTGTATAGGAACAAAAATTCCTTCGCTCTAGCGTACCGGGCTTTAGACGAGCAAACCAAACGTAAAACGGGAAATGGAAATTCAATCAAGGTTCGATTCAAAATCGACTACAGTTTTTTCATCACAAGTTGAAGGAAAAGATTCTGTCTCACGGAAACATGCTGGTAAATTTCCACTCAAGTTTACTTGTACAGGTGTGGAAAAATCGAACATTTTCGTGCACAGTGTAAAGTGAAAATTCCACAAAACCAGATTAAAAATTACTCAGCACACACAGCACCGTTGTAAACATGAAAAAGTAGGATAAACATTTTTGTTTTTCTGCATCAAGGTCAATCGAAACAGGAATTAAAATGGATTTTGGACTCAGGAGCTACTGAACACCTAGTAAATTCATCTGATCGACCGGAAAATGGAAAATCTCTTGAAAAACCAATCAAAATTAAAGTGGCAAAATCAGGATCATTCATGGAAGCCAAAACAATTGGAGATTTGGAAGTTACAAACCAGAACCGAGGTAATGGAATTTATATTACGATCACAGGTATGCTTTCAGTTTCAGGATTGGAGAATAATTTACTGTCAGTAAGGAAATTGGAAATGAGCGGACTAAAAGTAGTTTTTGCAAATGGCGAAGGGAGTATTATTAAAAATGGCCAAATAGTAGCCACTGCATATAGGGATAATGTATTAAATGTATTAAAGCTTGTTCAAAGGGAAGTAAGTCACTCGAAATGTTTAATGACGGAAGCTATTGGTCTTTGGCACAAAAGATTAGGTCATTTAAATCAGGAAAATATACTGAAACTAAAAAACAAAGCAGATGGAATAAAGTTTGAGGAATCAAAGGCAACAACGGAAAAATGTGTAGGATGTATTGAAGGAAAACAAACTAAGTTGTCCCATAGAAAAACAAGGAACAGAGCAAGAAGGCCTTTGGATCTAATTCATAGGGACCTGATGGGACCTATAACACCAACATCTTATAATAAGAAAAGGTACGTAGTAACGTTTATTGATGATTATACACACTTCACTGCGGCATATATACATACTTGAAAGTAAAACAAAAGTTTTACGTTATTTTAAAATGTATGCGGAAATGGCTACAAGTCACTTCAATAAACGAATCAGTAGATTTAGGTGTGACAATGGAAGGGAATACATATCAAAGGAATTCAAGGAATATTTCGAACAAAAAGGTATTATGTTTGAATTCACAATAAGATATACACCCGAGCAGAACGGAGTAGCGGAAAGAATGAATCGAATGATCATGGAACAAGCGCGTTGTCTTTTGCTTGGAAGTAGCCTGGATAAAACTTTTTGAAGTGAAGCTGGTGGAACAGCGGTCTATCTCATTAAGAGAAGTCCAACTGCAGCACTTGATGGGGATGTACCTGCAACTTATTGGTACGGACGAAGACCCAACTTGGAAAAATTCAGAGTATTTGGCTGCATAGCATACCTACTCAAACCAAAGGAATTAAGAGAAGGAAAATTGAACTCCAAATCATTGAAGTGCTACTTTACTTGATATTGCCCAAATGGATATAGGGTTTGGTGTCCAGATTATGGAAAAATTATTTTTGGAAAGGACGTGATATTTCTGGAAAACAACTTCTTATTAGACGGAACATTCAGCGAGGACTGGATATTGGACAGAGAAAAGAAGAAGAACAAAACAGTGGAACAAACGATGATACTGCTAGTGAAAAGGAAGACAGTCTTCTGGAAATTGAAAAGGAAGGAAATGGGGTTACATATAAAGTAAAGAGCCTCTGCAAACGGAAACCGAACAAGGAGCGCAAGGGAAAGAATAAAACCAGGGTATCTCAACGAGTATGCGGTCTTTGCATTAAATGTAGAGAGCTACGTGGAAGATGTTCCTAAAAGCTTTGAAGAAATTGAGCAACGAGAAGATCAGGAAGAATGGAAAAATGTCATTCAGGAAGAGATTGACGCCTTGTTGAAAAATACCACGTGGACTCTTACTAATTTACCAAGAGGAAGTCAAGTTATAAGTAACAAGTGGGGTGTTCAAAGGAAAGACGGATAAAAATGGTGATATAAAAACCTACAAGGCTAGGTTAGTAATAAAAGGGTATTCACAGAAAAAGGGTTTTGACTACGAGTAAACATATGCTTCTGTGGCGCGATTGGAAACATTCAGAAGTTTGATTAGCTTGGTCAATGAAGAAGACCTTTTTCTACAACAACTAGATCTGAAAAATGCCTTCTTACAAGGGGAACTAAAAGAGGAAATGTATATGAAAGTGCCAGAAGGCATGGAAAGTAATGGAGATCTCGTGTTGAATAAAACTCTATATGGACTAAAGCAAGCACCAAGGGCTTGGAATCAAGTATTTGATGAATTTGTTAGAGATTTCGGTCATATCCAATCAGAGGTAGACAGATGTCTCTACACCGGAAAGTATAAGGGAAGCAAAGTTTACTTGCTTACTGTCTTAGGCATGTAGACGTGAAATATAATTTCATCAGAGACTTATACAACAAGAAGGAAATAGATGTCGAATACATCGAATCTTCGGAACAAACAGCAGGCGTGCTTATGAAAGCATTGAACAAACATCAGTTCATAACCTGCGAACTCATCTCGGAATAAGTTCAAATGAATGAACGGAAAGTAAACACAATTATAAATTTATTTTTTGTTTGTTTATTTTCATAATAATTAAATTGACGAAGAGTGTTGGAATGTGGAATGTACAATTTAAGTTATTTTGAATAACGCGCCAAACTTGTAATGTATTTCTGTTAAGTAAACAAACCGTTATTAAGACTAACAGATCTAAAAACTAACCCACCACTCGGTTACCCCCTTCTCCCTTTTTAATTTGATACTCCATATGACGTATTTTGGACAACTCGTATAGAGGGTGGTTCTACCCCCACCACTTAAACCCCTTATCTATAAAATTGTTCACCTATTTTCTTCTCCCTAATGTCACAAACACAACTAAAAGACCGCATTGCTTTACGACCCTTCAACGCAGAGTTAGGCCGCGTCCAAGGTATATAGAATACAACGTATTCTCATTCAAATTTGAACACTAGAGCTGTGACGTGTTTCGTCCCGTAACGTACATATATACATTTCTATTGAAAATACAGAAAGAGGAGAGAGAATATCGTGTGCTCTGCACCGTACTTTCCTATACATTCGGACACAAATGGCGGAACGTGGTTCGTATAATGAGAATACCTTGTATCTCTGTACTGTACTGTACTGTGGGCCGCGTCAATATTGCGATAAAATAATTTACTCCTCTGGCCCGCCAAACCTGTAAATTACCACCGTTAATCGAAATAATATATAGCCTATTACCAAAGTTAACTTAATAACAAGTTGGGTTAGGACACAGAAGAGTTTCCGATTGTTTTACATTTAAAATGCACACGGCAAGAAAAGGAAGAAAAAAAATCAAAATCATACTCTCTTCAAAACTTTTATGAATAAAGACAAAATTTGTGAAAGCGCAAATTGCATGCAACGAAAGGGGCGGAGTTTTCACGTTTTACTCTCAAAAGCCGGTTTTCTGTGAAATCTTATGAGAAATATCCACCAAAGTATGTTAGTGTAGTTTCTATGCTATTTGAACAGCACGTGCTTCTGCCTTCTGTCCTTCTGTTTACATTCGTTTTGCTGTGAAGAGATTAAGTGGGAGAAAGTCATTCTGGATTCTTTGATAATTTCGGGAAAAACGAGAATTTTATTTCAGAGGTACTTAATATCTCCTTTCAGCATCTTGGCCAAAGCGAAATGTATCGTTTTCTTAAAATATAGAGGTAGTGTTACCTGATGTACATTATCATGAATAGTTCGATAGGATTTTGAAGGTATTCAAAAAGATTTTATCATTCGGGTAATCCTATGTTCTGTTTTTAACTCGTTGTTTCAGTCGCACTATAATAGTGCACAGCCAAGTTCTTTTCACCCATTCATGCCATTACTTGTTTCGGCTTAAAAAACACGAAAAATTTCCAATTTTGTTTGACTGTGTCCTATCTTCCTAATATTAGGTTATCTTTGCTACCACGCACGAATACCTACCGGCCAAGTAATTTCTCAATTTTTCGATTGGACCTCGAGCCCACCTCTACAGTTTGGCAACTTCTGATTTTTTTCATTTTGTCTATTATATTATCATATCCGCCTCGAGATCCCATTTTTTTACCACACTCTACCCCCACCCCTCTCCGTTCAGCCGTTATTCCAGAAAAACATGTAAAACTACCCTCTTCAACCCTCAATAAGTATCGTTATAAAAAAATTCAACATTTTCCAACGCCTTCCAATTCCAATGGGAAATATCCTGTAGTTTCGAAAAAACATTTTACTCCAACATTATAAACCCGTTATTTCGACAAATTTGCACTTTTCAACCCCATCAAGTTTAACAATATAAGAAAAGCAGAGAAGAATACATCATATGCATAAAAGCGTCGGATACCTACATACATTATATATATATGTATATACATATAATCGCGTGTAGTCGGTAAATATTGATTAACTAAGCGGCTAGAGAGAATTAAATATAGGAGTCTAAAAAAAGCTATTTACTGAAAAAAGCTTCTCCCCGTTCCTGACTAATGCCGGACAGCTGAGCAGTAATGTGAAATAATATGTGGCGGAAAAACGCCGGTGTGATATTTGCACTTTTCGTTTTCATCAATCTACCTCGATTCTTCTCGCCACGATCAGTTGACTTCGATTTCTGGATGAAGAGAGCTGTTTTCATTTTCATTGCTTTACTTAAATTCATGGTACTAAAAGACATAAAAGATACTTACATACATATAGGTATATAGTTAACTACAGTATTCTGCTAAAATTTAATTAATTTGAGAAGACATTTTTTGTACATGTTACCTGTTCACATTTGTTTATTGAACATTTTATAAGTGCGTCTCGTGAAGTCACGGAAATAAGTAAAAAACAACTCCGCTCTATACATCGCGAAACGGAGTTACATCAGGTGAAAGTGTTTTGTAACAACCATCAGATCAGGCATCAACCATAAGCCAACTATGGGCTTTTATATCAGCCAAGAAAAATGATTACTTCATTTCAATATTTGTGGTGCTCTGATGAAGAGTTGTGTGTAAATCAGTGTGCTGCGCATGGTGCAATGAAAGCTATCCACGCAGAAAGACATTTCGAATAGGAGAAGAAAAAAAACAAACAAAAATCGTAGATTAATTCACGGAAATTATTGAAGAGATTTTTATTCAAGTTTTTTAATAATTATTTCTTGTTGAATGTGAAAGGCAAGGAAAGATTTAAACTGTGCAACGTTTTGGTGTTTGTAGCTCCTCGTAATTTAATTGTGAACTTGTTTTTGAGCGCTGCCCAGCATTAGTTCAAAATGAAATGGTGAAAACGTGCAATATGCATGCAAGTGAACTTTTTCCGAGCAGTTTGTCGTGACCTAGTAAATAAAATAGTAGATACTAACTATAAGTGCGCCCGGGTTAAATAAGAATTATGTGAGTGCGCATGGTCTTTGTTGCTGCACTATGATAGATGATTTAAGAGGTATACATAGGTATGCATTAAAAAGAGGGAAAAATCGTGTTCATGTAATCCTGTCTGATTACGAAATAAATTTCGTAAACATTTTTCAAATACCATTAAGGAGGTACTTTTAGATGAGTTACAAATTTATTGAAGATTGCAATTTTTCCTAGTGAGAATTTTGGTACGAAAAACGGTGCTGATGAAAAGAAGTTTCCTATTAGATAATATATCACGACGCGACGTAGGTAGGTATGTCCTCATTTTATTAAATTATAATAAATTTTGATATGAGCTATACTTAAGTAGTAAAAGTCTTTATCCAAATTAAAAATTCCTACATACATATTTACGTATAAAATCCTCGTGTGTAGAAATATAGGTTCTCATTGAGCTTTGCTTAATCTAGCTAAAATTGTCCGTTCTTAGAACGGATTCTCTCTTAAGTTTCTATTTTTTTTTTTGTAAAAAAAAAAAAAAGCATTGTAGGATTCGAACGCATTATAGACAGAGTCTGGCTTTTCATAATGATATGATTTCATCTAGGCCCTAGATTCTAGGGTAAAAAAACAATTTTACCTTTGTCGACACAAGGTAAAATTGTTTTTATACCACAGATGAAATCATGGGGTAGGTATACTAAGTTTGTCATTCCGTTTAAAGGCTGAACTACAATAGAAGTAAAAAACTACGAAATTAAACGAGACTGAGGTTTACTTCCGAAAAATTGATATTTTTAGCCTAAATATATATCACATTCCGTAAGGGTTATTATCTTGATGTTTAATGTTTTCAATTTTAAAAAGTGGTAAAAGTGAAAAAATGAATGAACAAATGAAAGTTGAGTTAATTGAAGATTTGTGCTTTCTATTAATTCGTAGTACCATTTTTACTCCATTTTAATTATTTAGTAATAATTTATTTGTTTGAACACATCGCGCTCTTACGGAATGAGTGATTCTTAGCGCACTATACTTACGGAAAATTGGATATTTAAACTTAACGAAAGTTCCCCTCACACGAGTTAAAGTTAATTTGTGTACGCCTGTGAAATTAAAGGGCGCGTTCGCTTTACGTAAGTAAATCTACTTACGTATACTTCTATTGTAGTTTAGCCTTAAGGCCGGCTCCAGGCGATGCGTAGACTTGCCACACATTCGAAAATTTAGTTAAATCTCAGATTGTGTGGATGGCAGCTCGCATATCTACAGAAATTCGTCCGCACGACAAATATGTGTCAAGTGTAGGCACTGACATATAATAAGAATGGACTGAGCTATCCTATCTAATTCCTATAGTCAAAAATGGCACAAATTTTTGCTAAAATCTATTTGTCTGTTTTAAGCTCAAAATGTACACTGAACTGTAACCAATTTTGGAAACAGTAGGCTGTATTAATTAGAATGCATTGGAATTGACATAAAACTTCATACAAATATATTGTTTTTATACGTCTATCTCTTACAAGCTGAAATTTGACAAAAAAATTGCAGAGGAGCACATTTTTCAATAATTTTAATTTAATGCAATACTATTTTAGAACATCTTTAGTGTTTCCAATCGACAAATAATAATAAATTATGAATCGGTGTGTAATTGTACGAAATAAAGGGTTTTCACAGCCTGTTCAATATTTGTGCCATTTTTGAAGCAGGAACGCTCAGTCCATTCTTATTAAATGTCAGTGAGTGTAGGGAAAATCACATCGTCTGGATGAATAATACAAACGATGCACCGGATTCGTGTTGACTTGCAAAATGTGCGGCACATACCGCAGATACCAAAAAGTCTGGATGGTTATACAAATTCATGTGTAATAGTGCGATCAAGTGCGCTTGAAGGCGAACTTATCACTCATCGAAGGCACATCGAACCAAGAAATAACGGTATTTTTACACGCTTTTTACAAACTTCCGGACCAGCTAGAGCTCTGAAACTTTCAGCATTTATGAATTTTTGATGCCAATGCAATATTCAATTGTCTCCAACATGATTTCTTTGTTGAGATGTAATTAATTTTAATATTTTATATATGTAGATAAAAGAACAATATGGCGAAAAGTAGTAGTGCTTCTAAAAGCGTGTCCTTGAATTTTTTTTATTTTTTTTTTAACTTCTACAGTTTAGAAATTAGATAGATGACGAAATAAAATTTTAAGGGCAGTAGCATTTTGAAATCATTACAAAATTCTTGGAGAAGATATATTCTTTTTAAAAAGTTATAGCTATGTGCATATATATAAATGGTAGAAAATTTACAAAACACATTGTTCACCTATCTCTGCTTTTGTTAATGGATATCATCCATCGCCTCCTTTTCTTTGGTGTTTTCATTTTTTAGTAATACATAGGAACTTGCCATAATGACATATGCTGAACTAGCTAGAAGTGCTTTCTCTATTTTCCAGGAACCGAAAATAACTGGAATTTTGAAAATTTTTAACAAAAAAAAGCTGTGATAAATTATGATCGCGCAATTTATTGGAATATACAAAAATATATCTTGTGGGAGCCTGTAAAGTTTTTGAAAACTTAATTTTTTTTTAAGCAAAAGTTGTGCTAAAACTCTTATTTCTGTCATAGCTTATTATTTTTTCTGGTACAAATAAAAAGTTAGCTTAGCTTGGCCTCAGACAACTTACAACTAGATAAGTAAATGTCCATATAAACCCAGATCACTTTTTGAAAGCTCTTTAACTTTTTATTCAAACAAATAAAGCTATCATTGCGAAGAATTTATGTGGCACTACAGCAAGAGAGAGAGAGAGAATGTGTAGAGCTTTCTATTAGAGGGCCATTAGCTCGTTTCGAGCTGAAAGTAACAGGGCTTGAAACTGCACTCTGTGCACGTTTGAGTACTAAAGTTGTTTTTCGCATCTATTTCTAGAGCAGTTCGCCTCACAGTAAAAATGATTATAACTAATTTCAAATGATGTCATATACTGAATAATATTTCAGTACAATAAAAACGTCTAAGAGTTTTCACAGTATACGTAAAATACCTGCATTTTGATATGGTAACAGCAAGAAAAGGTTGCCCGATTTAGTTCATTTCTGAAATTTCATTAACTATTTTTATGAAAACGCCATGTATCAAATTACAGCTTTCTGCGTCGACGCGTTCTCATGCAATTCTCAAATATATAGTGAAAAACGAAATGTTTGTATGGCAACCCTACGAAGGAGTTGCCCGACTGATCCCATATTCGAACTTAAATTTACTTTTTATACCCTAGATGAAATTTATAGGGTACACTAACACTGAAGATATAATAATGAACTGCTTAACTTTCTATTTCATGCGGGCTCAATTGCTTATGTCAAAAAAGTTCTTAGGCCGGTGCCAACATTGAAAAAATGAACACGTAGCTCGAAAAGCGATTATAATAAATAATAAATAAAATAAATAATAAAATGGATTGGAAACCTACGCATAATAATAAAAGTTATTTTCCGTCCGTCCGTCTACCTGTGCGCGCGATAATTTGAGAACGCGTATGCTTAGAGAGCTGAAATTTTGTACATGGACCATACAAAAATTTCGTTTTCCACTATATATTTGGACACTACCTGAGAACACGTCGACATAGAGAGGTGAAATTTGGTACATGGTGTTTTCTTAGTAATAGCAAATAAAATTTCAAAAATAGTCTAAGTCGGGCAACCCCCTTTTGGTGTTGCCATTTAAAAATTTAGGATTTTTACGTATACTGTGAAAACGATCAGTCTTAGATGGTTTTAATGTACTGAAGGTTCTTCAGAGTTTGAAATCCTATGAAATTGGTTATAATAATTTTTACTGTCCCACGAAGCGTTTTAGAAATATATGCGAAAAACAAAAATCATACTTGCACAGAGAGGTGACCATACAAAATTACATACAAGCATACATCTAGCTAGAGTGTCGCAAGAATTGGTCTTAGCCCGATTCTAGCTTTTTTACTTGTTTTTATTTTTAAAGAGTTCATGTGGAAAGTTTCAGTACTATAACTAACTAACTAACTATATGAACGAGTGAACATGCATGCAAAAATTAAAAAACTTTTAATATTATGCGTGTTATGTCCAACCCTTTTTGCTCTACCAGCATTATTACTGTGCGTTACAAACGGAATGCTAACCTTAGTATACCCTATGATTTCATTTAGAGTATAATAAGTAAAACATTATTTTTCAAACAGCTTTTTAAGACACTCCTCAATTGGCTAAGAAATTTAAGAGTCTTTTCAATCAGTTGCTAACCATTTCATAAAATAAAAAGCCAAATTGACTTGTCATATTTGCTGCAAAGAAATAACTTTGAAACCTGCTATTTTCGGCTAGAAAAATTAAAAATCCGAGCTGGGTTTATATTTTTGCCGAAAAAGTGCATCAAAAACTCGCGCTTGCTTTCCTAGTTTCAAAACTATTATCGGTCAGGAATTCTAAGTAAAGAAAGTTTTTTTCCTTTAAAGTCATAACTGATACGGTCCCTAAAATTTTCACATATGTAGGTACCTACCACAAAAATTTAAAACAATAAAAAAAAGCAACAAACTGAAAGTGATAAACGCATCATCTCAAATTGTACAAACTTTGTCCAAGTGCACGCATTACCCCCCCATTATAGAACCGTCTAGTTGGCTGATGCGAAACGAAAAATGTAGATGCATGCATACCACTGACATGTATATATGCATACATACATATGTGGCACATTTACGTTTGTTAAATATGTGTCAAGTGGGCAAGTGCTGACACTACTGAAATTTCTTACATTATTTGACATTATTATGGGATCACTGTTCTATAGTTGTCCCTTTTTGGTTTAACTACATTATTCCGCTGAACTACAAATAATAAGTTCTATACACAATCCACCATAGTCCAGTTTCAGTTCAGTGGTTTTCCAAATGAATATATAGAAAAGAAATAGATGGCAATACAATATTTGTAATCCTTTTTCTGTCCTCCATACCTACTTTTAGGGACAGGCACACAAAAATTGCTTTAATTTATTTCTTTAAAAGTCAAGTTTAAAAATATTTGATGTTGTAGGAGATGAGCTTCCAAGAATAGAAATAATTTCGAATTCATATGTAATTTGTTGATCTTTTAATAGGAATATTAAAGCGAAAGTAAAACTTAGATAATTGTCACATCCCCACCAACAAAAGTTGACCTTTATGAAATACAAAATCAGGCAGTCCATGTTATATGTCAGTGAATGATATATACTGTGTCAGTGACGCACAGAAGTAATGCTGATAAAGCCTAATGAGTTAAACACCCACGCATAATATTAAAAGCTCCTTTGATTTTTGCATGTCCGTCTGTCTGTTTGTCCTCACGATAACTCGAGGAGGCCTGAACTTAGCTGAAGTTTTGCAAGCTGGCTTTTTTAAAAAACAAGATGATTAAGCTCGAAAATGGGGCAAAATCGGGCAACTCCTTGCTAGGGTTGCCATGCACAAATTTCGTTTTTCACTACATATTTGGACATTGCCTAGAATGCCTCAACGTAGAGAGGTGCAATTCTGTACACATTTGGTACATGGTGTCTTCATAAAAACAGTAAATATAGTTTCAAAAATGGGCTAAATCGGGCAACCCGTTCTTGATATTGCCATATAAAAACTTAGGATTTTCACATATATTGTTAAAACGATCAGTCCTAGACGTTTTTATGGTACTGAAAAGTTCTACGATCCGTTCTAGAAATATATGCGAAAAATCACTTCAACATTCAAACTTGCACATAGAGGTGACCATACGAAATTGCATACGAGCATTCATTTGGAGTATCATAAGAATATTAGTCTTAGATCAATTCTAGCTTTTTCACTTGCTTATTTTTAAAATTAATTTTTAATTATTAACGCCAACTTTTAACGAAAGTTTTTACAATGGTAAAGCCTGTGACGCTGACTACGAATCTAATCTGGCGAATAATCCGGTCCCAAATAGCATTTAAAATGTTTTCCCAAAATCGTAATCTATTTCTCCTTTTAAGAGTAAGTCTAGAGCTTAAAAACATGATTCTTTTCACAAATAGAGTTTGAAACGTTACACACAAAAGTATAACTTAAAAAAATACTCTAGTTGATTGACAATACTTTTGTTCTTAGAACTTTTGTAAAATATCTTGTACACGATGTTTTAAACTTTCTTTTATATCCACTTACTACATAAACTCTGATCCAAGAGAATACTTAATTTCGATCTTTAGATGATTTACTATAGTTAAATATTATTTTTGGTTACTAAAGGGCGTTTGTGTCACTAGGAGAATATATCTTTCTTTTTCTTGATATAACAAAAGGACCATTAAAATTGATTTGGTCCGATATTCATACAATTTATTGTAGATATTCAGGCTTGTAACTAGGTGTAAGGTACTCAAGTATTTCAGGGTCTTCTCAAATACTAGGTACTGGGACGTCAATACCATGGTACTCACTTGTATGCATAAAATAAACAAGTACCAGTACTTTTCAAGTACTAACTACCACTTAATTAGGTTCAGTACTTTAAAATCTTTTCAAGATTTTATTTATCGACGATAATTCCGAATTGAATTTATTAATTAGAATGAGAATCTACATATCAGATCAAGATTCAGTTGGTTGGGGATGACTGCCTGTGAATGCACTTAAATTATTATAAATTAGCTTATGAAGTAATATCTCCTTCTGCATTGCATTTATTATAATTGTTTCCACTGTCCATTTTATACCACAAACGCAACATAGTTGTGAATTGCTCCCTCGATTGCACATTAAATTTAAGAAATGAAAAGGACAGAATAACATTCCGCCTGAATTTTGCATTACTTCGCGTATCAGAAGCATTGAATAAATAACTAATAAGGAAACTGCATATCGGGTGAAAACGTAAGCATCTCGGCGAAATGTATTAGTGTGCTGTGTTTGTATGCACTTGGCGTTGCCTTTATATGACTGATATAATTTAGGCAGCAATTACAAATCAATTGTAAACAAACAAACCGGCATTGGAAAATTGATAATTGTTTTGCCATGGCTGTTTATTTTTATTAATATTTCACTCTTATTTTATTTTAAATACAATAATTAATTAGTAAAGCTATTAAGCTTACTTGAAGAATGCTTTTCCACGACAATAACGCCGTTTGTTCCTGCAGCACAGCACAGCGCACTTCATTACTGTTTTTTAAGACTCCGGAGTCTCTATTACACAAAATGTCGTTCACAAAAGAAATATTCCGCACTTATTTCACACTACTATTCATAAAAATCACGTTTAATTAATTATTTTTCACAATATCGCGAACTCAAATCCGAAACTTATTTTCAAATAATATGAAATGTCAGAAATGTTGAATTGACGCAAAATAGGCAGCATGCCCTCTTGTCATTTCTCCCCCCCCCCCCCGACCATAGATCACACTGTCATTGAATTGCTTAAACACGTACACTGTATTCGCACGATACCCCGTTTCCTTATTAGTTATTTATTCAATGATCAGAAGAGGCAAAACCCTCGAGAGCACTTCACAAGCCATGAAACAGACTCCCTTCCTACCACATGCAAGGCCCAACGTAGTCCTTACATTCTAAAATATTTGCAGTGTTCTTATGTAAAAGTGACAAAAGTTTGATTTGAATAGCTCCTCCGCCCTAAACTACTATTCATACAGAAAAATGGCGTTCTGTTAATCTTAAGCTTGCTTTCTCATCTTCCGAATCGTAATAAAATTTTCATACCTTTCCTAATAAAATTATTTAAAAAAAATTATCTTAACCAAATGACTACGATTCCTCAAACAAAAATTCTCAGCTGAGTAATCTTTGTAATGTCGCTGTGCCGTCATGGCATGCCGTGGGCCGTAAGCCCCGCAAGATACAAGTCATGAACAAAGTCGAAAAAAGAGAGCAGAGGGCCGGTCAGCAGGCGACATCCACAGTCTTCTTGCCTTGTCTTACTGAAGGAGTTTTTCATATAAAAGTTGCTTATATTTTGTTCAAACGCTATAATTTCCGTAAATTTGTTATACATGCTATTTTTTTTAAAACTATTAGAAAGAAAACATATTTGTCTGCAATTTTTTTAACTTCATTTTGCTGTGGGAGCGACCGTTTTGGGGTTTAGGACCTGTTTAAGATGAAGTTTTATTTTTTCCGCAATGACGAGTATACAAAAAGCCGTGAGAGTGAGCTCTTACTGCATGCTGTACCCGGCACGTTAAGGTCTTTTAATGTGTCGGTGCCTTCGGAGACTTCATGGCTTGTATTATGTTCCGGGGATTACGCGTGGGCTGATGATTTCGAATGTAGCTGCCTAAAGATTCGGACTACGGCTGCACATACACACATGCAATTATCACTCAGCTGAGAGGTATTGAGGCTAAAATGGTAAGGTTACTTTGTAAACAAAACTATTTTATTATTTCGTTAAGTAAGGTACATAGGAAGTGTATCCTTTGGGAAGGTATGGAACCAAGCTTTAAATTACTAGAAGGTTATTTTCCTTTATGGATAGTAGTTTAGGCTCTATGGCATATATAAAGCCAATGTTTAGCACTTTTCCATAAGTATCAATATAGAACATTTTAGAAAACGGACTAAGCACGCACACATATAGATTTCTGTTTCATGGCTTGGGAAATATTCTCGAGGGTTTTGGAAGAGGGCTTTAGTAGCATATCAGCTCTACATTATCGTGTGTGTGATTGCCATTTTTAGCTGCAAAGTTTTAATTTTTGAGTAATAACTTACCGTTGTCTAGGAAAATTTAATACGACGAGTACTCAACCTGGTGTTTCCTTCATGGGGATCCATAGCGCAGGACCAAAACCCTCGAGAAATACTTGCCAAGCCAGTAAATTTAAGCTGGGCTCCTTACCTTCCTAAGGGCCACACTTACAATATACATACCTTAATAAAAACAAGTAAAAAAACTAGATTTGGTCATGGTAACGTATGCTGTAAAAACGATCAGTCCGAGACGTTTTTAATATATTGAAAAGTTCTTCAAAATATGAAATCCTATGAAAATTGATTATAATTATTTTTACTGTCCGACGAACCGTTGCACAGATGGGTGACCATACGAAAATACATAGGGCATTCATCTTGGGTATGATAAGATTTGGTCAAACACTTTTTTACTTGTTTTAAAATATTTTGTTAGGAAAGATATGAAAATTTGAATTCGGTTGGGAAGATAAGAAAGTAAACTTAAGATTATCAGAAGACAATTTCAAGATACCGTATTTTGTGAAAAACTAGCATATTTTCTTAATCACCGTGTAATTCAATTTTGCAATTGTACAATTTTTTGTTGGCTAGGTGAGTACTATCATCTCCTGCCCTATGGACCTCCGTGACGGAAACGCCCTGTATATACGATCAGTTCAGAGCGTTGGAAATGGAATGAGCATGTTGAGCTAATATCGTTTGTGAGAAAACTTCATCTGAACCTATACATGCTTGGAAAAATTTTCTCATTCATTGGTTTGGTGAATTATTCAAAATGTCATAATAAAACATTTTTGAAGTAGGCAGGCATGATTAATTATTGGGCACCTACAATATTGTTTTCCTCACTTATATTTTGTTAATTATAATTGCAAAAAGAAGTCCATCAAAAGGGTCGAAAGTATTCAAGTACTTTGGTACCTGGGGCAAGTATTTAAAAAAGTATTGGTACATGGTTTTTTCCATAGTATCAGTACCAAAGTACAAGTGCCCGTATTGGTACTAGTACTTGATATTTTACAGCTCTGCTTGTAATACTGATAATAACGCTAACTATTTTATGGGCATATTAAAAACATATTTTATTTTATAACTTATAACAGGTATTTGAGAGGAGTTCGTCGAGGAGTATTATAACGTGAAAGACAGTAGCGTACCTAGGACTTAAATTGAAAAAAGGGGGGCGGTAGTAGCAGTAAGTCAGTGCTATTTTCGTAATTGTGTACAAACATTGCTCTATAAAGAGTACAATATGTTATACAAAAGGAGCGAATTCAATTCAATACGATGATCGTCGTTAGGGATCCAAACAGTAAAAATATTTAATTATAGGACGTACTCTGAACATATGACACCTTGTAGCTTCAAACCCATTTATTTCTTATACTGCATTCTATAGAAAACTATTATATAAAATTTTTGCAGTTTAGGTAGTAATAAAGTATTGACTTATACCTGGTCGGTATACTAGCTATCTTAAGACAGATCTGGTCTAATTGTGCAATAGCGTTGAATTATGCCGTTATTGTTAGTGAGTGGTGGATCGTAAGATTACGTTCGACTTTTGATCAAACACCGAACGAAGTAGTATATGTAGATGTAGCGTAGGCACATACACACTGCGTATCGTCATATTAAAATTCATACAAAAACAGAACACAAATCCACTTACAAAATTTTTAAATTTCAAATTTAATTTATGTACATAATACAATCTAAATAAATAAAACATTCTTTCCATATGTTAAATTTACTAGTCACTTTACTCTACTATATTCAATTCACCTATTTTAATGTTTTTATTTAGTTAGTGGCTAACGTACAAAGCTCATTTATAATCCTTGAGCGAATTTAATTGCATGCAAATAAGTATTTGCGATTAAAATTTAGCAAATATTCGCGTAATTTCTAAAAATGTATCTTCTACAGAATTTTAAAGCCTGACTCATAGTACTATTCTCTAAATAAATTGTTACAAAATTTAGAATATCAACAAACATAAACAGTTATACCTACCTACTATAATATCTCTCGAAAAGGTTTCTTCAGTTTAATATTTATCGTAGGTAATTGCAAGAATTGCATAATTTCATCGCGCTTCTGATGCCTCAAGTAGCCAACAATATTGCTCAATGGGTACGCTTTAAACTATGCTTGTTGTGCTTTTTCTGCATTTTTGTCACGTATTTCGTTCATTAACACAATTTCATACCTTTATGAACTTTAATTGATGGCTGGCGGAATATTAACCTTTGTATGACTATTTTTGTTGCTGCTGTTCTACTATGACGAAAAATTAACTTTTCTAAGCGAATTTAGTAATGAGACGATTCGTTCTTGTGCCTGATACTATAAAAGTTTAGTAAAATGTGAAGAATAAAAATTTTTGTGATACCAAAATTGATAAAATATTCTGTTTAATATTCATATTGATAACAACATTACGTGGATTCTTGTCATTAGAAAATTTGACTGTAGCCAATGGATATAATCTATGTATGCTGTGAGATTAGCAGCACCCCTACAGTTGGGATCGGATTCGAGTTTTTTGAATTGTCACATTATACTCTATACTCTAGTCGAGGTATTTTAGCGAGGTATTTTAGAATGTTTTTTTTTTATCAATTTTGCATCATTTCATCATTTCATTATTATTGTATGTACAGTTGTGTAGTGTTTCTAATTTTATATTGAGTTCTATTCAGAGCTTTATTCTAAGTTACAGTTACGTTTATTTGTTGTTGTTATTATTATTACCGGATATTGACCTTTTACATATTTATGTAGGGACTTTAACCTATACATCTATATCCCTGCCCGCTGGCTTACATATATAGAAAAAAATACGTTCTATCTATCTATGCTTCTAATTTCAGAAATCAAAATCAGAATTTTTTTTTTGTACCTCTTATACTATAAATTTAATAAAATTGTGAAAAACATATTTTTTGAAATTGAATATATCGGCGAATGTGAACCTTAGTTTGTTTGTAGATATGACTTGTTAGAAGCAGGAAAAACTGTAGATGGTAGATTGCTCTACATCTAACACTGTTCGAGCTATAAAGAAATTGTGAAATTTCACAAATGAAGCAAAGCTTCATGTTATAGAAAGAAAAATCCCATTGGATATTATATCAGCTGATTGCCTCCCTCAGCTGAAAATAGATTTAAAGATTTTTTTTCCTTCACTCAAGACCATTCGAGAAACAAAGCCAGAAATTTCGACATAGGCACTCCACAACTACTGCCCTAGGTCACCACCGACATTCGCAGAATGTGCGATGATGGTAAGAACGTGATACATGTACTTCTGGATTTTAGCCGAGCCTTCGACTCCGTTCCTCATGAATTACTCGTCGCCGAGCACCGAACCTTTGGTTTTAGGTCTGCGGCCTGTTCGCTCGTTTCCAGCTATCTCAGATACAGAGCTCTAGTCATTAGCAGAGTGATGACTGTCGCTCGACCCCCCAGGCACATTACATCGGGCGCTCCGCAAGGGGCTGTCCTGGCTCCTCTTCTGTTCTCTGTATTCATTAATGATATTACAGCAGCCCTTGGAAACTTCAAATACCATCTCTACGAATCTGTCTCCACCAATGATCTCCAATCTGTGATTGAATCATTTAATACGACATTAGGTGACATTTCCGACTGGTGCCAATCTAATGGGCTTGCCCTTAATCAAATACTCTATCCGAGCCGGTGGCCCCCCGGTCCACCTATTGCCTAACCTGCTCCTTCGTGGCCAAATCATCCCCGCTCTCAACCCGTCATGTCAGAAATCTTGGCCTCCGCATGGACCCCAAACTCACCTGACGACCACAGGTTAGCAAAGTCTGCACAAGGATCTATTTTGGTCTCCGCTTGCTGTATGCAGTCTCACATCATCTAGGCCAATCGATCAGGCGCCCCCATAATGCCACACTTCTTTTACGCCGATGCAGGTATCTATCCCCTGCATGCCACAGAAATTTCCAAGCTAGACAGAGCACTTAAGGCTTGGGTGCGATACATTTGCCGTCTTAAACGTAACTATCACATCTCGCAAATGACGCGACTGTTCACGCCATGTCCCATCGCTAAGCTCTTCGAACATCAAATCTTATGCTTCGTACAGAAGGCTAGATGGAATCGACTCCCAGAGTATATGAATGAAATGCTAGCTTGGAGTGAGCTCAACAACACCAGAATTGTCCTGCTTCGAACGCGTACTCGATTTGGGTCTGATGGAGTAATAGATCGGGTCTCCTCTTTCTAGAACTCGCTGCTAGAGCCGATCAGGAGAACACACTCGACGGCACAGTTCAAGAAGCTCACTTTGATGTACCTCGTCGGCCTCTGAGTTCCTCCTACTCTCTTCTAGTTTTGCTCCAATACTACTCACTCAATAGTACTGATCGCTTTCGTCCTGGGCTCAGGTTAATACTACCTTATTGAATCGCATAAATGCTCTAATTATGTTCATTCCTTTATTATACTTAATCATGCCTCATTCTATTTTGTTTTTTGTTTTATGTTTCAGATCACCTAGCTTTAAGCATTCTGATGTATGTGCATTTCACTAATATACCTAATTCTAAGTTAGCACTCTACTGCAATAAGTCTGTTCATTGCACTTTCTTTTTTAGTTTTCTAAAAAAAATGTGTACTACTCGATCAATATAAATTACTATTATCTACTCGATGTACCCAACGTTGTAACGCAGCTTAAGCTGAGGTTCTTTATTAAACGTTTTTCTATTCTATTCTATTCTAAACAACTTTATCTTTGTGGGTGCGACGTTCGTGACGAAAATTAAAATTTTAGGAATAGTTTTAGGGTAGTAAACGTGGATGGATTTACATGGCGTTTCTTGATTTAGAATTAGTGAATGAATCTCCCCATTCGGATGGCGTAAAAAAATTTACGTTTTTCGGGGTTTTGGGGTGGGAGTGGTAACTACCCCCTTGGAGTGTGTGATACTAAATTAAAGATCTTGCTGAGTGCTGTTAAATGGCATTTTTTGTTCTTTTCTAAGAAACTTTTTTTCACCCGAATATCGTTAAAATGCTTTTCGAATCAGGTTGATTTTTCTTTTAAACGCTTTACAATAATGTTTTACATATTTCATGGGAACATTTCAATTTTCTATGTTTAGACTTTGCGAGTACCTACCTATATGAGTTTTGAAGTGAAATAAATTTTTCCAGTTTTTTCATGTAACATTTTTTACATGGAGGAACTTACATTAAAGTGCGATAATCTTCTAAACTACTTACCGCAGAGAAAAAAATTATACCACAACGTTCGCAAGAGAACGTAGATGCGAATTAATATGCATACATATGTCAGATAGATTACGTACCGTTATATAAGTTTTAGCGAAAATATAATGGTTAAAAAGTAGAAAATAAAATATATTAAAAAAACTTTTAAAATAAATAGCACTAAAAAGTAAAAATAATGTTTTCTTTCTCAGTGATATACACAAGAAAAATTTCATTGAAAAATTAGAATTGCTCTCACATTAAATCTTAAAATTGAATGTATTAACACTATTTTAAAATTATATTATCTCGTTTCACTGTAAATGTTTGAACTCTTATCAATGAATTGTGTAAATTTACAGCTTTTCAAGTATATCAATAAAAGTTTTTTAACTATAATCACAAGTGTCTAGCTGCAACTCATGCCCAAACTATGATTAATTCACTTGAAAAGCTGTAAATTTACACAATTCATTGATAAGAGTTCAAACTTAGAACGTATAACTAAAGGAAGCGAAATATCGTGTAAAGGCCCGATCGGTGTGAGGGAAACTGGGTGTTTATGCGAAGGGTTGGAAAGGCAAGAAGAATTTAACCAAGTTTAACCAAATTAACTTGCTATTGTCAATTGTGTCAATTCGAATTAAACATCAGATTCGTGTTTTTGCGCCGGGTTTTGTATTTTGTGTCTTATCTAATTTAATTGTGTAATTTTAAATAAAAACATACGACTTGATAATTTAGTGATTACGCCTTGGACTTAGGACAAAAACAAAGTGGTCGCGGGAAGTGATTTGGGTGGGGCCGGCACGGTGCCAGTGAAATAGAAGAGCGAAATAAGTTAATAAACTGGAGAATATTTTAACATTGAATTGTGCTGTTCGGTGCTGTTGCACTAATCGCCGAAATAATCCCAAGAAGGCGTTTTTCAGGCAAGTTGAAGTCCTGAAATCAAAATAGAAAGTTTCGTTTCCACAAATACGTGCAAAAGAAGTGAAAAAGGGTAGGGATCACAGTGGCATCAGAATTTTGTTTTATTTTAAATAATGACGTCAAGCCCCTCTTAAAAAATATTTCAGATTTACTACTTCGAAATAATATAATCTTAAAATATTGTTAATACTTACATTTAATTTTAAGATTTCATCGAGTTCTAGGATTTCTTATTTTGCAATGAAACTTCTTGTGTATATAGGGTGTTTCCCCGTAGGAGGTCAATAGAGCAGGAGGTGTTATTACTCATCTAGCCGAATCAAAAATTGTATGGCAGGGAGGGGTAGGGGGGGGCAATATCAATCGGTTAGGAGTTACAGGGTGATTAAGAAAAAAAGTTAGTTTTTCACAAAACTTCCGTATCTTAAAAACTAGTACAGTCACAGTTAAGAGCTCATTGTATGCAGAACTTCATGGCCTTTCCAAGGACTGCTCAACCAGTCCCATACTCCTCTCCACTTAAGAATTATGGTTGTCCAAACTAAAAATTTCAGATTTTCTTACCCCTTTTCTTTAATTTAGTTTTTTCTATTAGTTTTGCAAAAAGGTCGTTAACATAACTCTTTTTTATAAAAACTGTAAACTGTAGACTCTCCTCTTTAATTTGACTTATTGCACTCGATGAGCTATCTCTAGCCCTTTAACAGTTATTAGCTCTTAACCTATTCTCAAACCTATTTTCAAACCTATTATCAACGATAATGTGTTCCCTTAGCACGTCATTTTAAAAAATATCGTTTAATTTCGGTGTGACCTGAATAGGTTATGAGTTAATACCTGTTTAACGTCTGCAGTTAACACATAGGGTGTAATAGGTCAAATTAAAGAGGAGAGTCTACAGTTTACAGATTTTATAAAAAAAGTTATGTTAATGCCCTTTTTGCAAAAATAATAGAGGTTAAATTAAAGAAAAGGGGTAAGAAAATCCGAAATTTTTAGTTTAGACAACCATAATTCTTAAGGGGGGCGGGGTATGGGACTGGTTGAGCAGTCGTTGGAAATCCATAAAGTTCTGCATACAATGAGCTCTTAACTATGACTGCCCTGTAGATTTTAAGATGCAGGGCGTTTTGTGAAAAATTAGATTTTTTTCTAAATCACCCTGTAATTTCTAAACAGTTGATATTGCCTCCCCCCATACAATTTTTGGTTCATGTAGGTGAGTACTATCACTTCCTGCTCTATTGACCTCCTACGGGGAAACACCCTGTATATCAAATCATGGCGGCCCGGTTCGAAAAGCAAAAAATATTTCATTCGATCTTATCGGAAAGAAATATACCTACATAGCGTCTGTCTGTAGCCTTGGGATTTCAAAATTATGGAAAATGTCCTCGATAGGAACACAAGCATGATATTGACCCCGTGGTGATCCCTTCAAGACTGCTATCAAGCTCATAAATCAGTATAAAATTCCCTAAATACATACATGATATCGCTGGCCCGCGATAAATCAGAGCATAAAACAATTCAATGATCTAGAGTTCTTGAGGAACTGGGTCACGCAAAGTCAAGTTGATCTGAATATCAGAAAGGGGTAGGATCAGCGCAGCATTAGATTTGAAATACCTTTTATCACTTTACAGGCAACTGATTATAGTGTGAAGTTTTGCATGATATGATAGTTCGCGCGACAGGTTTAGACAGGCTACTCAACACATATCTTGTAATTGTTGGAACAGTTATTACCTCCATATTCATACGAAGAAGAAACCTCTTTCCATATAATTGTTCTGCAATTGCTTGCCGAGGGGTCGTAGTCCCTTGATAGTGTACTAATTATGTATTATACCCTAGTAGATGATGAAGTATAGGGTGTACTAAGTTTGTCATTCCGTTTGTAACGCACAAAAATAATGCTAGTAGAGCAAAATGGATTGAACACCCACCCATAAATTTAAAATTTATTTTAATTTTTTACGTATACATACTGTGAAAACGATCAGTCCTAGTAGTTTTTATTGTACTGAAAGGTTCTTCAGAATATAAAATGATATGAAATTGGTTCTAATCATGTTTACTGTCCAACGAACCATTCTAGAAATAGATGCGAAAAACCACTTTAACAATCAAATTTGCACAGGGGCGTGACCATACATACATACATACTACCATTACATATCGACATACGATCTAGGTTATCGCAAGAATTGGTCTGCCAATTACAGCTTTTTTCCTTCTTGAACTTCAATTTTAATGTCGTTAATGGAGGGAAATTTCTAAATTACAAAGAGCTACGCTAGTTTAATTATAAACTCCATCCTGAAATAGCATAGAAAATTGTCTGGATAAACGAGTTTATAAGAATGACGTTTTTCACTGTCCTTTTGATTCTATGAAGGAATTCTTTACAGCTCTCTTGGTGCAGTCGGGGGATTTTGAACACGAGGGGAATTCAATGTATTTCTTGATCTAAATCAGATCTTATTGACTTTGATAGAATTAATTTGCGATTTTTTAAACAGTTAGAAAACTATTGACATTAAGATTTTTTCTAATGTTGCATCAGAGTAGTGTGTCGAGGTTTTAGAAAAAAATATTGCCGAAAAATTATTTAGCAGTACTGCAGGTTAAGTAGGCGTTGTAGAAATAGTACTCTTCACAATGCAAGTCCTGAATGAGTTCATTTTGTGTTGCAAAATTGGAAACTCATATTTGGAGAGGGGGTATTATATTTTCAGTACTGCATTCGTTATCTTACAGCTTTTCATTTTCAGTACTGAATTTATTGTTAAGATTCAGTTTTCTGAAAATTACTACTACATAATTACAATCACTGCACTTACTGCTTGCGGTTGATTAAATTTGCAAGCATCTTGCTCCCCCTTTTTATTTTCCACAATTTTTATGATATTGATTTGAAGGTAAAATCGGAAAAATTTAGAAACTCTTCAGTTCAAATGTTAACTTCTTCTATCTTAATAAAACGTGAATGCATTATTCATTTTAATTCTCAAAAGATTTTCGTGGAGACGACAGGATCCAGTAATCAGTTGATCAAGTTTATTCATCAAAGTTGATTTTGTCCCCTTCACAGTACTCTCCATGAACTGTAACGCACTTATGCCAGCGCTTGATCCAATCCTCGCAACATTTTTTATACTCGGTTTTTGGAATGGAAATCAGAGCAGTCTTCGATTTTTTCATTATCTCCTCTTGGCTGCGAAAACACGCTCCCCGGAACGGTTTCTTGAGTTGACCGAAAAGTAAAGGGGCCTATACACGGTCACGCATGTTGGCCAACTCGAGTAGGACAAAGATGCAGTCACGCAGATTTAGTCGCGTGTATTTCTATTTGACGGTGTGACACGCATAATGTTATGCGGTTGGACGCAAATCAAGTTAGTTTGATTTTTAGGGGCGGAACTACGTGTTTGACAACATATTGTACCGTGTAGGGCGATGTTTGTCGCGCATTCGTTATTCTTGAGTGAAGAGTTCTAGCAGCTCCTGATGTGTTCCTGTCCTGTTGTTGGATAGCATGTTTGACAGTGTGCGGAGAAAAAGATTTCATGTGTGGCACACCAAGTTGGACAACGTTTTAAGCGGCCCATACACGGCGAACATGTTGTCCAACTGTGCCTCAAACATGAAAGCTTTTTCTCCACACACTGTCAAATATGCTGTCCAACATTAGGACAGGAACACATATCAGGAGCTGCTAGAACTGTTAATTGTCCTTTTCTTCAATATAGTTCACTCAAGAATTACGAATCCGTGACAAACATCGCCCTACACGGTTCAATATGTTGTCAAACACATAGCCCCGCCACTAAAGATCAAACTAATTTGATTATCGTCCAACCGCTTGACATACTGCATGTCACACCGCAAACAGACCCACACACGGTCAAATCTGCGTGACAATATCGTAGTCCTACTCAAGTTGGCCAACATGTATGACCGTGTATGGGCCCCTTAAGAAGTTCCTGGGAGGCAAATAAGGTGATTTCGGTGGCTGCTGGATGATATTCGTTCTGTTCTTGGCAAAAAATCACGGATAATGATGGCATTGTGCGACGGTGCGTTATCGTGGTGCAAAGTCCTCGAGTGTTTCCCATGAATCCGCTACTTTTTGGCGAGTTGCTTCACGCAACGTCTCATAACGCCCCAATAATACTCCTTGTTGACTGTCTGACCTTCGGACAAGAATTCATGATGTACAACACTGTAGTAATCTATGAAAACCGTGAGAATTACCTTCTTTTTTTTACTGAAAACCACGTGGTTTGTTTCGGTCTTGGCTCATACGGTGTATGCCATTCACTTGCTTGATGTTTGGATTGCGTGTCATACTCATAAACACGCATCTCGTCTCCAGTAATGATGCGTTTGATGAATGTTTGGTCGGATTCAGACTCAAAAATATGGTCTTTCGCGATGGCAACGCGGTCCCTTTTTTTGCATGAAATTCAGGTCTTTTGTCACCAGTTTTGTGTCGCTGCAAAACACGTCTCATGCCAGTGGCGGATCCAGGTTTAAAAATGCTATGTACTGAAAACTGAACAAAAGTTTGAAGACACTGGCCACAACTCGCAAATGTCAAATGTACAAAATTTATCATTTAAAAGATACGAGTCGAGCAGATTAGCAAGTGGCTACCACTCGCAATGAAGAAAGTTGCTCAACGTTCTTTGCCACTCCCGAAAGTAAAAGGAGATGTTAGATTATTCATTTTGTTTTGGTTTGTAAATGGTAGAAGTGCAAAACTTCCCAATCATCCATTTTAGTTAGTAAAACTAGGGAAAGGTATTTTATTCAAATTCACGAATCATCATAAATTGTATCTTTGTAAAATACAGGAATTAAAAATTTACATTTATTTAAAATAGCACTCACAGAACAGATTCAATACATACCTTGTACGTATATAACTTCGTTAAGAAAGTGTAACTTCTTTTGTTTTTATATTATTAAGCCAAGCTCAGGAGATATCCTATGAATTATGATGCAAAGCACAGCACGGCAAAAAGGTAATAAAGAAAGGAATTAGGGAATGTGAGGAGAGTGGTGAAGGTGCCGATGTATGTCATCCTTAAACTTTCGCTGATTGCATGCCGGAGGAAAGACAGAAGATGGTAGACTGTTCTACGTTCGCAAAGTTCTGGATAAAAAATCATCACGGAATTTTCGTCGTAATATTTATGTCGTATAATATTACATCATTTCAGTATGTCAGTATCATTCAATTATGACAAAAGAAAAGTATAAAAATATAATTTAATTTAAAATTTTGCTTTTTTAAGTAATTATTTATTATTTGAGTTTACTCAATGAGTATTAATTTTTCAAAGGAAGTGAATATAGGTAGGTACTTAATATCTAGTTATGCTTAAGTATTAAAATTGAATAATATATTGAGTATTAAACTTAAGTAATAGACCGGGAGATGATGACAGAAAAATCAGTCTTTGTTACAAGTATGGTGACTCTTAACAGGGTCGAATTAGGTGATTTAAGAAACGAAAATCATAATTTTAGGGTTGGCCGGCGCGGTGTAATTACAGGCTAATTAAAACTTGTCGGAAAAATTACAGTATTCAAACGATTTGTTACACAAAAACTCGTTACATTTTTTTGTAGTCCATAAAAATAAACATGGCGGTAGCGCAATTCGACCCTTTAAGGGTCGTCATACTTATAACAAATGACTATAAACAGCAAGTAGTTAAAAGCTCAATTTAAAGTCACATTCAATTACAAGTACTGTATATGAATTCATCTCACATATTTGTATAGCACTTAAAATGTTCCTCTACAGCTCTTCATGTTTCAGCACTAAAAGGGAAATCAGTTTCAATGGAGAGTTGAGAAGAGTCCTATTTTGTTATTCGGGTGACAACGCAAATTGCTAGTACAACATTATCTGCTAAACCCTCTTCAGTCTGTATTCCGAACTGTCTTTTGGATTTGAACAGGTTCTTATTAGTGTATTACAAGTTTGATTGGCTTGATGTAGAGGTTTCAAGGAGGGATTAATGCCATATACTTTCATGGCTGCATTTGTGGCATTTATAGTTTGAGAAGATACGTATATATATGCATTGTATTTTCTTAATGCTATCTCGACGACAGGTTTTGGAGCTCCAAAAAGCTATTCAAGGTTTCAGTACAAAGTTTAAGCACCATTTCTAAGTGCTGCAAATCCCTGGAATTGTTTATAAGTTCAGCTAGTTTTTAATAAAACATCCACACGCCGTTGAAGATTTCCTCTATCTACAGTTGTAGTTTATTATATTTTTCAAATTTAATTTGTTTTCTTTTTTACTGAGGAGGAGCCGAATTAGCAGACAAGGAGTTGAAGGAGCCTTTGAGATTCATTAACTCTTGTGGTTGGTTTTAACGCACCCTCTGAATGAAAATAATATTTTCCTGGTAGTGTCCCAATAAAGTGGCATCACAATGGACCATCGATGGTCTAAGTGTGGCTGAGTGCAGGTTTTCCGATAGCCACCACTCTAGCTTGTCTTTGAAGCTGTTGAATTCCTTAAATATAATTGTCCGTGAAGTTCGCAATCATTTTTTAAATTTAATCTAGTCTTTTTTTTAACTTTCAATTAAAATTTTTAATGTCTTTTTTTCATTTTTTTTTTTTTGCAGATTTTCTGATGTTTTAAGACTGCTACTGAAGGCTTAAAGCAGTAATTTTCTTTATATTATTTCATTCATCACAGCTTTCAAATGGAGGAACAAGTCAATATTTCGAAGAACATTACATTTAATTTACAACAGCAAATACCTTTCTTAAATGATTTTTACATAGGTAAGTAACTATCTACTATATATGCATATGTACATAATCCTGTTTTTTATATTATATATATACTTTTCTACAATAGGCATAAATGGTTACATAATTCTTGCCATAGTCATTGGAGGAGTCTTGTTTCTTCTTAATTTCGGAGTATTTCTACACACCATAGGTGAAATTTACAAAATTATAAGAAAGCAGTATCAGTCACGAACCTTACTGCTATGTGCAATCTATCCGATTGTATCTGCTGCTGCTTTTGTGACAATCTTGATACCGAAATCAGTGCTAATATGTCACACAGTGATGCATATATCATTTACGATATGCGCGGTTATTTTCTGCCAATTATGTTTTGCCTATGTAGACGGAGAGGAGAATTTCCTTAAACATACAAATCCAGATGCTTTAAATATTAGGACACCTCCTTTATGTTGCTACTGTATATGCTTTCATCCTATGGCACCTACAAAGGTTCGACTATGTATCTTGCGGTATATGATCTTTCAGTTGCCGATCTTCCAGTTTTTCATCATGTTAGCCTTAAATGTTATTTACATCTATGAACAGGTAATCATTAGTTAGTAAGTTATTTTTAGAGAATCTCATTAACTATAAACGAAAACGACTTTTCAGGATATTTACTCAGATGCGCTGATATACTTTGCTCCATTTATGATTGCCTCAATATTGATCGGCCTATGGGGACTTAATATTGTTACGAAAATGATTTCAATAGCATTGCCTGATCACAATTTAAAAGTATGTACGCGACTGCAGCTTTAATTTATTTATTTTGTTTTATTCATTAATTGTTAATCTTTTAGCTAAAATATTTTTGCGTTCAATTGGTCCTTGTCATCTGTAAACTGCAGCCTGTAATACTTGAAAATATCTTACAATGGATAAAGTTTGGCGGAAAGTATCCAATAACTGATACTGTCTACATCCAAGGTTTGCCATTTTATTACAAATTTATGAGTAACATAAGTGAAGTAATTTATTTATTTTTCAGATATAATACAACTAGTAATTCTTACCGAGATATCAATTTTGTCTTTCGTAGCGAAGAAAGTATACAAGAAACCAACTCATTTGTGATATTTTTTTTAACACTGTATAGAAAGTAGGACTTAATAGCTTGTTTTGAAGGAGATTTAAACTTTTTATTAATTTTTAGAAATATTTTTATATATTTGATTAACTAGTAAAGTTAGTTTTAATTATTTAATACAATATTTTTGATAATAATTAGTTTTTTAGTGTCGTTTAATTTGGTAAGTTTCATTGGTTCAGATGTCTATGTTTGGGATGGGAGCAGAATATGTACCCTTTTTGTGCCTAGACTTTTCATGAAATGCTAGTTACATCAAGTATCTACGTCATATACACGGATAAGGTAAAAGTAGTTTCACCCGTAGTTTATGCGATAGTCATGATAATATCGGGATATTTCCTCTCATAATCAGTAAGAATTTATAGATGGTCTAAAGAATGTGGACTGAGTGTGAGCTCAAGAAAAACAGAACTGATGCTCTTTACTACAAAAACTAATGTCAAACTTTGCTTACCTAAACTAGATGGTCAAGCACTATCTTAATTTATATCTAAAAATGTCTGGGTGTAATCCTCGACACAAAACAATACATCAAAGAACTGATTAAAGAGGCATTCAGACCCAGTTTAGACGAAATCTATAGGTAGCCCTTCATCATTTTACCCACAATTTTTCGTACGGCATAGGCACCATACTGACCAGTCTAAACTGGATCATATCTTTCTATTCTGTGTGTGCAGAAGTGGTCTCAAAGTTAAGATGATTATTTGGCTAAAAATAGCAATGGTAAATATCTACCTATGGTACGTTAATTTGGTGGTTAATTAATTCTAAGTAAGAGTTGTAACCAAACCAAGATTATGAGAGGGATTTAAAGAACTGTCTGTTTTCCACTACAACAGATCCTTTAAATATAGTTTTGAATCTGTTTTCACCTGATCTGCACATTCAATTCCAGCTCTCGTATAAACAAAATATTTAACCTCTTGTCAATGGGGATGGCTACAATCACTACTGACTACATGATGCCCGAATTAGACTAAACAAGAACTTAAAAAACTATAGAGCTACTTCCGATCTTGAAAGCATGTTTGCAGCTAAGGCAAGATTTATTATAAATTTACCGCCGCACCAATGATAAAAATTATTGGGGCTGCACAATAAAAAGAGAAATGTTTGGGAGAATTCCATAGAGACTACAAGAGGCCACAGCACCAGTTCTCCCATATTTAAACACCATGATGACTACAGACAGATGTGTTCAAAGGTCTGCGATATAAGAACATTACCTTTAAGAATGTCCACACTCAACTAATTACTTATATTTGATAGGAATATGGTATTGTCATATAATCCAATCGCTGGAAACATTGTTGTGCTCTGAAATACACTTCTGCTCAGACCCCACTAACTGCACAATGTTCAATTTATCACAAAGAAAAAAGGTGAAATCTTAAAACGAAACTTTATTAAATAAAATTAAATTAAATTAAAACACAGACAATTTATCTTTATGTCTCCTAGATAGTTGTTCCTTTGCTAAGCAAGTTTCAAATTTTTTCAAGCCGTTCAATTCATTCGTTTTCATATTTAATTGACTTTGCAGTCTTTTATACATATCTGATCCAATGGAATGCCTCTTCATAGATTCCTTCACTTTAATAATTTCTTTTTGTTTCTTCCTAATATCATCGGCAATCTTGACACTTTCTACATTCAAATTTTTATTTGAATGATTTTTATAATCTTGTCTATTATGCCCAGATTTCACATTTGCCAGCATTTTGGGGGAATCATTCGTTAAAATATTATCGTTGAGGAATGAAAAAATATCAGTTTTGTTACTTTCACGTTCATATGCTTTGGCACTAAGAACCTCTTGTTTTTTCTGTTCTCTTTTGAGTTTACGTTCAACATTAAATAAATCTTTATCACCATTTGCAGCTTCTCTTAATTCCATACAATGATCTAATGATCGTCCTGGTGGTAAAATCTGAGCACTAATTGGTACTATAATTCCTTTACCATTTGTACCTAGGCCCGTTCCAATAATATACCCCATTTTTTGCATTAATTTAGAACCAATGCCCTGAAAAATAACAGTACAAAGACAATAAAGATACACTCAAAAGACAAATCTGTCTATGAGTCACCTACCTTTGTATGTTTTTCCCATTCACCCAATTTTCGATCTGGAGCTGGATTGAATAGACTTTGCTGAATTAAATGTGCTTTCGTTGCCTCCTGAATATCTACAGAGTCATCATCATCATTATCATCATCATCGGAATCAGAATCTGAACTGCCACTACTAAGATCTTCATCTGGGAATATTTTGTATAATAATTATGCTGTCTAACTATACATGTAATATATTTTTTTATATATATAATACTATATATAATTACCATGATAGATAGGAAATAAGTCTTCAAATTCACAATCGATATCCTTTTTCTGATGTTCTAATTTTACTCGACATGATTTCTCAATGAAATTCACGCATAAAACCCGACCTTTGTGCCATATACGATCATGAAGTTTCGCTAAAACTACACAGTTCCTTTTAAGTTGTGTAAAATCGGGCTCTTGATAATCTTTTAGATCTCCGAAAGGAATAAGTTCTCCATGAGAAAAATTGCATCTTGATTCATCGAATTTACAATCACCGTCTAGAAAGTATGAGCAAGGCACCATTTCTTTATGCGTTGGATTTGTAAAAAGTATACGCAGCTTAAAATCTTTAATATCGGCCAAATCATAATCGCGGGAGTCATCTATTGCGCAAATGATTGCATTGTGATATGCTTTTGTTCCCCATGTGTGATTGTGTGGAGCCGAACACTTTTTTCCAATCATAGCTTGAAGCTCATCCTTGAATAAGGCAAACAAAATTTTAGAGTAATTTTTAAGCACGTATTTAGTTTCAATAAGACAACTTTTATAGCTTGAAGTTTTTTATCTAACGTGTCATCACATTTGCAGCTATTTGCAGACGATGCTGTAGCTTCTAAATTTTTAATTTCTGACACGAAAAGTGCCATTTCATCATCTATTGAGGAATGGCATGAAGTGCTTCCATCGTCATGTTCAAAAATATCTGAAAATTGTATTTTTTTTTAGCAGAAAATCGTCGTCATGATATTTAAGACGAGAAATAGAAAACATAAGAAAATAAATAAAGAAATCTCAGACAGTAAAAAGGGGAAACAATTTTGTCAAGGAAATAGGGAATATTTTTAGATGAACTTTAAAGCTCCAATTTGCAATATGTACAAAAAAAAATTAAAGTTCATTAGGTTTTAGTTAGCTAGCTTTGTGTCTCACTTCTCATGGAAAGTAAATTTTCGTCGAAAACAATTTAGATCAGAAGAAAATTTTGTATTTCTCCGTGTACCAGCTCCTGCCTCCATTTAGATGACAAAACCACAAATAAGAAAAATACAGATAACCATTCACCGTACTTAAAACTGACGCCAATTATTGCGGCTAACCGACAACGTCTAACCGACAAACAAGTGCTTAAAGCTTTTCTCTCACAAGCCATTTACCAAACTCTCATTTTTCAAGAGAGATGTAAAGATAAAATTGAAAGCAAACGTGGAGAGGCTGTGATGTGAGAGAGTTCGAAGACAATCAAGTTTAAACAGCCATCGTGCGGTGCAGTGTTGCAGGCAGAAACATATAACCATTGAGGCACTATGTCGTAAGCGTAAAATAATCTGAAAGAGGCATGTTTCTCGCATAGAATCTCTCGTAAAAGCTTCAAAGCTCTTTTTTGATACAATGTGCTTTCAATTTCAGTTGGTGACTGAACGTCACTGATCCCCATAAGGTCTGGACATCTGGCTTTATCTGTGACAAAACTTTATGAGCCCAACCCAAGAGTAGATTTTCATGTGAAGAAGAAGGGATAAAGTTTTATAGAATTTTTTTTTCGAGATGACTGCTCTATGTACAGTGTAACTAACTACTGTTATTTTCAGTTCAGAAATCTGAGCCTGAAACATTTTCTAATAGTGGAATACATAGGCTGAAATTGTAAATGCAACCCAGCTCTAATGCGATTTGACCACCTACATGCATCACTCGTTTTCTTCCGTACTCATCGGGAGAGTCCCTTAAGAGGATTTGTTGGTTTCTGTTATTTTCACAACATATCTAGTACATGATATGACCAAGGATATACATTGAATGATCTTAAAAAAAGAAGCAGCTGTTCATGATAATATTTTTATAGCCTAGTCGATTCTCTAAGTAACTCTAGCAAGAATTACTCTCAACTCGACAAAAACATAGGGGGCCTGGACCTATTATTTATTTTTTCCCGGACGGGAATCGAACCCACACATGTTAGAATCGGTCAAAGATGAGTTGATGGATCTTTAGAATATACAATTTCCACCCTAATGGTTGGCTGTTTTCTTCGAAGCTTGATAATGAATAATTGAAAAATTAAGTTGAATTTAACAAAAACTAAATGTATGGTTCTAAACTAGGAGAAAGAGTTAATGTGCTTATAGATAATGAGTTAATTGAACAAGTAAATGAGATGAAATACTTAGGTGTTATTATTGATAAAAAACTTAACTTCAAAGCTAATGTGGACTATGTATGTGCAAAAATAGCTAAAAAGGTTGGATTTATGAAACGAATAAGAAATATTCATAATAGCATAATTATACCGTATTTCGACTATTGCAAATCAATTCTTTTTAACTAACGGAGATGGCAAGGTTACCAAAATTACAAAACAGGGTAATGAGGAGCATATTATGTTGCCATAGAAGAACACCAATTAGTACAATGTTAATTATTCTCAAATGGATGTCAGTAGCCACGTTTAGGTCGTTGTTTTAGTTTAGTTCTGCATCAGTTCGGCTTACCATGTGAATAGAGTTTATACTGACAATGCGCTTGTAGTACCAAACTTGTGCTGCACTCGTAGCAAAATTTAACAGCAGTTGTCATTTCCGTATTAATTTTGTGAACAAGTACAAAAAATTTATATTTGTCAGCTAACAGGCTCCGTATTTCCCGAAAAAAATTATATGTATGATCTTTCTTACGCATTTAAAAGTTTATATACTCTCTTAATTACAAAAATTTATTTCTATTTTAAAGGAAAAATGTAGTAGTTTGACTAATTGAGGTTATAAATTTGCATAGCAATTGAAAGGTGTTTAGACCGCTTTCAAATGTGGTTATACAGAAAAGATAGAGTCTTGGATCACAATAAATGTTGTACCAGAACTTTACATTCTGCATGAGTATAAACCAAAAATCTTATGCTGCATAAGCTACTACGACCTAAACGTGACTATTTAATCAACGAACGATTTTTAATGTATTAACAAGTAAGAAAGATAGAATTGGTATAAGACCAATTCTTATGATACCCTAGATGAATGCCTGTATGAAATTTCGTATGGTCGCAGATGAGTGATTTTTGAAGTGGTTTTTCGCATATATTTCTAGAACGGTTCGTAGGACAGAAAAAATTATTATAACCAATTTTTTAGAATTTCGTATTTTGAAGAAGTTTTTAGTATAATAAAAATGTCTAGGTCTGATCGTTTTCATAGTGTACGTAAAAAACCTAAATTTGTATATGGCAACACCAAAAAGGGGTTGCCTGACTTAGTATATTTTTTAATTTTTTTTCTATTACTATGAAAACATCATGTACAAAATTTCAGCTCTCTATGTCGACACGTTCTCAGGCAGTGTCCAAATATATGTATAGTGGAAAACGAAATTTTTGTAAGGCAACCCCAAGGAGTTGCCCGATTTGTCTCATTTTCGAACATTTCAGCTCGCTAAGTGTACGCGTTCTCGAGTTATCGTGCACACAGACAGATGGACGGACGGACGGACATGCAAAAATCAAAATAACTGTTAATATTATGCGTGGGGGTCCAATCCATTTTGCTCTACCATTATTATTTCTGTGCGTTACAAACGGAATGACAAACTTTGTATACCCTATAGATTTCATCTAGGGTATAAAAATGGTGTTCAAAATGAAAAATAATCTTCTACCAGAATATTTATACCAAGAACTCCAATATGTAGCTGATATGCAACGCTAATGATTGCGTAATTTGGAAGACTTCAGGTTGGATCCACTGAGAACGAGTAGGGCTCAAAATACAGTAATATATAAAGGACTTCAATTATAAAATATTATACCAAGTGATTCTGAATGAAAACAATTTTAGGTTATTTAAAAAGAAAATTGTAGAATTTATACGCAAATGGTTTTATGGTATAATAAGAGTATAAATATAAGAAAGAAAGGTACATGATAAATATTATTATTATCAGAAATCATGATTTGTTAATAATTATTTGACAATTTTAATAATTTCTTTGGATTTAATTATTCCGATTTCCATTGATCACGTTTTCTAGCAGAAGTGTTACACCAAAATTGTTCCATTGACCTGCCCTGCTAGAAATGGTGTACGTCAAAACGCCTGTGGTGCTACACTCGAAAAATCGGCGGTGTTACACCGGAATACGCACACATCTATCTGAGAAATGTCACAACTGAATGTCATTGAGCATCACATATCAATCTTCAACTACTACTCCACCAAATTCATCCGCAATCACGCCAAAATCTTTTAAGTTACAATTTTCATAATTTCATAATTTTTACGTTATTCGTGATGTTATTGTTCCCAGAAAATTTCAATCTGACAAATTACATGGATATGAGCTACTATTACATTCTCATCGCGTCAAAAGTTGTTCCATTGAACTCGTTTTTCATTGATTGACGTGCACTTTTCTTAAAATATCAATGGAAATCCGACATTAGTTCAATTGGAGTAAGCAATAGTAGGCTCTATTTAATTCAAAGCTGGCTATTTTATGTCGATTTGTACTTTTTCTAGCAGTGCAGCACTGAAAATGTTCGATGGGACAACTATTCTAGCAGAAGTGCAACACTAGGTTTGCATTGACTTCCCCTACTTTGCACTGAATATTTTCCCGGTGTTGCAAATGCATACTGACGTTGAATTGTTATCTGCTCTGTCAAAGTGTACTGTCGCGATTATTTGTGAAAATGTTATGCACTGACATGTATATAAATGGATTCATGTCGATTTCAATGGAACAACTTTTAACGCGATGAAAATGTATATTATAGCTCATATCCGTGTAATTTGTCAGATTGACATTTTCTGAAAAAACAACACCGAGCGAAGTATGTATGACACAATTATAAGCGCAGAAATTAAATTTTTAGCAGGATTATCCGTTTTTTATTAATTAAATAGGATATTACAACTTTACCTTGCTTGAAAATTAATTTCACTTGACATTTGTTTTGACATTTCTCAGAGATAGATGTGTGCGTTTTCCGATGTAACACCGCCGATTTTTCGAGTGTAGCACCAGGATCATTTTGACGTACACTTTTCCTAGCAGTTCAGGTCAATGGAACAATTTCAATGTAACACTGCATGAAACGTGTAAAACTTCTGCTAGAAAACGTGATCAATGGAAATCGGTATAACTGATCTCCTGTTTCATGTGGCACCAGTTTTGATTTCAGAAAGTATGCTCTCACTGTTAATGCTACCAATTGTCGTAAACTGACGCTATATTTAAATTATTTGGGAATTTAGTTATATGCATTTCAGTGGGATTTACCGCAAGTATTTGGGACTACATATTTGTATTGTTAAATTTATATTATGAGCCGAAGGAAATGTTTTTTACAAGGTTGCTTTGGCAGGAAAACTTTGATTATCAAGCTGCCAGTTCTGGAAATACCGCTGAACATCAAGCAATTTTTCGTTCCAAACCGTGACAGTTCAGTGGGAAAATATGCTCTCACGGAAAGAGACAGGAATATGAAAATGATGCCATTTGCTTTCATGCATTTTTGGTTCAACGAGCAGTCCATTTATATACATGTCAGTGGACAAATGAAATAAAAGATTTTATTTGGGTAATTTTCATACAGTTTAAGAGGGAGTTTGCTTCTATAAATCAATAAAGAACATTTATTACTTTTGACAATTCCGTGTATATAATACGTGCGTACTTAGAAGATATAGACAACAGGACGTGTTGATACCTGTAAAATTCGTATTCTGAGCGTGGCTTTTTTCAGGGAATCGTGAAGTAGGTCAGAATTATATTGAAAAAAGAGACAAATGTATTTTCAGCTGTCAAACGAAATTTCCTAATTTGCAACAATTTGAATCTGGTGAAAATGTTATTTTGTGTACTTTACACAAATCTTCATATTAAACTAAGTTGGAATCAATAACAAAAACGATGAAATATTTGTTTAATGAAGATTTGTTTACGTTTGTGACAGCTGAGAAACTCCATGGGTATCTTGACGCAGTGGCAGCGAGACCAGGAGCACGACTAAGAGCATTTTCGGTGGGAGCAACTGCACTATTTTCAACCATATATCTTTTTGTCATGCTCTCTATATTGATTCTACTACACTGCTGTACTGAGCTTTCACTACTGCGGCAACATATACATACTAACACAACCAGAATTTGATTACGCTAAATTTGGTTTATCACACTTCCTGTACTCTCTATATTCTAAGCGTGTGTACTCAAATCGCTGACATATATAATATGGACTGCTTAACTTTCTGCCAACGTTGAAAAAATCATTGGCGAGAAATTGAAAAAATCAGCACGCAACTTGAAAAGTGATTTTGGGTTTTCTTCTGCGTATCTAATGATATTGTCTTTGGTAAATTATTTATCAGTAATAACCCTAAATAATTAATTTAAAAACATTTATTTCGACGAACCCACTTACTTATTTTGTTGTTTACAGTTCTCTATCAATTGGTACTTGGTGCTTAGACAGAAAGAGTCAGCAATATAAAAGTGAGCACACTTTCTGCAGTGTATTTCTATGAACGTAGTCACTCCATATTATACATGTCAGTGACTCAAATACAAGGAATATCACAAAAATATGTTCGATGGACTTCAGTGCTCCCAGTCCTCAGAAAAAGTGCAACACTGAAATGGTCCCACCGAAATCGAATATTGCTGATATATTCTGTTTGTTCGACTTCTTTCTAATGTTTGTTTGAAATATATTGATTTCTGCTAATTTCTTATAACTAAAAGTCTGTCTCAGTATTTTTAATAAATGTTTAAGATTTTTGATATTGGAAATAATATCAGAATAGAAAGTTGACATAAGACTTACCACTCAGTTATTTTTAGGCACATATACCTGGCACATTATAACGAAACGGAAGTCAAGTGGTTCAGTAGGGATTGCCAAGAATTCATCAGAGCACATACAAAAAAAAACAAAAAAACAATAAGACTCCGGATTACAGAGGAGTAATAGCAAGCTCTGCTAGTAGCTCTTCAATAAACAAGTTAAATAGCAAAATCGAAGCGGCGTCAAGGGACATTAGTTCTGTGCTTACGGTAAGGTCTAAACTAAGCAAGGACATCACTCTGGTAAGGGATAGAGTTCAGAAAGCGGAAAAGAAAAGAACACTTACCGGCGGCCAGCAGAATCTCGGAGCCATTCGTACCCATTAATCCAACAACTTCGGCATCTGCTCACTTCTCACCCAATCCTCCTTTACACACTTCTGAAACATATTCCTCGGAACCTCCATCGCCGGAACTCAATGAGATTGCGTCTAGCAACTCTGAAGGTTTTGCTTTCCGGAACTGCAGTGAGATGAAATTGTAGAAGCTTTCAA
Organism: Dioctria linearis; assembly: GCA_963930735.1. Lineage (NCBI taxonomy): Eukaryota > Metazoa > Arthropoda > Insecta > Diptera > Asilidae > Dioctria > Dioctria linearis. The sequence continues at coordinate 225,510,862 of OZ005742.1, forward strand.
TCAAGTAAAATCAAACGCCATAGGAAATTATAACATTCCAATCAAGTTCTTGGGGATTGTCTTAGCACACGCACTACCTATTCAATAGACTATTTACGAGCTCGACCTTCCCTAGGTGCTGGAACGCAGGGCTTGTCACGGCAATCCCTAAGGCAGCAATGCCAGCTTCTCCATCTGATTGGATTCCGATCTCGATAATACCGGCAATCTCCAAAGTATTCGAGATATTGGCCAGGGATCAAATTATAGAGCATATAAACCACGAAGAACTGCTCTCAGATCAGCAATCGAGCTTCAAAAGAAATCACTCCACAAGTACTGCTCTAGTGAAGGTAGTAACAGACATACGGGCGCTGTGTAATGAGTGAAAAAAGGTAATCCACATTTTGCTGGACTTGAAGAAAGCCTTCGACACAGTTCCACATGCGCTGTTTATCCAAAAACTTAAAACCAAATTTGGCTTCTCCGACTCAGGAGGAGGGCTAGTAGCTAGCTATTTAAAGAGCCCAAATCGTACACGGTGATGGTCGTAGCTCCGGTTCACGAGGTGATGATGGGCTTCCCCCAGGGGCCTGTATTAGCGCCTCCTTTTTTCGCTTTTTATTAATGACATCTTCGCATCCATCACAAATGTTGGTTTCCACCTTTATGCGGATGATCTGCAGCTCTACGCTGGTTCCCCAACCTCAGAACTGCACGGACTTGTCGCAAACCTAGCTGAAAACTTACAAAGAATCAACAACTGGTGCATAGACAACGGACTTGCACTTAACCCTACAAAAACTCAGGCAATTTTATACTGCTCCAATAGTAGAAGCCTGGTTGCACTTGATGCATTTCCCCCTGTTCTCCTTCAGGGTCACATTATCTCACTAGATTCATCCTACGTCAAAAATTTGGGCCTATTCATGGACACGGGTCTAACTGGCAAGCACATGCCAATCTGTTGTGCTCAAGGGTCTATTTCGGGCTACGCTCCTTGTATGCAGTCTCACATCACTTGCTCCCGCGGATTAGATCTCATCTGGTATCCGCTGGTTCTACCCTTGTTATTTTATGCGGATGTGGCAATGTATCCGGGAATTGTACAGCCTTAGCAAAGCTTAAGCGTGCATTCAAGGCCTACCTGCACTATGCTTTCAGACTAAGACGCCAGTCTCATATTTCTTCACTCACTAATTTGTTACTGCCGGGACCAATGGACAAGGTATACGAGCTCAATGCTCTGACCTCCATTTTCAGGGACAGGCATGGCTCATTGCGTAAGTACATCCAAGAGAAAATGACCTGAAGTGGTCATGATAACTTCAGATTGGTCCTGCCCACGTTCAGGACACATTTTGGAGGTAGACATATCTACCAAGTTGGAGCGAGCCTCTGTAATTCCTTGCCTATACAGATAAGATCAGCTGGCTCGACTGATAGTTTCAAAGAGCTAGCGGTACTACACATAACTAATTAATTAACTAATTAACCAGATTTATCCCTCCCAATAAAAAAAATAAAATGAGTTCAGGGGTGAAGTTTAAAATTAAAATTTTAAATGTAATCTTTTTTGTTATTTATTGTCTATCGAACCTATGATATTGACTGCTGTGATGCTGGGTTGCATATATCGGAGTCTTGGAGTCTTTCCGAGCCATCCAACCTGTCCAATTTACTGTCCCACTTTTTATTTTATTCCGACAGATACATTAAGCTGAATTTGTGTTTTTGTTCTACTTGTTTGCTGTTTGTTTGTTCTATGTTTTAATGCATTTTTAATTTCTTTTATTCTCTAGTGATCAGCTGTCATCCAGCTATCTTAGTGTAACATGCTTGATCCGTAGTTATTGCTAGTCTAATGTCGATTTCGATGGGACCATTTCAGTGTTTCACTTTTTCTAGCAGCGGAGAACTGGGAGCACTGATGTTCATCGAACATATTTCTACGAAACTGTCAAACGTAATATATGTTCTATATTGATATATAGAAAGAAATTTCTTCTTAAACTTTATGCAAATAATCCAAATAAAATATTTTAATTCATTTAACTCAAAAATTTCACAAATAATCGCGACAGCACACTTTGACAGAGCAGATGACAATTCAACTTGAAAATATCCAGTGCAAAGAAGGGGAAGTTAGTGTTGCACTTCTGCTATAAAAGTTTAGAAAAAGTGCAATACTGGTGTTGCACTGAAGTCCCATCGAAATCGACATAACATACCTGACATTTCACTTTTGCATTATATTATTTGGATAAATTTTGCTTAATGTATCAAGACATCTTTCGAGTTGCAAATGTTTTGGTAACTTTGTTATGTTACATATGTCTCATATATTTTACATTTTATATCAACATTAATATTCTTGTTCATTCCTTTAGAATCTATATTCAATGTATCATTTGACACAACTAAAATCTTATTCTATATGCTTTCGTTTTGTATTCAGTATAATTAAGAATCGTTAAATGTAAATCTTTGTAACATCGTAATACCCAACGTCCTAGGACGTGGCTAAGTGGCCGGAGTGGAAAATAACCAAATTTTCTATTCTATTCTAGAATAGAAAAGCATTTAATGAAGAACCTCAGCTTACGCTACTTTATAACGTTAGGTGCATCGAGTAAGTAATAGATAATTGGTTAATCGATAGAATCAAAGTTGATAAGAAAACTAACAAAGGAGCAACGAACAAACTCATTGCAGTAGAAAATAATATTAGTATTATATATTAAGATAATGACTTCAAACAATAGAGAGCCCATACGTCATATTATAGCCAAAGCTAATGAAACAAAATAAACCATAATAATAATAACAATAATAGCTGTGTTCTTTTATCTCTTTGATCTGGGCCCCTATTCTGTATTCTCACTCACTTATGACTGTATGAGAGAAGTCACTCACTTTGATCTCACTCACCCATCATTTAGGTATTCTAGAAAACAAATGGAATGAGATGTACATTGTTAAAATAAATTAATCCACCACATTCGTGGTGAATGTTTTTGATGTGACTTTATATTTGCTATACCTAAACTACTATCCATACAGGAAAATAGTCTTCTAGTAATTTGCAGCTTAGTTCCCAAAGGCTGCACTTGCTATATACCTTACTTAACAAAATAATAAAATAGTTTTGAATACAAAGTAACCTTACCATTTTACGTTCACTAACCCTCAGCTGAGTAATAATTGCATGTATGTACAGCCGGAGTCCGAATCTGTAGGCAGCTACATTCGATATTATCAGCCAAAACCCTCGAAAATACTTCCCACGCTATGAAACAGAAACCTATGTGTACGTTCAGAGTCTATTCTCTAAAATGTTCTATATTATGGAAAAGTGCCAAACATTGACTTTATATATGCCATAGAGCCTAAACTACTATCCATACAGGAAAATAGTCTTCGAGTAATTTACAGCTTAGTTTCATACCTTCCCAAAGACTACACTTACTATATACCTTACTTAAGCCAGCTTAATATTATCAGAACACCAGTTTTCTGTATCAATAATAGTTTAGGGCGGAGAAGCTATTCAAATCAAACACAAATGGCCGTGTCGAGTACCGTATACCCAGTAGTAACTCACTTGCGTTCCAGAATAAAGAAACACGTGGAATCGGGTAAGTGAGTTGAGTGAGTGAAAATGCAGAATAGGGCCCCTAATCCGGTTCAATTTTATGTACGTAAAACAACAACCATGGATCACACGTTGTTGTTTTACGTACATAAAAGTGAACCGGATCAGATCAGAGAGATAAAAAAACGCAGCTAATGAATGATAATAATGAAAATAATAAAAGATTATTCAACGCTAAGAAGGAAATAGCATACAATATCAGATACAGTAGTGAGAGTAAATGAATATCTTCTGTGGTATTCGATTAACCCTTTACCCAAGTGTTTTAATAAAATAAATTCAAATCAATTTTTGTGTGACAGCAACAAAGCATTTGCTATTTGGACAATTAAGGATTTAATTAGTTATTGAATGAGTGAATTTATACTTAATAGTTTTAAAAAAAAAAAAAAAAAAAATTACACAACTACAAACTATAATGGAAATCTATAAATAATACTCACTGCCGACAGTATTAACAGCTTCTACGGTAAGTTTTATTAATTCTTTTAAATCGTTTCGCAAGCTTAAAAGAGATTGTTGTTCCGTGGCGTCGTTTGCAATCTTTAAAGCTTCCTCAACTTGTTTTAGCTAAAAACAATTATACTTTATAAACTTGATGAATTGTTTATCAATAATCTATACCTGCGTCTGGTATTGCTGTATTGAGTTTTCAATCTCTGTTTTATCACCCATTTTTTAATATATATTGATAAAATTCGTGAATATACACACTTTTCCATAAAAGTGATGTATAAATGAAAGATGACAGTCTGTCACTTGAAGGTGGGCTGGAGAACTGTCAAATTTGGTTAAAGCATATTTCAGTTCAGCTTTCAGCACTGCTGAAAAACTATGCACACACAACCATGTTAACATGCAGAATTCACAGATAAATTCTAGATTTGGCTGAGTTTTCGACTCGTGTTTTTGAGCACGCAGGGTTGAGATATTGAGTTGAGAACGGATCCAACTATAGTTGAAGTGACAGTTAAACATAACTTTATTTATGGTATTTTTTGTGATGAAGCTATAAAAGTTATAAATATTGTTTAAATGAACAAAATAAACTCACAATAAATACCCAATATACCAAAACTTTCGAGTAAAGAATGAATAAAATAAATTCCAACTGTTAGGTGCCAACTCGACTACTCAATTCGTGTTGATAGGACACAATTTCGACTCAACTACGCCACCCAAGCGTGGTTGAGTCGAGTCGCACCAATTCCAACTCGTGTCGCGTAAACATGGAGTTGAACCCGAGTTGAACCATGGTTCAACCCTGCATGTAAACATGGTAAATAATATGACAAGAGCGTTCTTGCTTCGAAAATGGCACAAATTTTGAACAGGCTGTGAGAACCCTTTATTTCGTACAATTGCACACCGACGATAATTTATTATTATTTGTCGATTGGAAACACTAAAGATGTTATAAAATAGTATTGCACTAAATTAAAATTATTAAGGAAGTTAAACTTGTTTTAATTAGCCCAAAAATTAATTTTTAATAATACTGAAAAATAAGCTCCTCTGCAGATTTGTTGTCAAATTTCATTGAGCTTGTAAGAGATAGATGTATAAAAACAATATATTTGTCTGAATTTTTATGTCAATTCCAATGCATTCCAATTAATACAGCCGTACTCACTGACATATAATAAGAATGGACTGAGCGTTCTTGCTTCAAAAATGGCACAAATATTGAACAGGCTGTGAAAACCCTTTATTTCGTACAATTGCACACCGATTCATAATTTATTATTATTTGTCGATTGGAAACACTAAAGTTGTTATAAAATAGTATTGCATTAAATTAAAATTATTTAAAAAGTTAAACTTGTTTTAATTAACCCAAAAACACATTTGTAATATTACTGAAAAATGTGCTCCTCTGCAGATTTTGTGTCGAATTTCCTTGAGCTTGTAAGAGATAGACGTATAAAAACAATATATTTGTCTCAATTTTTATGTCAATTCCAATGCATTCCAATTAATACAGCCGTACTGTTTCCAAAATTGGTTACAGTTCAGTGTAAATTTTGAGCTTGAAAGAGACAAATAGATTTTAGCAAAAATTTGTGCCATTTTTGACTATAGGAATTAGATAGGATGGCTCAGTCCATTCTTATTATATGTCAGTGGCCGTACTGTTTCCAACATGGTTACAGTTCAGTGTACATTTTGAGCTTGAAAGAGACAAATAGATTTTAACCAAAATTTGTGCCATTTTTTACTATAGGAATTAGATAGGATGGCTCAGTGCATTCTTATGTCAGTGGTTCGTAATCAAGGTTTATATACATACCTTGTTTGTAACCATGATACAAAGATTAACAAGGTATGGCCGCAAAATCTGTCAATTGGTTGCTTGCCTCCAACGCGGTAAGAACTAAAGGGATGCAAATGAGAACATATCACGTACCGTAACCCCCGCAAGATAAAAGCCATGAACAAAGTCGAAAAAAGAGAGCAGCGGGCCGGTCAGCAGGCGACATCCACAGTCTGCTTGCCTTGTCTTTCTGAAGGAGTTTTTCATATAAAAGTTGCTTGTATTTTGTTCAAACGCTATAATTTCCGTAAATTTGTTCTACATGCTATATTTTTTTAAAACTATTAGAAAGAAAACATATTTGGCTGCAATTTGTTTTAACTTCATTTTGCTGTAGGAGCGACAGTTTTGGGCCTTACGACCTGTTTAAAATGATATTTTAGTTATTCCTCCATGACGAGATACAAAAAGCAGTGAGAGTGAGCTCTTACTGCATGCTGTACCCGGCACGTTAAGGCCTTTTAATGTGTCGGTGGCTTCGGCGACTTCATGGCTTGTATTATATTCCGGGGGTTACGCACGTACCCATTTCTAACACATTGACACTGATATTGTTTGTACATAAGCGCCGTAAAATTTGTACGCCTGTACACAATTGTACAACCTGTTCGTAATTTTAATCGCTTTTATTTTCACATACTTAAAAGTATTGCAAACATGAACCTAAAAAAGTTAATAATTAAGAAGAAAAGTTCAGTGATAAAAAGTTTTTGAGCAATATTTGCTTCGTGCCCCTACGGTTATTTCATAAGTTTTCCTGTGTCAATGCGCCAAGCCCAAATCAAACCAAACCTAAGTATGGATCTGACAGCGAAGACCAAAAATGGCGGAATGGAACATAAACAAATGCAGGGCGGTTTTGGGTACGCTCATGTACACGGATCGTTCATACATATGATTTCATCTCCTTTAGTTATTACCTCGTTACTTGCCTCCCTTTGGCGACAATTATCAGAAATTTGTTAGTCTCAATTTCAATCGTACTTAATCACAGTGAAAAACATTTCTATTTGTAACTATCTTTACTATCCCACTAGCACATAATTACTTTTCCCCAAGTGATTCAAACGAAGAAACAAATGTTTTGTTAAATATTATAATATATTCAAAACGTATTTCAGTCAATAAAATACGAAAAATTCAAAACAAATTCTCTGGAAATGACTTTAGTCCCCTCATGACGTAGCAACACAAAAAGTTCCTCTCGAATCGGCCATATCTTGTTATGTTTGTATCATGGTTTGTAACTATAAACAGGGCTGCTACTTGAATAGAAGTGAATGTACCAAAATGTGTTCATACTATGTACCAAAAATATACCACAGTATTTCATAGTTGCTGCGTTCCTTTCTCGATCAGAATGAATTTTTTCAATCCATGTCGTTTTTTTTCTCGGACCGAACGATTTAGTTTCAATCGGTCATCGCTTTTTCGAACTCCGAAGGAGTTGTGATTAAAAAATTATACGCGGCGGTTGCGATTAATAAGAGTTAGTTTTGAATCTCGGTCTCGGTTAAGTTTTAAAAGAAAAAAAGTTAAAATAGACAAAGTTAAAGGATCAGAAATTTGTAAAAGGTAAAAATAGAAAAACATTGGAATATAAAACGAAAAAAATTGTACAACAAGAATTGTGATGTAAAGAAAAAAAAAATTATGGTTAAAATAAGGAAAAGTTTTTGGTACAAGTTTGGAGACAGATTCTGAAATAAAAGTGAAAATAAGAAAAAAGTGTTTTGGATAAAATTCTCGCGAATCCCATCAAGGTACGTAACAAAATTGGCGCAACCGGTAGGATAGAGGTAGCCTACTTTGCAAAACAACAAAAGTATACGCGCTTGAAAATACTCTATCTACCAACGCGTAAAAAGCAGTTAAAGACGGGATCGAATACTGGGCAAGACACCCTACCCTCCGCCTGAAGTTGAGTTGGCTTCAGGAGTATTTCGATCTTGTCGGCTTCCAACGCTCGGGGTCGGACAGCTTTAACTGCCTCTGTTTGAAAAACACGCAGCCACCCCCTCATCAAAGGAAAAATAGACGTCCACATTAAGAGGAAAATTCCAACCCGACACCTGAAGGAAGATCAGATACACTCCAATCTGCGATCCGGAGCAGAAAGGGACTTCGAAATAGGCAACGGGCCCCCTTTTCAGCTTTTATTCAGGGGAATTTAAGAAGGCTAAGGCACCCCTCCGGCAGCAAAAGAACTTCAAGCGACAAAACCAGCGATCCTAAATTGAGAGGGACGTCGAAGAAGGCAATATGCCCCCCTCTTAATTTGAACCAATGGAATTAAGACGGCAGAAGCTCCCCTAGCTGCAAATTTTACACACGGTGGTCCATGAGCGAGGGAAGCTCCCACCAGGAAACGCCGCCGGAAATCTCACCACTTCAACCAACTCCACAACAATCTTCCTCGCTGGGCGACGCACAGGAAGTTCCGCCCCGGTACGAAGGAGGCCACGCGGGAGCAACATCCGCAACAGAGGGTACCAATACAGCACCCCCACCAAACTCAGCGAGTAAAGGAGTCACTTTAAGGAGCGGGACAATCCTTACAGGTCCCCAACAAGTAAGACCTTCTAATTTAAATTTAGAAAATTATTTAAAGTATTTAGAGGGGAAAGTGCGAGACTCCTTCGAACTTTCTGTTATACAGTGCGATTCAATTAATAAACAGCTCATAAAGTCCGGTGAACGGCAGCTTGAGCAAATCGCGCAATTCAAAGAAAGTACGAAAAAATTTAAAGAAAGCTTAAAGCAGTTTGGGGAACTCTCGCACTCTCTCGAAACAGAAATTAAAAATAATAGTGTAGAATTAAACCAAAGTGCCATAGACAGTGTCAGTGATTCCACCGCGAGTGAAATCCTTTTAAATTGACTGGGCGACTCCCTTCTGGAAACCAGCATAGAAGAATCTAGCTCCCCATTAGTGCCAAGATCAAAGTCAAATCCCCAATCCAAATATGGCAGATTACGCTAAAATAGCAAAGCTAACTGCCCAGATCGTTCCCATATTCTCGGGAAAATAGCACCCAAAATTTAGCCTTGAGCTTCAAACATTCCTAGGATGCTGCAGGCAGGTAATTCAGTGCATTTCGGTGGATGAACTAACAGCGTTTTTACAAATATTCCCCACCAGAATACGAGGCGAAGCTTACCAGATTTTTTCTTCAAATATGCCCACTACTTTCAAAGAAGTAGAAGAACGGCTAAATCGCACATACCTGCCTAGAGAAACTTACTAGGATCTGGTAAATAAATTGATTACCACAAGGCAGTTTCCTTTAGAAAATCTCACAGCCTTCACGGCACGAGTAAAGCAAATGCTGGCACTCTGCAATGAAGCAGCAGAATCCAAGTACGGAACCACAGCAGCACCAGCTGTTAAAACGCAGCTGGCAGACTTCGCGAAAAACGCACTAAAAACAGGAGTCAATTACCCCTATATGTGTCAGTACCTGTTGACAATGGCAGACGGCACTGTAGATGAACTAGTACAAAGAGCACTTGACATGAAACGTCTCCAGCAAAGCGCTCTATTCCTACAACCTTCAGGGCAATTTCAGCAAAATGTGATACACAAGAGACGGAACTGAGTGTCTAAAGCCTGCCAAAAAGGTGCATATAGCTCTTCCGTCCAAAATTCTGAGGCATAAATCATTTCTAAATAAACAAGGACCATATAAAAACGGTAGCGAGTCTCTAAAGCCTATACTAAAGGTGCATAATACATACTCCACCGTCACATAGCACAAAAAATTCTACATGGTCAAAAAACAATAGCATCGACGCGCATGAGTATATCACACAATCTATGGCAAAGACCACATGGGTCAAAACTCAGCCGCCGGTCAAGCAGGAAGCAACTACCCTGCAACATGCTAAAAACAACGAAATGAAGCCTCAAAAGGATTCACATAAGCCTCATCTACTTACAAGTAACAAGTTAAACAGGAAGGAATAGTCAACCCAAGGTTCAACTGAACAATCAGCAATTTTACAACACGTACGATATCTATACCCGGATTATGAGATTCCGGACGACATAAAGCAATACCCGCGTATTTCTAGGCTAGAGCAAGAACTCAGCCTAGACCCTAATTTAACCGCGGAAGAAAAAATTTCGATATCAGAACTCTGCGAAGAGTATAACGATATCTTCTTCCTCAAAGGTGACAAACTCACCTATACAAATGCGATAACGCATAAATTCCATTGGTGCAAGATCAAGCACCAATCAATAAAAAAATGTACCGCTTACCTGAAACACAGCGGAAGGTAATTAATGAGCAGCTAAAAGAAATGCTAGACAGCGGGATAGTCCAGTCTAGTAAAAGCCCTTGGAATTCACCTCTACTAGTTGTCCCCAAGAAATCGGGACCTGACGGTGAAAAAAGGTGGCGCGTCGTTGTCGACTTTCGTAAATTAAACGAAAAGACAATTGGAGACGCATCCCCGTTACCCCGAATCGAGGATATTCTTGACCAATTAGGTCATGCAAGGTATTTCACCACACTAGATTTGGCCAACGGCTATCACCAAGTTCTCGTCGACAAAAATATCGACATAAAACTGCTTTGAGCACAAGTTATGGGCACTACAAGTTCAAGCGTATGCAATTCGGGCTCAAAGGCGCCCCTGCCACTTTTCAACGCCTAATGAATTTCGTATTAACAGGCTTACAAGGCCTCGAATGTTTCGTTTACCTAGATGATATTGTCATCTATGGTAAAAATTTAAACGACCACAACGAAGAGTTGAGAAAAGTCTTCAATAAGTTGAGAGAGAGCAACTTAAAACTGCAGCCAGAAAAGTGCCAGTTTCTAAGAAGAGAAGTTGTTTACCTAGGACATAAATGTTCTACCGAAGGAGCCCAACCAGACCCAAGTAAGACGACCTGCGTCCAAACATTTCCTGTTCCCAGAACAGTAAGGCAAGTTCAATCGTTTTTGGGACTTGCCAATTACTACAGGAAATTCATTCCAGACTTCTCCAAAATTGTACGTCCAATCACGAATTTACTCCGAAAGGATGTAAAATTTACTTGGACTCAGAAATGCCAAGACGCATTTCAAAGCATAAAAAATGCTTTAATTTCCCCACCACTTTTGATTTACCCCGATTTTTCAAAATCATTTAACCTTACTACGGACGCAAGTAACGAGGCTCTAGGAGCTGTTCTTTCTCAAGCAGAAGTCCGAAAGTTCCAGCCCATTGCCTATGCAAGCCGCACATTAAACAAAGCCGAAAGAAACTACTCTACTATAGAGAAAGAGTTATTGGCTATAGTCTGGGCAACCAAGAACGTCAGGTGCTACTGTAATGAATTCACCTTCATTTCTATATTTCCCTATAAAAATACATTAACAATACTGGCAACAAAATTTCGTCATCACCAGACTAAAGTGCCTAATCAGCTTAGCGATACATTGCATTGCTCCCGTGCTCGGTAGGTCAACATATGTAGCAATCAGTGTTGCCAGGAAGACAGTGATAAAAATCTTAAATTCTTGCTAAAAAAATCTTCTTTCTCCCAAAAAAATCTGCCTTATAATAATTTAGAGGAAATATAATAGAAACTCTTTTTATTGAAATGTTTTAGAGAATGAAATTAACAAGTACAAAATCAAAATTAACAAAAACGACAAAACTTAATAAATATATTCTTTTAAAGAAAATAAAACGTAATCCTATAACAAAAAATTAAATGTAAATTCCTTAACAAAACAAAATGTAATAATGTTGACAAAAGTTTTAACTATAACTAATTCAAAATTATCAAAGACATAATATGATTAAAACATTTACATTTTAGGTATCAAATATTAATCACCATCAGTTCGTACATACCCTTAGTAAATTTTTTATCATTAAACTTGATACTTCTAAGTTAAAACAATTTTGGTTACTTTTTCTCATTATATCTTTGGATAAAAGCATTCCTTTTAAGGTTTCAACCTCTAGTCTATTCCTTAACTTTGTTTTATTTAAATAAATTTGCGAAAAAAATCGATCTACGTTAGCAGATGAATGAGGCAGTGAAAGAATATTAAAAATTAACTTGGAAATTAACGGAAATGCTACTATGCCGGCACCTCCTTTTATTTTACATATTGTGGCCCAAAACAGTTCCACATAAATTTCGTTAATATTATTCAAATCAAACATCTCACTGAATTCTAAATTTCGAATTTCTCGCCATTCGTTATCTATTTCTTGTGGTACAATATTTGAAAAAAGCTTACACAACTAGATGACCGAGGGAATATCTTTTGAAATAAATTATGCGGAACTTAAATTTTGTAACAATCCGCTTTTAAAGTCAAATCTTAAATATATTTGACGGACAAGCTCAGTATAGAAATCTCTGCATTTCAATTTAAAATTACTGATAAGGTCTAATGACATTGTTTTCTCGGAAAAAGAAAGTTCAACATCAGCACCCAAGTATAAATTTAATAAAAAACAAAAGTTCTCTGAATTTTCAAATTCAACTTCCTCAATATTTTGACGAGATAAATATATGATCTAGAAATCGATCTAATATAGAAAAAACCAGTCTCTTTATTTCAAAATGCAATCTGTGAATTTGTGGTTTTTCGCTTTGGAAGAGTTTTAGTGGCAATATTGAGGAATTTCAAATAAGCCTCATTTAAGGGATCATTCAAATAGTTCATGATATTCTTCGCACTATCAATTTTGTCAACATTTACTGCAAATCCGAAATAAATTTTAAGTGATTCAAAAAGCTGTAAAGTACGGTTAACAGATAATTCCAAAGAAAGCCACCTTGTTTGTGAAGGGTGCAAAAGCTATTTTGGCTTTAACTCTAGTAATGCTTGAATCTGGCCAAAACCGTGAATTCTTTTTGGACTATTCGATATACATATAATAATAACTCTCACGCACCATTGTTTCGACAGAACAAGGAGTGGCATACGCATTTGATAATAAATAAATGGGGATAATCTTGGGCAAGCAGAGTTGCAACTGAATGTCTAGAGCCGGTCATTACCGTAGCACCGTCTGCTGCAAAGCCAATTAAATTTGCCTTATAATTAATATTATTTTTTATAAAAGCTTCAGTAATTGCGTTATATAAAGTATTTGCATCGCCTATTGATACTTCAATTAATTCAAAAAAATAGTCTCGGATAGAAAAATTTTCTACAGTACGAACAACCATGCTTAGAGTCTTGATTTTTCCTTTATCAGTAGACTCATCTATACACAAAGAAAATTTGTTTTTATTTAATAGCTGGCATAAAACTTCAAACTGTGTTGCACCCAATACATTTTCCACATAGCCGTAGTTTTTGTACGTCCGCAACTAATGTTCTTAAGCATTATCGGTTCACGGAAGAAATTCTTCTGCAATTTAATTAAATGGTCCATTACGGAGAACGGGATATTGTGCTCCACACAGAAGGCTGAAAGTTTGATTTCCGCTTTCATAGCACTTTCTTTGACAACTGTGAAATTTTTAAACAAATTAGAAACGCCTAGTTGACTTTTCAAGGCTCTAACATTTTTAATATGTTTATCGGTTTTTGAATGAGCTTTAAGGTCCCTTTTGCCTCCTCTGATTTTTAATGGAACAGCACATATTTTGCAAAATGCAGGCAGCAATTGCAAATCGCTTTCGTTTTTGTTATTCTTAGATAACCATGATCTTAATTCTTCATCCTCTTGCCAATAAGCACAATAATTTCTTACTTTCCGCTTCTAAAATTAATAGATTTAGTTGATCCTCTTATAAAAAGTGGAATAAATGTAATACCTTGGTGGGAATTTCTTCACAGTTTCCTTTGTTGTCCTCATCTGAGGTTTCTGAATTATGACAGTTATCTTTAATAGATAGATAACTAACTTTACTTCACTTTTATAAATATATTAAAGTACACATTTACCTGAAATTTTGCTCACAACAAAACGATCCATGGCGAGATTAATTAGCAACGTATTTTGATTAATTCACATCCAAGCGGCACAGTTTTGGCAAAACTTGACACAATAAATAAGGCAGATTTAAAAAATGCCGCAAACACACAAAACCTCACGAATGATTTACGATTAAAAATATGAAGTTAGCACCACATTTGGTGTTCTAATTCATGCGTCCAGAAATTCTTGACGATACGTGAAGTTAGCACCAGAATTTTATTTGATGTGTTCAGAAAATGCTTGAATACTTTTAAATTTCTGAATAGTGATATAATAAGAGGATTTTAATGAGAAGTAATACCTACATAATATTAAATTCTTAAAATTAACATAATTATTTCAAGAACATGAAAATTCTTCTTTTTAATACAGAAAATTTTCAAAACTTTTCTTGTATCTGAAATCTCCAAATGAAGATAAATCTGCCGATCTGGCATCGCTGGCTAGCAATGACCGGCATGTAAATAATGAGTAAACGATTTCCCTTACACTGTCAGGCATATAATAAGAACCAATGACGTACGCCTCTTGTATTGTGCTTTCGATAAACAATGATCGGCACATAGGCGCACGTACAATAAATGATCAGTGATAGGCGCCTCCTGTTTTTTTTTCTTTTCTTTTCTTCCTCTCAACTTTTAATTAAGAATAATCGTTGGTTGGCATTCTCCATTTTTCATTAAACTTTATTAAATATTTCCCCCTAAGGAAATTCTTATGTATCGATTGAATGGTCAATAAAAACCCGGTCAGAGGGCATTAAGGGATTCAGTGCGCTTTTGATAAGAGATAGAGAACAAGAGAGTCCCCCGACCATCGGTAAGGCCTCTTGTTCGAAGTAATAAGATAGAGCAACATTGTTTTATGAATAAATTGTAAAGGCTCAAAAGAAGCCAAGTATCAATTAATAAAAGTGTTAAAGAAAATTAAAATATAACCATAAAAGATTTTTCAAGGGCCGGTGACCTTCTCTTGCTAGAAAGCACTCCCAAGTCCTTTGTTGATAGCGGCAATTATTACCCGCACAACATAAAAACTGGTGGCAGCGGTCAAGGATTATTATTCAAAATAAAAAATTAGAAAGTAAGATCCAAGCCACCCAACATACAAATTAAGGTAACCTAAGCCAGGCGCTTAGAGGATACCCAACGTTGTCTAAGACAACCCAATCTCAAGACAGGCTCTAGAGATTGTGAAATAAATTGAGTAAAACGAACTCAGAAGCCATCATAAAGAAATCATCAGGAAGACATCAAAACTATGGACCCTAGAGAAGAAAAAGCCAAGCAACTGCAGAAAAAAAGTAGAAGAATTCACCAGAACCGCAGAATCCGATGAAGAGACGATGGACTTTGAACAATACAGGAAATTAAACGAAAGGTTACAACGAGTAAACACCTTACGCAGGAAGGAAGTCAAGTCAGACCCATAATTATTATTTAATTATTTAAGTTATTGATAATTTTCATATACATATTGTTACGGGCAATAGAAAGATACAACTGGTGACATCTACTGGCAATGGAGAGTAAACGACTTTAGGTTCGGAGAATCGATTATGAAATCTACAGGAAAGTACAGTTCAGGAATAGAACAAATAGAATAGTCAAGAAGCTTTTGGAATAGAACACTCCAGAATAATCCAGAGAGTTTCTAGGGTATAAATATAACAGTTGTCATCGCCAGAAAAAGAGTCTTGTCTTAGACGTTGCAGTGTTAACAAACGAAATTAATAAAGAAGCGAAAGTGTGTAATTGGATTGCGATAATTGAAAGTACAGTGTTAGCGATAATTAGAGTTGAGTTGATTAATTGAGGAATTGTGAATTTTATATGATTAGAGTGAAATAAAGAACTTATATATTAATTATTTAATATTGTGTTTTAAATAACGAACCAAAGGCCACGCTTGAAATAATATGTTCATAGGAAATTTTTATTATAAAAATATATCCAATATGTTAGACAGTGAAATTAGTGAATTAGTGTAAATTTCTTTTTTGCTTTTGATCGATTGTCTCACAACTTAAGGAAATCGTCACAACTCTTTTGTTACAATTTTGTCTTGTAACTTACAGAAAACGTTACAAATTCTTTTTCTCGTTGTCGTTTTGTGCTGATTGTGAAGTTTCTTATTCAAAAAACTGATTGTGAAGTTTCCAAATAATTCTGATCCATCATCAAAAAACTTTGTTTGAAATTATTATAACAGCTGGAACGTAAGCTGAATATTTTTGTCGTTTACGCAATTATTAACCGTTCAAAATTGTGAGAACAAGGGCCAAGGAATATCTAGCCCGTGCTGCCGATAGCCGCAGACACGTTTCATCTCGCTTGGCTTGAGCAATACGATACATTAAACAACCAAAAATTACCACAATGCCTGGAAACAATTCCAGTTCCGAAGACTCTTCTTCCAAGTCATCTGACCTTAAATTATCTCTCACAGATGCTTGAAACTTAATTCCAGAATTCGATGGGAATCCCGAGGACTTGCATAAATTTATTTCTTGTAGCGACCTTCTTTTTTCCCAAAGCAAAAATGACGCAGATCACAGCATGTTCCTCAATATTTTAAAAACTCGATTAACTAGTCCCGGTTACAAATATCGATCAATTACTACTTGGAAAGAATTAAAAGACGAAGTAACTTCCCACTTCCAACACCACAGATCCCGTATAGTTATTCAAGGGGAACTCTTCCGCTTAAAGCAAGGCTTTCGCGAGAATGTGCAAGATTTTGCCGAAAGAATATGCAAACATTTGGCTGATCTGAATAGCGATACGATGAGTGAGGCAACAGAGACTTCTTCGCAAAAATACTTAATAAAGGAAAACGAGAAAAATGCTATTCGAGCGTTCGAGGATGGTCTCAGAAGTGACCAACTCAAGGTAATAATTAAAGCTCGGTCCGAAATGTCGCTGAGCAAATTAATCAGTTTCGCGACCGAACATGCTCAACGCATGGAAGAAGTGCACCAAAGTGTTCCTCGTCCTATTCTTAATACCTTACATTGCGGTTTTTGTGGAAAAAGGTCACAACAAAGAAAACTGTTTTAAAAGAAAACAGTTACCTCCAGTCCCCAAATACGCTAACATCAAACGAGAGGTAAGCAGAATCTTCTGTGGTTATTGTCACAAACCAAATCACCACGCTAATGAATGTAGAAAAACAATCGCAGACGAGCAACATTTCCATCCACAGCATTCAAACGCCAACGCTGTAAGGACATCACAGCTTAGACCACCACAATCTGATCAGCCTCGTCCATTTAGGCAATGCGATGGTCCACTCCGAGCACAAACTATCATGACTCTGAACTTCAGGGAAACGATTACGAGCGGGAAGAGTTGGATGGGGACGCCTCTCGCGAAATGATTGCTCAAGCCATCATACATCAGCATCAAAACTAAAATTCACACAGAGTTACACAATCCGAGTACCCCTGAGAACTCATAAAAACACTCTGTTGACAGTTTGTTGAATTCCCGTTAAGCATTTCCAAATTTAAAATTACTAAGTTCATTGTCGATACTGGAGCTGAAATTAGTTTACACAAGGCCGAAGCCACTATTGACTCAGCCATGGTGCATGAGAATCAAAAATGCACTAACACTACTCTTTCTGCAGACTATGTTTCCTCATTAGGCGTGTCTTACGGAAATCTTGACTTCATGACATATGAATCCACAATAAACCACCCTTTCCATATAATTCCCGATGGAAGCAAACTACCCTATGATGGTTTACTAGGAACCGATTTTCTAACTAAATTCCATTGCATTCTTAACTGTTCAAAGGGATACAAGCCATTTATTTCAAACGTAGTTATGAACTCTAACTTAAATTTATATAAAGGAAGATGTTAAAAAAACGCTAAGAAAGAATACATTATCAGAAAAAGGAGAGTGTGAGAATAAGAAAATTTATAATAAAGAAGATGTATATATATACCCGAAATAGATAACGGGACTAATAAAATTAAACTACCTCCACGATCTGAAGTTGTAATAGATTTACCTACCAGAGAAACAGAGGAATTATTCGTCGAAAGAGAAGAAATTCACCCTGGAGTTTTCATAGGAAACACTATGTCCAAACCAATCAATAAATCAATAAAAATTTTAATGCTACATCCAAGTGACAACGAAGTTGAAATACCATATCAACAAATAAACCCTAGTTGGGAATACCTTGATCAGTACGATATTGTCCAAGCAGATTACGATCATGACCCTGTGGAAAACCGTCTGAAAAAGCTAGAAAATATTTTGGAATTGCAGCATTGTTGTTATGGTATTATGTTGAGTGACTGGCTTGGACGTAAAGTCCAGACTGCCAGCATGAGCTGAAAGATCACTCGACGTACGGCGTTGACTGCAGGGCGGCACGCTAGCTCGCCTCGGCTCATTGGCGCAGAGTGTGGGGAGGTTCCACGAAAAACCTGCCGCTGCCGTCAGCCATAATCAAAAAAAATTCGTACCTACAAACAATTAAAAAGTCGGCACATATTCGGTCCTGAAGGGACCCTTACGTCACTTATCTATATCCATCGTCGAAGGCGCAGATGATATGCCTTCTTGCATGCCCCAGCCACCCATCTGACTCTGAGGGCAAGATTTTTCAAAGTCCGTAGTTGACCTGTAGGGAGAGAATAAACGAGCGAACCTAGACGACCTTCTTGCGAGAGGGGCTCCGGGAATGTGAAGGAAGAATTTAAAAGCCTTATAGCATCTTTACGTTATAAACGGAATCCAGTTTAATGACTATGAACTTGTACTATTAGTAATTTCATGCAAATAAAGAACTTCGAGCTAATATAATTACTATATCTAGAAATACTAAGATGTCTTTAGACTATTAATTTCAACTTGTACGAGTTCGTGACATTTGACAACAGGAAAAATTACTCTTTACTACTATGCATGCTTACTGTGTGCAAATGCTTCATTCAATGAATTTAATATTGGTTAAACTTAAGACATCATCGTCAGGATTATGTTACTAAAGCTAAATATAAATATATTATGTACATATTCTCAGTTAAGTATCTCTTCGCTTCCATTGGTTGAGATCACTAGAGTATATCGAGGATTTTTACATCCTACAATTTCTTAGTTATTTAACAATAGCTCAATTGTTCTAACCTCGAGCTAAAGAAAACCTTTCTCCAACAAAAAAAAACTCCGTTCAGTCGTTTCCTAAATCCTACCATTAACATAATTACTCTTTAAGGTTATATATTCACAAATATAATGCTCAACTCAGTATTCATTGCATATAAGTTTAAATGATTGTATAAAAAGATATTTTCAAGCAAGAGATATAAATACTCAATTTTTAAATGAATGTATAAAAAAATATTTTCAAGTAAGAAATATAAACTCTCAATTTTTTAAATGAATGTATAAAAAGATATTTTCAAGTAAGAAATATAAATTCAAAGGCAACGACTTACATTTTTTTATTGGTGAGCATCCATCGTAGAGGCGCCTCCAGGACGTTCCAATATACCACTGGATTCTAATTTAAAAGTTTAAAATTAACAATGACGTAAATGCGTATTTCGTAGGCCCATACAGTTGTTAAAATTTAAATCTACCTCTAACATGTGTATCGAGTCTTTAAATCTTACTATAGGAACTTTAGCTTCTACCAGGCTGAACTGCTCAAAAAAACTGATTGCGAGAGATAATCTTTCAGTAGAGTTAAATTAAAACAGCCTCAATTCTTGGATCATGTCAGATGTTTCTCGGTATACACGACACATATCGACATCGGACATATCAGCTTCAAATCCTGATTTTGTTGATAAGCTTTCTTAGTTGTCACATATAAATACCGCCACAGGTACATTTTCTTATATGTTTCTTTCATTCATGGTGACGTTACGACTTTTGACCACATTCCCTATGATACTTAATCCCCTTTAGACCCTAATAAAAGAGTTTCTGGAGTGTCTTTCGTTTCGACAGGATGTGCTCTAACCAAAACTTGTCAGGAGGTGTGAAATATTCCTGAAAATTATGTGTCCGAAAATTATGTGTCCGAAAATTAGGGTATAAATGTCTATAACCACTGAACGTTCTGTGATGGGGTTGACTTGTTATTTGTCGAATTATAATTCCATTCCTTTTTTTATGGTTTTTAGTTTTCACCGCAATATATACCTGTGATGTGTGATTAATGTGTTTTTCACTAGTTAATTTAAACGTCAATCTCCTTTGATTTCGATTAGAAAATTCTAAATTGTATTTTGATGATTCCTTTTTATGATTCTAGTAAATCATTCGCGGCAGACATTAGATTAGATTAGATTCGTAGAGGGGTGTGTAGGCGTCAGCCTCGCAATCACCGCGACCTAAAAGATCTATTGTGAGTCCCCGTTGAATTTATTCCCTTTCTAGGTTCAGACTGTTAATAAAGTCTAGGATCCTTCTGGGATTGAGGTTCCGTACGTAGTTAGGTGTAGGAAAAGCATGTTCGAGATGGAGTAGTCTCCGCCTGGTCAATGCTTCGCAGTTGCAGAGCAGGTGCTCCGAGGTTTCATGAGCATCCTGGCAAAAGCGGCAGGATGAAGTCTCAGCCAAGCCCATCTTGTTAAGGTGATACCTCAAGGGGCAATGGCCTGAGAAGAGTTCTGTAATTATTTTGAGCTCTGTTTTCTTGAGAAGTAATAGTTCTTTTGTTTTTCCTCCAGAGGTGTCGATAAACTTTTTTGCCTGACGAAGTCCTTGTAGCCTTTCCCAGTATAGGGATTTTTGTTTGTTCTCCCAGTTATTTAGGGCAGCTTTGAGGTAGCACTTTGAGGTGCCACAGAATGGCTCCGGTCCGACAAAGGGAGTTTCCGCTCCTCTTTTGGCTAGGCCATCAGCAATTTCGTTGCCTTTATGGCCCTCATGTCCAGGTACCCACATGAGGATAACTTTGTTTCCTCTTGATAAATCTTTTAGGGTTTGTAGACAGTCCCAGACTATCCCTGACTTGATGGTGTAGGACTTTAAGGCCTTGAGGGCAGCTTGACTGTCCGAGAGAATATTAATAGTTGAGCCATTTATGGCTCTTTTAATGCAGGTATTGGCGCATTCTTCTATGGCCAATACCTCGGCCTGGAATACGGTAGGGGTAGAGCCCAGGGCCTTTGATATATGGCATCTGGGGCCGTATACGCCCAGTCCGACTCCACTGTTCGTTTTTGAACCGTCTGTATACCACACCATCGATCCTTGTTGAAAGGACGGTTTAGTGGAACACGCCATTGCTGTCGGTTTCCTAGAACCACATCGAATGGTCTTACAAAATCCACCTTGGGTGTGATTATATCAGATATTGTCGTCATTTGCTCAAAGCGTATCTGTTTTAAGATACTTAAATGACCAACCAGATTCCCTGGTTTTAACTGTTTCTCCTTTTGCAGTCTAATAGCACTGGAGATTGCTTCCTTTTCACCTGCAGATGTAGGGGTGGAAGGTTTAGTAAGGCTTCCATGGCTGCTGTAGGACAGGTCCTCATGGCACCAGTTATTCCTAGGCAGGCAAGCCGTTGTGTTTTTTGAAGCAGAGCCTCAGCCTTCTTTTCATTAGTTTTTGGCCACCATGCGAGGGCCGCATAGGTGACCATGGGTCTAACAACCGTGGTGTACATCCAGTACATCATTTTTGGCTTCAGACCCCATGTTCTGCCAATGAAGCGACGGCACGTGTAGAGAGATCCTATCGCTCTTTCCGTCACTCTAGACAGATGCGAATTCCAGGAAAGTTTCTTATCTAAGGGGACCCCCAGATATTTGACTTCTTCTGAAAATATCAATTCCGTGTTATCGAGAAGAGGAGCCTTTAGTGAAAGCTTTGATCTTCTCGTGAACGGAACGATAACCGTTTTGTTTGGGTTTACACTGAGGCCTTTGGTTAAGCACCAAGTGTGGACTTTAGAAAGGGCTTTTTGCATGAGGTCGGATATGACTTGGTCATGCTTGCCCCGTATCGTGACTACTAGGTCATCCGCGTAGCTTTGTACGGTAAAACCCGAACTGGTAAGCTTCTCTAAGAGATCATCAATCACGATCGACCATAGGAGTGGAGAGAGAACTCCTCCTTGTGGGCAGCCTTTAGCTGCAGTGATCGTGACTGAACAGTTTCCTAGAGTAGTAGTTATCCTCCTGCTTCTAAGCATGGAGTCTATCCAATTAACCGTGGGGGGCTCGAAGCCCTTGTCCTCGGCAGCTGATTTAATTGCTTCGAAGGAGGTGTTATCAAAAGCACCTTCTATGTCTGCAAATGCACATAAGGCCACCTCTTTTGCTTCAAGAGCTTTTTCGAGGTCTTTAACCAAAGTGTGGATGGCAGTCTCGGTAGACTTGCCTGCTTGATAAGCGAATTGCTTAGAATGAAGTGGTGATTTAATCAAAACTTCACTTCGAATATGTAGGTCTAGGATTTTTTCCATGGATTTAAGTAAAAATGACGAGAGACTAATGGGTCGGAACGACTTGGCTAGAGAGCTAGCTCTTTTTCCTGCTTTGGGTATAAATACCACCCTGACGTCTCTCCAGCATTGGGGAATATACCCCAGAGCGTAACTGGCTCGAAAAATGTTTTGTAGTGGAACAAGTATTTCTTCAACCCCTTGCTGTAGTAAGGCAGGAAAGATGCCGTCCCCTCCAGCAGATTTAAAGGGTTTAAACGTACCAACGGCCCATCTAACCTTGTTAGGAGTGAAGATTCTTCCCGCAAGGCTCTTACTCCTGTTAGAGACCCTGTAATTGCCCACCTCAATTGGGTCTGGAGCTACTATTCCTTGAACGGGACTGGTAGAGTCGGGGAAGTGAGTTTCTAATAAGAGCCTGACTGTTTCCTCACAACTCTCGGTATAGTTCCCATCTTCTTTTTGAAGTGAGCATATACCATTCGTGTGATCCTTCGAAAGTACCTTATGGAGCCTGGTAGCTGCGGGCAGTTGATCTATGCCATCGCAGAAGGTCCGCCAGGTTCTTCTTTTAGATCTTCTTAATTCTATGTTATATTCCGTTAGAGCCTTTTTATATTCTCCCCAGGTACCAGAGAGCTTGGCTCTGTTAAATAGTTTTCTGACTTCTTTTCTTTTCAAACTCAGCTCCCTATTCCACCAAGGTACCTGCCGATTACAAGTCTTTTGCTTCAGAGGGCAGCTGTGTTCGAATGAAGTCAGTACAGCCGTTTGTAGCTGCGTAGTGGCTGAGTCCAACTCCTCCGTTGTGCTAATGCTACTACCGGGAGAGTTAACTACAGCCTTAAGATGTTGTCGATAGAGTTCCCAGTTAGTTAATTTAGGGATTCGGTACTCTAGACTTGAGTTAAGTGCGGCTTCTATATCGAACCTGATATGTCTGTGATCGGACATGGAAATCTTGTTCGATACGTGCCACCTGCTTATTTTTGTGCTTATGAACATACTGGCAAGTGTTAGGTCCAGGACCTCTTGTCTGATAGTGTTCATAAAGGTTGGCTTATTACCTCGATTTAGTATCTCTAAATTATTAGATATTATAAAATCGGGGAGGTACTCACCCCTGATGTTGGTATCCGTGCTGCCCCATAGCGTGTGATGTGCGTTCGCATCGCATCCAACGATAAATTGCTTTCCTCTTCGTTTGCAGTAGCTGATGAGTCTTTTTAGCTCTGTAGGAGGTAGTGTATCCGCATCTCCAGGAAAATAGACTGAGGTCACTACTACCTCGTGACTACCTCCCGGAGTTGGTACCTCGAGAGCTACTGCAACTACGTCCCTCGAAATGAACTGCGAAAGAGGAATAAAATTTAGATTAGTGTTGAGCAGCAATGCTGCCCTGGGATATTCATGCTCATTACTGTAAATTAACTTACATGCTTTTGTGGGAAGTCCTTTAATGCGGCCTTGATGTACCCAGGGCTCCTGTATGAGCGCCAGAATAAGTTTCTCCGAGACAAATCTCCTGCTAAGCACGTCTGATGCCGCTTTGGCATGATGGAGATTTATATGGAGGCGACTTAGATGATGATTAGTCATGACTAGGATGACTTTTTATGGCCGCTAGCAGCCTTGATAGGAGATCCTTTCGGATTTCCTTTTTTGCCCTGCTTCGCACGGGCAGGAGGAGACTTCTTCTTAGTGCCTTCGGACTTCTTTGCGGAAGTCCCCGGCTTAGCCTCTGCAGTTCCGACTGCTTTACCGGGGCCAGCCTTAGCCTTGACAGAAAGTTTAGGCCTGATGGTTCCTGATGTCGATGGCTGAGGCTCATCAGTCAGAGTTTTAATCTGACCTTGGCCATCCCCAGCCTCCGCCACAGTCTTTACTGCCCCACCCTTGGGCCTAAGTTGGACTGAGCCGAACTTGTACCCAATTGTGTAATGAGCCTTTTTTAGCTCCTCCATGGACGTATGGTCCACGGAGAAGGTTAGCTCTGTTACGTGTGGTTTTTGTGTCTTGCGTAACACAATCCACTCTGACACCTTTAACCCCGCGTTCTGACCCTCGATGTAGTCGAGAATCAAGTCCGTAGGGTCCTCAGCGCTGTTGGGAAAGTATCCCACAAGAACTTGTGGGCGAGGAATTTCACTTTCCTCGACCATGACAAGGTTGGCTCCTTCCCAGGGTTTTAGCTCCCTAACTACACCTTTTAGCCACGTCACGGTGTCCTGATTGGCGCAGTTGATGACTATCCACCCTGGTCTAAATGTGGAGCCCAGGAATCTTGGCTTCAGGGGGATTTGTTTTCTAGCCGCGATCTCTCTCATGATAGCACTCTGTACGGACTTCAATTGATCCATGTTGAGTGCCACCTCAGGATAACCGACGGGAAGAATACCCACCCGAACGCTCTCTGCAACCTCTTTATAGGAGGGCTGCTTACGCAAAGGCTGGGAGACGTGCTTCTTTGAAGGATTCTCCGTTGCTGCCTTGCTGCGTTTGGCGCTAGGTTGCTCCACTTTAGGAGAAGAGTCGTCAGAGCGAGTCCGTTTTTTAAGACTCTCCTCATTCCGCTGTTCTATCTGAAGTGCAGCAATCCTTCTAGCCTCTGCCTCTGTGTGGCCATGTTTTAAAAGCCATTTAAACCTTTTTTTGGCCGCGCCACTGAGCTTTGGCTTGCGCTCTTTGGATGTGGGAACTTCAGTATTCCCGCTGTCCGGTTGGCTATGGTCTGGTGATCTAAGGAGATCCTCCTCGTCTAGGGGGAGTGTATCCATCGCATAGCCGTCAGATGAAGGACTTGTAATGTCCTGGAAATTTTCGGCTTCGTTAAGAGCCCCGGATTGGGTTTTTGGTACATTTAGAGGTGCACCTCCCTCAGAAAAAACGGGCTTATCTATTTTGGTCCCACGAGTATGCTCGGAAAGGTTGGTCCATCTCAGCAGAGCCGGCATGCCGAGATAAGGCTAAGGTTGAAACCGGAGGTCGCCTGGTATCCGGAGTCCATCGTTATAAGACACACTCACGCAGTGCCATTCATCCCATAGGCACGATTGTTTACACCTGGGATTGCGGGTTTTATCGAGTTTTCCTCTCTAGATCCGCCGTATTCAGTCAGGTAGCCAGCTGCACCCCAGGGGATGCCCACCAGCTGCCTGTGCAGGAACACCTCGGGCAGGATGTGACTCTTCGTCACGTACGGACGGTCTTGACAGAGTGCCTTGCATGGCAAGGTCCTCCCCTGGTAGGCGTTAACGTAATTAATCACCTTTACCTTGTTCCCCGCGGCAGACATTAGACTGTCCCAAGAACAGGATCTCATTTCTGATTGTTGGCGCATATTTATATACTCGTTCGTGTGGTCAAAAATTTTTATTTCCCGCAAGTATTTTTTTCACAGCGTAGAGGCGGCGTACGTTTGCAACATTTGCAGTAAACTCAAGTTCACAACAAGAGTTGTTATTTTGCACTCAGATGATTTCTGCTCAATCTTCCAGGTCTTGACGAAAATCTCCCGATCGTAGAGAAAATGTGAGTTGTGTTAGGAGGTATCTATGGATAATCAGAATTTCCCCTTTTCTATGGATACAATTGTAGTTGCCCATGTGGGATTGTACTAGCAACTTATCATGTGCCCAAAAAGGCGCCACAGCTCGCAGCAAAGTAGTTTCTTCTAACCCAAAAGAAATCGCAAGCTCTCGTCGCGGATGACCTTTTCAGCACTTTATACTGTATAATTGCTCCCGTAAAACACTGTAATTTGCTGATTATAATAATATTTTTTTTCCCAAAATTAATTTAAAGGGAACAAAAACTAATCACACTTTTGACTTCCTCACGGAGTGAACGTTTTTCCAGACAAACCTCTGATCCTTCTTCTTCTTCTTTATCTTTCCTCTTCCGAATCTCACACCGAGCTCGATGAAACGCACTTCTCTCGGCCTGGGTGCATTCAAAAATTCCGTTTGAAAGCAGCCGGCGTACACGCTGCAGTATCTCGTGTAGCATATTGCTATATGCAATACGCTACGACCATAACATTGTAATAAAGAAGAAAAGAATACAATAACAGACATCTGTCGCCAATACAATGATCTGTTTTATCTCGAAGGTGATCTTCTTACTTGTACTGAATCATCAGCACATACTATTCCGGTTAAAACCGACACTGTTCCAATACACGTGAAACCCTATCGGCTACCAGAATCGCAAAGAGGAGCGGAGATTGATAAACAAATTGGAGAAATGCTTAACCAAAAGATAATTAGTCCCAGTAGGAGCCCATGGAACTCCCCTCTATTACTGGTCCCCAAAAAACCCGATGAATCTGGTAAAAAACGTTGGCGAGTGATAGTAGACTTTCGGCGACTTAACGAAGTTACGTTGGGAGACGCTTACCCTTTACCAAATATCACTGACATTTTAGATCAGCTCGGGCGATCTAAATATTTTACTACATTAGATTTGGCGAATGGGTTTCACCAAATACCAATGGATAAGAAGGACAGGGAGAAGACCGCCTTTAGTACCCCATTCGGTCACTTCCAATATAACAGAATGCGTTTTGGTTTAAAGGGAGCGCCAGCCACATTCCAACGGTTAATGAACACAGCACTTACTGGTCTGCAAGGGTTACAATGTTTCGTGTACCTAGATGACATTGTCATCTATGGATACAATTTGTAGGATCACAACAGAAAACTTATTAATATTTTTGATGGTCTCAGATCACATAATTTAATGTTGCAACCAGAAAAGTGTCATTTCTTACAGAAGGAAATTGCTTATCTTGGACACATTGTGGGAGAACATGGCGTTATGCCAGATCCTAGCAAAATCAAAGTGGTTAAGACTTATCCAACCCCGAAGAAATCAAAAGACATCAAATCATTTTTGGGATTTGTCGGATATTATAGACGTTTTATTCCAGATTTTTCTAAAACAGCTAAACCCTTAACAAACCTCTTGAAGGAAGACATTCTCTTCAAATGGAACGAATTTTGTGATGAGTCATTTAAACTCCTTAAGGAAAAACTCATCACCGCCCCAATACGTGCCTATCCCGACTTCGAAAATGAATTTATTGTCACTAAGGATGCTAGCGATATTGCAGTGGATGCAGTGCTATCTCAGGGTGATATCGGCAAAGACCGACCGATATGTTTTGCCAGTAGAGCTCTCAATCCTGCTGAAACTAGGTACTCGACAATCGAGAAGGAGCTCCTAGCAATCGTCTACGCCGTCGAACAATTTCGTCCCAATATCTATGGACGCAAATTCACCATAGTCACAGACCACAAATCCCTGGTGTGGTTGATGAAACTCAAAGACTCCACCTCGCGTCTGATGAGATGGCGAATAAAACTCGAAGAGTACGACTATACTATTGTACACAAGCCCGGGGCACTTAACGCTAACGCTGACGCCCTCAGCAGAATAGTTCCTGAAAAATCCCACACAACGGAACAAAAAGCTATTAACGTTATGACTAGAAGTCAAGCTAAGACTGTAAGACTAGAGACAGACAACTGATCCCACACAGGACAATCTATACAACAAATATATCTCTTCCCCCCAGGCCGACAGCAATACCATAGTTGAAAAAAGCAACACTTACTCAACGGAAAAGGTGTGGAGCATAAATTGTTTTTGTTACCTAAAACAGAAGACCACACGGAAACCTATCTAAAGAAAATTATCGCTATCCTAGAGGAGGACGTTAAGGTACAAGACGTTAAGCATTATCAGTTAAAGCATCAAAACTATATAATTGCAAAAACCGCTATATCAATGAGGATCTAAGCCGATTATAACCAAGTTCTCGCAATACTAACACAGTACAAAAGCTATTGTGAACAAAATAATCTCAGCGAAATCAACATTTCGATAGCTCACGTGGACCTGATTACTCTCTCGGAATTAAAAAATATGTTAACATTTATATTTCAAAACCCCAATAGGGAAATTAAGATGTATCACACAAATGTTAAGATGGTAAACAATCCAGAAGAACAACGTCAAATAATTGAGTTGTTCCATCAGTCACCTTTGGGCGGACACCAAAGAGTTACACGTACCACAAAGCGGATACAAACCATGTACACTTGGCCCGGTCTTAACCAAGATGTAGAGAACCACATACGGAACTGTTCGTCCTGCCAGACAAACAAATTAAGCAGGAACCAGAAAATGCCACTGAAAATAACAACCACTAGCACAAGACCATTTGAAAGAATCGCTCTTGACATAGTAGGAC
Source organism: Dioctria linearis (assembly GCA_963930735.1). Lineage (NCBI taxonomy): Eukaryota > Metazoa > Arthropoda > Insecta > Diptera > Asilidae > Dioctria > Dioctria linearis. The sequence goes on from OZ005742.1 coordinate 225,539,437, forward strand.
CACTTCCCGTGAGTCATGATGGAAATCGATACCTATTAACATTCCAGGATGATAAATATATGGAGGCCATACCACTCCACAATATTGAAGCACGAACAGTTGCAGAAGCATTCGTATTAAACATTATAGTGAAACATGGTATTCCATCATCTGTGCTATCAGATCAAGGCTCAAGTTTCTTGAGTGAGACATTTAAACAAATGTGTTAACTGCTAAACATAACAATACTCCAGACTACCCCCTACCATCCTCAAACTAATGGAGCTCTAGAGCGTAGTCACAGGACGTTATCCGAATATTTACGACATTACGTAAATCGTGACCCCTTAACGTGGGACAATTGGATTCCGTATGCTATATTTACGTATAATACTAGCTCTCATTGAAGCACCCGATTTTCTCCATACGACCTTCTATACGGGTTTTCTCCCAACATCCCTTCAGTTGTCAAAACAAATCCAACCGTAAACTACAATTATGAAAATTATAGTAACGAATTGAAGGCTAGACTACAACACAGCTACCAATAGCAAAAGAAAATCTCCTTGTAAGCAAGGAAAAATCTAAACGTCTTTACGACAGAAATTCTAAGAACAAATTCTTCAACCTAGGCGTCAAAGTTCTTCTAAAAAATAACGCCAGGAAAAACGAATAGGAATTAACTCCACTGAAAATTTCATCATAAGAGTAGGCAATAAGTCTAAAACCATACATAATAACAATTTGAAGTTATTTATCGAATAATAACTAATTCAAAGTTATATCCTAGGATAACCCTGGTTGTGCTGAGTATTATGGCCCTATACATTTGTTCATGCACTGCAGTATCAGAACCAATGAATGTGACTTATCTGAAAAATAACCCTGGGATCTACTTCGAGGAAGTTGGCCGAGTGGGTTAATACAGCCATGAGTGGCAAATAATTATTTACTACAACATCGATGATTTCAATTTTGAATTACAAAAGCTGATTAATTGTACTGAACATGCCCGAACACTTTGTCTCTTAATGAAAACACACCACAACAAACTACCACTGTATGATGACATAACTCACCAATTACACTCGATTACAGAAATGCTTAAACAAAATTCTTTATTGTTAAAACACGAAATGACACGATTCAAAAGAGGTCTATTCAATGCTGTAGGTACCCTTAGTAAGACATTGTTTGGAACCCTAGACGCCGAAGACGCGGCCGAGCTTAACTCTCATATAGAAGCCCTAAACAATAATCAAGAGTACCTCTCTCACCTAATCAAGAACCAGACCTTTATCATAGATACCACAGTCAACATATTCAATAGGACCCGTTTAGCTATCAAGGAGCAATTCTTACACATTGAGAAGAAACTGGTAAGTTTAGGTTCAGTAATCAATCGAGTCAGAACAGACACTTTACAACAAAGTATTACCACCGACTTAGAAACAATGATTTCTCTGACTTCTCTAATGATGTTCCGATACCAAACGACCCAGAATTTGTTGATCGATCTAGTCACTGATGTACGTCATGGAAAACCACATCCCTCTATTATTACTCCATCCCAAATAAAGCAAACTTTGGAAAATATTCAAAAAGAACTCCTAGCACATCAACACTACCTATAAATAAAGACAAAAATAACCTCCTACAAATATACCAAATATGCAATGTCAGGACGGCCATAGTTGGAAGCAAGATAATCTTTCATGTTAAACTCCCATTACCATTTAGACCTCCTAAAAGCATATCCACTTCCTACTCCCCACAATGATAAATTAGCTTACATCAAGGCATCTCTTGAATATTTGGTTATCGACTACAGTAGTTAAACTATGACAGTTCTGCGACACCCTTTTAGCTTCCAGGATTTCGCCGCAGATGGCGCCACCGTCGCTAGGTGGTTTGAGCCCGTGCAAAATGTAGGTGGGTGTCTTGGTTGTATTGGTTTGTGTCTTGGATACATCATTGCGCCTTGGATACACCATTGTGTCTTGGGTTCACCATTGAGTCTCGACTGCGCCCTAGCGGGATTAATCGGTACTACCAGGATGTGTCATTTGGTCTTGACTGCGCCCTAGCGGCATTATCAGGTACTACCAGCATGCTCCCGTACTACGGTTTCTTAAATAGATATGTGGTGCGCCTAAATGTAGGCTTTTGGTTTCATTGAGTCTCGACTGCGCCCTAGCGGGATTAGTCGGTACTACCGGGATGTGTCATTTGGTCTTGACTGCGCCCTAGCGGCATTATCAGGTACTACCAGCATGCTCCCGTACTACGGTTTTGTTAAATAGATATGTGGTGCGCCTAAATGTAGGCTTTTGGTTTTGAACTAATATTAGTAATAATTAAAGTTAACGCTAGGAAATTTTTGTTCATGCCAATGGATTCTAGATGGTTGGGGTGGGCGTATTAAGGGGGACGAGATTTTCATCAGAAATCCTCTACGCGCCATTTCTTGAGTAAGGTACCCTAGCGGTCTTAGCCGGAACTACCAGCATGCCTTGATTTTGCTGTTTTCTTTTATTAGCGGGAGAGTTCTAGATATCGGCATGACGTCATCATGGTTTTGCTGCACCTAAATAAGTTTTCTTAGCAGGGAAGTTGTAGATATCAGCATCATTCGAATTTCACAACATGATATCACCATGAACAGATTCTAGACGATGTCAGTGAGGGTTCTGGGGTATGTGTATTGAAAAGTCTTATGTTTTATAAACACTTGTTTTTATTTCCAATAAAATTTCTTATTATGAAAGTATTTCTTATAGCACATTGTCCAATATGAACTTGACAAGATCGTGCATTTGTGTTAATCTCTATTAGTTTTCCACAGTTGTATTCATCTTCGACGTTAATAATGATTTCACCCTCTCCAACTATCTTCTGCATCCAATGAACTTTTTCAGCTCCCTTTACATATATGGTTTTGTTTCGAAGCAGTGGTTCAACTATAGTGTACAGCTTGTGATATGGTATCTAGCCATCATCCCAGCGGAATCCATGAAAATTGTGATGAAGCCATTTTACTTGTCTCTTTTTTGCTGAAGTCAAATCTTTGTATCTGAACGGTGGTTGAAATATAAAGTCCTGCATCTGGTTTTCATTGTTTAAAATTGCCAGTTCTTTAGTGATGAATTCATTGACATTTGTTTTGAATCCTTGGATGTCTACGATGACAGCCATCTTCTTAATTTAACTTTCTAACTTCACTTGTCAGCGGACTGTATTCCACTATTCGATCGTGTAGAAGCAGGCAATATGCTGTTGTATTAGCCGGTATATTTTCAGATGTCTTGAATTCTAGCCTTATGTCAACAGGTCCAGTTTTTATTGTTTCATTTTGATGTGAGCAATCAATGACAGCGATTGGAGCATCGGTTTTGAACTTCTCCCATGTGAGGAACGGCTGATACTGATGACCATAGTATGATTGTGTAAACTTTATATACATCTCATACAGCAATGCGTATCTATTCAAATCAAATTTCAAATTCAAATCATCATAGGGATATGATTCTGAGTTCAAATGAACTGTAACATCGGTGAGTTTGCAGTGATCAAACTTGCTTGCATCTTTGGTTTTATCGTTCCTTCGATCCGTTTGTAATGCTAAGATGATAAATCAAGGTTTCTTCAGTTGAGTGGAAGTCTTAACTGACCAGGTTTGATGCGTGGATTCCGGTAGTACTGGATACTCATATATGTCCCAGCTGCGGAATGGTATTTGTATCGGGCGACCTCTCCGATAATTTTAAATAGTTGCAGCTTTTCATCATCGGATACTGTAACATGCGGAATGCTCCATTGAAGTTTGGTAATTTCAATTTTCACCACATCAGTTGGTGATATAATGGCATTATCGTCTGTCCTGCTCCGGATTAATATGAGTTCATGTTTGGAATTTATCAGAATTTTCTTGTAATCTTCAGCGAATCCCAATAAATATTTCAGAGGTACACAATAGTTAAACAGTCCATTGGCTGGTATAACGGATGAATCTGGTGACCAGCTGCCGTTGAGTAGTATACTGCTTACATTTGCATTTAGCGATACGTAGTTTTTTAATGTTGTCGCAATCCCAAGATTTCTTGTACGATCGATTTCCACTGCATTCAATTCATAGCGTATTTCCTCAAAAAGAAATGGTAGAGCGTTGAAAGCTAATTTTGCGGTTGCTGAAACGGTTCCATCCAGCTTTGTTAGCGACCCCTCAATGTAAAGAAAACTCCTGCTGGGTAGAAGATTCAAGTCCTGTTGTTGTACAGAGATACGGATTTCATCGCTGTTTTTAAATGATGTTAGAAATGGTGAATAGGAGTGATGTTCAAATTTAGTAACACTGTTAACAAAGCGAGCGTATGGTGCAATATGTAGTATTCCTTTATTCATTGTTTCAGCGTTAAGCCTATCGATTAAAAATATGCTGTATTTGCAGGTGTCAATGTAGGTCTTGACTGCTTCAAGGTTGTCCGCTGACTAATGATCTTGTTTGCTCCGAACTCGTATTTATCATTACTGTATATCAACATGCTGTGGCTTCAAATGTAACCTGATGGTTATAGTCTCTCTTCTGAAGTTGATTAAGTCACCGTCTTGGTCAAGGAGCTTCAATGTTAGAGAACTTATACGTTTGGTGTTCACAGGCAAATAGATTACATTTTTGGGTACCTCCACTATTTTATACCCAGGCCCCACGTTCGGTGAAAACTCGTGGAGAGTGTGTACTTGTGTGTTGTTGAAGAATGATCCTGATATAATATTACATTCGATGCGTATAGTATTTAATGATGTTGACTGGCAACTCTGATGTATGCACTATATTAGCAGATAAGTTTCTTTTACTGAATCCTAGCAGAGGAGCTATGGATCTCTGTTTTTCAAAATGTATTTCTTTAGTTGCCTTAACTTCACTCTTCAATGTATTATTGTTAGCCTTTATTGTAACCTTTATCCTTCTCCCTTCTTTATCCAAGTATCCTTGTACATATTTTGCTATATCATCAATCTCATAGGATCCAACAGGTATCTCAACAACCTCATTCCCTACATGAACCAGATTACTGCTCACATCAATATTTGGTATAGAGTTGTATGTTTGAAAATAAATTAATCCACAAACATAGTCCGTTGCTAGCTCCAGCGGAGGAAAGTACTCAGCACTGAGTAGAGAAGAATTTCCCGTGAGAGTAAGTGTTAATGACATGGCAGTTGATAATGAACTGTCACAATTTCAATATAGATACATTTATTTGTAGATAATAATTAATGGCTATAACAATTATATAAAAACTCTAAACATAAGTGACCGCAAATTACTGCATCATAGTTCTGATAAGAACTGTAGTTGTACGTAATATTACTACCAAAGTAGTTTATGAGCTCCCTTGGTGGTTGGTGATTGCCAAAGCTATCAAAGTATTCGATGTTATCACCTTTCTTGTAGTACGCTACCCAGAGTGTACCTGCTCCAGTTGAGATGTCCAAGTTAACAATACCGCTCTCTCGCTTCCATGGCTTTTTAGGAAGATTATCACGCATAAATACTCCTCTGAAGTGCGGCAAGTGTGTGGTATACTTGTGAAGATCCAACTCGTTTAGCGGTCGTTTGGGTAGCGTCTTTAATAGTTTTTTGGTTGAGGTTGTAGATAGAGTCCAAGTCCTTTTCTGTATGGCTTCAAGAACAGCCCGTTTCCATCTTTACCAACCGCTATAGTTTCCATTACTTGATTATGACGTTTGCTTTCTTCCAATTTTGCCTTTGCCGCACTGGTATCATTTACTGCTTTAGCTATGCCTGCTGCACCTCCCGATAGTGCTCCCAATGCTGAAAGCCCAGCAAATAACGGGATGAGGAACGGAAGTGCTCCGCCAACCTTTGGTACAGGTATCACTCGTGGAGTTTTAATTGATTTCTTCTTTCTTTTCACAATATTTTTAGCTGCACTAAGAGCTATTTTTGTAGTTTCCATCAAGTCTTTTGGTTTTTTGATTTTTAAAATCTTACGTGCATTTCGTACTGCTTCTCGGAATGTGGGTTGGCGTTTATTTTTAGCCTTAAGACCCATACCTAGCTTAATTTTAGCCTTCATTGCGTTTGTTATAAGCCAAGCGTTGGCACGTTCACTCAAATTTGCATCCGTAGATTTTGCACGCTGCCAGGCTTTTTCAGCTAATATTTTATCAGCTATATGTCGATCACTTGTATCTTTATGTCGCGAGTATGCTATATCTTGTTCTTTGCAGGCTGCATCCAGTGGATTAATGCCTGGATCTCCTCTCGCCAATGTTGTTTGTAACTTTGTTCCTGGTCCACAGTACTGGTATCCCGGTAGATGTAATTCTACAGGTAATTTGTTGATGATTGAATTTAATAGTCCTCTGCCCCCTTTCAAAGATTTTCTGGAGCGTTTCGATTTGTGATCTGGCATCTTATAAGGTTCCGATGATACTGTTGAAATGTAATATAAGCAGGTGTATTTATAGGAATCCCGTTAGTCTTCGATATGCGGTTCATTAAACAACAACAAGCTTTTCCTGTTCGAAATGCTGATGTAGCTGTTATGAAGGTGAAAAAGAAGCATGGGCCTCTATTGCCTAATAGTATAAGGAGCATCATTGTTGGACCATCGAATTGTGGAAAAACTAATGTTATGATAAGTTTGCTGGAACATCCCAATGGTCTGAGATATGAAAATATTTACATATATTCCAAATCTTTACATCAACCAAAGTATGAATACTTGAAGCGAGTGATGACTCCCATATCAGGATTGGGGTATTATACATTCTCAAACAACTGCGACGTTCTACCTCCAGAGGAAACCAAATCACATTCAGTGTTTATTTTCGATGATGTAGCATGTGAAAAGCAAAACAATGTGCGATCCTATTTTTGCATAGGTCGTCGCGAAGATATAGACAGCTTCTATCTCTGTCAAACATATACGCATATACCAAAGCACTTAATACGTGACAATGCTAATTTAATAATGTTATTCAAGCAAGATGGCTTGAATTTGAAACATATCTATAATGATCATGTGAACACAGACATGAAGTTTGAAAAATTTCGAAGAGCCTGTGCTGAGTGTTGGAAGGATGAATATGGTTTCTTGATGATTGATAAGGATAGCTCATTAAACAAGGGGCGCTACCGTAAAGGATTTGATACCTTCATTGTACTATAAAAGGGTGAAACATGTGAAATCTTAATAAGTCGAAGTTGTTACTCAGTCGAAAGCAAACCGAATCCTGTGGACCTGCTGAGTAGATTAAAGCTGTTCACCTATTATCAGACCTGTTTGAAAAGCTGTTAAGCTGTTATCAGAGCTGTTTGAAAAGCTGTTAAGCTGTTATCAGAGCTGTTTAAAAGCTGTTAAGCTGTTATCAGAGCTGTTTGAAAAGCTGTTAAGCTGTTATCAGAGCTGTTTTAAAAGCTGTTAAGCTGTTATCAGAGCTGTTTGAAAAGCTGTTAAGCTGTTATCAGAGCTGTTTAAAAGCTGTTATCAGAGCTGTTTGAAAAGCTGTTAAGCTGTTATCAGAGCTGTTTTAAAAGCTGTTATCAGAGCTGTTTGAAAACTGTTAAGCTGTTATCAGAGCTGTTTGGAAAGCTGTTTACCTGTTATCAGAGCTGTTTGAAAAGCCGTTATTCAGTTAATATCGAAGATGAATGAAAATCTATTAAAAGAAATCATCAAGACAAGAAATGCAGTGCGAAGGAAATTTAAAGCTCTAAAGACGGGAAGGATTGAAGCAGAAGCTCAACTTGAAGAAACTTTCAAGCCAATCACCAAACCCTTAAAAGAGTTGGTTACCAGAGTCAAAAACGAGCCACCAGTCAAATTGGAACCAAAGAAGAAAAAGAAGAAGAAGAAGACAACGAAATTGTGGAGCCTTTTACTCCTCCAAAACGAAAATATGTGAAAATGGAGGCTAGTAGCACACCTATAAATTATGGAGATTATTCCTTAACATCTGAAGAAGAATTCGCAACACCTAAACATTCAAGAACATTGATAGGAAGGGCTCCTGTCACCTCCTCCGATACGTCTGGATACATAGTTTCAAACTATTTAAAGCTATTCACTGATAATAGCCCTAAAATTGATCCAACCTATGGAGTTTACTATGAAGATATTTGATGTTGATGATGTAGGAAATATTGTTATCAAGGGGAAGAGCTATAAAACAACTTTGGGGTTATGTGAGCTGCTATTTATGAAAGATCTTGTAAAAAGTCTATATACTAAAGAGGATTTAACTAATTATGGATCTATTTTGAGAGATACCAATGCATATTAACGTGAATATGCTGAAGATGGGCAAATAAAGGGTACTAGAGCGGCTAAGTATAAAGCTATAATCAGTAAACTAATACAGCATAAAGGCATGGGTCTAATGCGTCTGCCTAAGGAAAACATTCATCACATTTACTGGGATGATCCAAATGAATTAGTGGATAGACTGCGCCTTCTAATGGCATCAAAGCAGGCTGGAAACACCAGTCACAACAATGAAATTGTATCTATCCTGGAGGAGTTGCGGGAAGCAGATATTATAGTTTAAATACTACTCCATTACCATACTTCTACACAATCTACAAATGAGCGTTGACAAGTTTGGACGTTTCTCTAAGCGAGGATATCTTGGGAAACCAGATGAACGTGGACCAACAGGAGCTCAGGGACCAGCCGGTGAACAAGGAATTCAAGGCCCAGCTGGTAAACAAGGAGCTCAGGGTCCAGCTGGTGAACAAGGAGAGCGGGGTATTGGATTTAATTTAACGATAAACGGAGACTACGATCTGAACTCAAAGTGTATAAAACGACTTGGTGAGCCCCTTGAAAATGATGATGCTACTACCAAAGACTATGTTGACAAGAAAATTAAAATAAGTGTGGAAGAAATAAGAAAAACTATTAATATAGAGGCGACAAATTTAACGCTATATATCAGTGATGAAATCGCGAAGATTGAAAACTATCTGTTTACTTCAGTAATAAATAAGAAAGACTTGACACCAAAAGATGGTGTATATGAGTAAAAACTATTGAGAAATCTGTTTCATTTATAATTACGATGAGTAAGAGACAAGTGGTAAATGAGCTGCATAAACCAGCGAGAAAAAATTTTAAACGGTGTCGTGTGATTATCAAAGGACTAGATGACTTGTGGCAGGCAGACTTGGTTGAAATGGATCCCTACAAGTATGTGAACAAGGGTTACCGCTATCTGCTGACAGTAATTGATACCTTCTCCAAATATGCATGGGCAATTCCAATTAAAAGAAAAACTTTTGTAGAGGTAAGAGATGCCATGCAGTCTATATTAAGCGAGGGACGAATACCTAAAAACCTGCAGACTGATGATGGAAAGGAATTCTACAACAGCCTCTATAAAAATCTAATGCTGAAGCATGCAATTAATCATTACTCTACGTACAGTTTCCTCAAAGCATCAATAGTGAAACGATTTAACCGAATTCTGAAGGATATGATGTGGAAGGAATTCAGCTTTAATGGAACTTATCAGTGGATTGGTATGGTAAAGAAATTGCTTACTGAATACAATTTAAGAATACATCGAACTACAAAAATGAGACCACGTGATATCAACGCCTCCAATGCGAAACAACTGCTTTCAACTGTATACAATCATATAAAAATTGTTGTTCCTGCAAAGTATAAAGTTGGAGATCTTGTACGCATCAGCAAATACAAGCATATATTTGAAAAAGGCTATACACCAAACTGGACAGCTGAGATTTTTAAAATTATTAAAGTTCAAAACACAAACCCCATCACATATCGGCTGGAAGATTATCAAGGAAATCCAATCACAGGAGGCTTTTATGAATTGGAGCTGCTGAAAGTTAAACACCTAAACCTATATCTCGTAGAGAAAATCTTAAAGAAGAGTGGAGACAAAGCTTACGTTAAATGGCTCGGATTTTCATCAAAACACAATTCTTGGATTAATAACAAAGATGTTTTATAATTTCTTGAAAAACAACTATAACTATAATACAAATACAATACTTTTTTTATTTTACAATTATACATGTTTAAAACAAATTACTTGAATAAATGAAACTAAAACTATAATACATTTATTATTTACACTTGACTTAGATTCTTTCTGCGGCTGCTACTTGTTGATCTGATGAAATAGAGTAATGTCCCCATGGTAGAGTATCCGTCGTTCCGCTCATAATATGATGCTTATTATCATAGGGACTCAATGCAATCTTTTTTTGACTGATAGTGTATACGTTATGGTGATGAGATCGTATGGAGCTCTGATTAGCAGTTAATATTCGCTTGTTATTTAAGCATTCGACGTAGTCTTCGAAATTGATATGCCTCTGGACTACATTAGTCTTTACTCCTTTCGCTTTTTTTACAGTTTTACCAGTGTTTATACGCAGACTGTACATTTTTGAGCGCAAGCCTACAAATTCGCTCATGATTTTCCCATTCAGCTCATCCTTCATTAGCCCAGGAATCTTTTTATTCATGAGCGGTAAATTGAATTCATTATCTTCTGGGTAATCGCTTGTATCAAATTTGTTTATATTTTCAGCCATAAACTCATATGCATTTTTCTCTTCAAGTTCATATATTAGAGAATCTGTATCAGTATACATGACTTTACATTTATCTCCATACTCACGCTGCATAAAACTGTAGTGAAAATCGTAGAGGCATATTATCGAAATTTCCATAACTGCCATTCCTATATAGAGCGGCTTATTGAATAATATTTTGAGTCGCCTTAATTCCACAGCAACTAAATTCTCATCAAATATCGTTGCACTGTGGAAGTCGGGTGCCGCAATCCGAGCTTTTGCACCATAGCGACCTTCCCACTTTACGCAAAGCTTGATATCGCTATAATTGCGAACATTTTACATGGTCTTACCAAAAGCTGCATTATTCATCTTCTTATAGCTATCCTTCTCATGATCGCTTGTAGCCTGCATCCGTTTGGTAGTATTTAAGTCAATATATGGCTTAAGCCAAGCTGATTGGTCGAATTGAAGTACCCGGTGCACTTTTTTCAGGATGAGTCCATGTGATAAGCATTGCTTCAAGTTTCGGTAGTGTATAACATATTTAGTTTTTGGATGTAATGTTGTCAGAAGCTTTTCTAATTTTGCTCCAGGTGGTGCTGCATGCTCAGAGCAAAACGGTAAGTCCTTATGCTTATCATGTAGATGTTGAGGATAATCCAAGTCGACTTCGAATATGTATCCAGTTGGAGAATCATCAGGAATTTCGGAAACGTCAATATTGGGAACATCAACCCATTTGAATCCTCCGGTTGGTAAATGTTGTGACATGGCCCATCCATAAAGGTTATTCACATCATAATACATCAAGTATTTCTCTTTCTCCTCAGGCTTAAAATCATCCATATATTTGTTATTGGCTTTACTATATCTGTTCGAACATTGACTTATACCACCTCGAATGCCTCTCTCTATGAATAGCAGTATATCTACGTCGGTTATCAGCTCTAATTTCACATTAGTGTATTTTAGCATAGCATCCCATGTTAGGCCTGGCATGGTGTAATAATGTGCTGGATCTAAATTGTATGTTTTCATGCACACTTCTCGAAAGTTCTCAAACACATCAGCCAATAGGAGAACATCAGTCTTAAGGTATAGATCTGAATATTCACCAAGTGTTTGTATTTCAAATGATTGTAGTCCTCAGGAGATATAGCACTGTCAGTCAGTTTATTGTAGAACGCTTCCTGTGTTGGCAAGTTCCGGAAATCCAATTTATTCCAGTCATCAATAAAATCATATGGGAAGACACCCTTGCGTGTAAGAAGTTTGATAGTGTCATCATCCAATCCCTGCCATACTGATCTTGTAGTGTTTAATTTATCCATCGGCAGCAATGATGATAGCATATCTAAAGATTCAGCCATTAAACGGAAGGAATCGATGAATCTGAATTTTATGTAGCTGCCGTCCATGTGCTTGGTGAACGAGATATATTTTTCCTTGTTTATTGGCAAGAGATCAACATTTCCTGGGAAAGATGTAGCTATATCCTTAATAATGAAGTGAGCATCATATCCAGATAAATTGTGAAAAATGACTGGAACTATGAAGCAATCTTGGTACATCAGATTGCATGCATTGTGCGCTGGCCCTCGGTATTTTCCTGTTAAAAGAATTTATGAAAAGAAATGAATTGAATTATGCTTCTCAGTATTTACCTGTTAAGTGGCAATGGTCCCGGACTCGTTCCTCATCGGCTGCAAACGTTTTTTCACATATATGGCAGCAAGTATTTTCCATATGCGATCGCCGTTCCTCTTTAGTCAGGGGTTGCATTGGCCTGATGTTCAGCTTCTCTTGTACAGCTATGGATGCAATCTTTTGCAATTCTAATGCAAACCATTTTTGACAGTCTTTGCCTCGATATGCTCTGTAATATGAGAGCTTAGCATCATGTTTGCAGTGGAAATAGAATCCTATGCTGTGAACTTCATGTTCCTGGATTCGCTGTGTATTTTGATCGTTTCCCTGAATCGGCTTCAATATTGACTCAAGATCTGCATACACACAAAACGGGACTGGATTCTTATGGTTATAATTCTTATATTCCAACCATTTCTTTTCCTCTGAGGGAAACATAATTCTACAATCGTTTTGATTCTCGCATTCAGGAGTGTGTGATGTTAATTTTTCTTCAGAGTAAAAGTAGAGCAAACATCTCTCACATATATACTTTCTACCATCATGTTTTGAAGTTTGCTTCGATATGAGTCGAGAAAGATCTTTAATCCAGCAGAAATGATATCTGCTGGCATCATCATCATCATCATCGTCATCATCATCCATATGATCTTCATCTTCATCATCATCCTGGTCATAGTCATCTTGTAGCATTAATAGATTTACATGTCGCTCCATCCTGTGTTTCGTAAGTCTAACTGAAACTGTGGTGAAGACACACTCTTTCTCTAGGATGAACACGTTTATTGATAAATCGTTCTGGTCTTCAAATTGCGTTATTTGCTTAAGCGTCATGGGAAATGTTATTCCAGTTAAATTTAGCACAGTTGAATAATGTGGATATGATGAGGTCCTAGCGGAGTTAACATTTGCTGCTGCAGGATATAGCGCTGAGATTACGGCCCACGAGAAGCATGCTTCATCATTATTTTGTACATTGATGCAAGCTTTCTTTGATGCAATCTCCTTTGGCAGAGGTATATAAAATGATCCCCAAATCGGCTCAAACTTGTTGATATGCACCGCTAAATGTATTATAGAATGCAGAGCCCAACCACTATCTTTCTCTTGAAACTCTTCCAGTTGAGTAAGTATTGGGTCGTATATATTTAATTTATACCACTCATTCAAATTATTCTCCACACTGATTGGGGCAGTTCTTGCTTGGAAGTACTTAATGTCTTTAATAACTTCATTATCACCAGTTTCTTTAATAAACTCACCGCAAAACGTTGTAGCAACTTTAATATGGTATTGTTGTTTTAATGTATTCTTAATGCGGCGAGCAAGTAATTTGGAAGCATCTTGCATAAACAGCTTAGGATCTAGGTGGCTTATATTCACGATAACACCTGCCCTAATTCTACCTACGAATGGTGTTTTTATTTCTTCCCACTTAATAAAATCACTTCTTATTAATCGTTGATTAATTCCTCCACCTCGATGGGGAGCATTGATTAACAATCTCAACGATTTAATTTGAGCAATACAGCTGTGCAAATGTTGTTTCATAGCATTCTTATTACACTTCCGAAATGCTGCTTGATATTTACGAATGTTTCTGTTGCACTCTTTAATAATATTGTTTTTATTCACAAAATTTGCATCACTTAAACACTTCAACACATCTTCTCGCAATTTCTTAATTAATGAAAAACTTTCATTTATTACTGTGATAAACATTTTTAATTTTACAATCATTGCACAGGATGAATTCCAACGAATTTGCTTACAGGCTGAGATGATATCGAATTACACGATAAGAAAATCACTCAAATTAATTTGATTACTTTATTCTGCTTGTCGAATTTGCAAATAAGATTGTTTACATGAATGCATACATGAAAATGTGAAAATTTGTTTACATTCCAATGAAACGTTTCGATCGGTAAAATTCGTGGAACAATAAAATTTTTGGCTGCCTGCAGAAAGTGTGGTATCAAATTATATGAAAAGAATAAACATGAATCATTTGCTGATATTGCTTAAATTTGTTTACAGCAGGATGTGAAAATTTGTTTACGAATTTCAATGAAACGTTTCGATCAGTAGAATAAACATGAATCATTTGCTGATATTGCTTAAATTTGTTTACAACAGGATGTTTACGAATTCCAATGAAACGTTTCGATCAGTAAAATTCTTGGAATTGGGTTGCTTACAGGAAGTGTGGTATCAAATTACATGAATCATTCAGCTTAATGTGCTGATATTGCAAATTTGCTTTAAACAGGATTAAACTTGTTTTGGAATCATGACTATAAATTGAGGAGCTGAATCAGATTTGCAATCAGTTTTATTTTGGAATTCAAGGAAGCAACAACGACTTAGAGTAAAACAATGGCTGGCGCAATGGAAGAACTAAAGAAGCTGGAGCAGTACTCACCAACCCTGAAGACATCCCAAATGGAGCTGGGCCAGAAATATAAGGTTGTTGCAGCAAGGCGATGCAAAACTGCATTTGGAGAGCGTGTGGTTCTCGAATTGGAAAACTACCATCTTTTTCTTCCTTTGAGGTACAGCAGAATTTCAGAGGACTTTTTGAATGAAATAAACATCAAGGGAGACTTCTACGTAATCAATAAAGGAGCAATCGGACGTTCATACAAAATTGAATTTGTTCAGCATGACGAAAATTTGTACCCAATTAATTATTATAATCGTTAAATAAAAAAATCAATAATGTGAAACTAGTTTTTATTATTAATATTTTCTAAATTATTAGTGATAATGAAAGTTACATTTAGTACTAGTGCTCCACAAGTTTATGTAATTGAATATGAACCCAGAAAAGGACCTTGGGAGACATATGCTCTAGATCGCTTTCGTTTCCAAGATAGGATTCATAGAACTTCACTTATATTGCTACCAATTTTGAATATAGAACATAGGGAAAAAGTTTATAACTTAAGATTTAGAAATAATTAATTAATTTGATGTGAATAAATATTGAAATTTAATTTGGTTTGACAACATTTTTTCCAACAAAAGAAATTGTGTCAATACATCTCACAGCAACCATATTTTTACCATAAACTTGAAGTTTTCTATTAAATATATAAGGCCGCTAGGGAACCTTACTCAAGAAATGGCGTTTGCGCCCGAACAGATGTCGCTAGAAAACCGTATTACCGGAGCATGCTGGTTGTACCTGCTAATGCCGCTAGGGTGCAGTCAAAACCAAATGACACATCCCGGTAGTACCGATTAATCCCGCTAGGGCGCAGTCGAGACACAATGGTGCACCCAAGACACAATGGTGCACCCAAGGCGAAATGGTGTATCCAAGACACAATCCAATACAACCAAGACACAAACCTACATTTAACATGGACTCAAACCACCTAGGTGGCGCCACCTGTGGCGATATTCTGGAAGCTAAAAGGGTGTCGCAGAACTGTCATTGTTTAACTACTGACTACATTAGAGAACATTACTATACTCTCAATAAAATCGGCTTTCAAAATTGTCTGACAAATGATTTAGCCCATTACCTTTGTCGAATCATTCCCCCCCATTTTTAACGTACATTCGGTAAATAATCTGTGCGAAATTGATCTACTCAAACATAGTCAACGTATTCCGGATCAATGCGAAATCCAATCCGTTTCAAATCTGGATTTCTGAATACAGCTCTCCCAGCCTAACAAGTGGCTATTCTCGATGCATGAAGCAGTAACTGTCGATGTCATCTGTGGAAGTAAGATTAATTCATACAAACTGCACGACACTGGCGTTATTGAGTTATCATCCAAATGTTACATGCGTACAAGTAACCTGATCATTTAAGCTCACAACATAAAAGAATCCGAACTAAATAACCTTTTCCCACCCTCACTGAATCTTACTTACAGCATTCCTCAAATAAGCCAAAAACAAATCCCAGTCGATCGCGTGCACGTGATCAAATTCCACGACGACCAAGAATTAAAAGCACTTTCTTCCGCAATACAGCAGCAGAAAGGCAGGGAAAATGAAAAAGAATTTCGTATGCTAACACCACATAATATACATCATTATACAGTTACATACTTATTGGTTGCAGTAGTTCTTATCTTTATAATTGTATTTCTATGGAAAAAATACAGAACAAAAAAAATTATTACACCAAAATAAGAAAACTCACCCATAAAGTCCGAAGAAGGAACCGCGTATCAGTTTACAATGGGAACAAAGATGTATTAATGGGAGAGAAGAGAGAAGAAGAACATAAAAGCAAAAGAGAAATATCTTAGGATATAGGAAGTAAATATATACGTAGTTATAATATAATAAACAAAAAAGGGGAGCTTTTTTTTTAAATAAATAGTTCACATAAATATGCTAAATAAACTTGACATGGAAATGTTAAAATAATATAAACTATCTCTCGTAGAATTAAATAATATCTGATAAGGGCGTACCAAATAGTACTAGTAGTAACTATAACAATAATATAATGAAATATTTTAGAGACGTAGACACTTAGAAAAAAAAAACCTTTTTGAGCATAAATTCTATTTTAATTCATTTTCATAGGTATGTTTATAAGTATGCAAGTCGTAAATAAAATAATTATGTAGGTACCCATGCATATGTAAGTTAAAAGCTCTTTAAGAAAATAACCTCTGTTATATCATAATAAAAAAAAAAAACACAAATTTTTTGTAAACTAGAATTTCTTAATGCACATTGACCTTGGGCTCTACGCTTTAAAATTCAATCGTAGTTTTTCCCAGAAAGTTCCATACTGAAACTTTCTTTTTTAAGGGGGATGGTGTAATGAATTCACCTTCATTTCTATATTTCACTATAAAAATACATTGCAATGAATTTCATGCATATACCTACCCATCATTCTTCTTATTCTTTTATTCTATTAAAATTAAATGATCCAATTTAGAAGCCGATTACTTAGTTTAAAATTGCTGCCGTTGCTACGGTAATGTATTGCACCTACACCGAACATAAACAATACTGGCAACACAATTTCGTCATCACCAGACTAAAGTGCCTAATCAGCTTAGCGATACATTGCATTGCTCCCGTGCTCGGTAGGTCAACATAGCAATTACCGGCATGTAAATAATGAGTAAACGATTTCCCCTACACTGTCAGGTATATAGTAAGAACCAATGACGTACGCACGTACGTATGATCGGCAGATAGGCGCACGTACAATAAATGATCAGTGATAGGCGCCTCCTCTTTTTTCTTCTTATCTTTTCTTCCTCTCAACTTTTAATTAAGAATGATCGTTGATTGGCATTCTCCATTTTTCGTTAAACTTTATTAAATATTTCCCCCTTAAGGGAATTCTTATGTATCGATTGAATGGGCAATAAAAACCCGGTCAGAGGTCATTAAGGGATTCAGTGCGCTTTTGATAAGAGATAGAGAACAAGAGAGTCCCCCGACCACCGGTAAGGCCTCTTGTTCGAAGTAATAAGACAGAGTAACATTGTTTTATGAATACATTGGAAAGGCTCAAAAGAAGCTAAGTATCAATTAATAAAAGTGTTAAAGAAACTTAAAATATAACCATAAAGGATTTTTCAAGGGCTGGTGACCTTCTCTTGCTAGAAAGCACTCCCAAGTCCTTTGTTGATAGGGGCAATTAATACCCACACAGCACTACCTTCAAGGCCGGAAATTCACGGTCTATACTGACCATAAACCTCTCAAAGGTGTCTTCAATGTGAAAGACACTACTTTCCGTTTGGTGAGATTTCACCACAAATTATCTGAATTGGATTACAACATCGAATATAAACCAGGGAAGTACAACACTAATGCAGATGCACTAAGTCGCATCCCTCACGCATTAAAAGAAGACAGTTTAGGCAATACCTTAACGGTAAAAGCCCTAGTCCACTCAGATGTGGAGGAAGATAATTCCCGAAAGACGAAAAATAAAAAGAAATCCGCTCATTGCTTCGTCATGACTCGAGCTCAGAAGCAAAAGGCTCAAGAGACAATAAATAGCTCCAGTGTGGAGACAGAAGAGCACACGAAAGTGGACCAAAACGAAATTCAACTTACTGAGGCGGAAACACTAGACCCTGCAACGCTTGACCCGCATGTAAGTACTGGTAAGACACCCGAAGTTATTACGAGCTCCACGGAGATTCAAACAATCTTAAAAGATTATCACGATTCTCCATTCGGTGCCCATCAAGCTGGGATAAAAACTTTCAAACGTATAAGACGCAAGTATTGGTGGAGACACATGCTTAGCGATATTAAAAAATACATTAGAAAATGCCCAAAGTCCCAGGCGATTAAAGCATCTCCACAATATAAAATGCCAATGGTTATCACGGACATCGCAGAACAACCGTTCGACAAAGTTTACCTCGATACTGTAGGTCCGTTAGAAGAGACCACATCAGGTAACAAATACATCTTGACTTTTCAAGATAATTTAACAAAATTTGTCGACTGGTAGGCAATACCCAATGCAGAAGCAGTCACAGTAGCGCAGATTTTCTTTGATGAAATCGTTACGCGCTATCGCATACCCAAAAGAATACTCACCGATCAGGAACAAATTTCCTGAGTGAATTATTCAAAAGAGTATTTATTTATTTATTTAAGAAATTCATGCGATAGCAAACAGATAAATCCACTTACTTACTACCGTTAAACAAATGCAAACTATAAGTAAAAAATGAAAATAAAAATAAAAAGAAAGAAGAACTACAAAATTTATACAAAAAAAAAAAAATGAAAAAAAAGAAAAAATTCAAATTAACAACGAAAAAGCAAAAATTCAAATCCATTAATTACTAAAAAAAACGAAAAACGAAACAATCATATCAGATCAAAAATAGATAATAGAAACAAAAAATAAGAAATAAGATAACAAATAAAGATAATAAGGATATCTTAAAAAATATAATAATAAAAAAAAACAAAAAAGTAAAATAAGATAAAATTAAAATACAAAATAACAAATAAGCATGAAGGCAAGGAAAGAAAGCAGAAAAATAAAGATGGACTAGATCCAGCTAAGGTAAAAACTATCCAAATGTTTTATTACGACCAAGAGGTTGCGTTTAAAAACCGTAAAACTGTCACTAAGCATATCTGTATCGTTATATAAGACATTGTGGGCCTTTTGAATCCTAACCAAAGCGCAAGTTAGTGCGAGGAGCATCGATATGGAAAGTAAGTGGCTGGCGGGTGAAGCGACTAGGAAAGCTGATTTTTAAAATTTTAAACAGGAACGTTTCGTCAAGATAGGAACGAGGTGCTTCTAAAGATAACATGGAGTATCTGACCAGTCTGTCATCATAATCCACATATGAGCCTGTAAGTTTAAAAAGCAAGTACCTAGTAAATCTACGTTGAATACTCTCTATTTTGTTTCTGTACGTCGTATAGAAAGGGTTCCAGATTGGGGAAGCGTACTCCAGTATAGATCTAACCAAGGTATTATACATAGTAATGTGCGTAGAAAGCTGTTTAAATGGCCTAGCGCACCTTAAAAGAAACCCCAAGGTTTTAAAAGCCTTGTTGGTAATATCGAAGAGAAGTTTGCTATCAAATTGTACTCCTAAATCATTGATTTCTGATACGCGCATGATAGAGACGGTGTCCAGCTTATAGTCCCAGTACAACGTGGTTTGCTTTCTTGAGAAGGACATGCATTTGCATTTATCCACATTTAAGGATAGTTGATTTTTATTACACCAAGAGAGCAGTTTCTGGATGTCATTTTGTAGGTATTGACAATCGGATGGATCATTTATAACTCCATAAATTTTGGTGTCATCAGCATATATTAAGGAAGCAGAGGATAACTCAATAGGGAGATCATTAATATATAATAAGAAGAGAAGTGGGCCAAGAATCGAGCCTTGAGGTACACCCGAGGTTTGCATGTATGAGTTTGATGAAAATCCGTTAATTACAACCGTTAGATGATGGTTCGAGAGACATGACTCAAACCAAAGGGTACTGTTAGAATCAAAGCCCAATCTCCTTATCTTATCTATGATTACTTTGTGATTTATTCTATCAAATGCCTTAGATATATCCGGATAGAAAACATCCAGCTGTTTAGCTTCATCAAAAGCCAGAGCAACAGAGTCGGTGAATATCGAGAGATTAGTTACCGTAGATCGGCCTGGTAGGAAGCCATGTTGTTGAGGGCAGATGTAGGGTTTTAGTTGTGGAATTAGAGCATTATAAACGATTTTTTCAAGGATCAAGGCTAGAGCATTGGAAGTAGGAATGGGGCGGTAATTCTTTACCAGCCCTTTATCCCCTGTTTTGAAAGCAATATGAACAAAATGATCCTTAACAACATCAGGAACAGTATGGCTGGACACAGATGAATTGATTAACATGGATATAGGACGTGATAGGACCAGAGAGCAGTTTTTATAAAATATGTTGGGAATACCGTCTGGACCCGCATTTTTATTTTCGTCCAACGATGCAAGAATTATTTCAACATCAGTAAGACGTATCAGGGGAATATGTGCAGAACTGTTATAATGGATATCATCGGATGTAGGAGGGATTGTTGAGCGCTGCTGAACATTGAATGTAGTTTGAAAGTAAGTTGCAAATAAGTTACAAATACTTTCAGGTTTATCGGCAGACACTCCATCGTAATGCATTTCCATAGGATAGGAGCCAGAGAGCTTCATGCTTTTAGCATAAGACCAAAAAGCCTTAGAGTTAGAGGATATGCAGCTTTCAGTGTCTAAAACATATTTATCATAACACTCTCTAATTTTACTTTTTATATTACTGCGCCAGAAACTAAAAGTTGTATAGTCTTCAGGATGCTTGGATTTTGAGTATTTTTGTCTATATTTTTCCTTAAGCTTAATAGTATGAATTAAGTCACAAGAAAACCATACAGGATATTTATTCCGATTTTTCGTTATCCGGGGAATGAAATTCTCAATTGCGTTGTATAGATGACTATAAAATATTTGCAAGGCTTGGTTCACGTCTAGATGTTGTAACGGTGAGAAATCTATATTGGAGAGAAAGTTGCTGATAGCATCATAGTCAGCCCGCTTAAATAAGCGCTTATTGATTTGTTCAGGAAGCTGGGGTACTTTTTTTATTTTGAATTCAACGAGAAGAGGAGGATGATGACTATCAATACGAGACAAGGGATAGAAGGGTTGAGCTACAACAATATTACTCAAATCTGCATTAGATAATATTAGGTCCAGATACCTCTGATTGCTATTCGGAATACAGTTAAATTGTTCAAATCGGCAAAAAGACATAAAAGTTGACAAAGAAAACGTTGTTCGATTATTTAAGTCATCTATTTCCATAGTATTTCCCGCATCAGCAACTGACCAGGATATATTGGGAAGATTAAAGTCACCGAGGATCAAAAATATAGCATTGCTTTCAGCATTTTGGGAAACATTACTGATATTTGTAAAAATTTCGTCATAAGTTTCATGGGAAGAGGATGGCCGAATATACAAGCAACAAATATATAAGTTCAAATTATTACATTTAATCTCAACCCATAAGTCCTCGTATGTAGACTCACCTTGACTAAAACGAGTTGCCTGTAATGAACTATCGATAGCAAGGAGAACACCTCCACCATCACAAGACCCCATGGCCTCATGATACCTATCTCGACGAAAGACCTCATAACGACTATCAAACATCTCAGCACTATTGACGAAGGGAAAAATAAACACCCACTCAAAATTATTCAGCCGAAGCAGTTTCCAGAATTAGATCATTCTCTACTCAACCTAAATCTGGCAGAAATCTTACCAAAACCTCAAAAACCACAACTCCACACAAACTGAGATTTTAACGGGAGACGATATCCATAAATCAATTTATAGTGGCACCCATTCGTTGGAAGATATCCAACACAAATTAGACCAGTACAGTAATAAGGTATCGAGCAGAAACTCTCATATCCTGTCAACAACTTCTTTATCATTTTCGAGCCTACTAGTTATGGCCATAATGATTGTTGTGGCAGTAAAATATCTTCACCCTGTTGTCATCAAGATGAGAAAACAGAGAGATCAACCACAAGTTAACCCCGAAACTTCATCAGACGGAATTCCTTCAGAAGAGCGAACTGATGCTCCCCAACCCAGTTTAAGGCGAACTAGAAGCCTCGCTAAAACCAAATCGGTTCAAATAGTTCAAAAATGTGAGACTGACACTGTCAACATGGGCCACTTGATTAACACAGTTTTATAAACCAACGGTAGACCTGTTAAAACATGTACATTAGGTACATAGCAAAATGGTAATTAAAAACAAAACAAAAAATGTACAAGCGCCTGAGGAATAGTGAAAATAAATATATAAAAACAAAAATAGAATTAAAAGAAAATGTAAATAAAATTACAAAATAACACAGAATACGTGGGAAGGATTGTTATGTACGTAAATTATACCCTAGAAAAAAGGAATAATTTTGGGAGGCATACATCAAAGCGAACCATGTTAGAACATGATTAACTTACCTTCAAATTCCTAAAAGCTCTAAAATTTAAAAATATTAAACTATTCCCAATCATAAATTTTCTACTCAATCAGTGAAGAAAATTGCATCAGCAATTTCCTTCAAATTCCATAAAGTCAAATAAAATTATTCCCATGGTAAATTTTTAATAGAAATATTTAATTTAAAAAATAAAATAAAAGACAAATCGTACCTTCAGTACGATTTGTCGTGAAAATCACAATATGTATACGAACGTACATATGTACATATAACAAAAGAAGCTTTCGCGATAAGAAGTGTGCGCCGCGAAAATACACTATTGATGTTTATAAAAAACATCATATTACATTTTTTCAAGCCACCGTCCATCGAAAAATATTCTTTCTTGTTTAATCAAGTCCAGAATAAATGAAAATTTTTCTCAGGGTAGAAATGCAACTATGCATTTTCTACCCTGAACGACGGCTCTTGATCGCAACGAAAGTAATCAAGAGTTGAGTTGATTTTTTGAATTAGAATACCGTAGTCGCGTTTTTGAATAACAGTAGTCGAGTGTTTTACAGAAAAAAGAGTTGTGATTAAAAGATTATACGCGGCGGCTGCGATTAATAAGAGTTGGTTTTGAATCTCGGTCTCGGTTGAGTTTTAAAAGAAAAAAGTTAAAATAGAAAAAGTTTAAGGATCAGAAATTTGTAAAAGCTAAAAATAGAAAAACATTGGAATATAAAACGAAAAAAATTGTACAACAAGAATTGTGGTGTAAAGAAAAAAAAATTAAGGTTAAAATAAGGAAAAGTTTTTGGTACAAGTTTGGAGACAGATTCTGAAATAAAAGTGAAAATAAGAAAAAAGTCTTTTGGATAAAATACACGCCAATCCCACCAAGGTACGTAATAACGACATTAATGATTATCCAGATATCGAATACTGAAAATTGAAATTATCCGGATAATCCGGATATCCGGATAACAATAAAGAAAATAAATATAATAAATAGCTTGAATCCAATATTTCAAGGTTTTTTTATAATTCATTTATTTTATTTTATTCAAATATTTTAATTATGTACATTAATAATTAATAAATAGTAAAAGAAAATTATTTATTGTACTTAATTTTAAAAAAGATTATTGTATTGATAATTTTATATTCAGGCGAGTTATAATTTTTGTCTTAGGGTATGGAACACAACGTGGCGAGGAGAGGCGAGGCTAGGCTAGGCACTTGAGCGAGGTGAGGTGAAGATACACCTCGAGGTGTAGTGTTCACAACAAGGCGTTCAGTTTCCTGGTAAATTGCGAAGTGAGAGCATTATAAATTATGTCATCAGATTCTGAAGAAGAAATTTTGCGTTTGCGAAGTAGTGCAACTATATCCCACTTTTCACATAAGTGTACTTTCCGCAGTTTTGCTAGTTCGCGATAAACAACAAGCGATTAGAATAGGGAATTCGTCATTCACATATATGAAGATTTACGTTCTGATCCTCATATATTCTTCCAGTGTATGAGAATGATGAGTTAAGAGCCCTTCGATTATATAAAAGAAAAAACCTATAAGAATATGCCAGTTAACAAAATTACCGCGCTGCGCCTCGCGAAAAAATGAAAAATTTCATTCTCGAGCGAGATACCTCGAGGTGTCTCGCCATATCGCGAGCTCGCACTACGTTGTTATGAACACTCTCATAGTACAGCGTGCAATCATTTTATTTCTTCAACTCCTGATATAGCCTCGCCTCGCCTCGCTCCGTTCTGCACGTAGTATTTATTTATTTAAGAAATTCATGCGATAGCAAACAGATAAATCCACTTACTTACTACCGTTAAACAAATGCAAACTATAAGTAAAAAATGAAAATAAAAATAACAAGAAAGAAGAACTACAAAATTTATACAAAAAAAAAAATGAAAAAAAAAAGAAAAAATTCAAATTAACAACGAAAAAGCAAAAATTCAAATCCATTAATTACTAAAAAAAACGAAAAACGAAACAATCATATCAGATCAAAAATAGATAATAGAAACAAAAAATAAGAAATAAGATAACAAATAAAGATAATAAGGATATCTTAAAAAATATAATAATAAAAAAAAACAAAAAAGTAAAATAAGATAAAATTAAAATACAAAATAACAAATAAGCATGAAGGCAAGGAAAGAAAGCAGAAAAATAAAGATGGACTAGATCCAGCTAAGGTAAAAACTATCCAAATGTTTTATTACGACCAAGAGGTTGCGTTTAAAAACCGTAAAACTGTCACTAAGCATATCTGTATCGTTATATAAGACATTGTGGGCCTTTTGAATCCTAACCAAAGCGCAAGTTAGTGCGAGGAGCATCGATATGGAAAGTAAGTGGCTGGCGGGTGAGGCGACTAGGAAAGCTAATTTTTAAAATTTTAAACAGGAACGTTTCGTCAAGATAGGAACGAGGTGCTTCTAAAGATAACATGGAGTATCTGACCAGTCTGTCATCATAATCCACATATGAGCCTGTAAGCTTAAAAAGCAAGTACCTAGTAAATCTACGTTGAATACTCTCTATTTTGTTTCTGTACGTCGTATAGAAAGGGTTCCAGATTGGGGAAGCGTACTCCAGTATAGATCTAACCAAGGTATTATACATAGTAATGTGCGTAGAAAGCTGTTTAAATGGCCTAGCGCACCTTAAAAGAAACCCCAAGGTTTTAAAAGCCTTGTTGGTAATATCGAAGAGAAGTTTGCTATCAAATTGTACTCCTAAATCATTGATTTCTGATACGCGCATGATAGAGACGGTGTCCAGCTTATAGTCCCAGTACAACGTGGTTTGCTTTCTTGAGAAGGACATGCATTTGCATTTATCCACATTTAAGGATAGTTGATTTTTATTACACCAAGAGAGCAGTTTCTGGATGTCATTTTGTAGGTATTGACAATCGGATGGATCATTTATAACTCCATAAATTTTGGTGTCATCAGCATATATTAAGGAAGCAGAGGATAACTCAATAGGGAGATCATTAATATATAATAAGAAGAGAAGTGGGCCAAGAATCGAGCCTTGAGGTACACCCGAGGCTTGCATGTATGAGTTTGATGAAAATCCGTTAATTACAACCGTTAGATGATGGTTCGAGAGACATGACTCAAACCAAAGGGTACTGTTAGAATCAAAGCCCAATCTCCTTATCTTATCTATGATTACTTTGTGATTTATTCTATCAAATGCCTTAGATATATCCGGATAGAAAACATCCAGCTGTTTAGCTTCATCAAAAGCCAGAGCAACAGAGTCGGTGAATATCGAGAGATTAGTTACCGTAGATCGGCCTGGTAGGAAACCATGTTGTTGAGGGCAGATGTAGGGTTTTAGTTGTGGAATTAGAGCATTATAAACGATTTTTTCAAGGATCAAGGCTAGAGCATTGGAAGTAGGAATGGGGCGGTAATTCTTTACCAGCCCTTTATCCCCTGTTTTGAAAGCAATATGAACAAAATGATCCTTAACAACATCAGGAACAGTATGGCTGGACACAGATGAATTGATTAACATGGATATAGGACGTGATAGGACCAGAGAGCAGTTTTTATAAAATATGTTGGGAATACCGTCTGGACCCGCATTTTTATTTTCGTCCAACGATGCAAGAATTATTTCAACATCAGTAAGACGTATCAGGGGAATATGTGCAGAACTGTTATAATGGATATCATCGGATGTAGGAGGGATTGTTGAGCGCTGCTGAACATTGAATGTAGTTTGAAAGTAAGTTGCAAATAAGTTACAAATACTTTCAGGTTTATCGGCAGACACTCCATCGTAATGCATTTCCATAGGATAGGAGCCAGAGAGCTTCATGCTTTTAGCATAAGACCAAAAAGCCTTAGAGTTAGAGGATATGCAGCTTTCAGTGTCTAAAACATATTTATCATAACACTCTCTAATTTTACTTTTTATATTACTGCGCCAGAAACTAAAAGTTGTATAGTCTTCAGGATGCTTGGATTTTGAGTATTTTTGTCTATATTTTTCCTTAAGCTTAATAGTATGAATTAAGTCACAAGAAAACCATACAGGATATTTATTCCGATTTTTCGTTATCCGGGGAATGAAATTCTCAATTGCGTTGTATAGATGACTATAAAATATTTGCAAGGCTTGGTTCACGTCTAGATGTTGTAACGGTGAGAAATCTATATTGGAGAGAAAGTTGCTGATAGCATCATAGTCAGCCCGCTTAAATAAGCGCTTATTGATTTGTTCAGGAAGCTGGGGTACTTTTTTTATTTTGAATTCAACGAGAAGAGGAGGATGATGACTATCAATACGAGACAAGGGATAGAAGGGTTGAGCTACAACAATATTACTCAAATCTGCATTAGATAATATTAGGTCCAGATACCTCTGATTGCTATTCGGAATACAGTTAAATTGTTCAAATCGGCAAAAAGACATAAAAGTTGACAAAGAAAACGTTGTTCGATTATTTAAGTCATCTATTTCCATAGTATTTCCCGCATCAGCAACTGACCAGGATATATTGGGAAGATTAAAGTCACCGAGGATCAAAAATATAGCATTGCTTTCAGCATTTTGGGAAACATTACTGATATTTGTAAAAATTTCGTCATAAGTTTCATGGGAAGAGGATGGCCGAATATACAAGCAACAAATATATAAGTTCAAATTATTACATTTAATCTCAACCCATAAGTCCTCGTATGTAGACTCACCTTGACTAAAACGAGTTGCCTGTAATGAACTATCGATAGCAAGGAGAACACCTCCACCATCACAAGACCCCATGGCCTCATGATACCTATCTCGACGAAAGACCTCATAACGACTATCAAACATCTCAGCACTATTGACGAAGGGAAAAATAAACACCCACTCAAAATTATTCAGCCGAAGCAGTTTCCAGAATTAGATCATTCTCTACTCAACCTAAATCTGGCAGAAATCTTACCAAAACCTCAAAAACCACAACTCCACACAAACTGAGATTTTAACGGGAGACGATATCCATAAATCAATTTATAGTGGCACCCATTCGTTGGAAGATATCCAACACAAATTAGACCAGTACAGTAATAAGGTATCGAGCAGAAACTCTCATATCCTGTCAACAACTTCTTTATCATTTTCGAGCCTACTAGTTATGGCCATAATGATTGTTGTGGCAGTAAAATATCTTCACCCTGTTGTCATCAAGATGAGAAAACAGAGAGATCAACCACAAGTTAACCCCGAAACTTCATCAGACGGAATTCCTTCAGAAGAGCGAACTGATGCTCCCCAACCCAGTTTAAGGCGAACTAGAAGCCTCGCTAAAACCAAATCGGTTCAAATAGTTCAAAAATGTGAGACTGACACTGTCAACATGGGCCACTTGATTAACACAGTTTTATAAACCAACGGTAGACCTGTACATTAGGTACATAGCAAAATGGTAATTAAAAACAAAACAAAAAATGTACAAGCGCCTGAGGAATAGTGAAAATAAATAAATAAAAACAAAAATAGAATTAAAAGAAAATGTAAATAAAATTACAAAATAACACAGAATACGTGGGAAGGATTGTTATGTACGTAAATTATACCCTAGAAAAAAGGAATAATTTTGGGAGGCATACATCAAAGCGAACCATGTTAGAACATGATTAACTTACCTTCAAATTCCTAAAAGCTCTAAAATTTAAAAATATTAAACTATTCCCAATCATAAATTTTCTACTCAATCAGTGAAGAAAATTGCATCAGCAATTTCCTTCAAATTCCATAAAGTCAAATAAAATTATTCCCATGGTAAATTTTTAATAGAAATATTTAATTTAAAAAATAAAATAAAAGACAAATCGTACCTTCAGTACGATTTGTCGTGAAAATCACAATATGTATACGAACGTACATATGTACATATAACAAAAGAAGCTTTCGCGATAAGAAGTGTGCGCCGCGAAAATACACTATTGATGTTTATAAAAACATCATATTACATTTTTTCAAGTCACCGTCCATCGAAAAATATTCTTTCTTGTTTAATCAAGTCCAGAATAAATGAAAATTTTTCTCAGGGTAGAAATGCAACTATGCATTTTCTACCCTGAACGACGGCTCTTGATCGCAACGAAAGTAATCAAGAGTTGAGTTGATTTTTTGAATTAGAATACCGTAGTCGCGTTTTTGAATAACAGTAGTCGAGTGTTTTACAGAAAAAAGAGTTGTGATTAAAAGATTATACGCGGCGGTTGCGATTAATAAGAGTTGGTTTTGAATCTCGGTCTCGGTTGAGTTTTAAAAGAAAAAAGTTAAAATAGAAAAAGTTTAAGGATCAGAAATTTGTAAAAGCTAAAAATAGAAAAACATTGGAATATAAAACGAAAAAAATTGTACAACAAGAATTGTGGTGTAAAGAAAAAAAAATTAAGGTTAAAATAAGGAAAAGTTTTTGGTACAAGTTTGGAGACAGATTCTGAAATAAAAGTGAAAATAAGAAAAAAGTCTTTTGGATAAAATACACGCCAATCCCACCAAGGTACGTAATAACGACATTAATGATTATCCAGATATCGAATACTGAAAATTGAAATTATCCGGATAATCCGGATATCCGGATAACAATAAAGAAAATAAATATAATAAATTGCTTGAATCCAATATTTCAAGGTTTTTTTATAATTCATTTATTTTATTTTATTCAAATATTTTAATTATGTACATTAATAATTAATAAATAGTAAAAGAAAATTATTTATTGTACTTAATTTTAAAAAAGATTATTGTATTGATAATTTTAAATTCAGGCGAGTTATAATTTTTGTCTTAGGGTATGGAACACAACGTGGCGAGGAGAGGCGAGGCTAGGCTAGGCACTTGAGCGAGGTGAGGTGAAGATACACCTCGAGGTGTAGTGTTCACAACAAGGCGTTCAGTTTCCTGGTAAATTGCGAAGTGAGAGCATTATAAATTATGTCATCAGATTCTGAAGAAGAAATTTTGCGTTTGCGAAGTAGTGCAACTATATCCCACTTTTCACATAAGTGTACTTTCCGCAGTTTTGCTAGTTCGCGATAAACAACAAGCGATTAGAATAGGGAATTCGTCATTCACATATATGAAGATTTACGTTCTGATCCTCATATATTCTTCCAGTGTATGAGAATGATGAGTTAAGAGCCCTTCGATTATATAAAAGAAAAAACCTATAAGAATATGCCAGTTAACAAAATTACCGCGCTGCGCCTCGCGAAAAAATGAAAAATTTCATTCTCGAGCGAGATACCTCGAGGTGTCTCGCCATATCGCGAGTTCGCACTACGTTGTTATGAACACTCTCATAGTACAGCGTGCAATCATTTTATTTCTTCAACTCCTGATATAGCCTCGCCTCGCCTCGCTCCGTTCTGCACGTATACCCTTAGTCAGGGATGCAATTTAAAATACGCGTTCTGTTGCAGTAGATGTTGGCTTTATTGTAAGGAGTACATTAAATAATATACTTCAATCATCTACCCTTATTTTTGTATCATGAAATCTTTTTTCAGCAATGTAGTAATTGCGTTGCTCTGCTTTTCCACATGGGTATATAATTGAAGAAATTGATACTTCCAGTTGTCGTTGCAGGAAATTTTTAAATAAAGTTGTAGAATTTTTTGTTGACTTTGAAACTCACTTTCATTTGCGATTTCTTCAGCTACTTCCTTGATGTCGTCATAAGCATATACATTGATTCTTCGCAAAATTTCTACTGCCAATGTAATGAGAGCACATTTGGAAGTGTAATCAAAATTTTTATGGAATGTCGTATATTGCCTGCTTCTAAGAAGATTATTAATGTCATAAGTATTTTATCTCGACGTTCATCCATTCGGTTTTTAATCTGCTTCGATATATTTTTACTTAAGTTCGTTCCACATTCGTCTATCCTTTCAAATAGAAATTTATAAACACTTTTAGCGGTCAAAAGTATCGCTGAATTTTTATTTAATTCCTCTACTTCAGTCTCTTGTGGTGATAGGACATTTAAAAATTCTTTTAAGCTAACTTGAATAAATAAAGATTTTATTGAGCAAATTTCAACAATTACAACGCTTACTATATGTTTTGTTTTGTTTTATTTAAAAGGAGGTTACCGTCGAAAGGCATGAAAAATGTATGAACTTTGGAAATTTTTTTTACATAAAATAAACTTTTTTGGAAATGGGTTTTAACCTACTTTATTCTTCTATCAATGGAGAGAAAATTCCACTTTTATTTATAAAAAAAATCCAAAATAGCGGCTCCAGCACCCATCAACAAAACCGTTTTGGTCTGCGCGGGGCGCTCCGCAGCACTGCCAAATCATTTGAAACAAAGAGGGTTGAAAATGATTAAACTTGATAAAATTTGCGGGGCCCTACCGGTTTTCGTTTTAAAAAAAACTCCAACCGTTTAAAAAAAAAACATTTTTGCCCTATATTTTTTCCTTCAACGGACGAAAAAACTATTTCTAAATAAATTTTTGGACAAAAATCTCTTCCTGATGGCCCCGAAAATTGAGTTTTCTTTCAATTGCGCAAAGATTCATGTGAATCGGTTCATCCGTTGAAACTGTAGAGCGCCCCGCGCGCTGAATAATGTCGTTCCCAGAAAAACTCATATAAAGCTTAACATTATAAAAAATCGTTGACAGCTTACTCCATGCTATTCCAGCACCATACAGAGGCCCTTCTTCTTCCTCCATGAACTTATTATGCTGAATCGGAAGGTTAACGGTTTCCCGAAATTTATGAGGGTATCACAGGTAGCGAGAAAAGATCTTCCCAGCAAGCACGCTCCGCGCGCCTCAGCTACCTGTTTTCTAGCCAGCGGATGATTCCGCTCTCAACAGGCTAAATACTTTAAGATATGAAAATATCCTTTTACCCACGTGCTGTAAACACTCTAAGGATGATAATTATGTAAAAAACCAGAATCGAAGTTTTCGTCGTCATGAACGGTAACTATAGAAAGTAACTGCCACTAAAGAAAGTAATTGTTTATTAAATATATATTGTTAAAAAATTGTACAAAGAAAACAGTATTTTGCTGAAAAATTATTCGGATAATTACCAAAAAATATCCGGATTAACGAGTAGTTAAAATTAGTCGAATAATCCGGATAATTTGATATCCGGATTGGAAACCCTAGTTGAAAGTATTGCAATGTTATGGTCGTAGCGTATTGCATATAGCAATATGCTACACGTACTGAAGCGTGTAGGCGGCTGCGTCAAGCATAAAAAAAACTGAATGCACCTCGACCGAAAGAAATGCATTTCCTCAAGCTGCAAATGACAGGCTGGTGATGACAAGGAAGAAGAAGACCACTTTTCCTGTCGTATTGCTCGAACAAGTACGCGTGTGAAAGACATCCAGGAGAAACTTTTTGATCATCGAAAATTTGCGAAGACATCCTGCCAAAAAAAGGAATTTCCGAGTGGTGAAGGATAGGATAAAATTAATCTGACAAGATCGATAAATTTTCACTAGGTTTCGTTTGAAATCGTGGTAGTATAATTGAACGGTTGAACAGGAGTCTTGGTGGATATTCAAGATCATATATGACTGCTTTTTAAAACCTGCAATTGAAAGAAATCAGGATCGTCCAAATTCGTCCCGACAATACCGAAAAACTACATGGGGGAACCTCATACGGATTTAATTTCCCGGTCTCATTCTAAGAGATTTAATAGAAACGAAGAGTTTGCGGCAGAAGATGTGAGAGCAGAAGGAGCTTCCGTTTTAGGGAAATCTAAGACTATTCAACGAACTAGGCATACAAAACTCTGTGGACTTCATCCGATCATTGTTGAGGAAGTGACACATGCCAAAATACGAGTAATTTGCATATCTTACTAGAATTTATTCCCCACGGAGAACTATTTACACAAATCTGTAAATCCTCGTATGAGCTCATGCGTCTATATATAGCAGAAAGATTCCTTGCCAGTGACTTCCTCTTTGCACAACGTCGGAGTCACCTGGTGAGATGTTAAATCAGGGAAAATCTTATTATCTGTCGCATACCACATAAAAAGTGCAGACTTTTGATCGAGCAAATGGTTAAAGTGTGGCAAGCGAAATAGGACCATACGCGGAACTTTACAACTATAAGTACGGTCTAGTTTTTAGCAAAGTTTATCGAAGCGATAAACATCCAGGAATTAAATCGTAAGGCAATTATTCTAGTGAACTGCAAGTGTATGGTTTTAAACTGGAAGATCTACACATACATAGTAGGCCGCATGTATGAGTGAAATAGCAATCCCCCATCACTAAATTATTACAAAATAAAGTTTTTCAAGGAAATTAGTTAGCGATCAAGTGTAAAGTAATATTGTTTGGTAAACTACACGCTTCTGTCTTAATTATTTACATTCTTCAATTTTTGTAAGACTTTAACAAAGCGTTTTCGTCATGTAGCGGTGTCATTCCTAATTACACAAGAGAGAAGTATCGATTAAAGAAATGTTTATTTGTACCCGAATCATCAACGTAATGATATAACCAAATTTAATATTAATATCAATAACAATTTTTGGAATCTAGAAATCCCCATTATAGAAAATAATACCTTCATATTTAGGAAACAGATGTTAAGGAATTTATCTCAGGCTCTGTGATTCGGCCTTCGAGGAATTACATTTTAAATGGAAGTTCAAAGCCCATCTTGTCCTTTTTATTTGACGTATCTTTAAATTAATGAATTTTTTTATATACATAGCTTTAATCTAATGATATTTTTCTTCATAAACATAGCCTTAATTTAATGATATATCGACCCAAATATATATATATACAGGTGCCTTGAATTAATGATATGTCAATTCACTATGATAGTTTAGACGTATACATGTCCTTAATGCAATGAGATTTTTCCAGATACATCGCGTTAGTTTATCTGAGCTACGATAATTTTGAATTAATGACGTTGATGCATGTATGTGTCTTGGATTCACTGTAATTATAACGTAAAAATATGAATTCTTGAACTTTTTAATTCTTCCTTTACTGTCCTGGAGCCCGCTTACATAAGATGAAGGTCGTCTAGGTTCGCCTAGTCTCTCACTCTCTGTACAGGTCAGGTAGGGACTCTGAAGAATTATGCCCCTCAGAGTCAGATGGGAGGCTGGGGCAGGCAAAGAAGGCAGAACATTTGCGCCTTCAAAGGTATACAGGTAAGTGACATAAGGGTCCCTTCAGGACCGGATGTGTGCCGGTTTTTTTTTGCATAGCCACGACTAATTTTTTTTGATTATGGTTGACGGCAGCGGTAGGTTTTCGTGGAACCTCCCCACACTCTCCGCCAATGAGCCGAGGCGAGCTAGCATGCCGCCCTGCAGGAACGCTGTCCGTCGAGTGATCTGTCAGCTCATGCTGGCAGTCTGGATGTCCATCACTTCTCATAGTTCCATAACAAAAAATGGCGCCCAACGTGGGGCCACCTCAGTTGGACTTCAGTGGTCTAATTGAGACTTTTGCTGGGGACTGAGACTTGTTGTGAGATGGTCATTTGGCACTTTGCTAATTGGCTGACCTCAGGTCTCATATCCAGTAGAGGTTACTTGCGGACCTGAGTCTGACTGGTTTTGTTATTTGAATCAATTGTTGTGATCCCAAAATCACAATCATATACATATTGCCTACCTCATGAGCATTTTCCTAGAATCAATAAATATACTCATATTGTGGTCTCAAAATACCACACCATATGTCCTCAAATGCAATCACAAATCTTTTATTCATATTACTTACCTCTCATGAACTTTCCTAAAACGCATATATAAATATGCACAAATATCTACAATTGCATACCAGGCATATTCATAATTACTTACCCTCGTAATTCTTTTAACAAGTTTTAAAATGCACAAAATGTACAAATATTCTTTCCTCTATAAATTACTTAGCGTAGCATAAATAGCCCACTTATGACAATGAACAAAACGCTTGATAAACATTTTCGTATCCACATAACTCACGGAGTTAATGTATTGCATATTGCGCCTCGGTCAAAATTTCAAGAGCAAGATCGAATTACAAGACCCAAGTCAAGAATGTCTTGCTGAATCTTATCTTTTTCCGGCTTTCTGTTTACTCTTTCGTATGATTGGTTAGTTAAGTGAACCAATCATAAAAAGTATTATATACCTTTATATACTTTTATATACTTTTGCTGACGCGAGGGCGTCGACCAATTTCACTAATAAAATTATGTGACATTGTTAACTAAGTCGAAGTTCAGGATCGGGATTTGAAGATACAACACGTCGGTCGAGAAGTCGTGTGTGTGCAACTAAGTTTAATCATTTTACATTTAATTAAGAAAATATTCAGAGTGTATTTAAATCATTTAATAGTAATAAATTCTCTTACGTGGAAATAAAGTTGATTTCAATTACATAACGACATAAAGGTGTTATTTTGTTTTCTATCCTGAACGTCCCCCTGTGCCGCTCTTCTCGGCAACGAAAGCACGGTGGTAAACGGGGTTACTACAACTGGTGGCAGCGGTGCCGATCACCCGAAAAAAGTTTTAAATTAATAATTCTTCGCGCGTCTTGCAAAAGAAAAAAAAAGTTTTAAATTATTTCTAAATAAATAAAAGTTCTCTGTAGACTCCAAATTTTTTTACAAAAGTAAATAAATATTTCTAATAATTTCAACAGTAACGACAAAACTAAAGTAACGAACAAAAATAAATAAATAATTGTAATAATTTCAACAGTAACAACAAAACTAAAGTGATGAACAAAAATAATAATAAATATTTTTTACAATTTCAACTAAGATAATAACAATAACAACAAAAAAATAAAGCAAAGCATTCAAGAAAAAAAGAAGGAGAATATATATAATAAACAGTGAAGAAAATCTTTAAGTCAGAGGTAATATTCCTAACTCGTACTGGTGTGATCCAGTGGGGGACGTGCCCACACTCAAATAAGGAAGGACGTTAAATCTAGGAAGGAAGCCGAGTGAAGCCATTATTCAAATTTCAACACCTCAACTGATTAAAAGAAGGTAGGTCCCCTTTTACGTTACAAATATATACATATATATATATTTCCTATATTTTTATTCTTATTTTTATATATTAAGAAAAACAAGAGAAAACAAAAACAAAAAACGAAATTTTTTTTTGTGAATAATAGAGAAAAGTGTTTTTAAGGAAGAGAGAATAGTGATTTAAAGGGAAATTCCCGCAATTTTTACTCCCTTTTTGTGTGAAAAAATATATATTGAGTGAAATCCTATACGAGCCTGTCTAAATTGTGTTTCTTTTTCCTTCTCTTTTTGTAATTTGTTCCCCAAGTTACATTAGATTTTTTTTTGTGCTTTTGTGATAATTAACTAACTTCGCACATCCCTGTATGGTAGTTGTGAGCAAAAAAAAAATATGTAAAAATAAATAAAAATAAAATACGCCAGCCAAGTTGCTAAGCACCGTTACTTTTGAACAATACCTTACAGACAATTTACAATAAAATTTTCTTCTTATTGTTCTTTTGCTTGCATCAAATCCACCAAGTTATTTCTTATTACATTTACTAGAAGGTCACACGCTAAACGAAAGTAAAGAGGTTTTTTTTTTTACCAAAATATAATTCCAAGAGAAAACTCACAAAAAAAAAACTTGAAAAAAATATATATATATAATATATTATAATAATAAAACGTATCGTAATCTACTTTTTAAAAGGGTGGTTCATGACTTGCTGCAAAAGCAAAATAAGCAAAATTGTCAATTAAAATAAAATACATTTTAATATGTGCATATTGAGCACATAGAAATAAATGAAATATATATAATTTTTTTTTTGTGATGTGATGCCCAAAATTTGTACAACTCCGTACCACTTATAAGTACTTCAGTTTTCTTTTTCATTCCTTGCTCTGAAGTGCGAATAATTAAAGTTCATTTCGTTAGTCTGTAATGCTGCGATAAATAAATACTTATCTCGTTTCGAACAGCCAAATTTACAACAAAGACTTACAAAGTTTAAATATTTAAATTGAAAAGTGGTCCTTATAGTGCGCGTGTTTTCGTAAACCACATATAAAGACCCAACTCCAACGGTGGTAATGAAAAGGAAGCAATAATAATAATATGCTTTTTCTCTCTGTGAAGTAATGTGGAATCTATCGCAAATAACAGAAACAAAGTTTGCATGAGTTGTACCAATCAGACATTTTGAGAACTAAATACCTACCTGCGAATTTTTTTGTGGAAATTTACTTTGTGCATACTATATATATATCTAAAGTGCAAAATTATCTCGCACTTGCAGCCAATGTGCTCTTATTTTTTACTGATGTTCGGATACATTGTCGCCGGGGACAATTATATGAATAATTAAGTATAAACTCTGGATTAAAAAAAAATTCTTCTTGCCCATTTCTTAGCACACTCTTTGGTAGTAGTCTTTTTCTCTCTCTCTATTTTTTCCCCCTTATCGATTAACCGATTATACGATTTCAAAATTTTAACCCGTTCGCGTTACTCCATTGTATATTTATTTGAGCAGTTGCCGTTTCATATTATGGCAAATCCTGATAACCAAAGCTCAACAATGAAAATGAAAATAAGTATGAGTGACGTATACAACATGATCCCCGAATTTAATGGAGATCCTGCGGTGCTAGAAAAATTCATAGCCTGCGGAAATGTGTTGTTCTCTTCCACAAAAACTGATGCCGAGCAAAAGTTATTCCTGGACATTGTGAAAACTAAGCTCCAAGGCCCAGCATTCGAGTTGATCCAGTACAAATCATGTAGTAAGTGGGATGATTTGGCAAAGGCCCTGAAGGAGCAATTTCAAGAAAAAAAGTCCAGAGCAACATTTCAAAATCAGATTAGATCTGCTAAACAGAATTATAGGGAATTAGTCCAAGAATTTGGCGAGAGACTTGCGCAACTACTCACCTCATTGAACTCAGCGACGTATACAGGTGTAACGGATCATACAGTACGCGAGTTTTTAATTGGCGAAAATAATGTTGCGTACCAAAAAATATTAAAAAAAAAGGGATATCTAAAAATTTCTACAATATTAAAAGAATTCATCCATAAATTTTCACATAAGCTAACATGCCTAAAACATGGTTAGCTTATCAATACAATCAGTGAAGAAAATTGCGTCAGCAATTTTCTTCACATTCCATAGAGTTGAAACAAAATTATTCCCATGGTAGAAATATTTAAGTTGAAAAATAAAATAAAAGCAAATCGTACCTTCAGTACGATTTGTCGTGGAAATTGCAATATGTATGTACGAACGTACATACATATCACAAAAAAGCTTTCGCGATAAGAAGAGCGCGCCGCGAAAATACATTGTATGTATACGCGTGCGGCAATTCTAATCATCGTGACGGTGGCTGATGTTTATAAAAGCATCAAATTTCAAGCCTCCGTCCAACGAAAAATATTCTGGACTTGTTTAATCAAGTCCAGAATAAATGAAAATTTTCTCAGAGTGAAAATGCAACTATGCATTTTCTACCCTGAACGAAGGCTCTTGATCGCGACAAAAGTGATCAAGAGCCGAGTTGTGATTTAAATTTCCTACGCGGCGGTAAAACAAAATTTTTTGATAAAAGAGCGAGTTGAATTTGAAAACCAGAGAGCGTTGGCAGGAAAATATTATTCGCGGCGGTTCGATAGAAAATTAGAAAATAAATTAGTGTTGTTTTTTAGAAAAAAAAAGAAGGTCCATACGGAGTTTTAGAGGAAAAAGAGTTTGGATATACGATTAAAATAACGAGAGTCGAGTCCCAAAAAAAAAAAGGGAAAAATAAGGTTTTTTGAAAGTTTGGTTCAGCGCGGTCTCGGTTACGGTGCGATAGGCTAAAAATCAAAAGAAGTGTTGACAGTCAAAAGAAGTTCTAGTATAAAGAAAATTGTTATAAAACAAAAAGAAGTGTTTACAATCAAAACCAGTTTTAGTATAAAGTAAATTGTTATAAAACAAATAGAAGTTTGTTTGTAATTTTACAATAAAAAGAAAAAAAACAACGGAACAGTGTTTTGAAGTGTGAACAAGAGGCAATATTCGAAAATCCGCCCCGGTACGTAAATATTTACAAATATATTTAACAAAATTGGCGCAGCCGGTAGGATAGAGGAAGCCTACTTTAAACAAACAAAAGTATAAGCGCTCGAAAACCCTCTATCCTACGAATCAAAAGGAGTTGAGGACGAAACCGAATACTGAGCAAGACACCCTACCCTTCGCCTGAAGTTGAGTCTGGTTTCAGGAGTATTTCGATCTAGTCGGCTCCCAACGCTCGGGGTCGGACAGCTTTAACTGCCTCTGTTTGAAAAACATGCAGCCACCCCCTCATCAAAGCACAAAGTGCCAACGTGGGACAATAGCGGGCCTCATCCCAGCCCAGGAACATAAGACGTCCATAGCCGAAAATTCCAACGCGAAACTTGAAGGAAGAATCCTCAACCGACAATCTGCGATCCGGAGCTGAAAGGGACTTCGAAGTAGGCAACGCGCCCCCCTTTCAGCTTTTATCCAGGGGAATTTAAGAAGGCCACGGCCCCCCCCCCCCCCCGGCAGCAAAAGAACTTCAAGCGACAAAACCAGCGATCCTAAATTGAGAGGGACGTCGAAGAAGGCAATAAGCCCCCCTCTCAATTTGAACCAAGGGAATTAAGACGGCAGAAGCCCCCCTAGCTGCAAATTTTACAGACGGTGGTCCATGAGCGAGGGAAGCTCCCACCAGGAGACGCCGCCGGAAATCTCACCAATTCCACCAACTCCACAACAATCTTCCTCACCGGGCGACGCACAGGAAGATCCGTCCCGGTACGAAGGAGGCAACGAGGGAGCAACATCTGCAACTGAGGGTGCTAATCAAACACCCCCAACAAATTCAACAGCACCAGGAGTCACACTCAGGAGTGGGACAATCCTTACAGGTCCCCAACAAGTAAGACCTTCTAATTTAAATTTAGAAAACTATTTAAAATATCTAGAGGGGAAAGTGCGAGACTCCTCCGAACTTTCTGTTCTACAGTGCGATCCTATCGATAAACAGCTCAAAATGTCCCGTGAACGGCGGCTTGAGCAAATCGCGCAATTCAAAGAAAGTACGGAAAAATTTAAAGAAAACTTAAAGCAGTTTGGGGAACTCTCGCACTCTCTCGAAACAGAAATTACAAATAATAGTGTAGAATTAAGAGAAGGTGCCATTGAAGACAGTGTCAGTGATTCCACCGTGAGTGAAATCCTATTGAATTGGCTGGGCGACTCCCTTTTGGAAACCAGCATAGAAGAAACTAGCTCCCCAAAAGTGTCAAACTTTAGCTTCAGAATCCCCGATATAAACATGGCAGATTACGCGAAGATCGCCAAGCTAACTGCCCAGCTCGTTCCCCTATTCTCGGGAGAGCAGCACCCAAAATTGAGCCTGGAGCTTCAAACTTTCCTAGGATGCTGCAGGCAGGTAATCCAGTGCATTTCGGTGGAGGAACTATCGGCATTTTTGCAAATCTTCCCCACCAGACTTCGAGGCGAAGCTTACCAGCTTTTTGCCTCAAATATGCCTACTACTTTCAAAGAGGTAGAAGAACGGCTAAATCGTACCTACCTGCCTAGGGAAACTTACCAGGAACTGGTAAATAAATTAATTACTACAAGGCAGTATCCTTTGGAAAACCTCACAGCCTTCACGGCACGAGTAAAACAAATGCTGGCACTCTGTAATGAAGCAGCAGAGTCCAAATATGGCGCTACAGCAGCCCCCGCTGTGAAAACACAGCTAGAAGACTTCGCGAAAAACGCACTAAAAACAGGAGTCAATAACCCGTATATGTGCCAATACCTTCTGACCATGACAGACGGCACGGTGGATGACCTCGTACAAAGAGCGCTTGACATGGAGCGTCTCCAGCAAAGTGCTCTATTTCTGCAACCTCCAGGGCACTTTCAATTCAGTACAGTGCAGAACACAATACCACAGTCAATAAATGCACCTGTGATAAGTAATCCGCAAGGGATTCCAAAAATTTCGCCTGCAAATCACCCCATATATAATCCAGGCATAATACCATTCGCACAGGATACCTGGCAAAACAGTGTGCCCACAAATGCAAGCACCAGTACATTTCCATCACAGTTCACACAGGCAAATATAAAACAGGAGCCAAGATCTCCTAATAAAAATTTTAATGTACAAAATAAAAATAATTATTTAAATAAAATTACTTGTAGTTTTTGTAATTTAAGAGGCCATACATACGCAGATTGCCTCAAACGTAAAAATACTCCGTACTGTGTGAACTGCAAAATATACAACCACGATATACGTGACTGCAGGAGGAACAACAACAATATTCAAAGATCAAGTAACAATGGTGGACCATCGAATCAACGCCCTAGAGAGCCGCAGAATCCCAATAACAATTCCAGAGTATATAACGTAAGAAAAAAGTGTGAATTTTGTGGTCGTTCTGGACACGCAGTAAATAACTGCCAACAAAAACGTAAATGGGAGGCCCGGAGTCAGGGAAACGACGTACAGTCGACCCAAAACTCCCCGGCTCGACTATAAAACTCCCGTCTAATAATATAGGGTCTCCTCAGCAGCCCGATTCCAGTGTCGCTACCGAAAACTTCCTTTATACATAGGCCTGAACGGCCAAGCTAAACTAGTAGTAGACACAGGCGCTGAGGTTAGTATAATAAAGAAAAGGTCATTAAAAGATCTCAAAGAAATTAACCACAATGAGGCATGTACACTTCAGACCCCATTTGGTACCGGAAAGACGCTGGGAAATTGCCAGGGAAACTTCGTTTTCAAAAACAAAATTCCCTGCAAGTTTCAAGTCGTAAAGAACTTGCCTGGCCTTTCCGATGATGGACTTCTAGGAAATGATTTCCTAGCAAAAAACTGTAACGTTGAGGGTCCTAATAACGCACTAAGGTTTCCTCGCACGGAAACTAATCCAGACGAATTTGCTTTGCCGTTAGAGTTTGAAACGGACAAGCTACATTCTGAAAAAGCAGTCGAAGTAAGAACACTTGCAGAAGAGGTAGAGTCTAAACAGGCTGAACTATCCACCTGTAGTGTCTTCAAGGCTTCTCAAACGAGAAAAGCTGGCTGCCAAGCTCCAAAAGGGCCCAAAGAATGTGAAAAAGGCTGTCTGGGCGAACAAGAGACCGATGAAATCAGGCGACAATTGGTTACATTTAAGGAACCAATCTGCATACCTGCGCGCTCTCAAATTGTTGCCCCAGTCCCGTTACAAACTCTAGAAGAAATGCTCTGTTTATCCCAAGAGATAAGTGATGGAGTCTTCTTGGAAAACAGTTTGCTGTCATCTGGAGAAGAATTAGTGCTGGTCAGTATTCTCAACGCTAACAGTCATCAAGTAGTCATACATAGCTTAAAGTTACAGCTATTTCCAATAAACGACTACACACTAGTCCCATTAACGCACACAAAAGACCACAAAAGAACTCACATTCCACTACCAAATTTAGAGGCAATATCAAACAACCCAAGAGACGGAACTGAGTGTCTAAAGCCTGCCAAAAAGGTGCATATAGCTCTTCCGTCCAAAATCCCGAGGCATAAATCACTATTAAGCAAACAACGGCCATATAATAATGGTAGCGAGTCGCTAAAGCCTATATTAAAGGTGCATATTACTCCACCGTCACACAACACAAAAAATTCTACATGGTCAAAAAGCAGTAGCATTGACGCGCATGAGTATCCCACACAACCTAAGGCAAAGACCACACAGGTGTACCAAACTCAGCCGTCAACAAAGCAGGAAGCAAATACCCTGTCAATTACTAAGAGCAACGAAATACAGCCTCAAAAGCAATCGCAAAAGCCTCATCTATTTACAAGTCAAAGACTTAAAAGGAAGAATGAGTCAAACCAAGGTTCAGCCGACAAAACGGCAATTTTACAACATGTACGATATCTATACCCGGATAATGAGACTCCGGACGACCCAAAACAATACCCGCGTATTTCTAGGCTAGAGCAAGAACTCAGCCTAGACCCTAATTTAACCGCGGAAGAAAAAATTTCGATATCAGAACTCTGCGAAGAGTATAACGATATCTTCTTCCTGAAAGGTGACAAACTCACCTATCCAAATGCGATAACGCATAATATTCCATTGGAGCAAGATCAAGCACCAATCAATCAAAAAATGTACCGCTTACCTGAAACAGCAGAAAGTCATTAACGAGCAGCTAAAAGAAATGCTAGACAGCGGGATAGTCCAGTCTAGTAAAAGCCCTTGGAATTCACCTCTACTAGTTGTCCCCAAGAAAGCGGGACCTGACGGTGAAAAAAGGTGGCGCGTCGTTGTCGATTTTCGTAAATTAAACGAAAAGACAATTGGAGATGCATTCCCGCTACCCCGAATCGAGGATATTCTCGACCAACTAGGTCACGCAAGGTATTTCACCACACTCGATTTGGCCAACGGCTATCACCAAGTCCTTGTCGACAAAAAAGATCGACATAAAACTGCTTTCAGCACAAATTATGGGCACTACGAGTTCAAGCGTATGCCATTCGGGCTCAAAGGAGCCCCCGCCACATTTCAACGCCTAATGAATTTCGTCCTAACAGGCCTACAAGGCCTCGAATGTTTTGTCTACCTAGATGACATTGTCATCTATGGTAAAAATTTAAATGACCACAACGAAAAGTTGAGGAAAGTCTTCAATCAGTTGAGAGAAAACAACTTAAAACTGCAGCCAGAAAAGTGCCAGTTTCTACGAAGAGAAGTTGTTTACCTAGGACATAAATGTTCTAGCGAAGGAGCCCTACCAGACCCAAGTAAGACGGCCTGCGTCCAAACATTTCCTGTTCCAAGAACAGTAAGGCAAGTTCAGTCATTTTTAGGACTTGCCAATTACTACAGGAAATTCATTCCAGACAAAGCATAAAAAACGCTTTAATTTCCCCACCACTTTTAATTTACCCCGATTTTTCGAAATCTTTTAATCTCACTACAGACGCAAGTAACGAGGCTCTAGGAGCTGTTCTTTCTCAAGGAGAAGTCGGAAAGGACCAGCCCATTGCCTATGCAAGCAGCCGCACATTAAACAAAGCCGAAAGAAATTACTCTACTATAGAGAAAGAGTTATTGGCTATTGTCTGGGCTACCAAGAATTTCAGGTGCTATCTTCAAGGCCGGAAATTCACGGTCTATACTGACCATAAACCTCTCAAAGGTGTCTTCAATGTGAAAGACCCTACTTCCCGTTTGGTGAGATTTCACCACAAGCAATCTGAATTCGATTACAACATCGAATATAAACCAGGGAAGTACAACACTAATGCCGATGCACTAAGTCGCATTCCTCAAGCATTAAAGGAAGACAGTTTAGGCAATACCTTAACGGTAGAAGCCCTAGTCCACCACACGATGGACTCAGATGTGGAGGAAGACGATTCCACAAATAATAAAAAGAAAAAGAAATCCGCTCATTGTTTCGTCGTGACTCGAGCTCAGAAGCAAAAGGCTCAAGAGACATTAAATAGCTCCAGTGTGGAGACAGAAGAGCACACGAAAGCGGACCAAAACGAAATGCAACACACGGAGGCGGAATAACTAAACCCAGCATCGCTTGAGCAAAAAGTAAGTACTGGCAAGACACCCGAAGTTATCACGAGCGCTACGGAAATCCGAACAATCTTAAAAGATTATCACGATTCTCCATTTGGTGGCCATCAAGGTGTCATAAAAACTTACAAACGCATAAGACGCAAGTATTGGTGGACACACATGCTTAGCGATATTAAAAAATACATTAAAAAATGCCCAAAGTGCCAGACGATGAAAGCATCTCCACAATATAAAATGCCAATGGTTATCACGGACATCGCAGAGCAACCGTTCGACAAAGTTTACCTCGATATTGTAGGTCCATTAGAAGAGACCACATCAGGTAACAAATATATCTTGACCTTCCAAGATAATTTAACAAAATTTGTCGACTGGTATGCAATACCTAATGCAGAAGCAGTCACAGTAGCGCAAGTTTTCTTTGATGAAATCGTTACGCGCTATCGCATACCCAAAAGAATACTCACCGATCAGGGAACAAATTTCCTGAGTGAATTATTCAAAAGAGTATGTAAGCTTCTAAAGGTAAAGAAGTTACAGACTTCGGCATACCACCCACAGTCTAACGGAGCACTAGAGCGTGCCCACAGACCGCTGATTGAATA
The DNA here is from genome assembly GCA_963930735.1 of Dioctria linearis. Taxonomy (NCBI): domain Eukaryota; kingdom Metazoa; phylum Arthropoda; class Insecta; order Diptera; family Asilidae; genus Dioctria; species Dioctria linearis. Next base: position 225,584,358 of record OZ005742.1, read on the forward strand.
CCTGCGAACAATCGTAGATGAAAATCCCAAAACATGGGACCAATACCTACGAACCGCTGCATTCGTGTATAACAATAGTGTACACGAGGGTACTAAACTTACCCCAATGGACTGCCTATAAGGCTTCACAGCGGATGTCCCATCAAATTTAAAACGGGATCCCGAACCCGTTTACAATCATGAGAGTTATTATCATATACTGAAGTATAAGCTCCAAAAAACATATGCCACGGCAAGAAAGAACTTATTGACAAGTAAACAGCGCACAAAGGGGTACTACGATAAGACAGTACGGCCCCTAACTTTCCATGTAGGAGACAAGGTCCTCATCAAGAATGAAAGCAGAAAACATAAGCTTTTCCAAATCTGGGTAGGACCTTATCAGGTAATCGCAATACCAAGTGATGTGAATACCACAATCAAAATTGGTAAGCGAACAGTAACGGTACATAATAACCGTTTGAAACCATATTTCGAATAAAAATATATCGAACAAAAATGAACCAGGTTGACTTGAAATTCCTACTATAGTGTCAATTAAACCTCATTTCAATACACCCCCATAAACATTTGCGGTGGAGTCACTCCACTACCCAATTTAAAGCGGCGCAATGTACGTACAAGTATGCTTAAAGGATTGTTTTCTTCTCCTGAATTGTCCACAGAAATGGCGCTAAAATTCATCATAGTTGTCCTCTTCATCCAGTACACAACTGGAGCAATCGCTGGCAAACCTTATGTAATAACCCAGCTAAATGGCTCGGGTATATTTTTCGAGGACCTAGGAAATCTGATGGTATATCATGACACCTGGAATGTCCTCACCGAGATAGACTTGGATGAACTAGATGCCCAGATAAAGCTAGCAGAATATGCAGAGCACTTAGTGCATAAACTCTGCATAAACATAACAAACCCAGAAGACCTCTGTAACGTGCAGCAACTACACATACACGCTATTATAGACAGCGTACGAAAACGCACGGAAACTATAAGGGAACTAGTACCAGGAAAACGCAAGGCCAGATCACTATTTGATGGAATAGGCAATGCCATGCACTATTTGTTTGGAACTATGGACAGCAACAACGAAAAAGAAATTTCCAGCAGGTTAGAAGAACTTGAATCGAATACACAAGCCCTAGCCGAGCTAGAGAAACAACAAATCAGTGTTGTAAAAACTACCTTGGAAAAGATTCAAAAACCGCTGGCAATGTTAATAGACAGACAACAAAAAATAGCACACCAGATAAACGATCTCCACCATGTGGCCGATGATTTAACTAGGAGGCAACTGAGACAAGAGATTATATCAAGCTTATTGCTCCAAATCATCGAAGTTGAATATCGACAACAAGCCCTCCTGGATATAATAATGGCTAGTAGAACCAATCATATTCATCCACTCCTAATGTCTCCCAAAAATTTTTTCGAGATATACAGCAAGACGGCCTCGAATTGCCCAAATGCCCAAAATTGTCTATCTGTCCTATATCAGAAAGCAGGAGCTCAGTCGCTCCTTATGCAGAATAAATTGGTTGTGAGAATTACTCTCCCAATTTTTAATCTGCCAAAAATGAGGCTACAACAGATTCAATGCTATCCTGTATCCAAGTCAGCAAATTATTCATTAATTCCAGACCCTGGTTATTCATACATAGCCAATAGCGAAAAAACTCAGGAATTTCTCTTATTAAGAGGCGATGACATGAAAAGTTTCAAAAAAATAACAAGTAATTTGGAAGAAAACACGTATGTAGGCCGGCTGAACAGGCCTATAATCAATGCGGCAACGTCCAACGAATGTGCCATTATATTGCTATACAACCCTTTAAATGAAGTGCCCAAATGCAAGACCAGAGTACAAATCCCACAAAAAGACATGCTGATCAAATTAAACAAGCCAAATGCGTGGCTATTTTCATTTATCACCTCCACGGTGCTACACATCACATGTCCAGATCACTTTGTAATCTCGAAACTGGAAGGACAAGGGATATTAGAGATAACGCAACCATGTCAAGTTCAAATAGGTGACAAAGTGCTTAAATACGAAGGTCAGAGTAAATTTCCACTAAAAATTACCCAGCCGAATCAGTTTCCTGAGCTCAACCACTCTCTACTCAAAGTAAACCTGACTGAAATTTTACAAGGAACTCAAAACCACAGTCTGGGGAAAATCGAAATATTAACGGGAGACGATATCCATGAATCAATTTATACTGACACCCATTCGCTGGAAGAAATCCAAAGCAAAATTATTAAATACCAGGAAAAGGTATCGAGCAGAAACTCCCATATCCTGTCCACAACTTCTCTATCATTCACGAGCCTACTAGTTCTGGCCATAATGATTGTTGTGGCAGTAAAATATCTACACCCTATTGTCATCAAGATGAGACAACAGAGAAATCTACCACAAGGTAACCCCGAAATTTTATCAGAGGGAATTCCTTTAGAAGAACGAACTCCTGCTCCCCAACCCAGTTTAAGGCGAACTAGGAGCCTCGCTAAAACCAAATCGGTTCAAATAATTTAAAAATGCGACACTGACACTGTCAACATGGCTCACCAAATCAAAGTAGAACTTATAGAAAAGGCAGACCTGGTAAACTCCTCAAGGGAAATCTATATAAACCTATATATATAGTATAACTTTAACACAAAAAAAAAACTAAATTAAAAACATTAAGATTTTGTTTGACTCAAAAAAAAGGGGTTAGAATGAAAAAAGTAAATATAAATAGGCAGGAGGTAAAAATGTGAGAATTAAAGAAAAAATGCATATAGAAACAAGAAATGCATAAAAATAACAAATTAACAAAAAAGCATTAGAATTAAATATAAACAGAAAATAGAATACGTGTAAAAAATGTAAAAATAAAGGAAAAATACCTTAATCGTAGATACAAAGAAAGCACAAACAAACAAAAAGTAAGGATTAGATAAAACAAGAAATAGGAATAAATAACATAAACAACTAGGTTAGACTCAAAAAAAAAAATAAATGATAAATGATAAACTAACGTAGAAATAAATAAACAAATAAAGGATTAAAGTAATAAATTAAAAGTAGCACTGGTAAGCTATTAATAAATTTAAGGTACCGAAAAATAGTCTAAAGCAAAAACAGAGTGTTAAAATATAAAATAACCGTAGAAATAAAGAATTACACTAAAATTAATTAACACATAACAAAAAAAAGTATAATGCAAGAAAAAATAATGTAAGAAAGACAAGAAAAGTTTACCAGGCTACTACAAAAATTTTGGTGTATTATCGCATGATACTACTAGAGTTATAATATTGTAAGCTATTTTTATAGTAGTTAGATAGTAACCTAAAGAAGGAAGAAAGATAAGAACATTTTAAATAAAAGAAAAAAAAAATAGATAATTAACTCACAAAAATGTAACGCCTAACCGAACCGACCAAGATTAATTAAAATTTAAATAAGAAAAAAAATAGGTAATTAACTCACAAAAATGTAACGCCTAACCGAACCAACCAAGATCCGAAACCCCTAATGAGAACAAAAAGAAAAACAAAAAAACCACCAACGAAACCAGCCTAGGGTAGCAAATTTCAGAAACAAAACATTCGATTTTATTGTATTTTTTTTATTTTTTTTTATGGATACAAGCAAAAAGAAAAACAAGAAAGACAGGAAGGGTATAAGCTAATTTAAAATTGAAAAAAAAAATTATTAAAAAGAGAGCTTCCCGCAGGGATTTCATGCCCAGTCCTCCTCGGAGTCATCCTCGACTTCTAAAGGGGGTGGGGTGGCCATCAAACTGCGTAGAATGCCCGTAACGGCTGATTCAAATACGGAATGGCAGCATGCGCAGAGTCCGTGCCGGCCGGTTATGTTGAGGGTACCGCCTGAATAAAAGAAAAAGAGTAAATATAGGTGGCCAACGTGCTAAATCAATTACCATCAGGACTTACCTCGCACAACCCACGCCTGCCCTTGGTGGGGATACAGGGGTATATCAGCCCAGTAGTGGCGGCCGGCCACGGCATCCACGCCCCACATAGTGAAAGGCCGCTGTCCTCGTCGTAAAAGCACCAGACGAATCGGGCTCCGCCATCCAGGTATCACGTGGACCACGAAAATTAAGCTGGCCACAGAACTGAGGCCCGCCGGGCTGTGCCAGGGTTGATTATTGACTTTGATGGCAAACAACATCCTAACTGCAATCCGGATTTAATTAAGCAACTGCAACGGCTCAAGATCAAAACTCGAATAAAACCGAGCAGAGAATTTAATCATGAGATCCAGTGCCAAGACAAAGTAACAAACCTAGCAGAACGGTAATCGGACACCCCGATAAGAGACCCAGAGACAAACAAATCAAAAACAGCTCTGCACAGGCTAATCGCACAAATGACCTTCACCAAGAGTTATTACTCTTCTAATAATAACTCTCATTTTGAAAAAGGGGAAGGATTGTTGCGTACCAAATCCTGCATACCAAAAAATATTAAAAAAAAGGATATCTAAAAATTTCTACAATATTAAAAGAATTCATCCATAAATTTTCACATAAGCTAACATGCCTAAAACATGGTTAGCTTATCAATACAATCAGTGAAGAAAATTGCGTCAGCAATTTTCTTCACATTCCATAGAGTTGAAACAAAATTATTCCCATGGTAGAAATATTTAAGTTGAAAAATAAAATAAAAGACAAATCGTACCTTCAGTACGATTTGTCGTGGAAATTGCAATATGTATGTACGAACGTACATACATATCTCAAAAAAGCTTTCGCGATAAGAAGAGCGCGCCGCGAAAATACATTGTATGTATACGCGTGCGGCAATTCTAATCATCGTGACGGTGGCTGATGTTTATAAAAGCATCAAATTTCAAGCCTCCGTCCAACGAAAAATATTCTGGACTTGTTTAATCAAGTCCAGAATAAATGAAAATTTTCTCAGGGTGAAAATGCAACTATGCATTTTCTACCCTGAACGAAGGATCTTGATCGCGACAAAAGTGATCAAGAGCCGAGTTGTGATTTAAATTTCCTACGCGGCGGTAAAACAAAATTTTTTGATAAAAGAGCGAGTTGAATTTGAAAACCAGAGAGCGTTGGCAGGAAAATATTATTCGCGGCGGTTCGATAGAAAATTAGAAAATAAATTAGTGTTGTTTTTTAGAAAAAAAAGAAAGTCCCATACGGAGTTTTAGAGGAAAAAGAGTTTGGATATACGATTAAAATAACGAGAGTCGAGTCCCCAAAAAAAAAGGGAAAAATAAGTTTTTTTGAAAGTTTGGTTCAGCGCGGTCTCGGTTACGGTGCGATAGGCTAAAAATCAAAAGAAGTGTTGACAGTCAAAAGAAGTTCTAGTATAAAGAAAATTGTTATAAAACAAAAAGAAGTGTTTACAATCAAAACCAGTTTTAGTATAAAGTAAATTGTTATAAAACAAATAGAAGTTTCTTTGTAATTTTACAATAAAAAGAAACAAAAAAACAACGGAACAGTGTTTTGAAGTGTGAACAAGAGGCAATATACGAAAATCCGCCCCGGTACGTAAATATTTACAAATATATTTAACAATAATGAATTAGCAGTTCAAGCCTTTGAGGATGGTTTAAAAAACCAAAACCTTAAATTATTAGTTAAGGCACATGGTGAAAAAAATCTCAAAGGGGCGATATTCTACGCGGTCCACACACCCTCCACAGCTTTTGCACGGACTTTTCCTAAACGTGCGCCCACTTGCCAAATATGTCATAGAGAAGGGCATACCCAGGAATCTTGTTATAGGAATACGAACCTACCAAACTTTACACCCAGGCAGGTGAAGAGGGAAGTTCAATATTTGACTTGTTCTTATTGCAGGAAACCAAACCATGTCTCTAGAGACTGCCGATTGCGATTATCTCAAAACCCTTCCACAGCCTACTTTGGCAACACTAATTGGCCTAACAAAAATCGAAATATTTTTTCCCAGTATGGTAATGCAAGGCAGATAAATAACCCTGCGATAATGATGCCGCAGCAGCAACAGGGAAGTAACACACACGCACACTATGTCCCCAATCAAAATAGAAGGGACATGAGGACAAAAACAATAAACAATAGTTTACGTTTAGAAGCTGAAGAGTCAAGCATCCAAGAGACGGGAAACGTTCCATCCCGAGTTACGTACAAAGCCGACGTTCACAACATGTAAATTGTAGGACAAACGACGAAAATAGTAAAAGTTTTATAAAAACCACAATATCCCTTTATACGTCAGAAGGGGAAGCAATTATATGCGTACCATTCGAACCCTCTTTAAAAAAATATTCAACATTTCTAATAGATACAGGGGCCGACGTCAGCCTAGTAAAATCCGAAATTAATTTTAAAAACGATAGAAAGCAACCCGATGGATGTATCTTATCCACTATTTCTGGCGAATCAATCGCAACTCTGGGGACTATCTCTGGATATCTAAATTTAGCTTCGGAAAACGTAGATGTTACTTTACAACACACCTTTCACTTGCTGGATAGCAAAGCCAACCTAAAATATAACGGTATCCTAGGAAACGATTTTCTGCGAAAATATAAGTGCACAGTAAACTACGAAAAAAATGTATTAGAGCTTAAACACGAACAAAATGGTATGAAACCTGGAAAAGTTGAAAACTCCGAAGGGACATTCAGGGGGAGCACTAGGCCCCTACAGCCTGAGTCCATTAATCTTCGAAGAAAACCTAACGGGATTCTCAGGGAAAACTTATTTTCAAATCCTGAACACCATAGTTCCAAGACAAATGCAAACGGGAATATCAGGAAAAATGTATCATTTTCAAATCCTGAAGTCCAATCTACGGATGCAGTTTGCAATAAAGTACGAAGTAAGAAAAACTTAAAAGCACAAAATACATTTAAAACGCAAACAACAGGAAATACCGTTTTAGTTGCAGATAATATCGAATCGATGGATGAAACTTTGGATACTCAATGCACTAATAAGCAATACTGTATAGATGAAACTAACCGTACAGTTTTACCTCCTCGATGTGAGAAAATTGTAGAGATCCCTTTTAGATACAATAGCGAGATAGTCACCACAAAAATGGAATTAGAACCAGGAGTCTACATAGCTAGCACCCTCACGAAACCTATTAATAAACGTCTAAAAATTTTGATGATGAATTCAAATGAAAACGAGGTGGAAATTAATAAAAATGAGATCAACCTAGAATGGGACGATTTCGATCGATTCGAAATCGTAGAGGCTAATTTCGATGGAGACCCGGTTGTTGATCGCTTAAAGAAATTACAAACATTATTAAATCTTGATCATTGTAACGCAGAGGAAAAAACGTCAATATTGGAAATCTGTAGACACTATAATGACTTATTCTATCTCGAAGGTGATTGCTTAACCTATACAGATGCGTTTACGCATAAAATTTCAACACGGGACGATAAACCACCCATTTATATACGACCCTATAGATTACCCGAAGCACACCGCAATGAAATCCATAAGCAAGTCAACGTGATGCTGCAAAATGGTATTGTCAAGCCAAGTTCTAGTCCATGGAACTCACCTTTACTCCTGGTGCCGAAAAAAGCCGACAGCTCTGGCAACAAACGATGGAGGGTGGTAGTGGACTTTAGAAGGCTGAACGACATTACTATTGGTGATGCATATCCCTTACCCAATATCACCGATATATTGGATCAGTTGGGCAAAGCCAGGTATTTCAGCACGCTCGACTTGGCAAGCGGTTTTCATCAAATACTCGTCGACAAGAAGGAGAAAGAAAAGACTGCCTTCAGTACTCCATTTGGGCATTACGAATACAAACGAATGCCCTTTGGATTAAAAAACGCACCTGCTACTTTTCAGCGTTTGATGTGTGCTCATGGGATTGCAGGGCATACAATGCTTCGTGTACGTGGATGATATTGTTGTATACGTATATGATTTACAAGACCACAATTCAAAATTAATAAATGTTCTAAATCGTCTAAGGCAACACAAACTAAAACTTCAACCTGAAAAATGCAATTTTATTAAACGGGAATTAACTTATCTAGGTCATGTAATGTCAGAAAATGGTTTCAGCCCTGATCCAATGAAAATTCAGGTAGTAAAAACCTACCCCAGACCCAAACGTGCTAAAGATGTAAAATCCTTTCTGGGCTTTGCAGGTTACTATCGGAGATTCATATCTAATTTCGCAAATATCGCTAAACCACTAACCAAGCTCTTAAAAAAGGACACTGAATTCAAGTGGGACGCGTTTTGCGATGAAGCTTTTAAAAGTCTTAAAGAAAAATTGATTGAATACCCAGTGCTGGTATATCCAGATTTTAGCAAAGAATTCTTGGTAAGAACCGACGCTAGTGACCTAGCGATAGGGGCTGTTTTAGCTCAAGGCGAGATTGGTGAGGATCGACCAATATCCTTCACAAGCCGCACGCTTAATCCCGCAGAAACGAGATATACCACAACGGAAAAAGAATTACTAGCAATCGTATTTGCTGTCAAACAGTTCCGTCCGTATATCTATGGGAAGTGTTTTACCATATTAACTGATCACAGGCCACTCCAATGGTTGATGAACCTAAAAGAGCCAACCACTAGACTGGCCAGATGGCGAATATTACTCGAGGAATATGAGTATGAGATCCGTTATAAACCCGGAAAGTACAATGCTAATGCTGACGCATTAAGCCGGATTACAAACCAGGATGAAGATGAACATCAGATAAAAATAAAAGAAAAAATTGGTGTCGTAACAAGAAGCCAAACAAAAATAACGCATAAGGAAAGGGATAACAACCAAATCGAAGACGCAAGAGTTAGTACATCAATCGAGAATGATTCACATAAATCCTCTAATCAATTAATCATAAAGGAAGTACCAGATTCTATTTTTAAAAATAAACAAATACGTACCAAATTCATTTTGCTGTCTGTGATTGAAACTTCCGAAGAAATCGCACTCAAAAATTACGTGAACAATTATGCGAGTCCCGAAGTCAGCGAATTAAAAATCTTCCACCATAAACCCACAAATACGAACTTTATCGCAGCAAAAGCCATAATACCTTTAAGGACAGAGAAAGACAGGAAAATAATCACTGACATAGTTACAAAAATCCGCGAGTTTTGTATAAAAAACCGGTTAAACCAAATAGGTATATCAATTCCCGCATCTGATGTGTCCACGGCGAGCGAAATAAAACAGATTCTCGCAGAAACTATAAAGGGAACGAACATTCAGGTATATTTATTCAACACCAGGAAACTATATCTAAACAAACCCGAAGACATAAGACATAATGAAAATCATAAATGAATATCATAATACACCTCTGGGCGGACATCAAGGAGTGTCTCGCACCCTAAAGCGCTTAAAACCAAACTATTTTTGGCCCACTATGCTTAAAGACGTAACAAACTTCATTCGCAAATGCGAATCATGCCAGAAAAACAAGCTTCTAAAAAACCCCCTTGTTCCCATGAAAATTACAACCACTAGTTCCAGACCATTCGAGAGGATAGCGTTAGATATTGTAGGACCACTGCCCGTAAGTTATGAAGGTAACAAGTACTTGTTAACCTTTCAAGATGATCTAACCAAGTTTTCAGAGGATCTGCCTATAAAAACTGCTGAGGCCACTACCGCTGCCAGGGCCCTTGTTGAAAATATTGTCTGCCGACATGGGATCCCAGAATCAATACTAACGGATCAAGGAAACAATTTTCTGAGTAACATTTTCAAAGAAATCTGCAAGCTGCTTAAAGTCAGGAAAATAAACACAACACCATACCATCCCCAAACCAACGGTGCACTAGAGCGCAGTCACCGAACCCTTGCGGAGTACCTTCGACATTATGTCAACCAGGAACCTCTCAATTGGGACACCTGGATACCCTATGCTATGTTTGTGTATAACACAACACCTCACAGTAGTACCAACTATAGTCCATATGAACTCTTGTATGGATACCCAGCATACCTCCCAAACAGCCTAGGTCAAAAACCGCAAATTTCATATAACTACGAAAACTACGCAAATGAGCTAAAATCTCGTTTACAGCATGGCTACCAAATTGCCAGAGAAACATTACATAAGAAGAAAATCCAGTCAAAGCAGTATTATGACAAAAACACTTCGGAAAAAAGACTCAATATAGGAGATAAAGTACTTGTCAGAAATCAGAATCGTAAAAACAAATTTTCCTCCCTTTGGGAAGGACCTTGTGAAATCATTAAGGTATTATCACCGGAAAACTCTGTCGTCAAAGTGGGTAATAAAATAAAGACTGTACATAACAATGACCTCAAACTCTTTATAGAATAGACATAATTGAGTCTGTCCTCTCTGTAATACAAGACACAACGAAATCTATACAAATAAAAATCTACAAATTGCGAATGTTGCATTGATCAAACTCCTTTGAAGATCATGCGGCCTACGATATTAATATGGAGTCTCCTAATTATTGCATATGGGAGCACCCTCAACCTAACGACAATAAATCAGAATCCCGGCATATACTTCGAGGAATTAGGAAGAGTGGAACTTTACTCAAACGAGTGGAAGGTAGCTGTATATTACGACCTCAAGATTTTGGACACAACGCTGAGACACATTTCAAAATACGTAGCTGAAATAAACACACTATGTGGAGTGTTAAGAGATGATAAGGGCTTCGGCATTATTTGTAATAGCACAGTTATCGAGATTAACCACTTACTTTCTGATATGAAGGATAAATATAATCTACTGCAAACCGATAACAGTAGATCAAAACGAGGACTTTTCGATGCTATCGGTGTAGTAAGTAAGACGTTATTTGGAACGCTGAATGAAGAAGATGCAAAATTTTATAATTCCCAAATTGAAAAATTGCGTTATAACGAAAATCATTTATTGTCTCTCATAAAGAACCAAACTATTATAAAGGAAACGACAGAAAATTTTCTCTCCCTCTATCGTGTAGGCCATATGAGTACTTCCATCCAAAAAGAAAGAATAATTTATGAGTTGAAAATTCCATTACCATACAAAGAAAATTACCAATTGTATAAGTCAATACCTCTACCTACCGAGTATCAACAGAAATTCATTTTCATACAACCATCCATGAAATTTCTCAGCATTGACTATAATAAAGAACATTATTATGATCTGTCTCCCGAAGAACTATCAAACTGCGTCACTGAGAATCATGACTTAAATTTGTGCCGAATGGCACATCCACTTTTCAATATTGATCCTAAAAACAGTGGCTGCGAGTTACAGCTAATAAAACGAGATAAAATCTTACCTCCGTCTTGTAACATAAGACAATCCAACTTTACAACTGTTTGGATTCAATTATCCCAAGCAAATAAGTGGCTATTTTCCACCTTGGAGAATCTTAGTGTTGACAAAATTTGTCAAGATCAAATAAAGCCTTACACCCTAACTGGGGTTGGAATAGTTGAAATTCCTGGCAACTGTTACTTAAGTACGCCAGACTTGACTATACGGGGATATAATTCAAAGACAACGCAAATTAAAAATTCATTCATTTCATCGTTAAATATAACGGAAGCTCTAACTAAATTCAGGAACTATCCGAAAAATTTTGCAAATTTTACTAAGAACATGACTCACATAAAATACACGGTTGAGGATGACTTTTCAATTTTGTCACACCAAATAAAAGTTTTGAAAGAGGAGGAACAAAAGGAATTAAAACCCCTAGACGGTCACACCATACACCACTATACACTCGGATATGTGGTACTCTTAATAATATTATTAATTGCAGCCTTCAAGGCTTATAAACAATACAAAATACTCTCTAATAATAGAAAAAATCAGAACCCTACCTCGGTTAAAATTACAGGAAAAGAGGATGCAAAAGACGAATCCATAGTTTTCACTTGCCAATCGTACTAAAAGTTCCTCTCTTTGAAGATTCTATTCTCTCATTTCTCTATTAAATACGCTCTATTATGTTGGTATTATAATCAAATTAGAAAAAACACAAACTTTTGAAATATAAAACATTTATTTATATAACTCACCCAAATATGTAATAACCTAATGTATAACTATGTATATTCAGTCTTTTTAGAAAAAAAAAATACAAAACCTTAGAAAAAAGGGGAAGAAATTTTTTTTTAGATTTTTTAGTTTCTAGAGCAAACTGTGTAAACCCGAAAAAAAGGGACATGGAAATAATTAAAAGTACATTGTAAAAAAAATATATATATATATTTTAAACAAAATTTTTTTTTCTACATACTTACCTTATGATTAAATACTATATTATATCATTTTTGCACTTACCTTTATGACTAGATATTATATTAGATTAATACTATATCATTTGAATACTTTCCTTTTCTGACTAGCTATTTTCTCATAGCATTTTTATAACCAACTTTCTAACCAAATATAATACCGATGTATCATTATATACTTACCTTTTACATATTATAGATATTATACTTATATTTTTATACTTATCTTTATGACTAGATAGTTAGAAATACTATATAATTCTTATTACTTTTGACTAGATATAGATATAAAAATTTATTATTGCACATTTTAATTTTGAGTACTCATTCGAATTTTAAACTTTTAATCAATTATCGAACTAAATTTCAATTAAGTCAACCAATATAGTGTAATTATAAAAAAAAAGAAGAAAAAAAAACACACACAAGACTATCTCGACGCGATGGCTATTACCAGTATATAGATTTTCCTTTTCATATTTGCAAAAAAAAAAGAACACTTTTCAAAAAAAAAAAGCCCGGATCTTGATTATACAGAAAATTCTTCACCCCTCAGGCTACGAATTTTCTTTTTTTAAGGGGATAGGGATGTTGTGATCCCAAAATCACAATCATATACATATTGCCTACCTCATGTGCATTTTCCTAGAATCAATAAATATACTCATATTGTGGTCTCAAAATACCACACCATATGTCCTCAAATGCAATCACAAATCTTTTATTCATATTACTTACCTCTCATGAACTTTCCTAAAACGCATATATAAATATGCACAAATATCTACAATTGCATACCAGGCATATTCATAATTACTTACCCTCGTAATTCTTTTAACAAGTTTTAAAATGCACAAAATGTACAAATATTCTTTCCTCCATAAATTACTTAGCGTAGCATAAATAGGCCACTTATGACAATGAACAAAACGCTTGATAAACATTTTCGTATCCACATAACTCACGGAGTTAATGTATTGAATATTGCGCCTCGGTCAAAATTTCAAGAGCAAGATCGAATTACAAGACCCAAGTCAAGAATGTCTTGCTGAATCTTATCTTTTTCCGGCTTTCTGTTTACTCTTTCGTATGATTGGTTAGTTAAGTGAACCAATCATAAAAAGTATTATATACCTTTATATACTTTTATATACTTTTGCTGACGCGAGGGCGTCGACCAATTTCACTAATAAAATTATGTGACATTGTTAACTAAGTCGAAGTTCAGGATCGGGATTTGAAGATACAACACGTCGGTCGAGAAGTCGTGTGTGTGCAACTAAGTTTAATCATTTTACATTTAATTAAGAAAATATTCAGAGTGTATTTAAATCATTTAATAGTAATAAATTCTCTTACGTGGAAATAAAGTTGATTTCAATTACATAACGACATAAAGGTGTTATTTTGTTTTCTATCCTGAACGTCCCCCTGTGCCGCTCTTCTCGGCAACGAAAGCACGGTGGTAAACGGGGTTACCACACAATCTTTTTGGTAAAGTAAAGTTAGAGTTTTTGAAAGTCTGAAAGTAAAGTAAAGTTTTGAAAGTTTTTGCTATCTTGTTTCTCGATTTTGTATTAAAGTAACGTAATGTTTGAAAGTTTTTGGAATTTGTTTGAAGTTGAAGTTCGGCTTTAGGTTTGACCTTGGTCAAGCCTCAAGCCTGAACAATTAGTTGATTTTTTTTTGAAATTGTTAGAAGTTTTTGAATTTTTTGAAATTGATCTTCCCGCTGGCCTTCTGTCATGGAAATGGTAGGTGACCTCACGCAATTTTTTGTGTGAGCTCTCACGGAGACATGTCTCTGTTGGCCAACTGGCTGGACAGAGTTATGGATCTGTGAGACGACTTTTTGGCTTACAGCTAACTAGTTGACCAGATTCATGACTCTGCCCAGTTGGAAGGTTAGCTGGACATGCCAATCAGGTGTAGAGGAAGGAAGGAGTTGTTGGAGGATGGAAGTCATGCTGGAGACCTTCAGTAATCAGGAGTTGGCATACTGCTAACTGCCTGGCTGAAATCTCTAGTACCATTTTCAGTCTCTAGCTTCTCCAACCCGATTCTTCCCAGATTTCTGTGGGAACTCCACATTCTTTTCAATGCACACATTCACGTCGCTTGCCTGTATAAATTTTCTGACCTGTTAGGAGGGGGAGCGACCTGAAGACCTCTGATGGTAAGAGTTAGCTCCTGGGGGAGTGAAGGTGAAATTCCATGATTTGAAAATTTTTTTGGAAACGTATTGAGCGAACTGTGGAACGAAAATTGTTGCTCGATCAATATTTCTCGTAGCTTGATTAGTAACATTCTGCTAATGTCTTCGAATATTTGATTTTTGTTTGAAATTTTTGATGACCTCTCCGAACTCTGGATAAGCCCAACTTTCGATAATAAAAAAATTTTTTGCTGAAATTTTAGTATCCAGTCTTAATCTTCGAACGTTTGGGAAGATTTTATTTTGGAATTGTAGTATATCATCCCGACCTTCGACTTTGGCATAGTACTCCTTTGGGGTATAATTTTTTTTCTCTCGACTTGACTTACGACTAAATTCAGTATGGCTACAGTACGGACACCACCTCCTGTGCCGAACGGTGTGACTATGTTGCCTGAACCATGCACTATCTGTACAGATACGAGCTGGTCAGCCGAACGGAAGCCTGTCATGACCATGTGTGGACATGTCTTTCATGAGGCATGTATACAGACCTGGATAGGTGAACAATCCAGTTGCCCTAACTGTAGACATCGCCTCACGCCACAGGACCTCACTGGTTACACTGGTGCCTTTCCTAAAAGACCGAAGAAGGCGAAGCCCGCGAAGTCGGCTAGTCGCGATTCATTGCCGACCTTCGACTTACCATCGACGATCTCTATCACCAGGAATGCCCGATTTGCACTCAA
Organism: Dioctria linearis; assembly: GCA_963930735.1. NCBI lineage: Eukaryota > Metazoa > Arthropoda > Insecta > Diptera > Asilidae > Dioctria > Dioctria linearis. The sequence goes on from OZ005742.1 coordinate 225,599,532, forward strand.
GGACTTTTGCAAACCGGAGTCCTCGACGAGATAGTTCAGTGCGTACAGCTCAAGACCACACCTCAGCCGCTACAGATGCGCTGATGGCAGGCCTACGCCTACAAATGCAAAACCTAATACGAGAAGGTCTCGAACAGAGCCCCAATGGTTTTCGGACTGACTTAACGAATAGTATCCGACAACAAGTAGCAGCAGCAATGCCGCCAATGGACTTTGCACGACCTCCTTCATCCAGGGGTAATCCAAGACCATCGAACGATTTCCCCAATCTGAGGAGACAATCGTTTCAGAGACCACCATCACCTTCTGGTCAGCCTTTTGGTCAGCCTTTTGGACAGCCTACTGGTCAGCCCAGACCGAACTTTTTCCCACCTCAACTGCCTCCACATACTCGCCACCCTGCAAATATAGGACAGCGACGATCAGGCAGTCCTATCAGAAGATGGAACCTGACGTATAACGGCAACAACTCAGAGCTCTCTGTGGATGAATTCATTTTTAGAGTCGAAGCGCTCACGCACTCCGCTCTAGAAGGGGATTTTGATCTCCTGGTCAGAAACATGCTTACGTTATTAACGGGACCAGCGAAGGACTTGTACTGGTCGATATTACGGCATAACCCTTTTCCAACTTGGGAATTTATCAAAACGGGATTGTCCATCGAATGGGGAGTTCCCAAGGATGATCTAAAAATACGATTACAGCTGATGTCTCGAAAGCAAAAGCCTGGTGAACTATTCGCTATGTATCACCATCATTTAGGATTGCTGCGTGATCAGCTACAGAACACCATGCCAGACCAAGAGTTTCTGGAGATTGTCAATTCGAAATTATTGCCTGAGATTCAGGAAAAAATATGCCTGCATCCCACCGATACGATAGAGCAGCTGAGGTCGCTTGTTACTCGTATCCAAGCTACGCAGATACGAATTGCGACAGCTGGTAGTTGGAACCCTTACCGGAACCAACGGGTGCACGAAGTTGACAACTTTCAGACCTTGGACCCTGAACTGGCAGTAGCAACAGGCAGTGACAACAGCCTAGGTGACGTGTCGAGCATTTCGGCCAAACACACTATTGTATGCTGGAATTGTGACCAGTCCGGTCACTGTTATCAAGACTGCACGCAAGAGAGACAAGTTGTGTTCTGCTGTGGATGTGGACGCAAAAATGTTTTCAAGCCTGATTGCCGCTATTGTAGACAGAAAAACGAGAGACCGGTCGGGAATACCACCACCTCTTTCCGACCAGCGTCAACGTCACAAGCAGCAACTGCAACGAAACCTCCAGTTCAAGCCTCGAACAAGGAGGAAGGTCCGCTCCATTAGCAGACCACAACGACGAATCCTTGCAACGTCCCCTGATATCATGCAGTGATTCTGATGATATCAGTAAAACACCTGATAGTACGAACACTCCAAGGATAGAGACGGAGAACTTGATAGACTTCTCCGCAGATCTTCAAGCTCCCATTTCCACTTCTGGGGAGCCCATGACATTATTAGACACTTCTTTGGAAGAGTCTTCAATCTTCGATGTCCCGATAACACCTACAGCACCTTTAGCTGACAAAGTTATTGAGCAGGAGGTTTGGCCTCATGGCATTTCTATATTAAAACGGCCACCAAGCTCTGTTATGACGAGTGGGCGTGAGCCTGTTTTACATCCGCTGACGCCGTATCACACGCGTCTGTAGAAATATAACGCAGTAAGAGACCGAATCTTCTCCTCAGTGGCAGAGTTAGCCGAAATAATGTTTCCGGACTTGGATATGAGACCGAAAAAGAAAAGATATACCGTTCGTTGGCAGGAATACTGCCGACGGATGAGACTAGAGAGGAAAAAACTGGCACAGATTTCCGTGTCGATGCCAGACGACATTCGACCGTACACCGAAGTAAAGCTGCTCGGGCGAACTGAATCTGGACTACTTGATAGTGGTGCCACTGTCAGTATTCTAGGTCAGGGAGCTCTAGAGAAGCTTGAAGAAGCAGATGTCGAATGGAAGAAGTATCGGACACAGGTCCAAGTAGCAAATGGTGCCATGATGACTGTGCATGGTCATGTGAACTTGGATGTCACTTTCCGTGATAAGACCCGAAACGTGCGTTTTTACGTGGTTCCTGGGCTCACACAGGCACTATATCTGGGAATAGACTTCTGGCGTCTAATTGGGTTGGCTCCAGATGTCCTGGGTATAGTCGCAGAAGTGAATCCAAGTGTAATAGCTACCTCTGACACCGACTGCCATATTCTTTCTAGTCTCGATCAACAACGCTTAGAAGCCACCAAACAGATTTTCCCCTCTTTCGCCTCTCTAGGCCTGTGAAAAACATCATTATTCACTCACAAGATTGAAACAAATGACGCAGCTCCGATAAAACAACGCTTTTATCCGATATCGCCGGCAGTACAAAGTTTGATGGATGCCGAATTAGAGCGAATGCAATCACTGGGTGTGATAGAGGAGAGCCAGAGTCCTTATAGCTCTCCAGTTGTTCTGGTAAGAAAGCCTGGAAAGGTCCGGCTTTGTTTTGACGCCAGTAAGGTCAACTCTGTTACGAAGAAGGATGCCTATCCGCTTCCGCAGATAGACGCGCTTCTGAGTCGACTTCCTCCGGCAAACTGCATTACGAGCATGGACCTGAAAGACGCCTTCTGGTAGATCCCACTAGACGCTGATTCCAGAGAGAAGACCGCTTTTACAGTACCTGGTCATCCTCTCTATCAGTACATAGTGATGCCATTCGGCCTATGCAACACTCCACAAACGATGTGCCGCCTCATGGATAAAGTCATTCCTTTTGATCTTCGTGAGAACGTTCTAGTCTATCTAGACGATTTATTAATTCTGTCATCAGACTTTGACTCGCATCTCACGCTACTATCCCGTGTAGCAGATTGTTTGAGGAAAGCTGGCCTCACTATCAACGTCGAGAAGAGCAAGTTTTGTATCAAAGAGACCAAATACTTGGGTTTTATTGTCGGAAAGGGAGGTATGAGAACTGACCCTGACAAAATTTCAACTATAGTTGACTATCCGTCACCTAAAACTGTTCGGCAGGCCCGACGCCTACTAGGTATGGCGGGATGGTATAGACGGTTCATCCCGAACTATGCTGACTTGTCTGTCTCCATTACAGACACCTTGAAAAACCCTAGTCAGTTCAAATGGACACTTGAAGCCCAGACGTCTCTTGATCTTCTCAAACAAAAACTTACCTCTGGTCCGTTGTTAGCGAGTCCAGACTTCACCAAACCATTCGTTATACAGTACGATGCGAGCCAACAAGGTATTGGTGGGGTGCTGATTCAACTAGATGACGATGGCCACGAGAAGCCAATAGCCTACGTCTCGAAAAAGTTGAACTCGGCACAAAGAAATTATACCGTCACAGAGCAGGAATGCCTAGCTGCAATCTTGAGCGTACAGAAGTTCCGGCCCTTCATAGAACTTATGCCGTTTAAGATAGTGACGGATCATGCGAGCTTGAAATGGCTGATGTCTCAAAAGGACCTCAGCGGTAGACTTGCTCGGTGGAGTTTGAAGCTTCAGGGCTTCGACTTCACTATTGAGCACCGAAATGGAAGCCTGAACGTCGTCCCTGATGCGCTGTCATGCATTCATTTTGACAGCCTGACCACAAATAAAGATCCTGGCCCGGAAGTTGACCTTATTTCGCCATATTTGAACTCGTTGGAATATGAGGAACTGAGGCATAATGTTAAAACGACTTCTGGCAAACTACCAGATCTTTGTGTCAGGGATGGCTTCGTTTACATTCGGACTGTTCCGAGACCAGGCGATCCGATTCAGGAAGAAGACGCTTGGAAGCTTTGGATTCCACGAGGGCTTGTCCCCGACTTCATTTCGAGAGCTCATGATCCGCCACTAGCTTCACACGGAGGTATAGGGAAAACACTGGAACGTCTGCGAAGACATCTGTACTGGCCACGAATGACAGTTGATATCAGAAACTACGTAGGCGTCTGTGACGTGTGTAAGGAAACGAAGGCTCCCAATACTATTCTGAGACCACCTATGAAAGTCCAGTCTATGAGAGAACGACCATGGCAGAAACTGTACATCGATTTTCTAGGTCCATATCCTCGGTCAGTGAAAGGAAACGTCTGCATTCTGATGGTTCTTGACCACTTTTCAAAATTTTCAATTCTCAAACCTATGAGAAAAGCATCTACACTCAATGTGTGCCAATTCATCAAGACGGAAGTGTTCCACGTGTTCGGAGTCCCGGAAACGATAGTCTCTGACAATGGAGTCCAGTTTTGCTCGACTCAGTTCACCAGATTACTGAATAAGTATGGAGTGAAGCACTTGCGAACGGCAGTTTACTCGCCACAAGCAAACGCCTCAGAGCGAGTAAACCGGTCTCTATTGTCAGGGATTAGGGCTTATATCCGGAAGGAACATACGAAATGGGATGAGAAACTGAGCCAAATAGCTAGTTCCCTCAGGAGCTCTTTCCATCAAGCTACTGGTTTCTCTCCCTATCGAACACTCTTCGGTCAACAAATGATTGAACATGGCAGCTCCCATTCCATCTTGAGGAACCTTGGAACTGTTAATGAGCCATTGAGAGTAGATGCAGAAGACAAAATGAGATTGATCCGTGCGAAAGTGCAGGAAAATTTACAACATGCATTCGAACAGGGTTCAAGAGCCTACAATCTCAGGGCGAAACCTGTCGATTTCAAAGTGGGTCAAGAGGTATTTAGAAGGAATTTTGCACAAAGCAACTTCCAACAACAGACGAATGCTAAACTGGGACGGAAATTTGTCAAATATCGGGTTAAAGCCAGGAAAGGAAACTCCCTAACCGAGCTTGAAGATCTGCAGGGGAAACTGTTAGGAGTCTATCACGCCAAAGACATCAGGCAGTGATCATCAGTCTAGAAACGTCGTCTATCTATTGTCACGTTTATCCCTGGTAGCGCTAAGAAGGCATCCAGCCAGCTTCACTGGTAAACTATAGGATATCGCGAAGCCCTCCTATTGCCCCGTCAATGGTGGGTGATATACCTGTTGGAATCCATTCCTGTATAAGGCTGTCAGCATGTCACTACTTCGACGACGCCTTGGAGACACACCCTTGAACAATCGCCAGTCGGAGATCAGGGTGCGATGTTGCGCCGGGAAAGCTTAGCGATCAGTTCTTTAGGTTGCTGCTCGCGGAGCTTCCTCAGCATCTCGGTGGGGAGGGCAGAGAGACATCGACCGGCTGGATTTTTTAGGTTACCAGCTTGTCGATGTGACTTTGGCTTCCCACACGGAGATTGATGTCGAGGTCTAATCAAAGACTGACGAGATTTCAGGGATGTGTCCTCGATGCGTCATCGGACAAGTAGAGTCCGAGTGATGAGGAATACGCATTGGGTCGTGGGTCGAGACACACATTGAGCGCCCGCAGCGATGAGGGCTATGTTTAAGACCGGCTAGCTCAGTCGACCATTTTTCAGCGTCGTCTGAACCAGGGGTGGCCCAGACCACTCTGCCCTGTTATGGTCATAGCGTATTGCATATAGCAATATGCTACACGTACTGAAGCGTGTAGGCGGCTGCGTCAAGCATAAAAAAAAACTGAACGCACCCTGACCGAAAGAAATCCATTTCCTCAAGCTGCAAATGACAGGCTGGTGATGACAAGGAAGAAGAAGACAACTTTTCCTGTCATATTGTTCGAACAAGTACGCGTGTGAAAGACATCCAGGAGAAACTTTTTGATCATCGAAAATTTGCGAAGACATCCTGCCAAAAAAAGGAATTTCCGAGTGGTGAAGGACAGGATAAAATTAATCTGACAAGATCGATAAATTTTCACTAGATTTCACTTGAAATCATGGTAGTATAATTGAACGGTTGAACAGGAGTCTTGGTGGATATTCAAGATCATATACGACTGCTTTTTAAAACCTGCAATTGAAAGAAATCAGGATCGTCGAAATTCGTCCCGACAATACCGAAAAACTACATGGGGGAAACCTCATACGGATTCAATTTCCCGGTCTCATTCTAAGAGATTTAATAGAAACGGAGAGTTTGCGGCAGAAGATGTGAGAGCAGAAGGAGCTTCCGTTTTAGGGAAATCTAAGACTATTCAACGAACTAGGCATACAAAACTCTGTGGACATCATCCGATCATTATTGAGCAAGTCACACATGGCAAAATACGAGTAATTTGCATATCTTACTAGAATTTATTCCCCACGGAGAACTATTTACACAAATCTGTAAATCCTCGTAAGAGCTCATTCGTCTATACATAGCAGAAAGATTCCTTGCCAGTGACTTCCTCTTTGCACAACGTCGGAGTCACCTGGTGAGATGTTAAATCAGGGAAAATCTTATTATCAGTCGCATACCACATAAAAAGTGCAGACTTTGGATCGAGCAAATGGTTAAAGTGTGGCAAGCGAAATAGTACCATACGCGGAACTTTACAACTATAAGTACGGTCTAGTTTTTAGCAAAGTTTATCGAAGCGATAAAAATCTGGACAATTAATAACTTTTGGCTGTATAGTTCTTTTTAAGGAATTCTATGTTAACGTTGCAAGTCGAGACAGTAAATTTTAATTCATTTCGTTTATCTAGAAGGTCTGCTGAAGCGCTTCATCATGCCGTAGAGTTGAATTGTGAGTATCCTTTATTTATGTTACCTATTCTTTTTGACTTATGTATAAATTTCGGCTCTGCCACGACTTGCCCGTGAGAAACTTTGCGTTATTGTTGTTTTTTTTTCAATCTATATTTGGATATATGGGTACTTTCATGGTGTACCTACCTACATATATATAGTGGAATTCTGTTTTTGTTTATTTTTGTTTTACTGCGTATATATATAAATAGCTATAGTCAATTTGTTGAATATAGCATATCACCGAAAGTACTGAACGAAACATCCAGGATGAGCTACGATAATTTTGAATTAATGACGTTGATACATGTATGTGTCTTGGATTCACTGTAATTATAACGTAAAAATATGAATTCTTGAACTTTTTAATTCTTCCTTTACCGTCCTGGAGCCCGCTTACATAAGATGAAGGTCGTCTAGGTTCGCCTAGTCTCTCTCTCTCTGTACAGGTCAGCTAGGGACTCTGAAGAATTATGCCCCTCAGAGTCAGATGGGAGGCTGGGGCAGGCAAAGAAGACAGAACATCTGCGCCTTCAAAGGTATACAGGTAAGTGACGTAAGGGTCCCTTCAGGACCGGATGTGTGCCGGTTTTTGTTGGATAGGCACGACGAATTTTTTTTGATTATGGCTGACGGCAGCGGCAGCTGTGAATCAGGGAGGAAGCTCTTCAGGTACTGCTAACTCAAACCTAAGCAGACGATCAGGTACAATACTATTAGCTACAGCCCAAGTTCTCGTCGTTTCACCAATAGGTGAAAAACTAAAGATCCGAGCGTTACTCGATCAAGGTTCACAGGTAACGTTTATTTCATCATCGATTGTTTCGTACCTCCGATTGCCTTACAAAAGGGTGAATATTTCTATCGAAGGAGTAGGCTCGGCCAGTGAAGTGGTCAAAATGGCCGTGAACCTCCTTATTCAATCAGTAAGCAATCCAAGCTTTTCATTGGCTACTACCGCGTTGATCCTACCAAAGCTAATGAAGCTATCAGTCCCGACTTCCGCAAACGCAGATAATTTCTTGCATCTGAATGGTCTTCAACTTGCTGATTCCACATTTATGAATAATGTTCCCATTGACCTAATTATTGGAGCTGATATTTATTGGCGCATACTTCGTGATGGAATACGTAATGGTACCCCAATGGCACAAAGTACCAATTTAGGTTGGGTTCTATCAGGACCAATTGATACTGATATGAGCACTGAGGAGTCATCTATACAAGTGTATCACATGCAAAGTCAAACGGCATCAGAGCAACTAGACATTCTTTTACAAAAATTCTGGGAAAATGAGAATGTTTCAACCACTGATGCTGTGTTGTCTGAAGAAGATCAAGCTTGCGAGGACTTTTATCAAAAATCCACGCAAAGAGATCAAGATGGTAGATACGCGGTTAGACTACCTTTGTGCCCTACCAGTGGAGACGTGAACGCTCTTGGTGATTCGAAGACTACTGCAATACGAAGCCTGCTATCCATTGAAAGACGATTTTGTACAAATCCTGACCTTCAAGAACATTATATAAATTTCATGGATGAATATCACCATCTTCATCAGATGCAGCCAATTCCGAATGATCATGGCACCGATGCTTCAATCTGTCAATTATATCTACCTCACCACGGCATTTTAAAGGAAAATAATGTAACTACCAAGCTTAGAGTAGTTTTTAATGGCTCAAAGAAAACCAACACAGGATTATCTTTAAACGATTGTCTAGCAGTCGGACCAAAGCTACAAGCAGACTTACCTTCGATAGTCATGCGATGGAGACAATACTTCATAGCCTTCAGTGCTGACATCAGAATGATGTACCGCCAAATAAAGGTAGATGAACAGGACTATGACCTTCAAAGAATTGTATGGAGAAGAACACCTGCTGAGCCTATTCAAAGTTTTCGTCTTCTTACTGTTACTTATGGAACTGCTTCTGCTCCATACTTGGCACTGCGGACACTTCTCCAGTTGGCCCAAGACGAAAAGACGAATTATCCGCTAGAATCGCAAATTCTTTCGAACAACTTTTATGTCGATGGTGTCCTGTTCGGAGCTGATAATATACGAAGAAGATTTCTCGTCTAACAGACTGAAATTTATTGAAAATAATTTCAATAAATTTACAAAATGCATTTAAGTGAAAAAAAAATGATTGAACTTTTCGACCCAGCGATCAGAGAGGTCTCATCTGTATGGTTATCTCTGATCGTCTACCATAGAAGTTCAATGATGGAGGTCAGCTGGCTATACAAGCTCAACAAGAGCTCGTTAAAATACTTGATGCTGGAGGATTTCATTTACATAAATGGTCATCGAATTCTGAAGAGGCTCTACGCATTCTCAATGTAAAGCCTGCTACTTCTGACCATCAATTATCAGATATTCTGTTGTAAAAACACTGGGATTGCTATGGAACCCGTCTATAGATTGCTTCAAATTTATGGTGACGCTTCTCCAACTTCAATCTATACTTACCAAAAGAAAACTACTTTTGGATATCGCTCGATTGTACGATCCACTCGGTTTTATATCACCGACAATTCTACTTGCTAAGTCTCTGATCCAAAAGCTATGGCTACAAAAAATTGAATGGGATGACGCGTTATCTGACATCATCACCAAGGAGTGGTCGACATTTCGACAGGAAATTACCCATCTGGAGCAGATTTTGATTCCACGGTGGATAGGTATGCATTCAGCTGCCCAGTTTTACGAAATTCACGCATTCTGTGATGCGTCTGAAAAGGCTTATGCATCCGTAGTCTATTTTCGAGTCGTATATGACCATATTCAAATCTCTTTACTCTCCGCTAAAACTAAGCTTGCTCCGGTGAAAATGGTTTCCATTCCTAGGCTGGTACTAATGGGGCTCATCTGCTCGCAAAACTTGTGCACAGCTTGAAGTTATCACTAGCAATAACCAACATCCCAATATTGTGCTGGACAGATTTTCTCACCATGCTGTCATGGTTAAAGGCTCACCTATCTAAGTTGAAGACATTTGTCGCCAATACAAGTCTACAAGTAAACCCGCGGATTGTGCATCGAGAGGCGTCTCAGCCCCCCAGCTACCCGCACACCCACTTTGGTGGACAGGCCTCACTGATTACAATCCTCTTCCGTGTGGCCACATCTATCCCCACGAAATAACCTAATTCCTTCTGAAATGGATTTAGAGGAAAAGGCTTCTGCCCTCAGTGCAGTTGCGTCATTGCATAGAGGCGAATATTGGATCCTTATATATCGATATATATATCGAGTGTCTCGCACACTAAAGCGCTTAAAACCAAACTATTTTTGGCCCACTATGCTTAAAGACGTAACAAACTTCATTCGCAAATGCGAATCATGCCAGAAAAACAAGCTTCTAAAAAACCCCCTTGTTCCCATGAAAATTACAACCACTAGTTCCAGACCATTCGAGAGGATAGCGTTAGATATTGTAGGACCACTGCCCGTAAGTTATGAAGGTAACAAGTACTTGTTAACCTTTCAAGATGATCTAACCAAGTTTTCAGAGGATCTGCCTATAAAAACTGCTGAGGCCACTACCGCTGCCAGGGCCCTTGTTGAAAATATTGTCTGCCGACATGGGATCCCAGAATCAATACTAACGGATCAAGGAAACAATTTTCTGAGTAACATTTTCAAAGAAATCTGCAAGCTGCTTAAAGTCAGGAAAATAAACACAACACCATACCATCCCCAAACCAACGGTGCACTAGAGCGCAGTCACCGAACCCTTGCGGAGTACCTTCGACATTATGTCAACCAGGAACCTCTCAATTGGGACACCTGGATACCCTATGCTATGTTTGTGTATAACACAACACCTCACAGCAGTACCAACTATAGTCCATATGAACTCTTGTATGGATACCCAGCATACCTCCCAAACAGCCTAGGTCAAAAACCGCAAATTTCATATAACTACGAAAACTACGCAAATGAGCTAAAATCTCGTTTACAGCATGGCTACCAAATTGCCAGAGAAACATTACATAAGAAGAAAATCCAGTCAAAGCAGTATTATGACAAAAACACTTCGGAAAAAAGACTCAATATAGGAGATAAAGTACTTGTCAGAAATCAGAATCGTAAAAACAAATTTTCCTCCCTTTGGGAAGGACCTTGTGAAATCATTAAGGTATTATCACCGGAAAACTCTGTCGTCAAAGTGGGTAATAAAATAAAGACTGTACATAACAATGACCTCAAACTCTTTATAGAATAGACATAATTGAGTCTGTCCTCTCTGTAATACAAGACACAACGAAATCTATACAAATAAAAATCTACAAATTGCGAATGTTGCATTGATCAAACTCCTTTGAAGATCATGCGGCCTACGATATTAATATGGAGTCTCCTAATTATTGCATATGGGAGCACCCTCAACCTAACGACAATAAATCAGAATCCCGGCATATACTTCGAGGAATTAGGAAGAGTGGAACTTTACTCAAACGAGTGGAAGGTAGCTGTATATTACGACCTCAAGATTTTGGACACAACGCTGAGACACATTTCAAAATACGTAGCTGAAATAAACACACTATGTGGAGTGTTAAGAGATGATAAGGGCTTCGGCATTATTTGTAATAGCACAGTTATCGAGATTAACCACTTACTTTCTGATATGAAGGATAAATATAATCTACTGCAAACCGATAACAGTAGATCAAAACGAGGACTTTTCGATGCTATCGGTGTAGTAAGTAAGACGTTATTTGGAACGCTGAATGAAGAAGATGCAAAATTTTATAATTCCCAAATTGAAAAATTGCGTTATAACGAAAATCATTTATTGTCTCTCATAAAGAACCAAACTATTATAATGGAAACGACAGAAAATTTTTTCTCCCTCTATCGTGTAGGCCATATGAGTACTTCCATCCAAAAAGAAAGAATAATTTATGAGTTGAAAATTCCATTACTATACAAAGAAAATTACCAATTGTATAAGTCAATACCTCTACCTACCGAGTATCAACAGAAATTCATTTTCATACAACCATCCATGAAATTTCTCAGCATTGACTATAATAAAGAACATTATTATGATCTGTCTCCCGAAGAACTATCAAACTGCGTCACTGAGAATCATGACTTAAATTTGTGCCGAATGGCACATCCACTTTTCAATATTGATCCTAAAAACAGTGGCTGCGAGTTACAGCTAATAAAACGAGATAAAATCTTACCTCCGTCTTGTAACATAAGACAATCCAACTTTACAACTGTTTGGATTCAATTATCCCAAGCAAATAAGTGGCTATTTTCCACCTTGGAGAATCTTAGTGTTGACAAAATTTGTCAAGATCAAATAAAGCCTTACACCCTAACTGGGGTTGGAATAGTTGAAATTCCTGGCAACTGTTACTTAAGTACGCCAGACTTGACTATACGGGGATATAATTCAAAGACAACGCAAATTAAAAATTCATTCATTTCATCGTTAAATATAACGGAAGCTCTAACTAAATTCAGGAACTATCCGAAAAATTTTGCAAATTTTACTAAGAACATGACTCACATAAAATACACGGTTGAGGATGACTTTTCAATTTTGTCACACCAAATAAAAGTTTTGAAAGAGGAGGAACAAAAGGAATTAAAACCCCTAGACGGTCACACCATACACCACTATACACTCGGATATGTGGTACTCTTAATAATATTATTAATTGCAGCCTTCAAGGCTTATAAACAATACAAAATACTCTCTAATAATAGAAAAAATCAGAACCCTACCTCGGTTAAAATTACAGGAAAAGAGGATGCAAAAGACGAATCCATAGTTTTCACTTGCCAATCGTACTAAAAGTTCCTCTCTTTGAAGATTCTATTCTCTCATTTCTCTATTAAATACGCTCTATTATGTTGGTATTATAATCAAATTAGAAAAAACACAAACTTTTGAAATATAAAACATTTATTTATATAACTCACCCAAATATGTAATAACCTAATGTATAACTATGTATATTCAGTCTTTTTAGAAAAAAAAATACAAAACCTTAGAAAAAAGGGGAAGAAATTTTTTTTTAGATTTTTTAGTTTCTAGAGCAAACTGTGTAAACCCGAAAAAAAGGGACATGGAAATAATTAAAAGTACATTGTAAAAAAAATATATATATATATTTTAAACAAAATTTTTTTTTCTACATACTTACCTTATGATTAAATACTATATTATATCATTTTTGCACTTACCTTTATGACTAGATATTATATTAGATTAATACTATATCATTTGAATACTTTCCTTTTCTGACTAGCTATTTTCTCATAGCATTTTTATAACCAACTTTCTAACCAAATATAATACCGATGTATCATTATATACTTACCTTTTACATATTATAGATATTATACTTATATTTTTATACTTATCTTTATGACTAGATAGTTAGAAATACTATATAATTCTTATTACTTTTGACTAGATATAGATATAAAAATTTATTATTGCACATTTTAATTTTGAGTACTCATTCGAATTTTAAACTTTTAATCAATTATCGAACTAAATTTCAATTAAGTCAACCAATATAGTGTAATTATAAAAAAAAAGAAGAAGAAAAAAAAACACACACATGACTATCTCGACGCGATGGCTATTACCAGTATATAGATTTTCCTTTTCATATTTGCAAAAAAAAAAAGAACACTTTTCAAAAAAAAAAGCCCGGATCTTGATTATACAGAAAATTCTTCACCCCTCAGGCTACGAATTTTCTTTTTTTAAGGGGGAAGGGATGTTGTGATCCCAAAATCACAATCATATACATATTGCCTACCTCATGTGCATTATCCTAGAATCAATAAATATACTCATATTGTGGTCTCAAAATACCACACCATATGTCCTCAAATGCAATCACAAATCTTTTATTCATATTACTTACCTCTCATGAACTTTCCTAAAACGCATATATAAATATGCACAAATATCTACAATTGCATACCAGGCATATTCATAATTACTTACCCTCGTAATTCTTTTAACAAGTTTTAAAATGCACAAAATGTACAAATATTCTTTCCTCCATAAATTACTTAGCGTAGCATAAATAGGCCACTTATGACAATGAACAAAACGCTTGATAAACATTTTCGTATCCACATAACTCACGGAGTTAATGTATTGCATATTGCGCCTCGGTCAAAATTTCAAGAGCAAGATCGAATTACAAGACCCAAGTCAAGAATGTCTTGCTGAATCTTATCTTTTTCCGGCTTTCTGTTTACTCTTTCGTATGATTGGTTAATTAAGTGAACCAATCATAAAAAGTATTATATACCTTTATATACTTTTATATACTTTTGCTGACGCGAGGGCGTCGACCAATTTCACTAATAAAATTATGTGACATTGTTAACTAAGTCGAAGTTCAGGATCGGGATTTGAAGATACAACACGTCGGTCGAGAAGTCGTGTGTGTGCAACTAAGTTTAATCATTTTACATTTAATTAAGAAAATATTCAGAGTGTATTTAAATCATTTAATAGTAATAAATTCTCTTACGTGGAAATAAAGTTGATTTCAATTACATAACGACATAAAGGTGTTATTTTGTTTTCTATCCTGAACGTCCCCCTGTGCCGCTCTTCTCGGCAACGAAAGCACGGTGGTAAACGGGGTTACCACACAATCTTTTTGGTAAAGTAAAGTTAGAGTTTTTGAAAGTCTGAAAGTAAAGTAAAGTTTTGAAAGTTTTTGCTATCTTGTTTCTCGATTTTGTATTAAAGTAACGTAATGTTTGAAAGTTTTTGGAATTTGTTTGAAGTTGAAGTTCGGCTTTAGGTTTGACCTTGGTCAAGCCTCAAGCCTGAACAATTAGTTGATTTTTTTTTGAAATTGTTAGAAGTTTTTGAATTTTTTGAAATTGATCTTCCCGCTGGCCTTCTGTCATGGAAATGGTAGGTGACCTCACGCAATTTTTTGTGTGAGCTCTCACGGAGACATGTCTCTGTTGGCCAACTGGCTGGACAGAGTTATGGATCTGTGAGACGACTTTTTGGCTTACAGCTAACTAGTTGACCAGATTCATGACTCTGCCCAGTTGGAAGGTTAGCTGGACATGCCAATCAGGTGTAGAGGAAGGAAGGAGTTGTTGGAGGATGGAAGTCATGCTGGAGACTTTCAGTAATCAGGAGTTGGCATACTGCTAACTGCCTGGCTGAAATCTCTAGTACCATTTTCAGTCTCTAGCTTCTCCAACCCGATTCTTCCCAGATTTCTGTGGGAACTCCACATTCTTTTCAATGCACACATTCACGTCGCTTGCCTGTATAAATTTTCTGACCTGTTAGGAGGGGGAGCGACCTGAAGACCTCTGATGGTGAGAGTTAGCTCCTGGGGGAGTGAAGGTGAAATTCCATGATTTGAAAATTTTTTTGGAAACGTATTGAGCGAACTGTGGAACGAAAATTGTTGCTCGATCAATATTTCTCGTAGCTTGATTAGTAACATTCTGCTAATGTCTTCGAATATTTGATTTCTGTTTGAAATTTTTGATGACCTCTCCGAACTCTGGATAAGCCCAACTTTCGATAATAAAAAATTTTTTTGCTGAAATTTTAGTATCCAGTCTTAATCTTCGAACGTTTGGGAAGATTTTATTTTGGAATTGTAGTATATCATCCCGACCTTCGACTTTGGCATAGTACTCCTTTGGGGTATAATTTTTTTTCTCTCGACTTGACTTACGACTAAATTCAGTATGGCTACAGTACGGACACCACCTCCTGTGCCGAACGGTGTGACTATGTTGCCTGAACCATGCACTATCTGTACAGATACGAGCTGGTCAGCCGAACGGAAGCCTGTCATGACCATGTGTGGACATGTCTTTCATGAGGCATGTATACAGACCTGGATAGGTGAACAATCCAGTTGCCCTAACTGTAGACGTCGCCTCACGCCACAGGACCTCACTGGTTACACTGGTGCCTTTCCTAAAAGACCGAAGAAGGCGAAGCCCGCGAAGTCGGCTAGTCGCGATTCATTGCCGACCTTCGACTTACCATCGACGATCTCTATCACCAGGAATGCCCGATTTGCACTCAAGGACTTTTGTAAACCGGAGTCCTCGACGAGATAGTTCAGTGCGTACAGCTCAAGACCACACCTCAGCCGCTACAGATGCGCTGATGGCAGGCCTACGCCTACAAATGCAAAACCTAATACGAGAAGGTCTCGAACAGAGCCCCAATGGTTTTCGGACTGACTTAACGAATAGTATCCGACAACAAGTAGCAGCAGCAATGCCGCCAATGGACTTTGCACGACCTCCTTCATCCAGGGGTAATCCAAGACCATCGAACGATTTCCCCAATCTGAGGAGACAATCGTTTCAGAGACCACCATCACCTTCTGGTCAGCCTTTTGGTCAGCCTTTTGGACAGCCTACTGGTCAGCCCAGACCGAACTTTTTCCCACCTCAACTGCCTCCACATACTCGCCACCCTGCAAATATAGGACAGCGACGATCAGGCAGTCCTATCAGAAGATGGAACCTGACGTATAACGGCAACAACTCAGAGCTCTCTGTGGATGAATTCATTTTTAGAGTCGAAGCGCTCACGCACTCCGCTCTAGAAGGGGATTTTGATCTCCTGGTCAGAAACATGCTTACGTTATTAACGGGACCAGCGAAGGACTGGTACTGGTCGATATTATGGCATAACCCTTTTCCAACTTGGGAATTTATCAAAACGGGATTGTCCATCGAATGGGGAGTTCCCAAGGATGATCTAAAAATACGATTACAGCTGATGTCTCGAAAGCAAAAGCCTGGTGAACTATTCGCTATGTATCACCATCATTTAGGATTGCTGCGTGATCAGCTACAGAACACCATGCCAGACCAAGAGTTTCTGGAGATTGTCAATTCGAAATTATTGCCTGAGATTCAGGAAAAAATATGCCTGCATCCCACCGATACGATAGAGCAGCTGAGGTCGCTTGTTACTCGTATCCAAGCTACGCAGATACGAATTGCGACAGCTGGTAGTTGGAACCCTTACCGGAACCAACGGGTGCACGAAGTTGACAACTTTCAGACCTTGGACCCTGAACTGGCAGTAGCAACAGGCAGTGACAACAGCCTAGGTGACGTGTCGAGCATTTCGGCCAAACACACTATTGTATGCTGGAATTGTGACCAGTCCGGTCACTGTTATCAAGACTGCACGCAAGAGAGACAAGTTGTGTTCTGCTGTGGATGTGGACGCAAAAATGTTTTCAAGCCTGATTGCCGCTATTGTAGACAGAAAAACGAGAGACCGGTCGGGAATACCACCACCTCTTTCCGACCAGCGTCAACGTCACAAGCAGCAACTGCAACGAAACCTCCAGTTCAAGCCTCGAACAAGGAGGAAGGTCTGCTCCATTAGCAGACCACAACGACGAATCCTTGCAACGTCCCCTGATATCATGCAGTGATTCTGATGATATCAGTAAAACACCTGATAGTACGAACACTCCAAGGATAGAGACGGAGAACTTGATAGACTTCTCCGCAGATCTTCAAGCTCCCATTTCCACTTCTGGGGAGCCCATGACATTATTAGACACTTCTTTGGAAGAGTCTTCAATCTTCGATGTCCCGATAACACCTACAGCACCTTTAGCTGACAAAGTTATTGAGCAGGAGGTTTGGCCTCATGGCATTTCTATATTAAAACGGCCACCAAGCTCTGTTATGACGAGTGGGCGTGAGCCTGTTTTACATCCGCTGACGCCGTATCACACGCGTCTGTAGAAATATAACGCAGTAAGAGACCGAATCTTCTCCTCAGTGGCAGAGTTAGCCGAAATAATGTTTCCGGACTTGGATATGAGACCGAAAAAGAAAAGATATACCGTTCGTTGGCAGGAATACTGCCGACGGATGAGACTAGAGAGGAAAAAACTGGCACAGATTTCCGTGTCGATGCCAGACGACATTCGACCGTACACCGAAGTAAAGCTGCTCGGGCGAACTGAATCTGGACTACTTGATAGTGGTGCCACTGTCAGTATTCTAGGTCAGGGAGCTCTAGAGAAGCTTGAAGAAGCAGATGTCGAATGGAAGAAGTATCGGACACAGGTCTAAGTAGCAAATGGTGCCATGATGACTGTGCATGGTCATGTGAACTTGGATGTCACTTTCCGTGATAAGACCCAAAACGTGCGTTTTTACGTGGTTCCTGGGCTCACACAGGCACTATATCTGGGAATAGACTTCTGGCGTCTAATTGGGTTGGCTCCAGATGTCCTGGGTATAGTCGCAGAAGTGAATCCAAGTGTAATAGCTACCTCTGACACCGACTGCCATATTCTTTCTAGTCTCGATCAACAACGCTTAGAAGCCACCAAACAGATTTTCCCCTCTTTCGCCTCTCTAGGCCTGTGAAAAACATCATTATTCACTCACAAGATTGAAACAAATGACGCAGCTCCGATAAAACAACGCTTTTATCCGATATCGCCGGCAGTACAAAGTTTGATGGATGCCGAATTAGAGCGAATGCAATCACTGGGTGTGATAGAGGAGAGCCAGAGTCCTTATAGCTCTCCAGTTGTTCTGGTAAGAAAGCCTGGAAAGGTCCGGCTTTGTTTTGACGCCAGTAAGGTCAACTCTGTTACGAAGAAGGATGCCTATCCGCTTCCGCAGATAGACGCGCTTCTGAGTCGACTTCCTCCGGCAAACTGCATTACGAGCATGGACCTGAAAGACGCCTTCTGGTAGATCCCACTAGACGCTGATTCCAGAGAGAAGACCGCTTTTACAGTACCTGGTCATCCTCTCTATCAGTACATAGTGATGCCATTCGGCCTATGCAACACTCCACAAACGATGTGCCGCCTCATGGATAAAGTCATTCCTTTTGATCTTCGTGAGAACGTTCTAGTCTATCTAGACGATTTATTAATTCTGTCATCAGACTTTGACTCGCATCTCACGCTACTACCCCGTGTAGCAGATTGTTTGAGGAAAGCTGGCCTCACTATCAACGTCGAGAAGAGCAAGTTTTGTATCAAAGAGACCAAATACTTGGGTTTTATTGTCGGAAAGGGAGGTATGAGAACTGACCCTGACAAAATTTCAACTATAGTTGACTATCCGTCACCTAAAACTGTTCGGCAGGCCCGACGCCTACTAGGTATGGCGGGATGGTATAGACGGTTCATCCCGAACTATGCTGACTTGTCTGTCTCCATTACAGACACCTTGAAAAACCCTAGTCAGTTCAAATGGACACTTGAAGCCCAGACGTCTCTTGATCTTCTCAAACAAAAACTTACCTCTGGTCCGTTGTTAGCGAGTCCAGACTTCACCAAACCATTCGTTATACAGTACGATGCGAGCCAACAAGGTATTGGTGGGGTGCTGATTCAACTAGATGACGATGGCCACGAGAAGCCAATAGCCTACGTCTCGAAAAAGTTGAACTCGGCACAAAGAAATTATACCGTCACAGAGCAGGAATGCCTAGCTGCAATCTTGAGCGTACAGAAGTTCCGGCCCTTCATAGAACTTATGCCGTTTAAGATAGTGACGGATCATGCGAGCTTGAAATGGCTGATGTCTCAAAAGGACCTCAGCGGTAGACTTGCTCGGTGGAGTTTGAAGCTTCAGGGCTTCGACTTCACTATTGAGCACCGAAATGGAAGCCTGAACGTCGTCCCTGATGCGCTGTCATGCATTCATTTTGACAGCCTGACCACAAATAAAGATCCTGGCCCGGAAGTTGACCTTATTTCGCCATATTTGAACTCGTTGGAATATGAGGAACTGAGGCATAATGTTAAAACGACTTCTGGCAAACTACCAGATCTTTGTGTCAGGGATGGCTTCGTTTACATTCGGACTGTTCCGAGACCAGGCGATCCGATTCAGGAAGAAGACGCTTGGAAGCTTTGGATTCCACGAGGGCTTGTCCCCGACTTCATTTCGAGAGCTCATGATCCGCCACTAGCTTCACACGGAGGTATAGGGAAAACACTGGAACGTCTGCGAAGACATCTGTACTGGCCACGAATGACAGTTGATGTCAGAAACTACGTAGGCGTCTGTGACGTGTGTAAGGAAACGAAGGCTCCCAATACTATTCTGAGACCACCTATGAAAGTCCAGTCTATGAGAGAACGACCATGGCAGAAACTGTACATCGATTTTCTAGGTCCATATCCTCGGTCAGTGAAAGGAAACGTCTGCATTCTGATGGTTCTTGACCACTTTTCAAAATTTTCAATTCTCAAACCTATGAGAAAAGCATCTACACTCAATGTGTGCCAATTCATCAAGACGGAAGTGTTCCACGTGTTCGGAGTCCCGGAAACGATAGTCTCTGACAATGGAGTCCAGTTTTGCTCGACTCAGTTCACCAGATTACTGAATAAGTATGGAGTGAAGCACTTGCGAACGGCAGTTTACTCGCCACAAGCAAACGCCTCAGAGCGAGTAAACCGGTCTCTATTGTCAGGGATTAGGGCTTATATCCGGAAGGAACATACGAAATGGGATGAGAAACTGAGCCAAATAGCTAGTTCCCTCAGGAGCTCTTTCCATCAAGCTACTGGTTTCTCTCCCTATCGAACACTCTTCGGTCAACAAATGATTGAACATGGCAGCTCCCATTCCATCTTGAGGAACCTTGGAACTGTTAATGAGCCATTGAGAGTAGATGCAGAAGACAAAATGAGATTGATCCGTGCGAGAGTGCAGGAAAATTTACAACATGCATTCGAACAGGGTTCAAGAGCCTACAATCTCAGGGCGAAACCTGTCGATTTCAAAGTGGGTCAAGAGGTATTTAGAAGGAATTTTGCACAAAGCAACTTCCAACAACAGACGAATGCTAAACTGGGACGGAAATTTGTCAAATATCGGGTTAAAGCCAGGAAAGGAAACTCCCTAACCGAGCTTGAAGATCTGCAGGGGAAACTGTTAGGAGTCTATCACGCCAAAGACATCAGGCAGTGATCATCAGTCTAGAAACGTCGTCTATCTATTGTCACGTTTATCCCTGGTAGCGCTAAGAAGGCATCCAGCCAGCTTCACTGGTAAACTATAGGATATCGCGAAGCCCTCCTATTGCCCCGTCAATGGTGGGTGATATACCTGTTGGAATCCATTCCTGTATAAGGCTGTCAGCATGTCACTACTTCGACGACGCCTTGGAGACACACCCTTGAACAATCGCCAGTCGGAGATCAGGGTGCGATGTTGCGCCGGGAAAGCTTAGCGATCAGTTCTTTAGGTTGCTGCTCGCGGAGCTTCCTCAGCATCTCGGTGGGGAGGGCAGAGAGACATCGACCGGCTGGATTTTTTAGGTTACCAGCTTGTCGATGTGACTTTGGCTTCCCACACGGAGATTGATGTCGAGGTCTAATCAAAGACTGACGAGATTTCAGGGATGTGTCCTCGATGCGTCATCGGACAAGTAGAGTCCGAGTGATGAGGAATACGCATTGGGTCGTGGGTCGAGACACACATTGAGCGCCCGCAGCGATGAGGCCTATGTTTAAGACCGGCTAGCTCAGTCGACCATTTTTCAGCGTCGTCTGAACCAGGGGTGGCCCAGACCACTCTGCCCTGTTATGGTCATAGCGTATTGCATATAGCAATATGCTACACGTACTGAAGCGTGTAGGCGGCTGCGTCAAGCATAAAAAAAAACTGAACGCACCCCGACCGAAAGAAATCCATTTCCTCAAGCTGCAAATGACAGGCTGGTGATGACAAGGAAGAAGAAGACAACTTTTCCTGTCATATTGTTCGAACAAGTACGCGTGTGAAAGACATCCAGGAGAAACTTTTTGATCATCGAAAATTTGCGAAGACATCCTGCCAAAAAAAGGAATTTCCGAGTGGTGAAGGACAGGATAAAATTAATCTGACAAGATCGATAAATTTTCACTAGATTTCACTTGAAATCATGGTAGTATAATTGAACGGTTGAACAGGAGTCTTGGTGGATATTCAAGATCATATACGACTGCTTTTTAAAACCTGCAATTGAAAGAAATCAGGATCGTCCAAATTCGTCCCGACAATACCGAAAAACTACATGGGGGAAACCTCATACGGATTCAATTTCCCGGTCTCATTCTAAGAGATTTAATAGAAACGGAGAGTTTGCGGCAGAAGATGTGAGAGCAGAAGGAGCTTCCGTTTTAGGGAAATCTAAGACTATTCAACGAACTAGGCATACAAAACTCTGTGGACATCATCCGATCATTGTTGAGCAAGTCACACATGGCAAAATACGAGTAATTTGCATATCTTACTAGAATTTATTCCCCACGGAGAACTATTTACACAAATCTGTAAATCCTCGTAAGAGCTCATTCGTCTATACATAGCAGAAAGATTCCTTGCCAGTGACTTCCTCTTTGCACAACGTCGGAGTCACCTGGTGAGATGTTAAATCAGGGAAAATCTTATTATCAGTCGCATACCACATAAAAAGTGCAGACTTTGGATCGAGCAAATGGTTAAAGTGTGGCAAGCGAAATAGTACCATACGCGGAACTTTACAACTATAAGTACGGTCTAGTTTTTAGCAAAGTTTATCGAAGCGATAAAAATCTGGACAATTAATAACTTTTGGCTGTATAGTTCTTTTTAAGGAATTCTATGTTAACGTTGCAAGTCGAGACAGTAAATTTTAATTCATTTCGTTTATCTAGAAGGTCTGCTGAAGCGCTTCATCATGCCGTAGAGTTGAATTGTGAGTATCCTTTATTTATGTTACCTATTCTTTTTGACTTATGTATAAATTTCGGCTCTGCCACGACTTGCCCGTGAGAAACTTTGCGTTATTGTTGTTTTTTTTTCAATCTATATTTGGATATATGGGTACTTTCATGGTGTACCTACCTACATATATATAGTGGAATTCTGTTTTTGTTTATTTTTGTTTTACTGCGTATATATATAAATAGCTATAGTCAATTTGTTGAATATAGCATATCACCGAAAGTACTGAACGAAACATCCAGGATGTATGAGTGAAATAGCAATCCCCCATCACTAAATTATTTCAAAATAAAGTTTTTCAAGGAAATTAGTTAGCGATCAAGTGTAAAGTAATATTGTTTGGTAAACTACACGCTTCTGTCTTAATTATTTACATTCTTCAATTTTTGTAAGACTTTAACAAAACGTTTTTGTCATGTAGCGGTGTCATTCCTAATTACACAAGAGAGAAGTATCGTTTAAAGAAATGTTTATTTGTACCCGAATCATCAACGTAATGATATAACCAAATTTAATATTAATATCAATAACAATTTTTGGAATCTAGAAATCCCCATTATAGAAAATAATACCTTCATATTTAGGAAACAGATGTTAAGGAATTTATCTCAGGCTCTGTGATTCGGCCTTCGAGGAATTACATTTTAAATGGAAGTTCAAAGCCCATCTTGTCCTTTTTATTTGACGTATCTTTAAATTAATGAATTTTTTTATATACATAGCTTTAATCTAATGATATTTTTTCATATACATAGCTTTAATTTAATGATCTTTTTCTTCATATACATAGTCTTAATTTAATGATATATCGGCCCAAATATATATATATACATGATAGTTAGACGTATACATGTCCTTAATGCAATGAGATTTTTCCAGATACATCGCGTTAGTTTATCTGAGCTACGATAATTTTGAATTAATGACGTTGATACATGTATGTGTCTTGGATTCACTGTAATTATAACGTAAAAATATGAATTCTTGAACTTTTTAATTCTTCCTTTACCGTCCTGGAGCCCGCTTACATAAGATGAAGGTCGTCTAGGTTCGCCTAGTCTCTCTCTCTCTCTGTACAGGTCAGCTAGGGACTCTGAAGAATTATGCCCCTCAGAGTCAGATGGGAGGCTGGGGCAGGCAAAGAAGACAGAACATCTGCGCCTTCAAAGGTATACAGGTAAGTGACGTAAGGGTCCCTTCAGGACCGGATGTGTGCCGGTTTTTGTTGGATAGGCACGACGAATTTTTTTTGATTATGGCTGACGGCAGCGGCAGCTGTGAATCAAGTAGGAAGCTCTTCAGGTACTGCTAACTCAAACCTAAGCAGACGATCAGGTACAATACTATTAGCTACAGCCCAAGTTCTCGTCGTTTCACCAATAGGTGAAAAACTAAAGATCCGAGCGTTACTCGATCAAGGTTCACAGGTAACGTTTATTTCATCATCGATTGTTTCGTACCTCCGATTGCCTTACAAAAGGGTGAATATTTCTATCGAAGGAGTAGGCTCGGCCAGTGAAGTGGTCAAAATGGCCGTGAACCTCCTTATTCAATCAGTAAGCAATCCAAGCTTTTCATTGGCTACTACCGCGTTGATCCTACCAAAGCTAATGAAGCTATCAGTCCCGACTTCCGCAAACGCAGATAATTTCTTGCATCTGAATGGTCTTCAACTTGCTGATTCCACATTTATGAATAATGTTCCCATTGACCTAATTATTGGAGCTGATATTTATTGGCGCATACTTCGTGATGGAATACGTAATGGTACCCCAATGGCACAAAGTACCAATTTAGGTTGGGTTCTATCAGGACCAATTGATACTGATATGAGCACTGAGGAGTCATCTATACAAGTGTATCACATGCAAAGTCAAACGGCATCAGAGCAACTAGACATTCTTTTACAAAAATTCTGGGAAAATGAGAATGTTTCAACCACTGATGCTGTGTTGTCTGAAGAAGATCAAGCTTGCGAGGACTTTTATCAAAAATCCACGCAAAGAGATCAAGATGGTAGATACGCGGTTAGACTACCTTTGTGCCCTACCAGTGGAGACGTGAACGCTCTTGGTGATTCGAAGACTACTGCAATACGAAGCCTGCTATCCATTGAAAGACGATTTTGTACAAATCCTGACCTTCAAGAACATTATATAAATTTCATGGTTGAATATCACCATCTTCATCAGATGCAGCCAATTCCGAATGATCATGGCACCGATGCTTCAATCTGTCAATTATATCTACCTCACCACGGCATTTTAAAGGAAAATAATGTAACTACCAAGCTTAGAGTAGTTTTTAATGGCTCAAAGAAAACCAACACAGGATTATCTTTAAACGATTGTCTAGCAGTCGGACCAAAGCTACAAGCAGACTTACCTTCGATAGTCATGCGATGGAGACAATACTTCATAGCCTTCAGTGCTGACATCAGAATGATGTACCGCCAAATAAAGGTAGATGAACAGGACTATGACCTTCAAAGAATTGTATGGAGAAGAACACCTGCTGAGCCTATTCAAAGTTTTCGTCTTCTTACTGTTACTTATGGAACTGCTTCTGCTCCATACTTGGCACTGCGGACACTTCTCCAGTTGGCCCAAGACGAAAAGACGAATTATCCGCTAGAATCGCAAATTCTTTCGAACAACTTTTATGTCGATGGTGTCCTGTTCGGAGCTGATAATATACGAAGAAGATTTCTCGTCTAACAGACTGAAATTTATTGAAAATAATTTCAATAAATTTACAAAATGCATTTAAGTGAAAAAAAAATGATTGAACTTTTCGACCCAGCGATCAGAGAGGTCTCATCGGTATGGTTATCTCTGATCGTCTACCATAGAAGTTCAATGATGGAGGTCAGCTGGCTATACAAGCTCAACAAGAGCTCGTTAAAATACTTGATGCTGGAGGATTTCATTTACATAAATGGTCATCGAATTCTGAAGAGGCTCTACGCATTCTCAATGTAAAGCCTGCTACTTCTGACCATCAATTATCAGATATTCTGTTGTAAAAACACTGGGATTGCTATGGAACCCGTCTATAGATTGCTTCAAATTTATGGTGACGCTTCTCCAACTTCAATCTATACTTACCAAAAGAAAACTACTTTTGGATATCGCTCGATTGTACGATCCACTCGGTTTTATATCACCGACAATTCTACTTGCTAAGTCTCTGATCCAAAAGCTATGGCTACAAAAAATTGAATGGGATGACGCGTTATCTGACATCATCACCAAGGAGTGGTCGACATTTCGACAGGAAATTACCCATCTGGAGCAGATTTTGATTCCACGGTGGATAGGTATGCATTCAGCTGCCCAGTTTTACGAAATTCACGCATTCTGTGATGCGTCTGAAAAGGCTTATGCATCCGTAGTCTATTTTCGAGTCGTATATGACCATATTCAAATCTCTTTACTCTCCGCTAAAACTAAGCTTGCTCCGGTGAAATTGGTTTCCATTCCTAGGCTGGTACTAATGGGGCTCATCTGCTCGCAAAACTTGTGCACAGCTTGAAGTTATCACTAGCAATAACCAACATCCCAATATTGTGCTGGACAGATTTTCTCACCGTGCTGTCATGGTTAAAGGCTCACCTATCTAAGTTGAAGACATTTGTCGCCAATACAAGTCTACAAGTAAACCCGCGGATTGTGCATCGAGAGGCGTCTCAGCCCCCCAGCTACCCGCACACCCACTTTGGTGGACAGGCCTCACTGATTACAATCCTCTTCCGTGTGGCCACATCTATCCCCACGAAATAACCTAATTCCTTCTGAAATGGATTTAGAGGAAAAGGCTTCTGCCCTCAGTGCAGTTGCGTCATTGCATAGAGGCGAATATTGGATCCTTATATATCGATATTCATCGTTAACACGGCTACTTTGTATAACAGCATGGCTGCACAGATTCCACCATAACCATTACACTCGGTCCAGCTCAGAGAATCGTATAAGTGGAAACCTCACAGCAGTCGAACTTAATCAAGCACGTCATTTTTGGATTAAGTATGACCAACAGGTTTCTTTCCCTGATGAATACAAGCAACTTGCCGCAGAGCAACCTATGTGCAATCGCAGTCCTTTACCTCGTCTATCTGTCTTCTGGAAGAAGGAGACTTCTACGCTCCATGTAGTAAGCCGATTACAAAATGCGGTTATACACTATAGTTCAAAACACCCTTTTGTACTGGCGAAAAATAGCCCACTAGCAGCTCTCATTGTGAACGATGCTCATATGACAACTCTCCATGCAGGAGTCCAATTAACACTCAGACCTCAGTTATATTCGACAGAATTATTGGATTATCAGAGCGCGAGAGTTAGTACGTCGTCTTATTCGACGTTGCATAGTTTGCTTCAGACAACGAGCATCGGCACGTGAGCAACTTATGGGAATTCTTCTTCCTGAACGTGTTCGACCCAGCAGACCATTCCTCCACACAGGTCTCGATTATGCCGGACCGATTCTTGAACGTTACGGTCCAGGAAGAGGAAAACCAGCTGACAAGGCGTACATTGCGCTATTTGATTGTATGGCGACTAAAGCTATATATATAGAGTTAGCTTCGGATTTAACGAGCGATGCCTTTATTGTGTAACGCTGGGTTGGGCTCGAAGCGCCTTGCACTCATAAGTCGGAGGTTGATTGGGCAAATGCTACAGCGGTTAGTTACTTGAATCTATGAATGGTGAAAAGCAGCGATTGCTAAATGAATTTATATCGGAAGAAAAGCAGCGATTGCTAAGTGAATTTATATAGGGAGAAAAGCCGCGATTGCTAAATGAATTTATATAGGGAGAAAAGCAGCGATTGCTAAAGTGCACTGGCGCCAGGTCTCCACAAGAATCGAATTCCCCCATGACCGCATTGAGACCACAATTATCAGAGCATAGGCCGGACATTGCCCAGACTTCCTAACCTCCTCTCCTTTCTTCTGTTGTGCCGGCTAGGACTTGTCGGTGGGCGTGGGAGGAAGACGAGCATTCGGCTGCTGTGAAGAAACAAATTTTACTACCAACGGTTCACCTCTAGCACGAGGGCTAAGGCCTACTCCCAACCATACGTCGATGCCGGGCCGCCATCATCATCGAACTACCTTATGGCCAGGGTTCGGGCCGAATAAGGTATGCACTCCTCCACGCTTACTCCCTCATAACACTTCAATCAATTCAAGGGCACAATGCCCGCGGCATGGCGCATGCGTTGTCTTATGAGTGTGTTTGCTCACACCACCGCTGCATGTACAAAACTATGATTACCCAGGAAACCCCAAAGAAAATTAATTCACTGAGCTCTACGTAACAAAAAAAAATTTATTACAAAATAAAATCCTTATAAAATCCTTTCTTTTTATCTCTAATCCCTAGTCTAGTGAAATTCCTCCGTCGCTATACGTATCTACGTATATATAAATTGTAGGGTTCTTGTCTTTTTTTCGGCTTACATTGTACTAATCAGTTCAAATTTTAGTTCAAGTATACAGATAGTGGACATAATTCAATTTAATTCACACTCTAATCCTAGTCTAATCAAATTCCTGCGCCGCTATACGTATATATATATATTCATAAATTCTGGTCCTTTTCCACTTACATTATACTAATCGATTCCAGTTTCCAATTTCTATTTCAATATTATATATGTAGTAGCAGAATTCCATTTAATTCACACTCTAATCACTCCGTGAGCTACTTCTATGGGCCCACATATATATATACATACATCCATATATTTCGCGAATTCTGCTTGTAAACTTAATATAGTGCTCACACACTTGATTATAGTCATAACATATATGTATATATATATATATATATATATCCATGTACCTCCACAATTTAAGCTACTGTAGAAGTGTAAAAATATATAATTTTTCTTTCTTTTTTATATAGTCTTAATTAACAAAAAAAAAATTTTTACAAGATTAATCCACAAAGTACTCACCCGGCTATCCCAAATGCATTTGTGATGACCCGGTGTCCTGCTGCTTAATAAAAATAAAAGAGATTTCTTTTGCTTATCTTAGACCTTAATTTTAAGTTCCTCAAAGAAAAGGAAGGATTCTTTGAGTTCCTTCTTTAATTTTCCTACTTTATGCTCACAAAAAATTAGGTTAACTTCTATGTCTTGCTTAGATGTCATGAATTGGTTTAACTTAGCCGGTAGTCCAGTCACCCGCTGGTTCCCTTTGGGTTTTGGGTTTCTTCCTGATAGTTCGGTTTTCGTAGCCTTGGCTGCGACAATAGCGTCAGGCGCTCCGCGGTGAGTAGTGGCCTTTGCCTACATTCACCTGGTCAGGAGCAATATTTCGGTTTGCTTCTCGCTATTATGCGCCCCCCCCCCGACCTTCTAACTGTAAATATTTCCGGTTTATTTATTCCTTACAGTTTCAAGATAACGCATTATTTCTTACCTTCGAACACTCTAGGTTCCTTTCCTTTCCGCTATCTCTCCTAGGTCTGTGCTAGGTCCTTCTAACGTCTTAAGGCCCGCTTGGCCTCCGCCGGATCGAGTCTCCCGATAAGTGGGGTTAAAATCAATTAGGTTAATTCCTCGCACCCGGGTTTTTGATTTTTTTTTCTTTATATACTTATGCGATTCACTTCAAGTTAAATCACGATTACTTAAATCACACTATAATTTTCCTTTTTATTTTATTTCTCTTCCTTCCATTTTTTCTACCTTCCTGCGGCTTGGCCGCTACTTTTGCGCTGCTTCTGACTCTTACGGAGTTCTAGCACCAAAAGAACCAATTTTCTCTGTCACTTTGGGCGACCCTCCCGTTATTTACCGCCAGAATTCTGTTGCTATGCCTGGTATACGAACTGATTTGGATTCACTAAGAGAGGGCATTATATATATTCGACCAGTTGACCTAAGGCACACGAAGGAATTTTATAATACAATTCTTCTATTTCCTCCTATTGGGCTAGAGTCTTGCCAACGACGGATGAGGTGATTACCTCTTGTTATGACAGTAATGCTTCAAATCCTTTGCATTTTTTTTCTTTTCGGATATGTAACAACTAAATTTAGTCCTAATTAAATGGAAAATCAGAACTACCACCAATTCCCCACATATAGATGCCACTAAAATACATTGACAGTATGCTGGGTGCACGGTACAGAGATACAAGGCATTCCCATCACGAACCACGTTCCGCCATTAGTGGATGAAAAGTCGTCAAATGTATAAGAAGGTATGGTACAGAGAATACAATTCTCTCTCTTCCCGCTGGCTTTGCTATGCATTGAATTGACGAACTGACGTCAGCCGTAATGTGTCAATTGTATTATATTGTTTGGTGAGTTCACGCGTACGGAAAGGGAATCTATTTGTGATGAAGAAGTATCAATTTGACCTTAATTCTTGTTACAAGGCAGGCTCGGATTTTTTTTTTCCTAATAATTCCGGGGCTGGAGCATCCTTTGAAATTACCAAAATTAAAGTTTTTTTCTATTTCTTTTTCTTTTAGTTGGCTACAAATGATATTTAACAGGAGAGAGTAAGATGAAGATGGTGAGCTTACCGTGGCGATCTCATTCGCTCATAAGCTACTATTGAAGAAGATTACAATCATTGAGTTGATGCATCGCCTATTGATATCAGATGGGTCGTGCCTATGAAATTTTAGTAATGCCTTTTGCCCGTATTAGACGCACATTTTATAAAACTAATAGAAAAATTTTGAAGCACTCCTTTTACACCGTATATCGATGGTGGTTTATACTAACACACACTGTAGGGTGATTCTGTGGGTTTTGTCGAACTTGAATGTCAAAATAATCGACTAAATGAAATGAACATTTCTAATGATTTTTTCGTGTTTTTATGCAGCTCAGCAAGCCTTGCATGACGTAGAATGAACTGAAAATGACAATTCACATTACAAATTCAAAATATTATTTCGAATTTAAGCACTTGAATTGCTCTAATTAGGTGTAGAATTTCCATTTACCAGTGTAAAATTTTTGCCACAACCTCTGGGAGCAGTTGACTAATTTGTCGATTATTTAGTCGTGTTTTTTGACGCTTGTTCATCGAAAATTCATTATAGTTCATTTTGTGGTATATTATAGTGAAGACACAAAATGAACTGTGTTAAAAGAAAAAACTCGACAAAATATGTCAAAATTCACGACTAAATAGAACGACAAAGAGCACAGAATCACCCTCCTGATCCTGTTTCGAGTGATCAGCAATATCTACCCTATCAATTTTTATAGAATTTTTTTTAACAACTATTAAGCTCGAAATTGATATTCAAACTTAAAAGCTTTCTATAGTCTCAGGACCTCAGAATACCTGGATTCCGTAGAAATCCTTGATGTTTAAATAAATTCAATATTTGTAAATTACCATCGACAATTATTACTCCATACACATTTTTGACATATTTACATCATGTATATTATGTGAATATTGTTTATTGATCCTATATGTGCGTAAAATTAAAGTATTTTCATGTATGTACTCTTTTATTATGCTCACAAGGGATAGTGTTGTTTACGTAGATTTGAAAAATGTATTTTTATATAATGTTAACAATATTGAATATCTGTGCATAATATATATTTTACAAGGAAAAGAAGGTTTCAGGCGAATTTACTGTGCCGTACGAACAACGTGGGGCTGTCCCACACCCTGAATAATGCTAGCCGGGCTTAAGGTCCTTGGCGTGGAAGATTCCGATAGCTTTACCTGTCATGTCCTCTACCTCATAACAGGAGGAACCCACCGTCCGGCGTACGCGACACTTTAAAAACTTCTTGGCAAGTAAGGAGGTTACTCTGGGTGAAGTTCCTCCTATGAATTTCTTGGCCGACTACATATTTCCGCTCTTTACAACGTAGATTATAGTTCTTTTGGTGATGTTTTTGGGCTTTCCTCGGGTTATTAACAACCTTTTCATAAACTTGTTCGTAGGTTGGTTGAGAACTACTGATGGAAAGATCCCCTCATTCAATCATACCTAATTTCCGTAAAAGCTCATAAGTAGAACCGTGTGTAATTACGTGGCGACCAAAGGTTAAGTAGTATGGAGAGAAACCGGTAGATTGATGTACGACATTCCGTAATGCACAGCTAATAGAAGAGATTTTCTCATCCCAAGTTCGGTGATCTTCATCGACATAGGCTCGTATCGCGGATAATATACTCCTATTCACTCGTTCCGAAGCGTTCGCTTGAGGAGTATATAAAGCGGTTCTGTGATGTTTGACCCCATTAGCTTGTAGGAATCCTTTAAATTCACTTGCTGTGAATTGTGGTCCGTTGTCGGAAGTCAAACTTTCTGGAACCCCGAAGAGGTGAAAAACGTTTTGCTCCAAGAAGGAAATTATTGTTTTCGCTGTGGCCTTGCGAAAAGCCTTAAGGACAATAAACTTCGTGAATTGGTCTAATACGATAACAAGGGTAGTATTTCCTGGCTTGGAGCGTGGGTATGGTCCGAGGAGGTCTATGTTTATGAGCTGCCATGGACGTTGTGGAATAATAGGCTCCTCCATTGGTGGGCGCAGACACTCGTTTGGAGGTTTACACTCTTGCAGGTTTGGCATTTTGAGATATAGTCTCGGATGTGTTGAGACATTCGCGGCCAGTAATACTCTCGTAACACAGCAGCCAGGCACTCAAGTTCAGTCACACTATAATTCTTCTGGGCAGAATTTAGTTTTTGGCTCATGAATGCGATAGGATGTTCACTTCCGGCATCATCTGTCTGGCAGAGTACGCTGCCCACACCTACCGATGACGCGTCACATTGGATAGTAAAAGTCTTTTTAAAATCTGGGCTCGCCAGTACTGGGGCTTTTGTAAGACAATTCTTAATTTTTTGAAATGCAGCTTCGGCATCTTCGGACCAGAGGCTGGTAGTGTAGAGCATAAGTGCATTGATCAAATGCACACAACATAATATGCAAAGAGAAGCATACTGAAAAAAGAACAAAAAGCAAAAGAAAATTGCTTTACTACATGAATGGATCATACGCTGCATGAATGAAATTGCAGTTGAGTAATCGTAAACAAGCAAAGAAAAATAAAGAAAAACAATTCTTTAATTAAAGCTTGTCCATATGACCAAGCGTCATAGGTATACAAATAAACCCATCATGAGTAAATAAGCACTATGCATGTGCAATGAACTTTGTGTAGCGATATAAAGCTTACTCGGTATTCTTGTATGCAATCACCGATTTCAGGTGATCAATCGTGCAAATTTAATTTTTGCATGGATATTGATGAAGTAAGCGATTTTGTAAGTATAAAAGACCTGTAATTTGGTTAATAAAATCAGAGTATTATCAGAACTCTCAAGGTGTATTTACTATTGCGAAGCTCCCTTAGCTCCTAATAATGGATACCCTTACAGGTAATTAGAGCTCTCTAGCTCTCATACCTTTGCCTGATACTATTAGAGCTCTTTACCTCTAAGCAAATCAAGGCATCCCATATAGAGCTGTCCTCAGCTCTATTGATTTATATATCACTTATATTAAGACCATACTTTGAGCCTTACAGCTCTTATACGGTCGAGATACAAGTACCTAGAAGCTCGATATAACTCTATCGCTTGTATCTCTATTATTAATAAAAGTTTGTTCTTCTTTTATAAGATGTTCCTCAACCATTGGTAAACGAAAAGAAGACAACTAAAAACCAACAAACTTTACATGGCTTTACAGCTACTTAACCCATGGAAGAAGCTTAAAAAGTCATTAGAGGAGGCGCTAAAAAATCCTACAGCGGGACCGCGTCCGATCACTTTGGATGACTACAGAAAGAGATCAAAACAGACGGTGCAGCAAGTGGAAAACCAAGTAATAACAAAGAAGAAAAGAGCTGGTTTCGAAGTAAAAATAAGAGCAGAAATCAAAGATTACCATCGTCTCCTGGTAATAGCAACAGGAGAACAGCGCGATTTATTTTTAAGAAAAATAAAAGAACTAAAAATAAAAAGAAAAGAATATAAGAAAAATAAAAATAGAATGAATAAATAACAATAAAACTGGCTTCTTTATAAAAGTTTCGTCTTTTCTATTAGTTTTGAAAGAATTTCACTTTTTTTTCTACTTTGTATCTTCCAAATTTTCAGCTAGTTTTGGGAATTATTCTTTTTTTTAACATTGTCTCCACGACAGCATTCTTGCAATTCCATTCCCAGGTCAGTCAAAAAAAATATCAATATGGGTAAGAAAGCCTCCAAATTACAAACAGAGGAAATACTCATTAATAATAATGCAGGTGCTTCAACTAATAATATTAATCAAAGTTGTTATGCAACTATAGTTAGTGATTTGCTTGGGACGTAAAGTCCCGACTGTCAGCATGAGCTGACAGATCACTCGACGGACAGCGTTCACTGCAGGGCGGCACGCTAGCTCGCCTCGGCTCATTGGCGGAGAGTGTGGGGAGATTCCACGAAAACCTGCCGCTGCCGTCAGCCATAATAAAAAAAAAATCGTGCCTATCAACACAAAAGCCGGCACACATTCGGTCCTGAAGGGACCCTTACGTCACTTACCTGTATACCATCCTGGAAGGCGCAGATGTTTCGGCCTTACTGCATGCCCCAACCACCCATTTAGTTTACAGTGTCCCTAATTGACCTGAAAGGAGAGAGAGTAGCGGACCTAAACGACCTTCACATGCGAGGGCTCCAGGATAAGAAGGAAGAATTAAAACTTTCAAAGATTCATATCTACGTTATAATTGCCAGGTTAACAAAAAAACTTCATCACTCCCACGTCGTTCAAACTTAGATCTAAATCACCCAAGGAACATGAGTCTAGCGATACGTATGTTTCACAACCCGTTAATAATTAGTTAGTGTTACACTGTTATATGTTATCTTTAATAGCAAACAATTAACTCATGTCTCTATATATTATCTTTAAGCTCTTCAGAACTTATTATAATGCTTCAAAACAGCTCTAGGTATATTATTTCCTGCTTTCGCTGACAATTTGTGAACTGTTCCTTCACTCGGTAGTCCGACTAACTAACATGACTGACTTTATACGCCTAATATGGGTTCCGTATGAGAATTCCCAAATTCTATTTAAATTTTAATAGCTAATAACAAAAAAAAATTCTTTGCTTAGTTAATGTTAGAAATCATATACTGGATCATGATAGGGAATAGTTACAGCTCCACAGAATCCAGTAAAAGCATTTAAAAGATACTAACATCTACGTATATATTCCGCGCTAACCGAACAGTCTATTGAATTTCCTTGAGGGGAATTTTATTCATATCCTCCCTCCCTTTTCTTTTTCTTATAAGTAAATTTGTTTTTAATTGAATAAAAATTATTTGTTACGAAAAGTCCGTTAAGAAAATATATCTACGTACCTAGTTGTATAATTTAATGCATTTATAGATGATAATACGTTTTTCTTTAAAAATTTCACAAAAAAAATCTTTCAGCAGTCTTGGCTGCAATCTCTTAGAACGAACGATTCCTTTTGTTTTCTTTGTTATATAGTTATATAGTTATTGATTGTGTATATAATTCTTTAAATCATTTTGTTTTCTGTTAATTTGTTCTTCCTTGTTTTTTTTTTCTTTTTTAATTATTGATGAAAGGAGTAACAATGTTTCATACTATTCGTTCCGAAGCGTGCGACGAGGATAACTCTACAATAAACTAATTCACTTACATGCTCCTAATAAAATTTCCTCCTGTAGATTGTATTTAACCATTTACCTTAGGTTTGGTCCTTAAATGTTCGATCTAATATCATAGTTAACTACATTTTATATATATATACCTACATACTACATTGGACGAAAAAAGAGAAATGGTTTTTGATGTACTCACCATTATGGTTTCATATTTCAGTCTTTTGTTGATAGCTGTCTCGAAGAGGCCTCCTAGAGTCGTCGCACTGGATATATTGCTATTAGACAAACGTTAATTCAAATGATTTTTCTTAGTTCGTCCAGAATCTATATTTAAAACTAGGACTTTTTACACTTGACAGCACACGAAAATGGTGTTGGCCTACGGCGAAAAATCTACAAATTGCAACTCCGTAGAGCTTTGTGTATCTTAGGAACGGTTTACTTCTTTATGATATTTACTATAAAACTAGCCTTATTAGACACTCATCCTTAAAAAAATCATAATTCTCACTTGTATTTTACTTAGTAAAACGCTTGTTGTTATTTCATTGTGTTGACTGCGCAAAGCATCGCAACCTTTTAGTAAACTCACAGTAAGTTCTGGTAGTAGTCCGACTGTATCGTCAGTACCATCGGTCAGAAGAGCTGATTCCAATTCATGATTGAATATCTAGGCGACCAATAAAAGTAGAAACCATTTATATGTGCGCTTTTCAATACTTTGAAAACTTCCCTGAAGTTCAAATTGTAGTTTTGTAAAGCCGTCCGTTTTTAGGGTTCTAACATGTGAATTGTATTATCGGATCCGTTTACTTGGCGAAGAAATACAGTTGCTTTTACGTATTTATGGTGAAAACTTTCCGTTCTAAACGAGTCTACACTTGATTTGTATTATAAAGCTGGACATATGTGGATACCACCGAATACTTTTAGTACCGATCACGAACTGTTGAAATGTATCTTGGTGTGACCAGTCCGAGAAATATTGATTTCAAAGCCCTTGGTCGCCTGCATCAAAACTTCCTTGCTCAACAGCGAATTTTGTTAAATTTGTGTATGTCTCAAAATTGGACGGAAGACAGAAACGCCAGAATTAAAACAATCCGGCCAACTTATCTCTGGAGCAGCAAAAAGTTCTTCCCTTTCAAAGAGCTCAGCAAAATTTTCTTTCTCTTTGGCCAGCATCCTTTGGAAATTCCTAGAGTATTTTATTTATTGGATTTGACACTACCAAGATTTATCGAAATTATTTCCTTTTTGGGCCAGATGTCGTTGAGGATTTTTGATGATCAGTTTTCTGACATCGTTCGTGCACGCGACTTTTATTCGAGAAGTAAGACAGATTGATTCTTCTTCTTCTTTGTCAACCCCAACCTGTCATCTGCAGCTTGAGGAAATGCATTTCTTTCGGTCGGAGTGCGTTCATTTTTTTTTTTTTGTATGCTTGACGCAGCCGGCCTACACGCTTCAGTAATTCTGGTAGCATATTGCTATATGCAATACGCTACGACCATAACAAATTACACGAAGCTTATCAGACATCGAACTAATTCTGCTAATACTAGCAATCATTGCTTTGTGCCTACTAGCATTTTGGAAAATAAAGAAAATGTTCATAAAACAAGTAAAGAAGCAAGTAGCCGTCGCAACAGTCTAGAATAAAAAGATGAGCTTAAAGGATTTAACGACAAAATTAAAAGATATATTGGAGAATTTCAAGAAAACTCCAAATAGACAATATACGTCCGCTTATATTTAAAAAAAAACTACAGAAGTTGAAGATAGCTTCAACACAAAATATAAAGAATTATTAAAAGTAAATGAAGAACAAGCGATCGAACACAAAAAGAATTTTGAAAAGTTGTACGATAACATAATTGCGATTTTGAAGAATAAAGCAAGAGATACATTGGATAAAGAAACTGAGGAAATCAAAATGCCGAACTTTGACATAGCCACTGCAGTGAAAGTAATTCCAGAATTTTCTGGAGAGCGTAAAAATCTAGACAATTTTCTAAACCTAGTGCAATTCCTACATGATGATTTATCAGAGGAAGCACAAAAGAAAAGACTGCTAGATTTCGTTTTGAAAACTCGTCTAACAGCAACAGTAAGGAATAAACTGTGCACATTGCCAACCGCCACCACTTTAGAAACATTCCAAAATAATCTACGAGAAATATATAAAACAAATAAAATACCACTCAATATTCACACTGAGCTAGCAAAGGTCACTCAATCCAATAGAAGTATCACAGATTTTGCAACAAAAATTGAAGGTTTAGTTGCACAACTAAATACCATACAGATAACGGAGCAAGGTGAAACAAACAGGTCATTGATCGTAAAATTGAATGATCAACTGGCACTAAACGCTTTCAAAAATGGCCTACAAGAACAATTAAAGGCAACAGTCTTTGCTGCAAGACCCAAAACTCTAAGTGAAGCTATACAGATAGCGGCAGAAATTGAAACAGCAAGACAGGAAGTAAATGTGTACCAATATAATAAGTACAATGCTCGGAAACCCTTCAAAAACTTCAATAATAATCGTAACGACTCAAGAGGCAATTATAGCAATAAACCTCAACGGAATAACAATCGATCGTTTAACTCACAAGTTTTTAGAAATTACCATAATGGCCAAAATAATGGCAATAGTTACCCTCGGAACAATAGCATATCA
This sequence comes from Dioctria linearis, assembly GCA_963930735.1. Lineage (NCBI taxonomy): Eukaryota > Metazoa > Arthropoda > Insecta > Diptera > Asilidae > Dioctria > Dioctria linearis. The sequence continues at coordinate 225,637,281 of OZ005742.1, forward strand.
TATAGGAGAATACAAATAGCCCAATCGGGAAACGGGCGAAGCCCCGAAACAGAATCGGGGGTAACACAGTAAAAATTTATAATATAAATGAAATTTTAACCAATTACATATCTGTATCCATAAATGTATCACTCGGCAGCAAAACATTCCTTATTGACACAGGAGCGGACATATCAATCTTGAAAATAAATGAGTTGAAATCAAGAGATGGAATTCAAGAGCATAATAAATGCAAAATCAAAGGTATCACGCAATCAGAATCAAATTCCCTAGGCACAATAAGTGCAAATATAAATATAGATAATCAAGAGATCCAACAAGAATTCCACATTGTCGATGAAACATTTCCTATAATGACCAGTGGAATATTAGGAAGAGACTTTCTCATAAAAAATTCCTGTAAAATAAATTATTACAATTTTACAATTTCAATTTTTTTCAATGATGCAAAATACATTCCGCCAATGTACACTAAATTACCTAACTTGAAAGAGATAAAAATTCCTGTTAGATCTGAAATAATTCAAGTAATAAAAGCCGACATTACTGAAGATAGCATAGTTTTAAATGAAGAAATTCAGGATGGAATTTATATAGCAAATTCCATCATACCCGCAAAAGGCATCACTCATGTTAAAATCCTAAACACCTTTGATAAAGAAGTAACTTTATATAATTTTAAACCTAAAACTGAACCAAGAGGCAAAAAAATGGAAATAGATATAACAAACTTCTAAAAGAATTAAATATTGCAAATTCAGACCAACATGCAACTAACTCAATTTTGGACATTTGTAAAAATTTCTCAGATATTTTCTATTTATCATGTGATAAATTAACGGTAAATAACTTTTACAACCAGAAAATCTCCACTACAGATAAAAATCCAGTTTATATAAAAAACTATAGACTTGCTCACACCCAGATTGAGGAAATAAACACACAAATCAACAGTCTCATTAATGAAGACATAATTGAACCATCAGTTAGTCCTTATAATTCACCACTGTTGATCGTCCCAATGAGATCAGATAATGGTACTAAAAAATGGCGTCCTGTTGTCAATTTCAGACAATTAAACAAGAAAATTCTAGATGATAAATTTCCTTTGACAAGACTTGAAGACGTACTAGATAAACTCGGAAGAGCTAAATACTTTTCCACGCTAGACCTCACAAGTTCTTTTCATCAGATAGAATTAGAAAAGAAATCAAGACCATTAACAGAATTTTCTAGTAACAAGGGACATTATCAATTCAAAAGGTTACCTTTTGGCTTAAAAATTTCCACTAACAGTTTTCAGCGAATGCTTTCAATAGCTTTAGCTGGATTAGATTCAGAAGCATTCCTCTACGTGGATGATATTATAATTTTCGGGTGTAGTCTAAAACATCATAACCAAAACTTAATAAAAACTTTTCATAGACTGAGAAAATATAACCTAAAGCTAAATCCTCAAAAATGTAGATTTTTGCAAACGGAGGTCACCTATTTAGGACATTTAATAACAGAAAAAGGTATCAGGACAGACCCGAAAAAATTTCATACGGTATTGAATTATCCTACCCCTACAAATGCTGATGATGCCAGAAGATTTATTGCTTTCTGTAATTACTACAGAAGATTTATTCCAAACTTTGCTCAAATGGCAAAACCAATAAACTCGCTATCTGAAAAGAATACACCTTTTATTTGGTCGAAGGAATGCCAAGAAGCATTCTCGACACTTAAATGTAAATTGGTAAATGCACCAATCTTAAGATATCCAAATTTTGATGAAAAATTCATCATAACCACAGATGCTTCACAATTTGCCCTTGGAACAGTTTTATCTCAAGGTGAAATTGGCTCAGATCTACCGATTTCATACGCTAGCAGAACATTAACTAAACACGAACTCAATAAACCAATTATTGAAAAAGAACTCCTAGCAATACATTGGGCAATTAATTACTTCAGACCGTACGTATATGGCAACAAATTTGTAGTAGTCACAGACCACAGACCTTTGGTAAGTCTCTTCACTCATAGAAACCCATCTTCCAAAATGACAAGGATAAGGCTTGACCTATCTGATTACAATTTCGAGATTATCTATAAACAAGCCAAAATGAACACTAATGCTGATGCTTTATCGAGAATAAGGATAATAGATTCTAATATCCTTAAAGCGATGATACCTACTGCAAATATAAAAATAACAACTAGAGCAATGTCTAAAAAGGACAATCGAAATAACGATAAAAAGAAAGCGACCCAGTATGAATCCCCTACCGACGTAAAGACTGATCACCATTATGCATGGGAATGCATATCAATTAATGAAGTAAGAAGGGTCAAAACATTACGCTTTGAAAGCCATAACAATAACAGCAACAATGCTGATAAACAAAATAGCTCTAGGAAAACAAGAAAAAGAATTAATGAAAGTTTGCCAGAAATAATAATAAATAAAAAGGGAGTGATAATCAAGATCGGTAATAATCCATATCATGACTTAGGTTTGATCTTTGAAATGAAGAAGAAAATGAAAATAGAGTCACTATCGTTAGCGAAAGATGATATCATATTTCAATACATAAATGTCGACAAATTTAAAATAATATTTAATGAGCTGCAGCGCAAAATAAATCAGAAAAATGGGCAAACAGAATTAAAGATATTAATATATAATCCTCCCAAAAGAATTCTAGATGAAGAAAGTAAAAGTAATATAATTGAAGAATTCCACAACTCTCCGCATGGAGGACACTCAGGTTTCAAGAGAACAATCAACAAGATTAAACAAAGATACATACATATGGAAAAATTTGAGCAGAATGGTTAAAAATCATATAAATAAGTGTAAAAAATGTGCTAAAAATAAGATTCTGAAACATACAAAAGAAAAAATTGTGATAACAGAGACACCATCTACAAGTTTCGAGATTATATCTATAGACACTGTAGGACCATTAAAGATATCGAACGAATACAGATATATACTAACTATACAGTGAAGCAATTCCATTAAAGAATAAAGAAGCAATAACAGTAGCAAAAGCTCTGGTTAACAATTGCATATTAAAATATGGCAACTTTAAATCAATAAAGACCTATATGGGGACGGAATTCGTAAACGAAATATTCACTAACATATGTAAATATTTGAAAATAAAACATGTAACATCAACACCATACCATCATCAGACGTTAGGCTCAATAGAGCGTAATCACAGAGTACTAAATGAATACCTTTTATCATTTACTCAAGATTACAACTGGGATGAGTGGATTCCGTATTATACCTTCTGTTATAATACAACACCTCATTCTGATACAGGATACTCCCCGTTCGAACTAGTTTTTGGAAAATTATCAAGTTTATTCAATAATCTTGAACTTAATGACAATAACCCAATATATAATTACGAAGACTATTCTAATGAGCTTAAATTCCGTTTAACTAAAGCACACGAAAAAGCTAGAAATTCACTAAACATAGCAAAAGCGAATAGAAAAGGAAAAGCTGATAAGATATTAAATGTAATAGATTTAGAAATAGGTAACTATGTACTATTAAATAAAAATGATAGGAGAAAACATGAAAGTCCATATAAAGGACCATATAAGATAAAAAACCTAGAGGGCGTAAATGTGTACTTAGAAATAGATAATAAAGTAAAGAAAGTACACAAGAATAGGTTAAAGAAAATAGTTTATGAAGCTAAATAAGACAACTGTATAATATAACATTCAAATAAAAATAATCACCATATTTTAATAACAACTTCGTCATAACAATATATAGATTAGATTTTATCATAAGGTTTAAAAAGATTGTAAATATCGTATGTACTGTACCAGCATTAAATTAATTTGAATTTGCATATAATTTTAAAGATAGGACACCTAAATTAATAACAAATAGCTAATAATTTTAATGTACACGTTTTCTTAAACCATACTTTTAAGATTTAATGTTAAACGTTTACTTCATTCAATATGCAAAAAAAAAAAAAAAAATCTGATGCACAAAAAAAAATTTGTTTTCCCTCTTTAAGGTGAGGATGTAGAGCATAAGTGCATTGATCAAATGCACACAACATAATATGCAAAGAGAAGCATACTGATCTACACACAAATGCACAACAAATATCCAACGAAAAATATTAAAACAAAAAAAATTGCTTTACTACATGAATGGATCATACGCTGCATGAATGAAATTGCAGTTGAGTAATCGTAAACAAGCAAAGAAAAATAAAGAAAAACAATTCTTTCATTAAAGCTTGTCCATATGACCAAGCGTCATAGGTACACAAATAAACCCATCATGAGTAAATAAGCACTATGCATGTGCAATGAACTTTGTGTAGCGGTATAAAGCTTACTCGGCATTCTTGTATGCAATCACCGATTTCAGGTGATCAATCGTGCAAATTTAATTTTTACATGCATATTGATGAAGTAAGCGATTTTGTAAGTATAAAAGACCTGTAATTTGGTTAATAAAATCAGAGTATTATCAGAACTTTCAAGGTGTATTTACTATTGCGAAGCTCCCTTAGCTCCTAATAATGGATACCCTTCCAGGTAATTAGAGCTCTCTAGCTCTCATACCTTTGCCTGATACTATTAGAGCTCTTTAGCTCTAAGCAAATCAAGACATCCCATATAGAGCTGTCCTCAGCTCTATTGATTTATATATCACTTATATTAAGACCATACTTTGAGCCTTACAGCTCTTATACGGTCGAGATACAAGTACCTAGAAGCTCGATATAGCTCTATCGCTTGTATCTCTGTTTTTAATAAAAGTTTGTTCTTCTTTTATAAGATGTTCCTCAACCATTGGTAAACGAAAAGAAGACAACTAAAAACCAACAAACTTTACAGTAGGTTTCTTCCTCAATAAGTCTGTTATAAGACTAGTTAGGCTCGCATAATTAGCAATGAACCTACGATACCATCCACACAATCCTAGGAACCGTCTGATCTGCCGTACAGTTTTAGGGCGCGGAAAGTCTTGAATGGCTAAAATTTTCTCAGGGTCCGTCTGGATCCCCCTTTCGCTGATGATGTGTCCAAGGTACTTGATGGTTTTTTGGCAGAATCTGCTTTTCTCTACATTAATGGTGAGACCGGCTTTTCGTAAGCAATCTCGAACCTTGCTCAATACTTGTAAATGAGTTTCGAAATCCTCTGATAAAACCAGGAGATCGTCTAGGTAGACAAAGACATCCGTATGTAAATCATAAGGGATGACCTTGTCCATCAGTTTACACATCGTTTTCGGCGAATTTGTCAAGCCAAATGGCATGACGACAAATTGGAACAATCCCCTACCAGGGATGATGTGTCCAAGGTACTTGATGGTTTTTTGGCAGAATCTGCTTTTCTCTACATTAATGGTGAGACCGGCTTTTCGTAAGCAATCTCGAACCTTGCTCAATACTTGTAAATGAGTTTCGAAATCCTCTGATAAAACCAGGAGATCGTCTAGGTAGACAAAGACATCCGTATGTAAATCATAAGGGATGACCTTGTCCATCAGTTTACACATCGTTTTCGGCGAATTTGTCAAGCCAAATGGCATGACGACAAATTGGAACAATCCCCTACCAGGGACTACAAAGGCTGTCTTATCTCGCGAAGCCTGCTCTAGCTCTATTTGCCAAAACGCATCCTTCAGGTCAAAACTGGATATGTATTTCGTGCCTCTCACTCGGCTTAGGATGCCATTGGTCTGGGGTAAGGGATAAGCATCTTTACGTGTGGCTTCGTTTACCTTGCGTGAATCTAAACAGACTCGTATTTTCCCGTTCGGTTTTTTCACCATGACAAGTGGAGAAGACCAATCACTGTCGCTCTCTTCGATGACTCCTAATTGGAGCATTCTATTGACTTCCTCATCCAACAGTTTCTGCATTGGAGGAGAAAGCGGGTAATGTCGCTGGCGAATGAGTTTTCTATCGCCCACGTCTATGGTGTGCCTTATGATTGAGGTTCTGCCGAGGCCTTCCTTACTGTATGAGGGAAATGTGGACATCACCTCCTCAAGACGCTGTCTTTGCTCTAAACTTAGCTGATGGTGATTTTCGTCCAATTCTGGACTTGACAGCACTTCCGAGATAATTTCTGGGCGTATATTAAAGGCGGACCAAAAATCTACGCCTAAGATAATTTGTCGAACGATATTCGGGATGATGAAGAACCATATTTCTTGTGAATGCTAATTGAATTCGACAGGTATATACACAAAGCCCAGAACTTCTTGCTTCCTTCCGTCGGCTGTTTGTACCGAAGCCGCAAGACGAGACCAAGGGATTTTAAGTGGCTGGAGTAATTCAAGAGCGCCATTGCCCAAGCAACTGACGCTAGCACCGGTCCATTGAAAGCAATTGCCGGTTCATCGCTTTACGGTTTTGATAGTATACACGAGTTCTAGCCTTCCTTCGAACGTCCGGGGTTTTGGACAAAAGGGGGTTTAGTTTGGGGTTGTTGTCGTTGTTTGGGTGGTTTTCGTTGAGCGATGATTTGTGCGGCACAAAATTTGCGGAGGGGTGTTTTGGGAGTTTGTCGAGTTAAGGTGTCCCCTCATACCCCGACCCGCCCGTCGGTTTCCCTTCATGCAACGTATGCAGTTGGGTCTAATGATATTTTTTGCCCCGCAAGTATAGCAAAAGATTCGCCGCTGTTCTATCTAATTCGTCTATGCTGCTGAAATCCTGCAACATAAGTGTTTTACGTAGGCCGGGTGCATATTTTGCCTAATCAGCTGGATCAACTCTGCCTCTCTCATAGGCTCCCTCAGTCTGAGTGCCATGCCTTCTATTTCTAAACGGAAGTCACTGAACCTTTCTCTTTGTTTTTGCTTGCGATTCTCGATCAGCCTCAAACTCTCTTCTTAAGCAATAACAAAGTTGGTGCCAATTCGCATTTGGATACTTCCAACAAAATTGCCAATACCAAGTTGTAGCTCGACCACTGAGGAGCTGGTGGATGGCATATATCAGATGGGTTTGGGAAACGCCGTCCGCTCGCGCCAGAGTCTCTACACGAAATAGGAAATCATCGACCGTTAGACTTCGAGGAGATCCGTCGAAGCGAATTTGCCAATTGGCAACTGGGTTCCCACTTGCTCACCTGGCTGGACCATTTTGCGGAGCCGGAGGTGGTTGATGCGGTTCAGGACGGGGAGGCAACTGCGGTAAGGGCCGAGCAGCCGGTTGAAACTGAGGTTCGACTCGCTGAGATGGGATGACTTCAGCTGCCGGGTCTGGAGTTGGATGACCGCCACTAAGCGCAGATTGTCTTGCACTCCTTAGGCTGGCTGCTAGTTGCTCATCTTGATATGGGCCAGGCCAATGTTGCAAAGGTTGAGCGTAGCCATCTTGGAAGTTTGAGCTGTTCGTTCTCCCCTCGGCCAGCCGTAACCTTGAAATTGGAGATTGAATATGGTTCCTGTGGTGAATGTGGGTTTGTTGAGGAATGCTAGCTCCTTGGAATGAGGCCGATCCTGAGACACGCCACTCGATTTTGGTACCTCCTTGCTCGCAGGGTTAGCTACTGGACCGAACCGAGAGGGATGAATCTGCGGAGTAGTGACTTAACGAGAGTAAAGAAGTGGTTCGGCATTATATACCGAACTCTTAGGCATAACTCCAGTGTTAGTGAATCGGGCCGGATTAACGTTTATCCAGCCAGTTGCTGGGCCCGATTCAAGTCCAGCGGTTAATTGTGCTTCGTTGCTAACAGACATGGTATTCATAACATTCGTCCCTACTATTGGGACCTCTCTAGTAGATAGAATTGGTGAACCATCACTTATTCCCGCTATAACTTTCATCGAAGCAGCTGTATTATTTCGGTCTTCGAAACAATCTTGTACTACCGTGGCTGCTGCTCCATCCAAGGATTCAGCTGGTAGAAGAATTTCCTTCGGAAGTGTGGCTAGTTTCCGCCTCACTTTCGCTATGGTACTATCAACGGATTGGAGCAACTCCACATGAAGGCCATTTGGAGACGCTTCTGCCCTAATCAAGAGGTTGAGTCTATTTTGCAACTGTAGCAATCGTGATTCGGCACCTATTAATTCCATGCTGTTCTTAGCCGCCACTGCGATATTGACTGTTTCTTGGGACGCCGCTTTCGCCTGGCACTTACTCCATTCTTCGGCCAAATCAGATATGGGAATAAAGCCACCTGTCTTTTTACTTAAACCCTGCTCTTCTTTATCCAAGAGGTCTTGCAAGCTATCAATGGGTTGCGATGTCTTGGACGCGCGTAACTTCCGCCATCTGAGCTCATAACCGAGCTCGTCCGGCTCTAACAGCTGAGCATTCATACTGGTTAGGGGGTTATAAAATTAATCCGCCTGAATTATAGAAATTTTCCTTACGGTTCCTCCGTAATCAAAACGAGGGTGTAAGGTACTGTTAATCCCTAGACTTCCGACGTTCGGACAGGTATAATAACGGTAACACTGGCAATAACGCAACTTATATTCCTAATTGGGTTGTATTCCTGACCTTACAATTCGTACTACCAGGTACTCAATACTTCCAGATTATATTAACTAAAATTCTCTAATGACTAAGTATTCCCCTTGACAATCCGGTTCTTCCACTACCCAGATATATGCAATCGAGGCTTCTCAAGTAACGACTTATAAGGGATAATTCTAACCTAATCTCTATTAATCTAATTAGTTTTGTGTTGGGTTAACACTACTTGAATATATTTCCAGTGCTGCACCAAGCACGCTAAGATCCCGTCGGTCTAATTTTTTTTTTTTTCGTAATCGTAAATAGAACATAGAAAAATTCATTATAATTTGTACTCAGTAGTATCCTGCAGGATGCTAAATTTTATGTGTAATATGTATTCTTACCTTTGTGTCTTTAATAGGAAGGTAAAGAGTGGCACATAACCTAATTTTATTACTAAATTATTAATTAGAACATTTTCATAAATGAAAATTGGAATTAAGTATCAATTAAAATTTTTTTTTTAGTTTAAATTTACTGTCAACAGCCTTTTAAAGTTAACTACATAAAGAAAGTGCACACCATCATTCAGCCCTCACATCCCAGCTAATTGAGTTTTTTTTTCTACGCATTGTGGCTTAGGTGTGGCAGGCAATGCGATGTATGTATAATGTTAGTACTTACGGGGAGGGTCGCTATTTTGTTGTGCGAGCGTAACCGTGACTCTATTTATTTTGCCGTGAACTGAAGTTAACCTGTACGAGAATATCGAGAATTCGACAGCTTCTCGCAACGAGAACAGAATAAGACCACCTATTCCATTGTCTAATCGAGTACGGTGAATTAATTCGGAAGGACTCAACAAGGAGAACCTCTCTATGTTGGATCTAACTCCCTAAGGGAGTATCATCCGCGGAACTGGGCCGTGACCACACCAGCCCCCTTCTTAACTGATGATACGCTCAACGATACTGCTCTATGTAATTCTAAGTCAAGCCGATGCTTCTCACGAATCGTTCAGATATTGTCTCTACAGGCTACCTCTACTAGGATCACTCTCCGTTAATAATTCCTTCGCTCACTGCTATCAGCCCAGTGCTCTGGAATTACACTTTAGCAACCGGAAGGGTTCCGAATAATTTTTTGTGTTCTCACCTCATGGGAGCAGGCAAGATCTCGAACCACTGCACCTTAGTCGGTTGTGGAGATCTAGAGAATCGCTACAAGGAATTTGGGAAAGGGAACAAAATTTGAAATATACTTTACTGAATCAACACGCAAAATCGAGAATTTGCGATCTCCAGAACCTAGGTCAGAGATTCACAGGCAATACCACAACCCAATCTTCTTTTCGCAGTAGCTTGCTACAATGACTACATCTTTACCAGAAAATCCTGCTTGGGCGCCATATTATGTAACGCTGGGTTGGGCTCGAAGCGCCTAGCGTTCATAAGTCGGAGGTTGATTGGGCAAATGCTACAGCGGTTAGTTACTTGAATCTATGAATGGTGAAAAGCAGCGATTGCTAAATGAATTTATATCGGAAGAAAAGCAGCGATTGCTAAGTGAATTTATATAGGGAGAAAAGCCGCGATTGCTAAATGAATTTATATAGGGAGAAAAGCAGCGATTGCTAAAGTGCACTGGCGCCAGGTCTCCACAAGAATCGAATTCCCCCGTTTAAGCTATGACCGCATTGAGACCACAATTATCAGAGCATAGGCCGGACGTTGCCCAGTCTTCCTAACCTCCTTTCCTTTCTTCTGTTGTGCCGGCTAGGACTCGTCGTTGGCGTGGGAGGAAGACGAGCATTCGGCTGCTGTGAAGGAACAAATTTTGCTACCAACGGTTCACCTCTCGCACGAGGGCTAAGGCCTACTCCCAACCATACGTCGATGCCGGGCCGCCACCACCTTTATGTAATTCATCGAACTACCTTATGGCCAGGGTTCGGGCCGAATGAGGTATGCACTACTCCACGCTTACTCCCTCATGACACTTCAATCAATTCAAGGGCACAATGCCCGCGGCATGGCGCATGCGTTCTCTTATGAGTGTGTTTGCTCACACCACCACAAAAACTACTACAAAACTATGATTACCCAGGAAACCCCAAAGAAAATTAATTCACTGAGCTCTACGTAACAAAAAAAAAATTTATTACAAAATAAAATCCTTATAAAATCTTTCCCTTTTATCTCTAATCCCTAGTCTAGTGAAATTCCTCCGTCGCTATACGTATCTATGAATATATAAATTGTAGGGTTCTTTTTTTTCGGCTTACATTGTACTAATCAGTTCAAATTTTAGTTCAAGTATACAGATAGTGGACATAATTCAATTTAATTCACACTCTAATCCTGGTCTAATCAAATTCCTGCGCCGCTATACGTATATATATATATTCATAAATTCTGGTCCTTTTCCACTTACTTCTATACTAATCGATTCCAGTTTCCAATTTCTATTTCAATATTATATATGTAGTGGCAGAATTCCATTTAATTCACACTCTAATCACTCCGTGAGCTACTTCTATGGGCCTATATATATACATACATACATATATTTCGCGAATTCTGCTTGTATACTTAATATAATGCTCACACACTTGTATATATATATATATATATATATATATATATATATATATATCCATGTACCTCCACAATTTAAGCTTCTGTAGAAGTGTAAAAATATATAAATTTGTTTTCTTTTTTATATAGGTAGTCTTAATTAACTTATTTATTTTGTACTGCTTTTGATCGGGGTTTATCAATGTGAAAAAAGATGTTGCCTATTTTTTAATTTAATTAACATCAGATTAGATTCAGAAATAATACACAAAGATTATTACACAATTTTAAATAGAATAAATAGACACACACACAACAAACCAATACCCACACCGTGGACACACAAGCACACATTCCAGAAAATAACACACCACATCTGACATGAAAATGAAAAACAACTGATGATGGTTCATTATCGTTTTTAGCCCACACACAAATCTTCAATTACATCAACTTCCATTTGTTAGTTTTTTCCATTGACTTATAACAATGGACTGAGCGTATTGTCATTTTCCTATAGGAAAGCATGGCACAAGTTTTATAGTTCTCTCTTTCGCCCTATGGCAGAGTTGGAGCTACCAACACAAAATATTGCATTCTGGAACGTTTGCTTATGCCATTTGATGTCTTTATGTTGGCTACAGATGCAATCACTGCAGAAGGAATAAGGTAAATATAGTGTTTACCATGCTCCGTCTCTCTTGCCCATAAGCAGGATTCAGTTACGAATAACTTTTGAAAATGAAAGTCGGAATGAGTTTAATTCCTTATAAGCGATTAAAATATCGCTTGGGCACAAGAAAAAATATTTTTTTAATTAAATTCGATTAACGGGTGTAAAATTTCATCTGATTGGTTGAGTTTTACATGTTTTTTATGTAATCGTTTTAAAGGGTGCTCTAACGGTGATATACAGAAACACAATATTTTTTGTGCCACATGAAATAGCAAATCGCTCAGTCCATTGTTATAAGTCAGTGGTTTTTTCACTTTTACCACTTTTCCAAATTGAAAACATTAAATATCAAGATAATAACTCATTCCGTACGAGATATATATTTAGGCTAAAAGTACCAATTTTTCTTTTCGTAAGTTAACCTCAGTCCTCCATTTGTTAGTTTTTTCACTTTTACCACTTTTCCAAATTGAAAACATTAAATATCAAGATAATAACTCATTCCGTACGAGATATATATTTAGGCTAAAAGTATCAATTTTTCTTTTCGTAAGTTAACCTCAGTCTCGTTCAATTTCGTACAGTTATTTACGTCTATTGTGGTTCAGCCTTTAATCACAAAAATCGAGAGAACGTAGGATTACCCGAATGATAAAACCTTCTTGAATACCTTCAAAATCCTTTCAAACTAATCATAATAATGTACATCAGGTCACACTACCTCTCAAATGAAATTCTCATTTTTCTCGAAAATATCACAGAATCCAGCATGAGTTTCTCCCACTTAATCTCTTCAGAGCAAATCGAATGTAAACAGAAACATGTGCTGCTCAAATAGCATAGAAATTGCACTAACAAACATTGGATATTTCCCACAACATTTCAGAGAAAACCGATTTTCACAAAAACGTGGGAGCGAAGGCACATTTTATGATTTTACGAGAGTAAAACCTGAAAATTCCGCCCCTTCTCATTTATTTACGAAAATGAATCATTTGTCATTCTGTTTAGTTGCATGCAATTTGCGCTTTCACATTTTTTATCTTTGTTCATAAAAGTTTTAAAGAGAGTTTGAGCTTTTTGATTTTTGTTTTCTTCAAATATGTACATTTGGTCACATACAGCTTTAAGGGCACTTGTGGTCCTGATTTGTACTACGTATAAAAGTTGTATAACAAAGCTCAATATTCTCAAACAGTAACAACTATGGCCATCCAGCGTATTTATAGCTGCGACCGGTCTGTTTAATGAGCTGCTCTAGGTTACTCTAGAGCAGAAAAGAGCCGAAACCGTGTTTAATTAATTCAGAGCATGGCTCCAAAGTGAACTGAACTGTGTTTAATGAATCTGCTCTAAAGTGCCCTTAAGTAACGTACGTTTTTCGAAGGATAACTTAGAGCAGGCATTTGAGAACTGTAAATTGTGTTGACAGTTCTGATCAAAATTTAAATAATTGCGTTTTTTGTGAAAAAAAAATAAATTTCTGGACTATTCTAGTGGAATAATTTAAATAATAATTGTGTTTTTGTGCGTGAAAAACAGGTTCTTTATATTAATCATGCACACGTTGACGCTCACTTTGAAATCGGTGATGGACGACAAAAACGACTTTATGTTTTTTTTGTTAATTAGTTGGTCCTTGGGGAGTTCGAGCAAGATATCATATTTACGGAATAAAATTAATGTATTTTCCACCAAATATTGTTAAAAAATTTTGGACGTCTATATCCGTCATTTGTTTTGAATAGCTTCGATTTCACTGATACACAAAAGACGTCTATAGACTGTTCCGAAAACAGGCGATCCGATTCAGGAAGAAGAAGCCCACTTTTAGACCACTTATGGGAGTTCAGTCTGTGACAGAAAGACCATGGCAAAAGCTGTACGTCGACTTTCTAAGTCCATATCATGAAGACAAACTAAGATTGATCCGTGCGAGAGTGCAGGAAAATATGAACTATGCGTTTGAACAGGGTTCAAAAGCTTATAATCTTAGAGCGAAGCCTGTTAGTTTCAAAGTGGGTCAAGAAGTGTACAGACGGAATTTTGCCCGAAGCAATTTCCAGCAGCAGACCAGTGCTAAATTAGGACGTATATTTGTGAAGTGTCGGGTTAAGTCAAAGAAAGGAAACTTCTTATATGAGCTTGAAGATCTTCAGGGAAGAACGCTAGAAGTCTATCACGCCAAGGACATTAGGCCGTGATATCCATATTTCTGGGACGTTGTAGGTCTAGTGCAAATTTCAATCCTGGTAGCCCTTATAAGGCATCCAGCCAGCTTAACTGGTAAACTACAGGATGCCAATGTGCCGATTAGGACCCTCCCAGCCTAGCGGTCGGCATATCTTTTGGAAAATAGACACGTCGCCTGACAATGCGCCAGAACTCCTCCTACATGGTACCCACGGCAGATAGTTTATCGTAGGAATTCCACTTCCATAAAGCCTTTGCAAATTTAAGGACGAAAATCTGGCACGTCGCTACCTCAACGACGCCTTGGAGACACACCCTTGAACAAGCGTCGGTCGGAGATCAGAGTGAGATGTTAGGGCTGGGAAAGCTTTGCGATCAGTTATTTAGGTCACTGACCGCGGGGTTCCCTCGGCTAATCTCGGTGAAAGAAGGCAGAGCAGTACTGGCCGACTGGATTTTTTAGGTTACCAGCTTGTCGGTACACCTCTGACTTCCGGCACGGAAAATCATGTCGAGGTCTGATCAAAGATTGATTGGACTTCAGGGATGTGTCTCCGATTCGGCACACTTCAAGTAGATCAAATTGGCCTGGACAATCCGTCGCATTATTGATAGGAAATGCTTTCATGGGTCGTGGGTCGAGTCACACATTGGGCGCCTGCAGCGATGAGGCCTATATCTTAAGACCGACTAGCTAGAATCCAGTGCCACAGTTGAACCTCTCAGAGGCGCCTCTGGGAGAGATCCTAATCAACAAAATTCATGTAAGTTGCTGCCAAATGTTTGTTTGATTATCTTATATACCTACTCTTTTTGCAATCTCTTTCTTATTCTGAGAATAACTGAAAAAGACGACTATATTAATTATTAAGAAATATTTCGTGATTCATTTTGTTTCTGTTGACAAACCAACTTAATTATTCGTAAATTCAGTTTCACACTTGAAAAGAGACTGAGATAAAATGTATGAAATGTTTGCGGCTATGCACGTCGTTATATTCTACGAGCACCTTTTTCCCAATCTTTTTCTAATTTTGAGAATAACTGAAAAAGACGACTATATTAATTATTAAGAAATATTTCATGATTCATTCTTAGAACAAGATTGAAGAAATATGAAACAAATGGATTTAACACTGATATACAGTTTAATCATTTATTTAGAATGCTAAGAATATAGGACGGCTATAGCAGTCATTTGCATCTGTAATCACTAGCGTTGGACGGCTATAGACGTCATTTACGTCAACGTGTTAAAATATCAAATTGCATTTTTTGGTGACAGATCTCAGAAAATTTGTGTTTCTTGAGCTGCCTGCTCCTTTTTGCTCTTTGCTGGTCTACTTTTAATTTGACACGTAAGTTGAGCTGCTCTGCTCTGAACTTTTCGAGCTCATTAAACAGACCTTATAATACAATGACATTACGATTACTACTCTATAAAACAACTTGTTTCTTGATGACGGATCGGTGTAATTGTAGGCCTATGAATTCTTATATCTCTGGGGTTTTGAATTAATCAGAGTTGATTACGAAATTCAGCCGGAAGTACAGTATAGCGGTAATAAAACAGGTAAAAATGTCAAACTATAATATGCAGGCTCTCATAAAATGCTTACGTTTTTGAATAAAACCTCAATAATTTCTCCATTTACCTGTACAGCTAATTCTTGTAAAATGAGCACAAAAGAGAAGTGTGTATTTGTGTGTGCATTTACTGTCGCGGTTGCGGTCAGTGTTTCGGATTGGGCGCTTTTCCGCAAATTGGGCTATCTTTTTACAAAATTTGCGCTTCGATTTTCATGAAAAGCGCCCAATTGGGCTGGACAATGTTTTTTTTGCGCTTTGTTTATAGATATAAATTTTTTGTGAAAAACTAATAAATATCATCGTAATTCGTAAAGCCACGCTGACGTCTGCGTTGTTAATGTAATTTTGCTATTCCTCTTTTAGTTTTTGGAACGCAACCTTTTGGGAACGCAAGGAAGGATCTAGCATTCAAATAAGGGAGGGGGGTCATCTTACTGCAATTAAATTTAGAAGAAAAAAAATCAAATGAGGCATCACTTTCCAGCGTCCTAAGTCGCTTAGTTTAGGCACAGCAGTACTGTAGTGATAGGTACTAGGAAGGTTTCCGCATTAAGCGGTGTGGATTGGTGTCATTTTTTAATATAATTTTTTTAACAAAAACTCATTTTTCAATAGAATAGTAGTTTAGGGTGCAGACTGCGCGAGCAATTCAAACCAAACTTTTCTCAGCTTTACACATTGGCATATATAATATGGACTGGTCGATATGCTATTTCATGCGGATACAATTTTTTGTGCCCAAAATAGTTCTTACGTCGGTGCCAACATTGAAAAAACCATTGGCGGAAAGTTGAAAAGTGATTTTAATAAAAAACCTTTCGAATTTCTGTTGAGTATCTATGAATATATTGCCTTTGGTAAAACACTTTTTATGACTAATTAACCCAAATAATTTATTTAAAAACATTTATTTCGACGAACCCACTTATTTATTTGTTGTTTACAGTTCTCTCCCAATTGGTACTTGGTGCTTAAACCGAAAGAGAACACTATATAGAAGTGAGCCCACTTTCTGCAGTGTATTTCTATGGACGTAGTCAGTCGTAGCCCCCGGAATATAATACAAGCCATGAAGTCTTCGAAGGCACCGACACATTAAAAGGCCTTAACGTGCCGGGTACAGCATGCAGTAAAGGTGAAAGCCCAATGAACGCGGCAGGCGTCGCGTCGCTTTGACAGTTCTCCGCGGCAGACGCGTGTAGGATTTGAGCAAGGCCCAATGGACGCGTCGCGTTGGTACTCTTAAGATTTATTTATAAAAAGAAAAAGTGATAGAAAAGCTTGAGTTATTATTTAAAAGTGAAATAGTGGATATATCAGAGTTATTAGATGTGGCAGTTCTTGAATTTCCAGCTTATTAAGCATATAAACAATTTAAAATCAATTAAAAGAACTGTCAAAGCGTCTGCCGCGCGTTAAAAGTAGAACATTGCTCTACTTTCGCGTCGAATCCGGCAAGCGCGGCAGCCATTTGGCCAGCACAAACTTAGGGCCGTATTCATCAAGCCATTTAATTGAAATTTAATTTAATTGCTGTTTTAGTACTCCCGTTAGAGATGGTTAGGGCTCAGTTGAATTAAAATTAAAGTTATGTATGCGTTATTATAACATAAAATAACCCAAATTAAATTTTAATTTAATTTTAAGTGTGCTCTAACCCTCTCTTACAGGAGTACTAAAACAGAAATTAAATTAAATTTCAATTAAATGGCTTGGTGAATACGGCCCTTAAACACGTATATTCTATTGAACTGTCAAAGCGACGCGACGCCTGCCGTGTTCATTGGGTTTTCGCCTTAAGAGCTCACTCTCACAACTTTTTGTATACTCGTCATGGAGGAAAAAATAAAATTTCATCTTAAACAGGTCTTAAATGTCTCTCCCACAGCAAAATGAAGTGAAAGCAAATTGCAGCCAAATGTGTTTTCTTTCTAATAGTTTAAAAAAAATAGCATGTAGAACAAATTTACGGAAATTATAGCGTTTGAACAAAATACAAGCAACTTTTATATGAAAAACTCCTGCCGTAAGACAACGCAAGAAGACTGTGGATGTCGCCTGCTGACCGGCCCGCTGCTCTCTTTTTTCGACTTTGTTCATGGCTTCTATCTTGCGGGGGTTACGAGTCAGTCCATATTATACAAGTCAGTGGCTTTATATAAAAACGCTGCAAATATTTTAGAATGTTAGGAGATAGGGCTAAGTTAGGGTTCCTCTGATGTGGTAGTGAGGGAGTCTCTTTCGTGGCTTGAGAAGTGTTTCTGGAGGGTTATGGATCACCTAAAATTGGGGTCCCAAACTCAAATTCTGAGAAAAACCTATACATATACATCACATACATATAATAATATTTATTGAAATAAATTTTTATTTTTTTAAGTTTTGGAATAAAAATATTTTGTATAATTTTTTGAAGTTGAATTATATTATAAATAGAAAAGTATAAAATAAAAAATATATTATTTTAATTCAATTAATTAATTAAATATTTGTTGATTTAATTTTTTAGAAGGGGGGTCATGACCCCTCCAGGATCATCTGGATCCGCCGGGAACAGGCGATTTTGGGATTGATACATTTGACTTTTACTTGACGCAAATTTCACTTTTAAAATTTCGCAATTTCAAAATGGCCGGCTTGCTGTAAAATTGGTATGCTGCCCGTACTGCCGATCGAAACTTGGTATCACGGAGTTTTTCCTACCCCCCGAATACTTCCCACCGGTAAAAAGTTCCAATAATCTCCCCTGTGTCGGCTGAAACTAAATAATCCAATGTAATGAAAATATACTGCGGCCGGCCCGGCGCAGTTTTACACTATCCTTCCAATTCGATTTCGATTCGAGAAGTTAAATACAAATGTGTAAGTTAGTTTGTTTTTATTTGTTCGTTGGGATTTCAAAAGTTGTGATTTAACTAAAGTGATATTAATATTTGTACAGCGTGTTCAGTTCAAAGCAAAAACAAAAGCATATACCTATATACATTTAGTAAGGGTGGCCCAAAAATGTATGGATTTGCAGAAGTTATAAAGTGTTTAAATGTTCATTTATAAACACCAACGAGGATAATCCTATTTCCCGTGTAAAGATTATTCCTATCCGAGAATAATCCCGCTTTTTTTGGACGTAAACACCAACTCGTGTAAAACCATGTATTTTTTGCTTATGTGGCATTACTTTCGGACATTTTCGGTATGTCAAATGACAGGGACGTATTTTGCCTTCTGCGTTATTGCCACCAGGAGAAGAAATTGGAATAAGAGTCCCATCAACAATCTCAAGAACATTAGGAAATCCAAACCAATCATAGAACTTATTTTTGACAATAGCAACTTGTTCATTTGTTGCAGGCATTTTTATGAAGGATTTTGCTAACATGCCCAATGCTACTAATACTCTTTTAGCAACTCTTCCACATGTAACCTGATGTACACCAAATAAATCACCAGATACTATTTGGAAAGAGCCAACAGCATAGTATCGCAAACAAATAAATACTTGAATCAAAACTGGTATAGGATTATTTCGATTGTCGTGATAAGCAAGGTTTTCCTTCAACAGTTCTGCTATTTCACAAACAATATCTTTCGGAAATCTAAACCTTTTAATGAAGCCGTCATAATCGTATTTTTCCATGGGATTTATTCTTTCGAATAACTTCCTTTGTCTAGGTCTTCGTGGTAAACTTGCCACTGCTCGAAGAAGCTCTATATCCTCTTCATCCGACGAGGAATTAGTCGATGAACTCATCTCAAAGTTTTCATATACAAAACTTTGATCCGATTCACTAGCATCCATTTTAATAATTTAATTTAATTTAATTTACAATTTAATTCACAAATGAAAATTTATAAACGGAAATATACAACTGTCACCTATTCGGAATAATCCTCGAATAGAAATTTTACCCCCGGAAAATCTCGGATAAAATATTACACCAGTGTAATACGAGGGATTGAATTTCTTAGATAATGTAATTTCAAATTTCTATGCAAAATTTCAGTGAGATTCATGTTTGCAGTCGCTCAGATCGAAAATAATGATTTTTTGGCTGTTGTGAGTGGACTTTCAGGAAAACTGTTTCAATAGTTTTTTCATAACTATTTTATTTTTTAAGAGAGCTTAATTATCAACTTTTGCAGTGAAGGCCATTTTAAAAAATTATTTTTTCTATTTTTTATAATTTTTTTAAATGAAAATTGGAAATATCGAACAATTTATTTAATCGCAGTTCTGTAGCTTCTTGTTTTCCTGTTTTCGTTCTTTTTTAATTTTAACTTTACGTACCTATTATTAAGTTGTCTGCGGCTAGTTTCTTTTTTTTTTTACATTCAAGTTTTCCACACTTTTTCACAATAAAATACAACTTCCGCTAAACTTTGTTTAATATTCATTTTTAATATATAATGTTTGTACAAAAAGTTATGTAACGCTTGTTCATCCGTAGTCAAATTTCCATTAATTGGAATGTTTGTTTTCAATCTTCCAACTAAGTAAAAAGTTACGCTGTCATTTGTATTATCACTTAAAAAACTGACTTGTTACTACACTCCAAATCTATTTACTAGCTAAACACTCGTAATCATGCTTTTACAAAACGCATGGCAGTAAGATGTTATGTGACTATTTGTAAATTTGCTAAAACTCGACTAGTTATAACCGAATTTCTTTAAAAACCTTTCATTCATAGGATATATCTAAATCCCTCTTCTTCTTAATTGTTTTATGGTGGATGTTTCTTTTGTGATAATAAACTCAAATTTGTGAAGGAAGTAATATGCAAATAAGTGTATGCTGGCTGTTGCAAGCCTTGTTAAAAAAAACATTTTGGCGCCTTTCCGGCGATTTTGTCCTTCATTTGGGCGGTTAGTCCATGGCATAATCTGGCATCACTGGTTGCGCTTGCGGTCCGCCAACTGGATTTCGTGTTGCCCACTGACTTATAACAATGGACTGAGCATATTGTAATTTTCCTATAAGAAAGCATGGCGCAAGTTTTATAGTTCTCTCTTTCGCCCTATGGCAGAGTTGGAGCTACCAACACAAAATATTGCATTTGCATATGCCATTTGATGTTTTTATGTTGGCTACAGATGCAATACCGCAGAAGGAATAAGGTAAATATAGTGTTTACCATGCTTCGTCTCTCTTGCCCATAAGCAGGATTCAGTTAAGAATAACTTTTGAAAATTAAAGTCGGAATGAGTTTAATTCCTTATAAACGATTAAAATATCACTTGGCCACAAGAAAATATATTGTTTTAATTAAATTCGATTTACGGGTGTAAAATTTCATCTGATTGATTGAGTTTTAGTTTTTTATGTAATCGTTTTAAAGGGTACTCTAACGGTGATATAAAACACAACATTTTGTGCCACATGAAATAGCAAATCGCTCAGTCCATTGTTATAAGTCAGTGGTGTTGCCTCTTTTTCGTCTAGTTGTCTCGTATGTCGTATCATCATCGCTTCAAATTCAATTCAATTCAATTCAACTGTTGTAATGTGTTCAGCTCAATTTCTCAGAATCACATTTCCATTCTCACGGTATACAGGCAACTCTGTTTCTCTGTATCCCAAAGCGAAAAGATAACCTAAGAATTATTGGTTATCTTTGCTGTATACCGGGCATTTCCTTTCCTTTTATTCAGCGATTCACTTCACATTCAATTCAACACAAACACACAGTTCACTGGTAAAAATTCTTAAGATGTGGTTGGGTCTGTTCATATCATATGCTTTTTAGTTCACTTCTGACTTCTGAGTTCTTCTGAGCTAGTAATCAGTTCATGTTTGTGGGTTCGGACTTTACTGTGCAGTCATCGTAGTTGAGTGACATTTTAATTCGGTGTGCGCATTTACAATTAAAAATATCCAAGGCAGTGATAAAATTGTTTGCTTAATAAAGCAGGGCTTTAATAAAAAAATTGAAAATGTTGAGAATTTTAAAATCCGCCCTTCGTATCCAAAAAGCTGGTTTGGCTTCTATGCCGGCACCGCAAACTACGCCTGATATTTTATACACCGGGGTAAGTGTGTAAATAAATTTTACATTACATGCATTAATTGTGGCGTAGCACACACGTACAACTAGCAAATCATTCGTTATTGCTACTTTGGCTTTCTTCTTAACCTTCAATTGCTATTTATAAATCACCTCACGTACGTAGGTACATAATGTTGGTATCAAAGATTAAATACATTAATTGAGTGATCTGCGGGCAATAATCAGCTTCCGAGAATCTACTGCGCTGAGATGATTTGCTTTTATACATATGTATATATATCAATCTTGAGTTATTTAGATATTACCAATTTGAGTTGGTTATTTTCTATAAGTCACAAATCACACGAATCTTATCAAATGAATTCAAGTGACAGGTTAGGTATAATAATTTAATTTCAACTTAAGAGGGCTCTGATCTGATAAGCGCTGTACGGCATGAGATAGAAATTTTTACATGCGCGCCGCTTCGATCGCTATCACTATTGTCCATTATACGATCTCAGTTCACAACAATATCTGAGGGTCGGGCAGTACCAGGCAGTACGGTTCATCGTCCCCGGGACGGAACGGAAGCCGGCAAAACTTAATGCATGTAGTAGGAGAAAATGTTGTTTTGTGTCGTACATGATTTTGATGTGTAATACTGGGAGAGGAACGTATCCAATGTCAATGTGGCGATAATGATCATGAATAGAGGGAGTGTAGAGTGAAAATGCTGCAAGTGCCAATGATTTGAAGTAGGAATAAAACAGATTTGGGAGCGTAGATACCACCAAACTTGTGGTGGGAATGTTTTTTTTTTGCACTTTGACTTTATCAGGATTATCGGCGGTGGCACGTACATCATTTTAAACCAAAAATGTGATTCTTTTCTTTTCAGCATTTTCACCCGACACTCCTCAATTATATTATAAATGTAGAGCTTAAATTAAATTGTTTTTAATATCAATTCATAAAATAGCTTTGATCACCGCGCGTATGTATGCAGGTAGCATTCGGAATAGATAATAAATTCTTATCACCAGTTGCCTGTTCTTTTAGGCCTCACATATTTACATATATGTATGTATATGGCCCAATGTTACACCAATCCTGATTTAGCGGCCCAGGCCCAGCCATACCTCCAACTCTAAATACTTCAGGAAAAAGGTGTTTGGAATAAGCTGGGCGTTTCACCGGAACAGCAGCTTATATATAAGGCTACTAAATCACAATACAACACACAGAAATAAAATAAAACAAGTAAAAAGCTAGAATTTTTCTAAGCACAATTCTTGATGAATACTTTCATTTCATATAGTCACCCATCTGTGCAAGTTTAATTTTTCAAGTGGTTTTTCGCGCATATTTCTATAACGGTTCGTCGGACAGAAAAAAATATTATAACCTATATAGGATCTCGTATTCTGAAGAGCTTTTTAGTACATTAATACCTATCGTTTTCACAGTGTACGTAAAAATTGTAAATTTTATATGGCAACACCAAGAAGGTGTTGCCCTATTTAGTCAATTTTTGAAATTATATTTACTATTTTTATATGACGTTCAGACTGCACCGAAATTACGTAATTTGGATGAAATTATGTGATAATTAATGAACGCACTCATCCAGCGGCATTCAGCCATGTATTTTTCAGTTTTTCTATTAATTACCATTTATGATTAATGTGCTCATTGTAGTCATTTAAGAAGTTGTGTAATACTTTTTTTTCTTGCAATTGCATTTAGTAAAATAGAACTGTGGCGTTGCAAATTTAAAATCCTTTGAATATGATGTCGTCGCTTTCTTCGATAATAATCCCTTTTTTTACAAAAAATATTATTTATAATGTTTATTTGTTTTTCAATGTCTATTTCATGAAGTAATATTTTTATATACAGGGAGTCCCGTAAGTCGACATCAAGCCGGAATCGGATGATAGACCAAATCATAGCAGTTACGAGAAAAATATAAAAAAAATCATGTATTTTTCAAATTATAGACATTTCTTTTGTTTTCGAGAAAATGTACACCTTATGATGGTTTTTAGCTCGTATTGCTACAAATCTTTACTGTTTTTCAATTTTACTTTTCTTATGTAATTCCGAATAGTGCTTATGTAACCTGTTGCTTTAAATTCTAAGCCAACTGTTAAAAGTTGACGCATTTAATAAGGGTTCTAAAATGGTATAACACTTGCTACATAATTACATTACATTTTTCTTCTTTTTTTTTCCTAAATAAAAAGTAATTTTGACTGCCTCACTTCACTGAAATTTGACATTTGGTACTGGTGTGAACACCCTCGCATGATTTCAAAATTGCCTCGTCAAAATTACGTAATTTCGGCGCGGTCTGAACATGGTATTATGAAAACACTATGTACAAATTTTGAGCTCTCTACGTTGACGCGTTCTCAGGTAGTATCCAAATATGTAGTGAAAAACGAAATTTCTGTATGGCAACCCTACGAAAGAGTTAGCCGAATTGTCCCATTTTCCAACTTAACTTTTTTTTTTAAAGCTCATGTGCAAAATTTCAGCTCTCTAAGTACACGCCGAGCTATCGTGAGAATGGATGACACAATTTATGGTCCCACTTCGCAATTTACCAAGAAACTTAACGCCTTGTTGTGAACACTATACCTCGGGATGTATCTCCACCTCGCCTCGCTCAACTGCCTAGTCTCGCCTCGCTTAACCTCGTTGTGCACGTACCTTTTCAGCAAGAACACTAATTCATTCAATTAAAAAATTTCTCAATAACTCTTAAGTTAACAGCCTGCGTGCCTATCTATGGCAGTTATTTTTACTCTATGTAGATTTTATTTCAATAAATATAATCGGCCTATCGAATTGGACGTATCTATAATAAAAAATAGTGTAAACAAATTTTGTCTCTACTTACTTGATTAATTTTATTGGTCGCCTTAACTTAGATTATGTATGATCCTATAACCTGTAAGTAGAATTACTCGTGCCAGAGTAGCGCCACTAGAACTATGACGGAGAAAAGTTTCTGTACAATAAGATCTCTTAGAATATTTTGTGGTCATAGTTTAAAAGTTTCATTTTTCCTGACGAAGAAGCCAAATTTGCAAACACATACATATACGGAATTCAATGACGAAAATATTTCATATAAAGTACTAATAATAAATTAGGAAAGAACTGTGAAATTGTGTTCGGGCCAAGGCCACATTAGTCCTATTGGTGTGGCTGCATATCTGGATAAGTGTCTAGATTCAGCCTATGATAATCAATAGATAACTTAAGTATGGAAATTGCTGATACTACACATGAAAGGCAGTTCCTTACTAGATCAACACGATGTCCTGTTCAGAGACCACATAAAAAACAAAACATAAGTTTATACAAGGCTCGACAAAACCTTGCTGAGATTTTTCCAATTGTTGCTTCAGCACCGTCGATTTGTCACGTATTCTGCCTGCTAATTTATTCCCTATAATAAGAACTTACTTCGTTAATAATTAATTATGCCCTTACTAATTTATAATATGAATTTAAAATAATTTTGGGTTGTTATTAACATCTTCTGAGACGGATTCAGGGGATTCAGGCAGATTGATGCCTGTCTCTCAGTCTGACTATACATTCTAATCTAACTGTCAGCTGGTAGGTACTCTGATTATGTTCATCATGCGAGTAGATCCATTACGTGGAGAAGAATCCACCAAGGTCATCTTCGGGGCGCGAAAGCCACAGCAACAGAGTCGCGTCTTCGCTTTTACTTTTCCGGGATAAACTATTAATTGTGCGGGACTATTTAATGGCGTCTACTTTCAGCTAGGTATCATCCTGGCTTTTGTCTTTGTACTCTCGTGTCGGCTTTTTCTTGACAGTCATCTGTCGGGGGTCCGTTAGCGCACTTTTGTAAACCGATTGGACAAATTCTCACTTCGAACACACACATACACGAAACGAATCACGATCACTGACTTATAACAATGGACTGAGCGATTTGCTATTTCATGTGGTACAAATATTGTGTTTCTGTATATCGCCGTTAGAGCACCCTTTAAAACTTTTACTTATATAAAAAACATGTAAAACTCAAATCAGATGAAATTTTACACACGAAAATCGAATTAAATTAAAAAAAACATATTTTCTTGTGTCCAAGTGATATTTTAATCGCTTATAAGGAATTAAACTCATTCCGATTGTAATTTTCAAAAGTTATTCTTAACTGAATTCTGCGTGTGGGCAATAGAGACGGAGCATGGTAAACACTATCTTTACCTTATTATTTCTGCAGGCAACATAAAAACATCAAATAACATAAGAAAACGTTTAGTAAGAAATATTTTGTGTTGGTAGCTCCAATTCTGCCATAGGGCGAAAGAGAAAACTGTAAAACGTTTGCCATTCTTTCCTATAGGAAAATGGAAATACGCTCAGTCTATGTCACATCGAAATCTGGAAACTCTATGGCAATATCCCACCCGTCGCTTTGGAAGCATATATTTTTTAGCTTATTTGCCGACAGGTTACTTTCTTCTGTATTAGAAATCCAAATGGAAAAGGCATAATATTCGTCCTAGTTACAAAATTTGAATTTTCAATTCGCTTGAATACGTCGCAACAAGAGTAGTTAAAAAATATGCAAACATGTCTTAACTTGTATTTTGATACTTTCCAGATTTTCATAAACAATGAGTGGCACAAAAGCAAGAGTGGCAAAACTTTTCAAACAATAAATCCTGCAACAGAACAAGTTATCGCAGAGGTTCAAGGAGGCGACAAGGAGGATATAGACATAGCCGTTGCTGCTGCCAGAAATGCATTTCGGTAAAATAATTTTTGTGATACAAAAAATAAACATTTGTTCTTTTAACTTTATCCATATATTTTAGATTAGGATCGCCATGGCGACGAATGGATGCTTCAGATCGTGGTGTTCTTATAAATCGCTTAGCCGATTTAATGGAGAGGGATCAAGTGTATTTAGCTGTAAGTTTTTAATACTGTTTAAATCAACACATTCTAAAACACTTCTATCTTTTTAGAGTTTAGAAACTTTAGATAACGGTAAACCGTACACAATGTCATTCAATGTTGATCTTCCAATGGCTATAAAAAATCTTCGCTACTTTGCTGGATGGGCAGATAAAAATCATGGAAAAACTATTCCAATGGATGGGAATTTTTTCACGTATACTCGTCATGAACCGGTTGGTGTTTGTGGTCAGATCATTCCATGGAATTTCCCTGCTCTTATGATGGCATGGAAAATTGGACCAGCTCTCGCTACAGGAAATACAATTATCTTGAAACCGGCTGAACAAACACCTCTAACTGCATTGTATATTGCACAATTAATCAAAGAAGCTGGCTTCCCAGAGGGTGTAGTCAATGTGGTACCAGGCTTTGGAAGTGCTGGTGCTGCTCTCTCAAATCATATGGATGTCGACAAGGTAGCATTCACCGGTTCAACTGAGGTTGGTAAACTTATACAGCAGTCTGCCGGCGCAAGTAATTTGAAGAGGATCACATTGGAATTAGGAGGAAAAAGTCCTAATATTGTGTTGGGCGATGTCGATATAGATTATGCTGTAGAATCTTCCCATTTTGCTCTCTTCTTTAATATGGGCCAGTGCTGTTGTGCCGGATCAAGAACTTTTGTTGAAGATAAAATATATGATGATTTTGTAGAACGTAGTGCCGAACGGGCTAAGAAAAGAACTGTAGGAAATCCTTTTGAATTAAATACAGAACAGGGACCTCAAGTGGACAAAGATCAAATGGAGAAGATTCTGGGCTTAATAGATAGTGGCAAGCAACAAGGAGCTAAATTGGTCGCTGGAGGAAATCGGTATCAAGGTCTATCTGGTTATTTCGTAGAGCCTACTGTTTTCGCCGATGTTAAAGACGATATGAGAATCGCACGTGAAGAAATCTTTGGCCCCGTCCAACAAATAATCAAGTTTAAGTCTTTGGATGAAGTTATCGAACGGGCAAATAATACTGATTACGGTCTTGCCGGGGCAGTTTTTACAACAAATATTGATAAAGCAAATCATATTGTCCAGGGATTGCGTGCTGGAACCGTTTGGGTTAATACTTATAATCAGTTAAGTGCACAAGCACCCTTTGGAGGATATAAAATGTCGGGACATGGTCGCGAAAGTTCAGAGTATGCTTTACGAAATTATACCGAGGTGAAGACTGTTATTGTGCGAATTCCAGAAAAGAATTCGTAAAAATATACGTAGTTTTTGTTTTTGTTTGTTTAAATCGAAGGATGTTGAACAATTGCGCACATCATTTTTATTTTTTTAATGAATAATAACTATATTCGCACTAAGAAATGTTAACAAGCCATTATTTTTTATAAGAACTACATTTACAGAAATATAAATTTTAAGATATAAAGTCTTTTTCTTTGTCTTAAGTAGACAGAATAGGATAAATTTACTTAGGCGCTACACTCGAAATATGCGCGCAGCTATAGCGTACCACAACTATTAATTAGTGCTAGCCATTGCAGATTGATGACCTGGGATTTTGTCCGATTAGGCCAGATAGATAGGAAGTATTCATACAATGTAAAGGAATATTTGCTAATGCCTTCCCGAAATTTGTAAAAATATCTTATAAATGCTAAGAGGGCTTTTGGCGACACGTCTGCTCTGTTCACACTTCTCTAAATGCATCACCGTGTAAATCGGGCAATTTATTTTTTTGCAGTTCCTTGCTAGTAACACTTTGCTGAGCGTAGGTTATGGATAAGTACGCTGGATTTTGTACTTGTAAATACAAAAACAGAATTTTAGTTTTACGTCAGATTTTAGCAAATGAAGATGATTTTCTTAAAAATCCTAATCAGTTATTCATACAGTAGAACAGCTCTGTCAAAACTGTCACATTAATAGGATGCTTCTATAATGTGACTATATTTTCTCTTTCAACATTTTTGCCTAACACACTAGTCAATTTTTAATACAAAGATTCCTATCTAGGACTATTAGTTCGACACTTTATTACGAAAGACATATGCTCATGTTCGCTCAGATAGCGGTCCCCTTCCTACCTTCTATTTTTCTTTCCAGTTCTACAGCTGACTTGAGAATGAGGAAAGAATTGCTATAAACTGACATCTCCTCGCCTCTGCCCTAAATCTAATCAGGCACAAGAAGTTTAACCTCTGACTGCGGTACGCAAAAGCGCCGGAACAATTACAGGTCAGACTCTACAGGCTGAGCAGTCTCCAACTGCCTGGTCGCAAAGGTGCTGGAACTACTACTGGCCAGACTTAACGATGAGCAGGCTCTAACTATGTCGCAAAAGACACTGGAATAAGTTCAATTGTTCATCACTAGTTGAATTAGCCAACACGCATTGGCCAGTTCGACATTGGGTCAGCTGGTCCCTTACACTCTCAAGCTCGACGATATCTGGGACCAAAACTTGGCGTGGCGTAATTAGCAGTGACATCATCGGTCGATGCAGTATCGACCTCTTCAAGAAAATACCTGATAGTGGAATAAACCGTATTATTGTCTTTTGATTGCATATATTCCTTTACTATCAAATTTCCAGGAATTGATTAACTGTCCACAGGCGGGCACCGTTCCAAGTATGCTCTGAGTTGTCACTCGAATTCAATCTGCTAGTTGAAACCTACTAGCAACAAGCTCTCCTTATTAGTCGGTGGATTTTACAACTGGGTTATGTACCTCCGTCGCTACGGCAAGTGTACCTGTGCTACACTCACTGACATATAACAATGGACTGAGCGATTTGCTATTTCATGTGGCACAAAAAATATTGTGTTTCTGTATATCACCGTTAGAGAACCCTTTCAAACGATTATATAATAAACATGTAAAACTCAACTAATCAGATGAAATCTTGCATCCGAAAATCGAATTAAATTAAAAAAATATATTTTCTTGTGCCCAAGTTATATTTTAATCGCTTATAAGGAATTAAACTCATTCCGACTTTAATTTTCAAAAGTTATTCTTAACTGAATCCTGCTTATGGGCAAGAGAGACGGAGCATGGTAAACACTATCTTTACCTTATTCCTTCTGATGTGATTGCAACTGTAGCCAACATAAAAACATCAAATGGCATAAGCAAAGTTCAGAATGCAATATTTTGTGTTGGTAGCTCCAACTCTGCCATAGGGCGAAAGAGAGAACTATAAAACTTGTGCCATGCTTTCCTATAGGAAAATGGCAATACGCTCATCCATTGTTATAAGTCAGTGGCTACACTCACTGACATATAATAAGAATGGACTGAGCGTTCTTGCTTCAAAAATGGCACAAATATTGAACAGGCTGTGAAAACCCTTTATTTCGTACAATTGCACACCGATTCATAATTTATTATTATTTGTCGATTGGAAACACTAAAGTTGTTATAAAATAGTATTGCATTAAATTAAAATTATTTAAAAAGTTAAACTTGTTTTAATTAACCCAAAAACACATGTGTAATATTACTGAAAAATGTGCTCCTCTGCAGATTTTGTGTCGAATTTCCTTGAGCTTGTAAGAGATAGACGTATAAAAACAATATATTTGTCTCAATTTTTATGTCAATTCCAATGCATTCCAATTAATACAGCCGTACTGTTTCCAAAATTGGTTACAGTTCAGTGTAAATTTTGAGCTTGAAAGAGACAAATAGATTTTAGCAAAAATTTGTGCCATTTTTGACTATAGGAATTAGATAGGATGGCTCAGTCCATTCTTATTATATGTCAGTGGGCTACACTACAAGACACCACCTAACAAGATCCACAAAGTCCAATCAACAAATACTGTGGACACAAAACTTCCGCACGAACTCAGTGCACACAGTTGTGCGACTACTTACAAGACAAGACATCTGGTGGGTACTCAGGGAGCGATATCTGGCATCTCACCAAAGGCT
This sequence comes from Dioctria linearis, assembly GCA_963930735.1. Classification (NCBI taxonomy): domain Eukaryota; kingdom Metazoa; phylum Arthropoda; class Insecta; order Diptera; family Asilidae; genus Dioctria; species Dioctria linearis. Next base: position 225,667,683 of record OZ005742.1, read on the forward strand.
CACTTCGGCTTTCATACTAGTACACTGATATTGAAAGATACTATAAAAGGTTTCCCTCTAAATTTAATCGATAGATTTTCGTCGATTTCTGCGAGAATATCTTGAACCAATAAAGCTGGTTAGAGAGCATTGTCAAATAATCTAAATTGGGTACGTACATTGTATATTGGTACAATTAGATAAGTGTTTAGGATCAAACGATCAGAGCAATATGCTTATGTTGCCTACTCACTATAGATTTGAGTTCAGGTCAGTTCAAAGCTTAGATGAATTTTTTTTTCTGAGTATACATACATATATGGCTCTCTCTAAAAAAAAGGAACTGGTTCTGTTGCATCAAAAGCTAACGTGGCATTGAGGCGTTGCTCTTGTTTACAAAGAATAATATATGACTATCTCCAATGAGGAAACTATTACTATCAGTATAGTCGGGCGTTCTGTTGACCTTATATGCGTACTTTTAATTGCAATAGTGACAGGAGGGAGTTAGTAGATTCAGCAATAAAATTTAACAAAAAGTTAATAAATAAAATGGAAAGTGGTAATTAATGAGTTTTTTATTCTTTCGACACCCGTACATAATACGAGTCTACAGCAGTGTTGCCGCAAGTCTGAAAATTTTCGGATCCAAATTGAAAAAATTTAATTAAAAAATTATGATAAGCACGAAAAATTAGGAATTAAAAGATTGTTTACAAAAAAAAACATAATCATATTTTGATTATTTGTTTTAATATATATGTATATACTCGTATAGTTGTATAGTTGTACGCAATCTGTGCTATTAGTATGTTATTTACTCAAAAAGTTATTCTGGCTATAACTAAAAACTACAAAAATTCTGAAGGGGGAATTCATAGTTCAATATTATCCGGAAATAACTCCTTGGCAAACATTATAGACTGAATTGTGCCCATATCGAACATGGTTGAGCTGAGCTGTGAGGAAATGTTATCAGATCCATCATGAAACTGGAAATAATATAAAACATAGGTTCCATCAGAACATTTTTAAAGGCCTTTCATATCGAAACCGAAAACCGATAAGCTCTACACTCTACAGCGAAAATTCGCTTTTGCTTTCACATCAAAAACCGACAACTTTTTTTCGGTTAAATACATAGAAGTAACATTTAATTATCATAAAAATTGTATGATGAGAGCTCATACAAAAAACATATTTTAATTTTACTTCGCAATCCCTATCCATATTATAATAATATAATAAATAATAAAATAAAATAATATAATTTTCAATGTAAACACAAAAGTGAGGTTTAGTATGACCGAAAAAATTTTTCGTCCCGAAACGTTCCACATGTGGAAACCAAAAAGAAATTGACAGGAGCAACCGAAATTTCCTTTTTCGGCCGAAAAAAGATAAAAGTTGTGTTTTTCTTAAAAATCTGAAATAAATAATCTATTTCATTAGTAAAATTATTAGTTTATTCTATTTCCCATGATTTTATTAATCATTAGAGCAAAAAACTTGTGTTAAAGTGGAAGAAATTGAGTTTTTCGGTTTTGATGTGAAAGTGCCCTTAAGGCACGAAAAATGTAAACCGAAAAACTCTATTTATTCCACTTTAACACAAGTTTTTTGCTCTAATGCCCTTAAGGCACTTTCACATTAAAACCGAAAAACGAAAAATGTAAACCGAAAAACTCAATTTATTCTACTTTTACTTTGCTGTATTTAAGTGTTGGCGAGCCATATTCGAAAAATCATTGAGAAGTGACAATACAGTTGAATCTAGCTTCAAACATACTACTTTTGCGTCTAATAATGTAAGCTTTTTAAAAACTGGGTTCTAAAAATCAAATCTCTTTTAAATTTGAGTTGCTAACTCAATATAAAATTTGAGAACACTTTTCTCTACATCGGTTAATTCCTTATTATCAATTTGGTTCTTTGCAATGAATTCATTGGCTTCTACTCCCATATAGATTTCATTCAATGCAAATAATTAGAACTATTAAGAAAATCTAGTTCAGTTACTTCAAAGTCAAAGGACTGAATTTTGAAAATTGCTTTCCATAATAGGATATAAACAGTGAATTTTCAAGGCTTGAGACTAAAACTCCGCATTCATTACGTTAACAAATTTTAAAATGTACGAAAGAAAGAAGAAATATATTTTAGTTCCAAGTTTCTAATTGCAGGCTATAAAGGCACTTTCACATCAAAACCGAAAACCGAAAACCGAAAAAAAGTTTTCGGTTTTTGATGTGAAGGCAAAAACGAATTTTCGGTGTAGAACTTAACGGTTTTCGGTTTTGATGTGAAAGGCCTTTATGGCAGAAACACATCCAGGCCTCGAGGCTTCCTCGAGGTGTTGTCAAAATTTCCAACACGGGTTTTTAAATGATGCAACACAAAACCAAGCCAGCAGCTAGCCTCAAGGCCTAGCCGCAAAGCTCGCTTTGCTCAATGTTGAAAATTTTCCTCTCTCAGGCCTACTTCTGTCAACAAATGTACTAGCAAAATTACAATGACAGCACCGAGCCTAGTGGTATCATTTTGTTTTCATTTCTCTGAGGCTAGCCTTGAGGCGAGCTGCGAGGAAGCCTGAGAGAGGCCAGGCCTGAGGCTTGCTTGGATGTGTTTCTGCCTTTAAGTGCCAAACGGGCAAGGTTCCGTTCATTAATTATAATAATTTCTACAAAAAGGAACGAAAGTAATTTGGGAAATTTTGTTTTAAAGTCCATTTTAAGAAAGATGTTAGTTAGGTGTTTGAAAATCATTTAGACAAATTTAAAAAAAGGATCAATATATCTAAATTAAGTTTGAAGAATAAATTGTATCCATTTGAATTCCAATTGCATCCAAGTGGCAACACTGGTCTACAGACAATTCTCAACCTACTGCTGCATATGAGCAGAGAAAATAAAAAAAACAAGTACCGAGGAACTGTCAGTTTCTGGCCTAAAGCCGAAAATTGCATAAAATTTTTTTTGGGAGTATAGATGCTGTATGTAAAGTGTTTCGATCAGCAGTGACAGGGCGATCTAATCAGGACAGCAATGAACCCTAAAACTGCCTGCTGTCTACACTGCAGTGAATTCAGATGCCAATAGGCAATAAGTTGCTGTTGGATATATATAGACTTATTTTAAAATTTATATGTGAATCATTTTAAGGAAAATTGGTTGTGAAAATGATTTTTGGGCATCTCATTTATAACTAATAAGTGGAAAGTGATAATGAATTTTTTACTCTTTCGAGACCCGTACAAAATACGCGTCTACAGGCAATTCTCAACCTACAGCATATGAGCAGAGAAAATTAAAAAACAAGTACCGAGGTACTGTCAGTTTCTGGCCTAAAGCTGAAGACCAAAATAATAAATAACAATAAAAAAGTGTTAAAGCCACGGTATACAGAGAACAATAACAAAGTATGCCTTTAGATCATATCTATAGTGGTATGCTACAGCTACGAGTAGAAAGTAAGTATTTTTGCGTGTCAAACGTGGTGATTTTTACTTTCTAACATATGGTTGTATATCTGTCTACATGGGATCCTAGGTGTCACTTTTGCTTATTTTTGGTAATAATAATCACAAAAGCCGTCGGTGAAACTAAAATTGAAATGGTGTGGGGGGGGGGGGGGGTGTACAAGATAAATGTTTAAGTTATTTTATGTCGAAATGTAGTAATATTGTCGTTATTTATTTTTTAATAATAAACTGGAACGTGAAATATTGCTAAATGTTTGTAATTGTGATAAAAGTCCTTAATTTTTTTTTTTGAAGTAGATTTACAAAACATGAAATTTTAAGTTAAGTTATTGAGCAGCCGAACATGGTAATATGTCCACTGAGGAACCGGCCATTTAAAATACGTTGTAACGCACCTAACTCTGGACCTGGCGACCTCCAGTTTTAATTGTAGCCTTCCCGTGGTAATGCGAATCTCTGCCACGGGCGACATAGTTTCTTCGCTACTCGTGGGATCTTATGGAAAAGTTTATTTTGAAAAAAGGGCGGTGTTCCCCTAAAGACACCGAAAAAGAGATAGTGGAAGCCTCGGTGGAGACTGGCGCTATCGAGAAAGAGCTCTCAGAGCTGGAACTGAAGTCTCAGGAGTATGAGTCGATGTCGACGGATACTGAGGAGCGCTTGCTTGCCGAGCCTCAGACCAAGCCAGTAGAAAAGGCTAAGAGAAGGAGGGAAAGGTAGGTGACGGACGGTTTGCGACGGAAGCGTACTTACCAAAGCGCTAAACGCATCCTTCAGGTCCTCTCTGCCAAAGTACCCGATTCTCTAACCGAGAAAGAGAGGAATAGTCTGAGCTGGGCCAAGCAGGTCATAGCAGAGGACGATATTACAAGGCCGAAGAAGAAGGAAACTCCCAGGGGACGCGACTCCGCTAAGGAGGCTCCCAGGGGCAAGGGACCTTCAACCAAGGCAAAACAGAAACCCAGTCCAAAAACGACAACTGCGGGCCCCACTAAAGGGGGTGGCAGTGTTCAGGGTACTGGGAAGGGTAAGCTGATGAAAAGGGTGAGATCTGCAGAGGAGGAGGAAAATGATGCCAAGAGGCTGAAACCAGGCTCCAGCAGACCATCCCCCGGGGTCAGTAAGGCATCGAGACCAGGTTCGAGTAAGGGTCTGGAAAAGGAGAAGAGGCAGCTTAGTGAGGTGGTATCAGATAGCTTAAAGCTGGCACTGATTGACAGGAGCAATCGGTACGGGCGCTATACTGAGGAGCAATGGAAGACAGTGGAGAGATCCTTATCGAACGCTGTCATCCGGTATGTGCTCAGTAACCCCTCGCTAAGTGCGCCGACTTTCAATAAGCCTTGGTGGAAGCACGGGATCAGGGTCTTGGAGTGCAGAGACAAGACCACACATGACTTTGCTGTTAAAGCGATCTCGGAATTGGAGGTGCCGTGGGAAGGAGCCCAGCTGGCGCTCGTCCCACTGCACGAAATTCCTGAGAGACCGAGAGATCGTGTGGTGATTCCAAACGTGGACATCGACAGGAGTAATCTCCTAAAAGTTCTACAGGCACAAAATCCTGACGTCCCGATGAGGGAGTGGGAGATTGTTGCGGTAGAGGCTTCGTGATCTTGGTGGACGAGAATACGATACCCATCATCAGGAAGAGGCAGGGGAAGCTCCATTTTGCTGTGGGAGAAGTATTTCTTACGCTCTTTCGGAGAATTAAAACCTGCGGGGAGGAGGACGTAATTACTGTGGATGAAGGTGGTGCAAATCAACCTTCATCATAGTAAGGTTGCGTCAGCCAACCTAATGCTGCTCCTAAATAAGGAGGGCATAGATGTGGCGCTTATCCAGGAGCCGTGGGTCCGTGGGACCAAGGTTCAGGGGTTAGGCCTCAGAGGATTCAGACTATTTTATAGTCAAGAGTCAGACAAGGTAAGAACATGTATACTTGTTAGGAAAAACCTTCAGGCAGTAATGTTATCTAATTTCAGCTCTAAGGATCTTGTGGTTGTAGGGCTAGAGGCGGGGGCCCACAAATGCTGGATGGCCTCGGCATACATGCCGTATGAGGAGCCGTCAGCCCCCTCCAGGGATATGAGATTGGTGATCGAGGCTGCTGAAGCGAGGAACATCAATCTTCTACTAGGGTGTGATGCTAACGCCCATCATATCATTTGGGGTAGCACGGATATAAACCCGAGAGGTGAGTCTCTTTTTAATTATTTGTGAGAGACTAAGCTCGTTGTGTGCAATAGAGGCAATACGCCAACTTTCAGAACAGTAAACAGGAGTGAGGTCTTGGACCTAACCCTAGTCACCTGTTCGGAGAACTTCGTGGTTCGCAACTGGAGAGTGTCTGACCAGGCATCTTTATCAGATCACGCTTGGATACTCTTCGAGGTTGTATTTGCTGCGCGACCTGTTGAGGCTTTCAGGAATGTTCGTAGGACAAATTGGGACCGATTCTGTGATGTAGTTAGTAGCAGGCTGTTTCATCACCGAAGGACTCATCACAGAGTCAGCAGTGGATGATGCGGTCGATACTGTCACCGATGCGTTAAACGTAGCATTCCTGGAAGCCTGCCCCATAAGCAGATCCAGTGGAAAATCAGGCCACCATGGTGGAATGCGGAACTGGGTAAGCTTAGCGAAAAAAACGCGTAGGTTGTTTAATGCAGCCAAGCGCAGCGGAGATCAGGTAGACTGGTCCTGCTATAAGGACGGCCTAAGATCTTTCAAGAAGGCGCTAAGGCTGGCCAAGAGATCCTCATGGAGGAGCTTCTGCCAGTCAATAGAGTCTAATACAGAAGCGTCTAGACTTCGGAAGGTGCTTGCTAAGGACCATAGTACTCCGTCCTTCATAAAAAGGGAGAACGGAGTCTGGACAATCACAAACGAGGAGATGTTAAATGTACTTCTTGACGCCCACTTTCCGGGCAGCGGGGAGATAGGTCCGTCGGTGTCGAGTTCTTCAGAACGGCACCTACAGGATGGAAAGGAGGAGGTGATCAGCTCCATAGTTAGCGAAAAAGCGACGAAATGGGGGGTCCATTCTTTTAATCCCCTTAAGGCGTCTGGGGTTGATGGACTAAGACCCATTATTCTTCAGAAGGCACTTAGGTACATAATACCATGGCTAGTGCCGATTTATAAGAGCTGCCTGAGGCTCTGTTTCTTGCCCAGGGCCTGGCAGGGAGTGAGGGTAATCTTCATTCCAAAGGCAGGCAGAACAGGCCATACCGAGGTAAAAGACTTTAGACCTATCAGCCTCTCCTCCTTTATGCTTAAGGTTTTGGAGAGATTGATAGAGGTGCATATAAGAAATGTTTGGCAGGGCGGCAGTGGTAGTCAGCATGCCTATACAAAAGGGAAATCGGTAGAGTCGGCATTACATGCAGTGGTGTCTGTTGTTGAGAAGTCCCTACAGTATAAGGGGTACACTCTAGGTGCTTTCCTGGATATTGAGGGGGCTTTCAATAACGTGAAGACGGAGGTTATATTTCATGGACTGAGAAGGGTGGGTGTTGATAAGGGTCTATGTGACTGGATCAACTCAATGCTTCTCAGCAGAGAGATCAGCTCCTGCTCAGTTGACGCTATTGTCAGAAGAGCAGTCTATAGAGGTACACCGCAGGGGGGTGCTATCACCACTCCTGTGGCTACTGGTAATAGATGAAATCCTCATCAAGTTAGAGAGAGAGGGCTTCAAGGTAGTTGCCTACGCGGATGACATATGCATCCTGGTAACTGGCAAATTTCTCTCTACTATTAGCGAAAGGCTCGAGTGCGCGCTGCTTAAGCTGGATAGCTGGGCCAATAATAGTGGATTGAGGGTGAACCCCCCGAAGACGAAACTAATCCTTTTTACTAGAAGGAGGCGGGTGCAAGATTTCAGACTTCCAATGCTGGGAGGAGAGGAGCTTACTCTCTCCAGTGAAACGAAGTATTTGGGTGTCGTCCTCGATTCCAAATTGAACTGGAAGGCTAATTTACAAGAACGCGTGAAGAAGGCCAGTGTGGCCATCTACACGTGCAAGAGAATATTTGCCGGAAACTGGGGATTAAAACCCAGGGTGGTACACTGGGTGTACACAGCCATAGTTCGGCCCATCCTCTGCTACGGCTCTACGGTCTGGTGGACGGCACTGACGAGGAACTGTAACCTTGATGTGCTGTCAAGAATCCAGAGAGCCGCCTGTATGGGGATAACTGGGTGTCTGTGCACCACGCCCACGGCGGCATTGGAGGTCATGCTTGACCTATTGCCGCTGGACCTTTATTGTAAGGGTGTGGCGGCAACTAGTGCTGACAGGCTGAGAGCGGGGGGCTGGTGGAAGGAGAGGGGTTTGGGGCACTCCAATATACTCCAGAAGGTTGACTGTAGGGACTGCAGGGTAGAAACAGACTATCAAGTACCCATCCTGACTTTTGGTGGGGGTATCAACGCAACGATATCCACCAGGAGTGACTGGGAGGGGAAGGAGGTGGTCGTTACATCCGATATTTCTATATTTACGGATGGCTCCAAGACGAGTGCGGGCACAGGGGCTGGAGTGTACTCTAGAGATCTCCAGTGGCACGAGTCTTATAGATTGCCGGACAAATGCAGTGTTTTTCAGGCAGAGCTCACAGCGATTGATCAGGCGGCAACATTGGTATCCATGTGCAGAGAGCCCCACATCTGCATATATAGCTGATATATAGCTGATAGCCAGGCAGCCATCAGGGCGCTGGATGCTGGGCTGGTAAAATCAAAATTGGTGCAGTTATGCAAAACCAGGGTTGAGGAATTGACTGTAAGGCACAAGGTGACCCTAAGCTGGGTACTTGGCCATAAGGATATCTCAGGCAACGACATGGCTGATGAGTTGGCCAAAAAGGGCTCCGAATTGGATAGCTCCGCAGCTGTAGCTTACGTGAGGATTCCAATCGGAGTTTTAAAAAAGGAAATCATCAGGGAAGTCTATTTAAAGGCAGGCCTCCGATGGACCAGTAGGGATACCTGTCGTATTGCGAGGCAATTGTGGCCTGCATATGATAGGAAAAGGACAAGGGAACTGCTTAACAGCAGCAGAGCAAATACCAGGAATCTAGTAGGGGTCATGACGGGTCACTGGGCCATAGGGGACCATGCTAGAAGACTGGGAATGGCGGCGAACGATTTCTGCAGGAGGAGAGACTCTGAGGAAATTGAATCCGTCAAGCCTGTGCTTTGCGAATGCCCCGCTCTGATGAATAAAAGTGGTAGGCTACTAGGTAGCTACTTCTTTTCAAGTCTGGGGGAGCTTCAAAGTATAAAGTTCAGAGACATCCTGAGTTTTCTGAGTGAGGCAGGATGGATCTAGGCTAAAGGTCTTGGATATATCCTGAGTTTCCCAAGGAAAGCAGGATAAATCCACGGCTTGAATGGTTATCTCATGAGGTCTAGGGGCACAATGGACCCGTTGGAGGTCTAAGTGAGGCTAGCTGGTTGTCCAGCGGCACCCCTCTTACCTAACCTAACCTAACCTAACGCACCTAAATGTGTTAATACAAAAGTTTGTCTTATATTACCAGTACTCATACTTTCAAAAACCGCGCCACAGTTTTTATCCGACTGCAATGTGTATTATATATAGTGTGCGTTACGAACATTTTTTATGAGAAGAAGGCGGATTAGTACTACATAAATCGACTAGTCCTAAATAGTGTCGGTATAAACAGCCAGACAAAGTTGGATTTTATGAAACATCTTTCATGCTGCGTTCCTTGCATCGTTCAGAATGATTTTTTCAATCCATGTCCTTCTTTTTCTCGGGCCGAACGATTTAATTTCAATCAGTCATCGCTTCATTCGGACTTCGAATGGCTATGAATGCACCTGAGTTTTTCCCGGATTTAAGCAGAACAATTTTAATTTATATTCGTGAAAGTATTGTTTACAATTTGGACGTGGTGGTAATAGTTGAGTTTAAGTTGCGTTTGTTGGAAAATGGTTTCGTTTTTCATAAACGACAATTTTTACGACATTATACTTGCTTTTATCAAATGGAAGAAATATCAAACACTTGAAATGGTTCTGCTTCGTTCCTTTTCTATAACCTGTTATGTAACTATGAGATGAGCGATTGGTTAGGATGTGAAGTCCAGACTGCCAGCATGAGCTGACAGATCACTCGGTGACAACGTTGCTACAGAGGGGCACGCTAGTTCGCCTCGACTATTGGCGGAGAGTGTGTGGGTTCCACGAAAAACCTGCCGCTGTCACATCACCATTAACAAAAGGTATGATGTCTATAACAACCAAATGGAGCTCACATCCAGCCCTAATGGGGCCCTTACACCACTTACCTTACCTTATGATGAAGGCGCGGATGACCTGCCTTCAATGCCATTGCCCCAATCCACCCTTTGACATTGCGGGCAAGATTTAGCAATGTCCCTATAGACCTGAAAGAAAACGGAGTAGCGGACCTATTCAGCCCTTGTCTGTAGAGAGGGGCTCCAGGATGGCGGAGGAGGAAAATAAAAAGCCTTAGACCTTCATCACGTTATAATAACGGGTATTCTGGTTTATTACCAAGAAATTCATATGACTACCAAGAATATACAAGTACACCACCAATAAGTGGGGTGAAGATTTCGTTAAGGCAATTATGGTTCATCATTTCTCACTAAATATAAGTTATACTCGAAATAATATTCGACTGGAATAAAAATCAATACGACGATCTCACACAAGAAGTAAGAAGGAAGGAACTTTAACAAAAATATAGCTATAGTCTGACTAGTTCCGATGAACTATTTAGGAACATTATTGTACCAGAATGAACTGAATTTCCCTCTCTTTTGGAATTGTTACGCTATAAATAAAACTATTCTATCCCGTGAATTATATTTTGTGTTTTCCTTCCTCCTCGCGATGAGGTCACCGTGCTAGCACCTAAGATTATGTATATTTCATTCTGTCCAGCAACACGATTAATTCATTTTAGACGTTAATTGTAAAGGGATTTTAATCTTTAAAAATTAGACTAGTCCGTACAATACTTTAAAATATAGAAGCATAGAGTAAATTGAGCTAGAAGCGCTAGATAGAGGTGAGTTCCGTTTATTCCTCCCTCTTTCTTTGGTTTTGTTTCATTTTTTTTCTTTTCTTTACAAATAGTATTTAGAAATAGGAAATATAATTATGTAATCAAAACAAAAACAATAACTCACGTAATTCATTTGGCCGGGATCCCCCACAGAGGCGCCTCCGTAGATGTTCTGCTAAGCTTCTGTTAATAAATTTGGTATTCTAATATTTATGAAATTCGCGTTGCTGTCATTAACATAAAGTCCACTACTTATATACATAGATGTCTAGAGAAACTACTCCTTCAGTACTGCAGTCGATTTCGGTAGGCTAATGTTCAGGTTCGTGCGCTGATGACCAAAAATATGTATCGTTCCTTGCTTGTTTTAGGTGTACGCATTTAAAATGAGTATAGCCCAGCATTTAGACTTACGGGGATTACAATTATTCGTATTATTGTACCTTTTTAGTTTGGTTCCCAACTGAGCCACTATGGGTTGAACACCCGTGTGAATTTAAGAGTTGTTTTCTGGAATGGCTTTCCTAGAGATTTTGTTGTGCGTCCAAAATCCTCAATATAAAGTCATGTCGATGTGTTACATACGTACATTGACAGTCATCTAGTTTCTCCAAGATTAGGTATACCAATCCTGTTTTATGCTTATCTTGTTGAATTTTATGCTTATCGCATCAAGGCTTAAAATACAGTTGCCGGAACCTGTAGCGTGTATACCCGAGGATGTACATATGTAGGGATTACAATGGCGCTGCCCTCTGCGACTAATTGTGGCTCAGTATAACCTAATTGTGGGCCTTGATAAATGCAAATATTTCGGTCAAAGTCCTAGCTATAATTTCTGTTCGTTCATAAATACTCAATGGCCAGGATACACGTACAGCTTGTTGTTTAATTTACAAGAAAATTGTTTGATTCCTTTCTCGAAGATAAAATCAAACCTCTACCCAATTGTGTCCAGTCAAGCGAACTTCCTAGCTTTCTTCTTCTTGCTTCGCGCCCGAAAAAAATTGGTGTTCAGTCCCAGCAAGGGCTTAATCGTGTTGTTCTGTGTGGCACTGTGAACACTGCTATGCTCATATGTCGCCATCATTTATCTAGCATGCTGCTGCATGCAACACGCTACGACCATAGCAGACCACAGACAGAACTAACTTATGACATCGTTGTGTCGATTCATACAGCTTCATTCAGAACGAGAAACGGAACGCAGCATCAAAGTTATGAAGGAACGAGATCCTGAGATGCTTTTAAAGGCAACCAAAATAACTCTTACCAGCTTTGAATATTTGTTAAATTTGGTTAAAGGAAAATTGAAAAAAAATTCCAGTCGAAAGCAATATCTTTTCAAATCATTTCCTTTCTTTCAATAATTTTAAAACTTTCAGTGTTTTTATCATTTAAAATTCAATTTTCCTCACAAATTCCACCAATTTCTCCTCAAAATTCATTTTTATCTTTATTTTGCTCCGCAACGAACGACTGTCAATCTCAAATGTCGCACTGCGAGATTTTCACGGCCTCAGGCCACAGGCCACAAGCGACTTGAGGCTTGTGGCAGACTGCTGAAGACAGCTAAGTTACGCTCACGGCCACCGGCTACAAGAAGCCATGCTTCTGATTATGCACAAATGTATGTATTTGCATATAATTAATAATTTTTTCTTCCAATTTAATTTTTTCAGAATTAATACAATACAGTATGAATTAGTTCACACAGGTAAACAACTTTTCTCACTGATAAATAAAATTCCGATTAATTACAAATCCCCGCCATACCCGGGTAGAATCGGTCTAAGACCAATTCTTATAATACCCTAGATGAATGTCCGTATAAAATTTCGTATGGTCACCGATCTATGCAAGTTTGATTTTTGAAGTGGTTTTTCGCATATGTATATTTCTAGAACGAATCGTCAGACAGAAAAAATGATTATAACCAATTTTATAGGATTTCATATTCTGAAGACGTTTTTGGTACAATAACAATGTCTAGGACTGATCGTTTTCACATAGTATATGTAAAAAACCTAAATTTTTAGATGGCAACACCATTTTTGAAATTTTATTTGTTATTACTACAAAAACACCATGTACCAAATTTCAGCTCTCTATCAGTACGTTTACATGAATATTGAGTACTTGACTTGAAATCCACTTCAAACTCAAATAGGGTTTTTGGTTAAATTAATTTTAATTACTTGAAGTGACATTTTACCTTTGGCAGCTCTGCATTAAGTTCAATATAGAATTGCGGATTTTTAGATAAATATCTTGAGAAAAGTGCTAAAAATCACAGCCTGAATTATCAACCAAGTTCTTCCTCTTGTTCCGCTTTTTTTTTTCAAGTAAATCGAACAAAATTTTGTGATTTACTTGACGTCAATGCGCGTTTACATGATATTTGCATTACTTGATCTCTACTTGAAGTATACTTCAAGTACTCATGTAAACGTACTGTATGTCGACGCGTTCTCCGGCAGTGTTCAAATATATAGTGGAAAACGAAATTTTTGTATGGCAACCCCACGAAGGATTTGCCCGATTTGTCTGATTTTCGAACTTAATTTTTGTACGGGTCTCGAAAGAGTAAAAAACTCATTACCACTTTCCCTTAACCACCAGAATATAATACAAGCCATGAAGTCGCCGAAGGCACCGACACATTAAAAGGCCTTAAGTAAGAGCTCACTTTCACTGCTTTTTGGATACTCGTCATGGAGGAAAAACTAAAATTTCATCTTAAATAGGTCCTAAACCCAGAACTGTCGCTCCCACAGCAAAATGAAGTTAAAACAAATTGCAGCCAATATGTTTTCTTTCTAATAGTTAAAAAAAAATAGCATGTAGAACAAATTTATGGAAATTATAGCGTTTGAACAAAATACAAGCATCTTTTATATGACAAACTCCTGCCGTAAGAAGACTGTGGATGTCGCCTGCTGACCGGCCAGCGGCTCTCTTTTTTCGACTTTGTTCATGGCTTGTATATTCCGGGAGCTACGAAATTCCACTTAATTTTAGTTTTTTGTTAAGGCCGTGTACAAAATTTCAGCTTTCTGAGCGAACGCGTTTTCAAAATATCGTGCGCACAGATGGACAGATGGACGAACGAACAGACTGATGGACGGACATGCAAAAATCAAAATAACTTTTAATATTATGCGTGGGTGTCCAATCCATTTTGCTTTAGCATCACTATTTCTGTGCGTTACAAACTGAATGACGGAATGAGTTTTTTTCTGTTATCACATTCCTGCTGTATTGCCATTTTTTCCAGAGTATCGGTCAGAATCGCAGTCTTTCGATTCTTACGTCCCCTGTTTGTTTGGAGCCTCGGGCCAGTTCACGGAAAGCGTCGAATATTTTGGGGTGAAAAAGGCTGTGCTTGTGATGTACTAGGTCCAAGCTCAGCATGGCTGGTTTTCGCATCGTATTGAGGATTATTCGTTTTGTCCTGCATCTGCAATCCACTAGAATCTGATTCAGGATTAAGAAGTGCGCGAGATTCTACTTCAATTTGGTCGGAATACAAGGGTGATCGATCAGTAACAGCAGAAGCCGCTAAGTCGATTAATGTGAATATATTTCTGTTGTTTGGGGCTATTCCTGTGCATTTAAATCCCGATACTGCATATACATTGTGATTGCAAGGAAAAAGCTTCTTTTACAATGCTTGGAATATTGTTAAATCGTTTTACCAGGGTTATTACGCAATAAGTTATCGGCGGCAGTGTTATCCATCTTGAAAGGTCCGTACATCGCTCGGTCAAGAGGCTGTAGCTTGTGTGTGCAATGTGCATTTCCTGCACCCGTGGACCCTACGGGGCTGTCTCGAGTTATATGATCCTGGTACCTCTTTAGAGGAAAAACGAAAAAGGGCGGCGTGTGAACTCCCTGGACATTAATCTTGGTTGCGGGGATCGTAGGGAAAGGTTGCGATGTCGTTTTAAAACCCTGCAACCATTCAGCCGGCCAACCAATTTTCTTTCCAATTCGGTGGAAATTTCTTATTATTTTTCACAGCCAACTGGTAAGCCAATCTTCATACCACCCTACGCGAGAGTCCATAATATAGATTTGAACTTTTACTACTACTTTACTACTTATTATATATGTAGTGTTACAGAATATCTTCCTCTTCATTCGAAAAACCACGTTTGCAACAGCGGTAGCCGACCCTCGCCGATGTATCTCCTGATGACGAAAGAGTGACATGGCAGAGAGAAAATTTTTTGCAGCTGCTCTGTCGCTTATCTTATTGGTCAGGTGTTCTTCTGCTGCTTTTTTTAAGTGGCTGTATCAACTATCCATCTGATGTTGTCCTTATTCGGCATAGAGGCATTCTTAGAAAAAGATAAAAGAAAAAAGAAAAATATACACTCACCTAATTTTTACGTTGACGAACGTAACATCCATAGTACTTTCATCTCCGAATGTCGCGATACTTTTTTCCCCGATAATGGTTTTTAAAATAAATATATCATTTCCCGAGAACTACAAAGGAATTATCGAAAAAAATAAAATAATAAAAAAATAATAATAAAAAATAATAAAATATATAGAATTACAAAACCACTATTCAGGAATACACATGCAAATAATCACCCCAGTTGAAAAATAGAAATAAGAACTTGGCTATGCACTATTGTAGTGCAACTGAGACAACGAGTTAAAAACAAAAATCTAGAGAACGTAGGATTACCCGAACGACAAAATCTTATTGAATCCCTCAAAATCCTATCAAACTATTCATAATAATGCACATCAGGTCACACTACTTCTATTTTTTTTAAGAAAAAGATAAATTTCGCTTTGGCCAAGGTGCTAAAAGGAGATATAAAATTCTCATTTCTCCTGGAAATATCAGAGAATCCACCACTGACATATAATAAGAATGCACTGAGCGTTCTTACTTCAAAAATGGCAAAAATGTCGAACAGGCGGTGAAAACCCTTTAATTCGTACAATTGCACACCGATTTATAATTAATTATTATTTGTCAATTGGAAACATTAAAAATGCTATAAAATAATATTGCATTAAACTAAAATTATTTAGGAAGTTAAACTTGTTTTAATTAACCCAAAATTAATTTTAAATATTACTGAAAAATGTGTTCCTCTGCAGATTTGTTGTCAAATTTCATTGAGCTTGTAAGAGATAGATGTATAAAAACAATATATTTGTCTGAATTTTTATGTCAATTCCAATGCATTCCAATTAATACAGCCGTACTGTTTCCGAAATTGGTTACAGTTCAGTGTACATTTCGAGCTTGAAAGAGACAAATAGATTTTAGGCAAAATTTGTGCCATTTTGACTATAGGAATTAGATAGGAAGGCTCAGCCCATTCTTATTATATGTCAGTGAAATCCAGCATGAGTTTCTCTCACTTAATCTCTTTAGAGCAAAATGAATGTAAACAGAAGCACGAGCTGCTCAAATAGTATAGAAATTACACTAACAAACATTACAAAAATTACATTAAGCCAGGAATGTCGTTCTCTCAAATTGTCAGTATAACAATCCTAATACTAAAAAGCCTCAACAACCCACTATAATCTCAAAACCTACCCCAAGAGCAACTCAAGTCCCTAAGGCAGCGTAAGCCCCAAGGCTATCCCAGAAGGAGGCAGATAACTTCTGCACTCAAGAGGCCAAAACCAATTTTGGGTGTGACCTTTTCACCCTTATGAGTAAAATTAATAATTTTACCCCCAATATAGGAAACTTTCTTGCCTCGCAGAACGTCAAAGTGCTTATCTTCAATTTGCCTTTATCCTATGTCTAGGGAAATAAGCAAATTGAAGATAATGCATTATCTTGTAAGGCATAATAAAAGAATAGCCTTAAATTCGTTCCAACTTTGTCCTTCTTTCAGAGACACATCTCAATCCTGACCACAAACTTCCCTTGGCACGGCCATCCTAATTCGCGATGGGCTTAAATGTGAACAAGTTAAGCTCAGACCATTGTGCAACATGGAATGCACAGCAGTCAAAGTCTTTCTTACCTCTCAACAAACAATTCTCCTTATTTCCCTTTATAGCAGATGTGATGCTCGGGCAGCGCAGATTAAAAGGAACCTCAGCTACTTCAATAATATCTCCAAAGACTACACCTATACGGTTATTGGAGCAGATTTCAACGCCAGACATCCAATGTGGAATGACCCGCTGGAAAGATCATCTGACAGAACAATTGCAAATTGGCTCAACCGAAATCAGGATAGCCTTGATTTCATTGTGGCTTCGCCAACCACCCCAACCTTCCCCCGATCAGGCTTTTACATTAGATCATCTAGCAATAGAACTGACCATCAAACCTTAGGTCGCTGGTGAATATACTGACGATGGCGCTACCCACTTCTACCACCTTGGTAGTCGTGAACTGGAATGATTTCCAGGACAGGTTGACGACCCTGTATGAAGACAGCCCCCCCCCCCCCCGACAGTATGAACCTAACACACTCAGAAATAGATTCCAAAAAAGATTTTTTCACTAATTGCCTACAGAGCAATATAAATCACTTTTCAAAACTACTTGCACCAAAAACTATCTCTATAAAAACCTTCCGGCAAATCTTCAAAGTCTGTATAAAAAATGATGCACCTCTTCGTCTTAACCAAGACAATAAACTCCAAAAAATCGAGTGGTCGCGACAAAATTTCAAATGCAATTATTAAAAAACTTCCACCAATAGATCTAGACTTCCATGCTAAAGCGAGTTCAAAAATAAACTTCACCTATATGGAAAGACTCAGCAAGCTTGAAAGAAAGATTCTTAGAGTTTGCACGGGATTTTATAGACGAGCCCCTCTATTTGTCCTAAAAATAATTCCTTTCGGTATTTTTCGATCCGATTCTAATTACCGAATCTATCTAAGATGATTTCCGTAGTTTCATTGGTCATTATATTACTATCAACGCCGTCTTTTTGCTAAATTTTGCAATATTTAAACCACTTTTTTCTCTTAAAATTATATCTATAATCATTTAATAAAAACCACGAATCATTATTCCCAGTCTCTTAGGAATAATTAACAAACTTAGATTGCACTAAATTACTTTCTAATTAAATTGCTACTGAAAAACCACCACCTCCTTTTATCTTGGACAAATTCCAACTTGTTCCAACGAGCCGAACACCATCGCAATTTTTTGTACATAGATAGATAGGGCTTCTATAAAATCCTTGAGAATACTTACAAGCCATGAAACAGACTGCCTCACTACCGCATGAGAGCCCCACCGGAGTCCTCATTCTCAAATATTTGCAGTGTTCTTATGAAAGATTGACAAAAGTTTGGTTTGAATAGCTCTTTCGTCTAAAACTACTATTCATACAGAAAAATGATCTTCTGACAGGTAATATCGAATAGGCTTGTTGTATAGGGAGTGTAAAGCCTGAGTTACAATGTGACGCTGTCGTGAGAAGCGGTCGCGAATGATGTTGCTGATACTGATGGTGACGGTGACACAGTGACTGTTGCTCATGCTGTTCCAATGATGACGGTCTAACATGTGTTGAATTTTTGCTCTATTATTAAATAAAATCATTAACTCGTAGATAAACAATATAACTAGTAATTAAACACTGTGGCATTACTTAAAACTTACAATTTCCACTCACAATTTCAATGTTCTGCAAATTTAAATTGCCTG
This sequence comes from Dioctria linearis, assembly GCA_963930735.1. Classification (NCBI taxonomy): domain Eukaryota; kingdom Metazoa; phylum Arthropoda; class Insecta; order Diptera; family Asilidae; genus Dioctria; species Dioctria linearis. The sequence goes on from OZ005742.1 coordinate 225,685,876, forward strand.
AACTGCAGCTGTCAAGGTGTTGCGCGTCTCAAGTTGAAATATTTTGAGCTTTAAGCAACGCAACCAGCGTCAGCAACACCCTTAGCGACACAATGTACCTGCGCTTGAGTACTTTCATACATTTTAACTTCTGACAGGTTTAGCGACAGCGTCCCCGACTCGCGACAGCGTCACATTGTAACTCAGCATTTACATTCCACCGCACGCGCGACGCTCGCGACTCAAACATCGATCGAATTTCTACTTTTCGTCGCGTACGCGATCAATTTAACCTAACACTTGGGAGATTGTCCTGCTGCCTAATTTATTTTAGATTCTCTTTATATTTCTGAAGGCACAAAAGGAATTTGAGAAATGTATGTTGTGTAATTTGTATAAATGTGAACTAATTTATAACAAAAAATTCAAATCAAATTTGGCGAAACTCAAATTTCAACGCGTACATCTGATAGCATATTTATTCCAACTCGTCGAACGTGACGCTAGCCTCGCGTCCAAAATTCCAATCTAACTCGACCTTAAAGGCAACGAACAACGATGTAACGATGTCCTCTTTCCCAAAGATAATCCTTCACCGCGCACTTATATTTCGTCTCCATATTGACGAAACAACACTAAAACACTGAAAAAAAGGGATTAAATCGCCTCTAAAAAGGCGTCACAAATTTTAATAAGTCACAAACACGATAAATCAAATATAAAATTTGTAACAACCTTTAGGGCTAACCACAATGTGCATATGCTAGCATATGCAAAAACATGAGAAATTGCTTTTCATAATAACAACCCACAATAGGAATAAGAAGCCGTTCGTCAAGTTTTAATTCCTTTCGTCAACTTCTGTCTGTACGCTTGCGATCGTACTTTGCACAAGCAAATTTGACAGTTTGTGTAAATACTATACAAATGTTAGTGATGCATAAGGAAGCATTCGTGATATTTTCAAGGCTTGCATATGCAAGGTTATGCACATTGTGGTTAAGCCTTTTAGGAAGGCGGTAGAAATTTTACAATTGAATTAGACCCTACACCGCGCAATTGACACAAAAATGCTTCTTCTTCTTTCCCTTCAATTTGTTCGCAAATTGAAACTAAACAGTTTTATCGTTCGGTAGGGTAGGGTAGGGTAGCGGATCTAGTTATCGTACACTCATTTCTGCGTACCTGATTGGTTCCCCCCAACGAAAATTTGTTAGTATTCAATCAGCTGATTTCAAGACCAATTATATTAATCGTTTAAGAAAGGGAAAAACAAATACTATTTCTCTCTCAGTTTCACATCAAATTTTTAGTCAAAAGCGCTTTACTCATTCCACTCGCAACACAATTTGTTTGTTTACATGCAGGTCATTCTGATTGGTTCCCCCCAACGATTTTTGATGTATAAATAGCGTAATTCGTTCTAAGCGCTTGTTCTCCATTATACGAAGTGTTATGGTTTTATAAAAGGAAGAGTGATTGGCTAGGACGTGAAGTCCAATCTGTCAGCAGGAGCTGACAGATCACTCGATGACAGCGATAGCACAGGGCGGCACGCTTGCACCTCGGCTAAGGGTGGCGGAGAGTGTGGGGAGTTCCCGAGATAACCTGCCGTTTGTCATCACCCATAAACAAAAAAAAATTTCGTGCCTACATACCAAAAAAACGAGCCAGTACACACTCGGTCCTGAAGGGACCCTTACGTCACTTACCTAAGTTCCACTGAAGGCGCAGATGGCATGCCTCCCTTGCCAAGCCCCATCCTCCCATTGACCTTGGGTGGCATTGTTTCCAAAGTCCCTTGGCTGACCTGTAAAAGAGCGAGAAAAAAACTAGGCGAGCCTAGGCAACCTTCATCTTATTCGAGAGGGCTCCGGGATAGTGAAGGAAAAAGAAAAGTACTCAGCAGCTCATCATTACGTTATAAAACCTAAATCTTTGTTCAGCAAATTAGAAAAATCTTATACAAAGTGTATACAAAATTCAGCAAGAGAAAAAATCTTATACACGGAATATGCAAGAATCAGCAAATTAGAAAAATCTTATACAAAGTGTATACAAAATTCAGCAAGATAAAAAAAAAATCTTATACGTGGAATATGCAAGAATAGAGTTCATTCGATAGGTATGTGTTCCTCTAACTCTTTTCCTTATTGAGGTTCAAAATGGTTCCCGCATTTTTCTTATTCTATCAGTTATGGTAACTACTTATGTTTCCGTGAATCGGTCTTATTTTCGTGCCGTTTGGTTAAAAAAAATTAAGTTGGTTATTTGCTCGAGAATTCAACTAAAGAGTGACGTAGACTCGGCGACCCGATTAGTCTTTACTACGGAAAAGCCGCACAGTTACTGTTATACCTGTGTATTACATAATTATCCGAAATGCAAATGAAATAGAAATTCGTATAAGTAAACAAAATACATATGTACATCTGTATTATCCGAAATGCAAATGAAATAGAAATTCGTATAAGTAAACAAAAACCAGGTTATAACTTACATGGTCATGCTGGGGTCCACCGCAGAGGCGCCTCCGTGGATGCTCCGCTATGCTGCTGATTAAACGGGTAACAATGATTAAAATAAATAAGAGTCCTTCCAATTAGTAAACCGGTGCGCACAGCAAAGGATACTCCCTTGCTATTATAAAAACTTTTACACTGGATCTACAGTTATCGTCCCTGCAACTTCGTGTCGGGGCGCATCATTTTAAACCTCCTCTTATTCAACCAACTATGCTACGGAATTATATTTTTATACCCTAGATGAAATCTAAGGGGTATACTAAGTTTGTCATTCCGTTTGTAACACCTCGAAATAATGATGGTAGAGCAAAATGGATTGGACACCCATTCATAATATTAAAAGTTATTTTGATTTTTGCATGTCCGTCTGTCCGTCCGTCCGTCCGTCCGTGCGCACGATAACTCGAGAACGCGTATACTTAGGGAGCTGAAATTTTGTACATGGACTTTAAAAAAAAAGTAAAATTAAGTTCGAAAATGAGACAAATCGGGCAACTCCTTCGTAGGGTTGCCATATAAAAATTTCGTTTTCCGCTATATATTTGGATACTGCCTGAGAACACGTCGACGTAGAGAGCTGAAATTTCGTGCATAATGTTTTTACTACATTAGCAATTAAAATGTCTGAAATGGGCTAAATCGGGCAACTCTTTCTTGGTGTTGCCATATAAAAATTTAGGTTTTTTACGTATACTTTGAAAACGATAAGTCCAAGACATTTTTATTGTACTAAAAACCTCTGCAGAATACGAAATCCTATAAAATTGATTATAATCATTTTTTCTGTGCGACAAACCGTTCTAGAAATATATGCGAAAAACAACTTCAAAATCAAACTTGAATAGATCGGTGACCATACGAAATTTAATACGGGCATTCATCTAGGGTATCATAAGAATTGGTCTTAGACCAATTCTAGCTTTTTTACTTGTTTTTTACAAAATTTTAATTCTAATTAGTCTTAATCAATTTCTCTATCAAGTCTTCTCGAATTGTACTTTTCGAAACCCATGACTTTTTCTTTTCCTTATTGGCTATAATACTAAATCTTTATACATAATCAACTTATTTGGTCACCTGGTATCTTCTTTCAGCTTACCGATATCAAAAACATCAAAAGTTTAATACTAGATGATCTCTTCGTATACTTTGATCGAATACAGGAATTATCGAATTTTCATCCAAATGCTCCTGGAAGATGTTCAGATACACACACAAAAAGGTTGCCGAAGTCTAGATTTCCCTTTTAGAAATTGTTTAAAATAACCAGTTTTCCAACGTGTTTTAATACTTCCGAAACTATGTAAATAACCTTAAGCGATAGAGCGTTTCAATAATCCCTTACTGAAAGCAGCTTTTGGAAAATTAACAAATTATAATAATCGAGTTGAAAACTAGACTTATTGCTGCCTCTGACTGCTAATCCTGTTTCATAATTATTTTTAAGTTATTTATGAACTCAGAAATTTTTTTTTCTCAGGTTGTTATTATTGAGCGCACGGAATCCCACATTCACGTGGCGGTCTACAGGTTACCTGTTTATCACGACGAACGGTCGTCGACTTCTATGCGTATATATATATAATAAACTGGCGGGGCCCACGCAAAAATCGTCAACGAAGCGAGAGACGTCATCCGCTTCTAACTTGTAATGCCCGTGGAACTTGGAACTGAGTTCTGCTTAGTGATTTCAGCCTGGATGGGATATTTTGCCAAAAGAGCGTGGCCGACTCTTCGTGGTCTAATTCTTGGGTTCTTTTCCTTCCCTTTTTCTTTTTTTGAACCACACATTCACTGACGCTTTTTTTGAGCCTTCGGGGTATCTTTATAAGAAACGCTCTAGTTGCGCAAGGCCGACACAATAATGTGTTATCGTTGAACACTTAATATTTGAAGTCGTATGGAGATTTTCTAATGGCTGCCGACGCTCTCGCTAATTTTTCCTGGCCAAAATTGCTAGGCCAAATTATCCAGGTACTAAAACAATGTTGAACGTTTTACTATTATCACAATTTACAAGTACGATGACCAAAGAAAATTTTAGATGTTATACCTACATTCGTTTGCTACGTACGTTTTTTCAAACGAACTTTGCTTATCCACTTCACTTTTGCTTTTGACAATCCGTCAGTAGTCGTAACTCTTCTTCTTCTCACCCAGCATGTCAAAGCTTGTTCGTCGAATTTGGGGTGGGTCCAGCTGTCAGTATAAACAGAGGCCGGCGTACATGCTGCAGTATTCTCCGGGTAGCATATTGCTATATGCAATACGCTACGACCATAACAGAAGTGCTTTGAGCATAGAAAGTGCAATGACTACTTCTCTCTTTCAGTTTTACATAAAAATATTTCATTGATAACCGTTTTCAACGGATAATCTCGTTCTGATGCTGGAAACATGGTACGTTTTGTTCTTGTTACAATCGTTATTCGTTGCTTTAGGCTTATTTTCTTATCTTCCGAACCGCAATAAAATTTTTATACTTTTTCTAACAAAATTATTTAAAAAAATTTATCTTAACCAAATGACTACGATTTCTAAACAAAAACTCTCAGCTGTTTAATCATTGTATATGCCGCAGTCCTGTCGTGGCATGCCGTGGTCTGATGAAATCGACCTCTACTAGAGATTTGGACTCCGGCTGCACATTTTATATATATATTATACATATGCAATTATAACTCATCTGAGAGTTAGTGAGCGTGAAATGGTAAGGTTACTTAGGGATGCCAGATTGGGGGGTTTTCTTCCCGGGGAAAATGTTGGGGAAATGATAGTATTGTGGAAAGTCATGGGGAATTTCTTTTAAAATTGCGAAAAATGAGGATATTTCTAGTATCAAGAAACATAAATCTTACTTTAATTTTTTCGCAGTAAATAAAACCTACGTAATCAACAGGAACTAAAAGTTATTAAAGAAAGATGTTCTGCATTGTTAGTAATTTTATACGAACATTTAGAGTTCCCGAAAACTTACTATGCCTGGAAAAACTTTGTATGTTTTCTCCGGTTACAGCTGTTTGCCAAATGATGGCGGATATATTAGATATTACCATAAAATTTAAAAATGTTGTTGGCGTAGGAAGTATTGATTCCACAATCGCTAAATGGAACTTGATTTATTTGCACCAATGGTCGGAACTCAATACAACTGGACAATTTTGGACTGATGTCTCAATAAAAAAAAAATGCTGCTGGTATTGATTGCAATTTGGTAACATTTCTAAGCAGGGTCCAAGTTTTTTGAGTGTTTTATTAAGTATTGCTCTATAACTCAATTGTGTAAAAAATAAGTTGAGAAATAGACTAGCTATTTAAATTGCAGATAAAATAATGCGGGTACGATTTTCAATATGACCTCTTGGTTATATACAACATTTTAAACCAATCAAACAGATGTTACAAAAATTCAACTCTGCGGAGCTCTACAAATGTAATTTTCAAGAAGATGATGAAGTGCTCCAAGCATTTTCATAAATTTAAGTAAATTATTTTGGTCTATGCTGAAGTGAAATAATGCAATATGCGCTTTTGATTATTTACAGGAATCTATAATTTAAAATACCTATAAGAATATATGTATGGATACATAAGCAAAATATATTTAAATAAGCATTTAAAAAAAAAATTTAAATTCAAGAATATAATGAATTAGTTTCATAATTATGCCTCCTTTTCATCGTTAAGTTAATTCATTTGACTAATTGAAAAATATATCGATCTTTTTCTAATTCTTGCAACAGTTCCTATAATCTTTTCTCGCTCGCACATGTCAAATTTTGTTCACCGCACACAAAGCCAAATATTTGACACAGCCAAACTGTTCATTTAAAATTAACACATCAGGGACACGTGCGGCGAAAATTATATTTATTTATCTTCTTAAAGTGACTAGGATAGAGGAATTTTACGATAATGTTGCTAAAAAGTCAATTTTTAAAAATATTTTTTTATAACCTACTTTTTCTTTCATATACATCCAAATTAATATTTAGAACGACAAAATTAACAGGAAAATTAGTCAAATGAATTAACTTAACGATGAAAATGAGGCATAAGTTTGGGGAATTTTTTTATTCTTCCTTAGTAATTTGGGGAAAAATTTTATTCGGATGGGGAAAAGTTCAATAGTCTGTCTGGCAACCCTTCAACAAGACCATATTATTATTTAGTTAAGTAAGGTATATAGTAAGTGTAGCGTTTGGGAAGGTAAGGAGCCAAGCTGTAAATTTACGAGAAGATTATTTTCCTGTATGGATAGTAGTTGAGGCTCTATAGCAAATATAAAGTCAATGTTTGGTATTTTTCCATAAGTATCAATATAGAACATTTTAGAGAACGGACTCCAAACGCACACATATAGATTAATGTTTCATGACTTAGGAAGCCTTCGAGGGTTTTGGCTTCTAGCTTCAAAATAAAAATACAGAAAAAATTGTACCAGAGGTCCACAGTAGAAAAAAAAATAATACATGGCCCTTAGTGTAGTGCTCCCATAAACGTTACGTATGCGGTGAGTTTAAAAATTTATATCTCAAAAACAATAGATATGTAGATATGGTTTCTAGCTTAAAAAAAAAAAGTGCTAGAAATCCTCAATAGCAATACCATTTTTTTGAAAAAAATACTATTATTAACAATTTTTGCTCCGTTCTCGAGATGTTTTTTGAAAATGACGTTTCATCGTAAAATCACGAAATTGCTATGCTAACCCCCTAGCGGAGAGTGAGGCGTCTTAGAGGGAAACAAAGAAATATTGGTGAGCTATACAAACTCTGAAAGTTTCATCCAAATCGGAAATGCTCGGATTAGTTGTAAATAGTTCCAACGACAGATCGGCGCATAGAGAAGAAACCTTGCGCGAAGCGTGCGGCCGTGAAAGAGTAAGAAACTCTCAAAGGATGTTATTTTTCATATTTTTAATATTGCCTTGCGTTTTCTGGACTGTAAGGATGTCGAGTATTGATTCGAATAAGTCGCATCCCTTTGTCGATGTGGTCTTGAGGATGTACAATGTAGAAGAGTCCTGTTAAAAAGCATTCTTTCGGATCAGCAGTCTCTCATCGTGTATTTGTAGTCCTCCATTCTGCAGTTCACATTCCCAATTTTTTTTTATTTATGAAAGCACTGGACTTGTATCTCTGCATTCTACGTTTTTGTTGTAAGTAGGAAGTACTGTGATATATGTACAGTCTTTAATCATTGAGAATACCTGTACAGTTGCTGATGCCTGTCATTTACCAATTTGATATTAAGAGGATTCCGGGTTATTTTTGGATACAAATTCTTGGCGTCCAGAAATGCATAAAATGTATTAAAAGATTTGCACTACACTTTTAATCTGCGTATAAATGCATATTTATGAATAATATTTACTCTTTTTTATGTACAAACTTGTCTACTTTCTTAAATATAATTATCCTTAGTCCAAAATTTATACTTCCTTACATAGGCTTTTAAAGCTTATTAATTGAGTGTAGGTCAAAACTAAAATAACATCACTACTTTATCGATGCAAAATGCATTTAGGATTTCACACATTTTCTTAATCAATACTTAAAGTTCTGAAATTTCCCTGCAAGGAGTTTACATCTACAGTTTTACTTTGTCTTCTCTTTGATTCATCGGTTTGCCAATATTTCTTATTAATAATGTACTCCCTGTAAAACAAGAACGCAATTATTTTAAGATCTATAAAAATATTAGACATAAAAATCATCACCTATTTTGCATTATTCTATCACTCCAATGTTTTTTAATATCTTCAATAGATCCAGCCTTACCACCATATTCATGTGGAAGCATATCTTGTGGTACAGTTTTGAATAGTGTATCTGATCCAGGCAAATGAAATCGAATCTTTAGGAAACGAAATTAATTAATTTAGAGACTTTGAACTTTTGATATTACATAATATGAATACTCACAAGTTTAAAGATTTCACTTTTAATGAATGGTTTAACAACGGTCAAAACTTTATCAAGGTATAAAGGTACGTTAATTACGTGAATTTCCTTCAAACGTATCGGATGTGCTTCCTGGGAAAATTTCATGTAGACCCGTAAAGTGGATAAGACAATTTTTGTCATGTGTCGTAATGTGAATCCAGTCATGTCAAATATAGGTACCTCACCTCCAAGAACTCCGATCGGATCAGGTGTGGCGAAGCGTATATCAGCAACCATGAAGAATACTTTGATTGATTCATTGAAGTTGTACTGGAAATACGATTGATGGTGGATTTTAAAAACGATTATGTTGGTGGTGTTTATTAAAAGAAAAAAATGAAGTGCCTTTTCATTAATGCTTCGTTGAGTTCAAACTTCAAATGCATACAACGCTATTCATATATGTTCAAAACATAAAACTTTTACGCATGCATGAAAATATGTTAGTGCCTGCTCTTAAATTTAGGTCTCTACCAGATCCTCTGTTCATTCGAAAAATTCGTAATTGGGCTCAGAGCTCAGTTTTGTAAGATCGAATCGCACTTTGACACGGTCCTGCGCTTTTTCTTCTATCTAGCTATAACTTTAGGCTTCTCCTCCTCCATATTACTACCCTACCTATTATAAATAAATAGTACTCCAAGGAAAGCGGACGAAGATTTGTATGGTTTTACATATTTGTGGGGCTTTCATCTTGAGTAGAGGCGTCAACCTAAAAGTATATCTATGTCAAGAATCAAAAGCGTCCCCGAATATTGTGAGCTGTACCACTGTGCAATGGCTTTACCCAATAAAGGAGAAGCTCCGTGGCCTCCACTCCGGAGACCCGTGTATACACTTCGGACTTCAGAGAAGCAAAAAATCTCTAAGGAGACCTAGTCTCTAGAGATTTTCTTGGTCTCCGTGTTTCGTCGTGTATTTAAAAAAAAGGGTCTCCAGGTTCGGTCTCCGACCTCCGAAATTTGTTCATTTGTCTTCTCCAGGTCTCCGGAGACTATTTGTTACAAAGAAATTGATAAAAAAATTAAAATTAATATAATGCATTTAGGGCAGAAAACTTGTTTCGTAATAGAGTTCTAGTTACTTAAAAACAAAAAAAAAAAATATTACACAAATTTGTTGTGTTTATCCCGTAAAATTTGTACACCAAGGATATATTTTTTTAAGCTTTTTCACTCTTCCCATAACATAAAAATTTTAATAACCTTTGAGATAATTCTTTCTAACAATCTCTTGCTTGACAATTGGCGAAGATCTCTGGAAATCTCTAGAGACCAAACTTCAAATTGCGTGTATACACTTCGAATACGTGTTTCTAGAGACTTTTTTATTATGGTCTCCGGAGACCTGATTTTTTGGTCTCCAGAGACAAAACATTTAGGAGATTTTAGTTTCTGTTAACCGGAGACTGGAGACCAAAAGTCTCTCACCGTTTATCTTTACCTTAAGCGACAAAAGCCGGCTCCATAATTGAAGAGCTGCTGCGGGTTAATCACTTAGAACAAAAAACGATTCAAAAATTGAAGTGAAATCTCGGATAACAGAATCAGGTGAAGAGGCTATACTATGGGGGCCCCAATTTCCAAGAGGAGTGAAAAATGAAAGAGTGCCGTTTCGTGTTGTTTAACATCCCAGTAGGAAATCCAAAGATATGTGAAAACGGTAATGGATTATTTCATCTAAGAATACAATTTTGATCTACTTAATTTTAATTTGTCTTCTACTAACTGGTTCTTTCTATTTAGCAATAATGATGTAGATGAGTTTACAGCACAATTTTACAATGTTATGTTTAATTTTTTCAATGATTGTATTCCATTGTATTGTATCAAAAATGATTCTTCGTGTCCTCCTTGGTACGATGCCGAGCTTAAACGCTTGCGCAACTTAAGAAATAAGGCTTGGCGAAAGTTTCATCTCTCTCAGTCTAATGATGATTTAACGCAATTTTTGTTTTTGAGGAGCGAAATTCATAATGCTATTTTGCATGCCTATGATGCGTACCTGTTTAAGATGAGAAATGTAATAAGCTCGGATCCTAAGCAATTTTGGCGTTTTGTAAATACCAAAAAGGAATTTAATAATTTTGCTCCTGTGTTAGTATTTAATAATAAATCTAGTCATGATCCGTCTGTGTTAGTATTTAATAATAAATCTAATCATGATCCGTCTGCGATTTCTAATCTCTTTGCTGATTACTTTATTGAATTATTTTTAACATGTGATGCTCAAGCAGATTTTGCTTATTTTAATTACTTAACGACACTTCCTAAAATTGATATCCCATGCTTCACTATTAATCCGAAATCTGTTGAGGACTCTGGACTCTTGTTATTCTGCTGGTCCTGATGGGATACCCGTATTGTCTTAAAGAACTGCAGTCGAATGCTTTCTTACCCGTTAACATTTTTGTTTAATTTATCACTGCGGCTTGATATATTTCCTAATTTATGGAAAGAGTCGTTTATTGTCCCAATCTTTAAGTCCGGTAGAAGGGAGCTTATTACCAACTATCGTCCAATTGTATTCCAAAACTGTTTGAAGCTTCTTTATATGAATTCTTGTATTTTCATTGTAGTGGAACTCTTCATCCTCATCAGTATGGTTTTATGAAGGGAAGGTCAACAACAACAAATCTGCTCCAGTTTACATCTACCTCTATCAAATCGTTTGAGCGTGGTTGCGAAACTCACTGTATTTGTACAGACTTCAGCAAGGATTTTGATAAGCTTCCTCACTCTGTTTTGTTATTTAAACTGAGATCTTTAGGTTTATCAATTTGGTTGTTGAACTGGTTATCATCCAACCTTAAGGATCGCAAACTTAGGATTCAGTTCCGTTCTCCTCTGTCTGAACAAATAACGCCTTACTCCGGTGTTCCACAGGTTTGTGACTTAGGGCCCCTTCTCTTCATATTATGCATAAATGTTGTTTTTTAAAACTATATATCGACTCGCATTGTGATTGTCTCAAATTACAAGATGACCTGAACAGACTTGTTGAATGTGTGAAAAGAGTACTCTCATTTTAAACGTTGATAAATGTAAATTAACCATTTTCTCTCGTAAGCGAGTCCCTTCGAATGTTGTGAATGGGCTATTACTTTCGAAAGTTGATAAAATATACAACTTGGAGATATTGCTTGACTCGAAACTCACCTTTAACTACCACATAGATCGCATCGTTAATAGGGCAAACTCAATGTTAGGCTTTGAGAATTTGTTGATATCTATATTACAAAACTCTTTTTACCACTCTTGTTAGACCCATTTTGGAATATGCCAGTCCTGTCTGGTCTCCTTCTTACAAAAATCATTCCCATCGTATTGAGAGCGTACAAAGGAGATTCTTACTCTACGAGGTCTCGAATGGACCAACTGTGGACACTTTGAGCCTATGACTAGGGTGTGCTGTACTTTTCATGTGAATTTCCATTCGATAGATTTTAATATTAATTGCTCATAAGTCCCAACCGGACGCTCTAACAAAACCCTCTTTTCCGGCTTCAGCTCTTCCAGGAGGTAGGGGACAAGGAATCTGTAACGTTTTCCTGACACGGCCGGACAGTGACAAAGAAAATGAGTCACCGTTTCGGATTTCTCTCCGCATACCGGATCTTCAACAAGCCCCATCTTAAGCAGGTGACCCCTGAAAAGAGAGTGTCCAATGAGAATAGTAATGCTTAAATTCACCCTTATTTTTTCCACACATTAACTTCAATGAATTAATCAAAGAGTAAAACGTCAACGAGTAATGCACGAATTTCCAATGCCATCTCTGTGTTAAAATTCACTGCTGTTGGGAATGTATATGTATAAGTGTGCATATTATGTTTATTACGGGAGAGGGGGGTAAAATGATCCCTTCGGGTTGAAATGATCCCTCGATTTTTAAGTTCGTCTTTTGTGCAACATAAATGTAATATTGGCAACAGTGCACTGAACGGAGCGGTTAACTTGGGTTTTTTACATTCATGATATAAGGTAAGGTATTTGGATTGTTGTGTACTTTTTCAAACGACGTGAATGACCGATCTTTATCTTATCGCATTTTATTTAGGAAGAGTTGATGAGTTGATTTGTGGTATTCGTTTTCAGTTAATATGTGCAACTAAATTTATAATTAACAAAAGGTGATTCATGTCACTTTGGAGTAAAACGATCCCGCTTTGAGAAGGAGGAAGATTAAGTTTTGAAAATGTTTTATCTTGAAATTATAATGTCAGAATATCATTTTTAAGTTGTTTGTAGAAGGGATCATTTTACCCTCAACTTGCGGATAAAATGATCCCTTTGCTCTTTTTTTATTCTTTAAAATTTTTATTAAATGAATAAATATTTTTTCCAAAAAAGTGGTGTAATGTCAAGAGAAATGACTCTTTTAGGAGCTTATCTTATTAAAAATAAAATTTAAAAAAAAGTTTTCCCCGTTTTCAAGTTGTTTTTTCTTAGAGGGATCATTTTACCCCCCTCTCCCCTACTTCATTAATGAAGAATGAATAGATTTCTTACTAGGATGTCAGCGATAAAATGCTTGAGAGTGTGGTTCACTAAAGGCTAAAACACAATGTGAGTGACACGACAAAAACGCCGTAAAAAGCGCTGTCAATTTGGTTCTAATAACATGGCAGTGTGTACGGTATAAAATACAATGCTGACGACATCGTTCGACGTTGTCGTCGAACTTAAATGAAAATTGAAATTTGTCGCACGTTTAGGGTGCGTTTGGAAAAATTATGATTTTGGGCTGCGTTCATATTTATTGTTATACGTTCATTGCAATCGATAGATTAAAAATATCAGTAAATAACAATGCCGGGGAAAATATCAAAGTTAGTTGAATAAAAAATGGAAGAAAAGTTTATTGAGGCGGTAAAATGTCACCGTATTATAAAAAAAACGCATCCCCATGGAAACCCAATTCCGGCTGAGTTTTATATAGCTCTTGGACACACCTCTTCTTCTATGTGGGTTCCGTTTTTTATCTTCATTAGCCAAAACGGCCACACATGCAACTTTAATAATCCTTTTTTTATTTATTCGTTGAAATTTTTTCTATTTTTAATTTACAACACAAATAACAGAATAAATTTAATTGAAAAATTTTGAGAAAAAAGAAATCAAAATAATGGGCCGGTATGACTTAGAAACTAAAATTTATTTTTAGAAATTTTTTTTGAAAATATATTAGTTATACCTTTTCTGGATCAATATCTGCAAGCCGATAGAGCAGTACTTTATTGCCATCCCGAGTTACACCTGGAAGAATTAACATGTCTCTGAAAAAAAAACAAACGAGATCGTTGTTAGATATTAACTTATATTTAGAGAAGTTATTAATTAACTTGTCTGAAGGAAACTTTATGCGTTTGAAGAGAATTTTTACACCCACATAACGATTCTAAAAACGCTTCCTAAAAACATTACTCAAGAATGAACTTAAATTTAACGTATAAATAAATTTTTATCAAAATAATATATATACATAGCGTGCCACTTCAGTGATTGGGTCATTCATCACAGAGGATACTTGCAGGATCTGCGACTGCGTAGCTCTTCCTCGACGAGTCAAAGATAAAATTGGCGGGCTTGCTTTTGGGGCTGAGTTCTGGTTGGTGGCATCAATAGTGACTGCCGGAATACCGCTCACCTTTTAAAATTGATAAATTCGAGGCAAGCAGAAAGAAACAACTGAATACTTCCTCTTAATTTGTCCAACCGCATTGCTAGATGCAGGCTGAACATTTTTAGATCTTCTCTTCTGCAAGAAAGATACGAAATTCATTTTCCCCATGTCGCAAAAATCCTTAATCGCACTTTAAAGATTAAATTCACAAATATACAATTGTTAAATAGCATTAGCTGTATTCTTTTGTGTCCCCAAAACAGGGCAGAACAAAAGAACGCCTCATACATTTTCATAGAAGATTTATAAATGAATCGAAATGTACAAATAGTTCGCTTCAATCGACAGAACAATTTGTTCTCTCCAGTAGGTACTCGTATATGCGAGTTCTAAAACAAGGTACACAAAAGAAAACAGCTATTATTTCCCATACCTCCTATTACCTCCTAAATGAGTTTTTCCAAAGTCGAGACCAAGATAAATCGATAAAATACCATCCTCCCCTCAACCCCTTATTACCCTATATATTATATTTCCCTATATAAGTTGCATGCTTAACTTATTAATTACTTACGTGACTTTCAACATGCTACTGGTTTCCTCATCTAGTGGATCTCTCTTCAAGAAAACGTTCGGATAGTTATTTCGCATAGTATAGTTGAGGTCAATCAGCTGTTTTGCTTTTTCAAGATCACCTTGGGAGGCATTAATGAAACGTTTCAGCACTAATTTATCTAGAAAGTAGTAACAAAAAGAATATTTATTCTGTCTTCACGTGTCGATAAAAATTAATAAATTATATTACTGGCGGAGCCTATAGTGTAATGCGTCAAGATAATTATTTTTAATCGCTCGACATAGGCTATAAAGTACTTACATATTCTTAAATTAGTATCTTCAAGCCTAGTGGAATTTTTCGCGGGTTGTACTTATGTTTTTTTTATCTCATGTATGTATCTTATGTAAGTGGATAGGTAAATTAATTTACAGTTCTGATGACAAACTTATTTTTATAAACACACATCCAAGAATTAGTAATTAACATAAACTTTAATTAGAAATTTCATAGTTTGCTAATTGCTCGTTTGAATTGTGGTTATAGGATGGTTATAAGATTGTATATATGCATGTGTGTGTACAATAAATCTAAATAATATTTCAGTCCGTCAAACATGCTTAAGAATTCTTCTACATATTAATGAAAATCTGTTGGTTTGATACTAATAATCACGAGTCAACGGTTCTAATAAAAATATTACACTATATAGTCAATGGCTCGGATTGACATATAGGAAACCTTAAATTCAACCTGCCTCAACCGCTGATAAGGAAGTTTTAGTTAGTTCTTATTGGAACTTCTAAGTCCATCATCATTAAGCTTTATACATAGAGCTTCCTTGAACGATTGAAAAAACCACGATATACAGACTAACAAGGTATGACTATCCGGCACCATAGATTCACCATTTTCTGTGTTAGTCGATTCGCATGACGCGTTTCTTAAAAAGTGAAAAATATAAAGTTTAATATTTATGTACATTTATTTTACTGGATCCATTTAAAATCTTAAAATAGTACCATTTTACTTTCTAAACATAAAGATAAATTGAAAGAAGATTACTAGAATTGTATTCTACATTTTAATTTGCCACTAACCCCATTTTATACACTTCGTTATGATGCATTGCAAATTTGCCTTCTATTTTTTTATCGATAAAACTTTCGTGGCACTTTGTTTTGATTCGAACTGATTTCCCTGAAATGAGCTTTAAACTAACAAATTCAATTTATATTTCTGGTAAGAAACTCATTTTATATTTATAGCAACATTTTCAATGGATCCAGTGGAATAAATTTACATAAATATTATCACTTTATTTTTCCCGTTTTAAGAGTCGATTCGTGTGACAGCCCGGACAATCATACCTTGTTACTCTGTATATCGTACAAAAAACCGTAGGAGATAGGACTACTTAATATATACCCCCCCACCCCCCACTCCCCCCACCCACCCCCCCCCCCCCCCCCCTACTAGCATATGCTGCTTAAAACGAACACGAGGAAAAATCATCGTAGGGGGAATCGACTGTCCTGAAGCACTTATTATGCAGCAGATCGTCACCAAGGTACCTCTTTCAGTACCTTACTTAATTGACGAATGCCCCTTTCAGCCAACACTTTTTGAGGGCGTTGAACAGTTACGCACGAAGATTCATCAAGGTTAAAAATACGGGTACCATCCACAAAATTAGTATTTCTACGCATTACTTCATAAAGTTTATCAAAAAATATATTAACATTATATTTATTGAATGATGTCGTCTACATCCTTCCGCAGTTCGCAAAGATAATTGAGGATGCCGTTTGCGGAGATTTAGCAACCAATGTTTCCCCGCGAGCTTATCAATTTGCCATTTCTCTGGAGTTTTGATATTATTCATTACGGCCATTTCATAAGCAACCCTACGACATTCCAATAAAGGTAATCCATAAAACATTTTTGAACATGTCAGAAAATAGTCGAGTAGCGACTTTTCTTGTTCATCCGTAAACACTTGATTTACATTATAATTTGGCGTATAACGCATAATCCCGTCCTTCATTTTCACCCAATATCTTCTTAAAGTAGCATACGCTATCTTTTTTAACACTGCTGCCTCTCTCTAACTCTTACCGCTTTCAACCAGTTGAAGTGTTTCATGTCCTTTTCAGAACAGTTTCCAATTTTGCATACCATATCTAACTAATATCTGCAAACAACTGATCAAAAATATTTCAGAAGGAAATAAGAAATATTTCGAAAGAAAATAATAAAAATGTCCAACAATGTCCACTGTCGGACATTTTGGATCGGCTCACTGTTAGGCTCTATTACTCTTAACAATGCAACATATCGTCTGACGCCCTAAGAAACATTTATCTTTGAAAGAACCAACCAAAAGATGTTTAATAAACACACAAAAACATATGCATAAAGACTTAGTTTATCACTAACATACTCAATTTTCACATTCAAAAATTAACAATCGGTAATAATTTACTAACGTTAGTATGAAATGTCAAAATGCACAAACCAGAGCAAACCAGAAACCAAAAGAAGCGGTACATTTCAGAATGTTATAAAAAAGTGTTGCCAAATCTAAATATTAATAAATCGTCGAAAATTTGTTGAACGATTCACTGTTGGCTATGGTTCACTGTTAGATATTCTCCCCTACTGCTTTGGTTGAAACTAGGTATTCGTGCAAACAAAAGTGAATTGCCAAAACTTGTTAAAAAGAAAAAATATAATCCAGAGTTTAATTATATCTGGATTAGGTTCAAACTTCACAAGCACATCATATACTTCTGTTTCCTATATCGCAGCCCAAATATGTCTGATGACGACACGGTATCCGTATTTGACAATATCTCCAACAATATTGATGATTTGCTTTCTGTTTCCCCCTCTTCCGAAATCGTCCAGGCAGGCGATTTTAATGTTCATAATATACCGTGGCTCAGACATTCTTCTACCACAAGTCCTGCGGGCCGTTTCGTTGAACTCTTCTGTGAATCATTTAATTTGCAACAGCTAGTGGATGCACCAACGCGAATTCCTGATGCAGCTGGAGATAAAGCTAATTTACTCGACTTGTTTCTAACATCTCATCCTGACAAATATTCCATTTCAGTCGGTTCCCCTCTTGGAAATTCAGACCATTGTTTAATCACGGCTCAATTTACCACCTCAAACCTGTGCCGCCCAACTGCTCCACCTACAAGTAGGCTTCTTTGGCACTATAAGAATGCTGATTGGGAAAGTCTCAATAAGTATCTTAAAGAAATTGATTGGTCGGTCTGTTTTGATTCGAGGGATGTTGATGAATGCACATTACAATTTAGTAACATACTAAATCTTGGCATGCATGCATACATTCCGTATTCTTACAGCAGGTCTCAACAACAGCATGATCGCTCCTGGTTTAACGATAAGTGCAACCAAGCTATAAAAGCGAAAGAGTCTGCTTTTCGCGCCTATCAATTGCATCCATGTCCGGAAATGAAACAAGTCTACAAGACTGCACGGAACACCTGCAAGTCCATTATCCAGAGAGAAAAATTTCTTTTTGACCAGAATATTAGACAAAGAATCTTAACAAGCCGCAAAGGTAGCAAAGGTTTCTGGTCCCTGGTCAAAACCATCAGGAACAATTTCACTAGTTCCTCTATACCTTCACTACTTAATAATGGTGAAGTGATTGTTGACTCCCTGGATAAAGCTAATATTTTAGCTGCTAGATTTGCTTCAAATTCTCGTCTTCCACCAACTTCACAAACACCTGTTTTGCATCGCCCGTGTGAATGTGTACAAGAGCCAATACATGTTCGTACGAGGGATGTGTTCAGGGTCCTTAAGGGGATCAACGTCTCCAAAGCCGCAGGTCCTGATGGTTTTTCGCCCCTGTTAATTAAAAGCTGCGCCTCATCCTTGGCTAAACCTCTGCGCAAACTCTTCTACTTGTCTTATTCGACAGGAAAATTTCCAACTGGAGAGAGGGTAGCGATCCCTCAAATTATCGACCAATTGCCATCACTTCGATTCTTTCAAAGGTTTTTGAATCTATCATTAACTCAAAATTAATGAAGTATCTAGAAACTAATCATCTCATCAACGATCGCCAATATGGCTTCCGAGCTGGACGCTCATCTGGAGACTTGCTGACCTTTCTTACGGAACGTTGGAACCGTAGTCTTCACAATTTTGGTGAGTCTAAAATCGTTGCCCTAGATATTTCAAAAGCCTTTGATAGAGTCTGGCATCCAGCCCTTTTAGCCAAACTCAAAGCACTTGGTCTCTCCCCTCCTCTTGTATTATGGATTGAAAGTTTCCTATCTGGTCGCCAAATACGTGTTGTATTAGATGGCGTTACGTCTGAACCGCATCCCATAAATGCCGGTGTACCTCAAGGCTCTATTATCTCTCCAACTCTCTTTTTAATTTTCATTAATGATCTGCTTTCCCTTACTTTCAATCCCATCCATAGTTTCGCAGATGACAGTACTCTTGATTTCGCTTACTCCTTTGACACTCTTGCGGAATCCAGGGGAATGCTGCATGTGTTAAACGAGATTGCATGACTAGATCATTGAATAATGATCTTGCCAATATCCTCGCTTGGGGCAAAGCGAATCGCGTCGAATTCAATGCATCAAAGTCCCAAAGCTGTCTTATCTCATTAAAACAAATTCATAACTTAACCACACCCGCTTCTTTTGATGGAGCATTCATTCACCGTCACTAAGCATTCTTGGCATTAATATTTCCAGTAAGTTAAACTGGACAGATCACATCTTCTCTGTTGCCAAAGAAGCATCGAAATGTCTTGGATTTCTGAAAAGGTGTAAGAAATATTTCAGCCGTCAAATCTAGCGCTCCTCTACAAGTCCTATATTAGACCTAGAATGGAATGCAACTCCCATATATGGGCCGGGGCTGGTCGCACAGCCTTAGCTTCATTGGATATTGTCAAAAAGAGAGCCTTCAAGCTCATTGGCGATTTGGCAATAACTTGTCATATCGACTCACTCGAGCACCGC
This sequence comes from Dioctria linearis, assembly GCA_963930735.1. Classification (NCBI taxonomy): domain Eukaryota; kingdom Metazoa; phylum Arthropoda; class Insecta; order Diptera; family Asilidae; genus Dioctria; species Dioctria linearis. Next base: position 225,705,533 of record OZ005742.1, read on the forward strand.
CGCAATGTTGGATGCCTTTCGCTCCTTTATCGCTATATGCATGGTCAATGTTCTGATGAAATATCTAGTCTAATCCCTTGTAGAATGATTCCTGCACGCAATACTCGCGCTGCAAACCGCGCACATCCTTTAACCCTTCAAATTACTTTCGGCCGTACAGTAAAATTCCGAGATGCTTTTTTATCCCGAACAGTGCGAATGTGGAACAGCTTACCATCTTCTGTTTTTCCTCCGGCATACAATCTGCGGAAGTTTAAGGGCGACATACATCGGCACCTCCGCCATTTTCCTCATATCCCCTAATCCTTTCCCTATCTCCTTCCTGCCATGCTGTGCTTTGCATCATAGGGTATCCCCTGAGCTTGGCTTAATCATATAAAAAAAAAAAAAAAAAAATACTTCCACTGAGTACGTACGAAACATAATTCTGTCAACATTGAAAAAGAAAGGAGGTCGGAGGACCCCGGAGCCCGACAGAAGTAAAACTTCAAGTGTTGTGTTATTTCACTCACTTTGTATTGAAAAGAGAGAGCGAGAGATACAAATATCCATGTAGTAGTATTATAAAGTTTATTTAAAAATAGTTAAGCTAAAACTAAAGTAAATTTCTTTTTTAAAGAATTGGAAATTATATTTAATATAAAAATAGGGAAAAACCTTTGACGCAATTTAAAATACATTTATAATTTGCAGGTTCAAATAAAAACAATTTTAACTATTTTTTTTTAATCACTTTAATAGACTTTTTTTTACAAAAAGACATTATTACAAAAATACTTTATAAAATAAATCTTGGTTATTCATCATCACATTCAACTATTGATAGTGTTGATTCTTTACGTGTATTTTCTATAAAAGTTACAATAGGTTTGTGGTAGGAATAATAGGAAACAAATATAATTGAATTAATTTTATCAATAAATCTCGTGAATACTGCATCAATAATTGTACCACCTCTAGTTATAGCTTCATTAGGATCGTTAAGCTTAGTTGAATTAAATTTATCTTTTAAAAATTTCACTAATCGTAACGAGGCATCTGTGGCGAAATTTGTGTTAAAATCTGCGCTCAACACTAGAATTGAATTATAATAAATTCTGCCGAAAAATTTTCTGAAAATTTCGAAGAAGAAATGAATGCTTATTGCGTAACTAGCATATACGCTCATCATTATTAGCCGCCCCCCACGCACCCATTGCCGTGCAAATTCATACAAATTCTGAAGAACATATTGTAGGGAAGGCCACAAATTTTTCTTAGAAATTTACTGGAAATTTTTCCATAGAATTGTTATGCATTATTGGAAGACTAGAACGGGTGCTCGAGCCATTAACAATTTTTATGAGCGTAGACTCGTAGATGAGCAAAAAAGGTGGAGAGTGAACGCTGCCAAGAGGGGAAGGCCAGGTTTTTGTCACTCATTATCTTAGAATCACTGACATATAATAAGAATGGAATGAGCGTTCTTGCTTAAAAAATTGCACAAATATTGAACAGGCCGTGAAAACCCTTTATTTCGTACAATTGCACACCGATTCATAATTTATTATTATTTGTCGAATGGAAACACTAAAAATGTTGTAAAATAGTATTGCATTAAATTAAAATTATTTAGGAAGTTAAACTTGTTTTAATTAACCCAAAATTAATTTTAAATATTACTGAAAAATGTGTTCCTCTGCAGATTTGTTGTCAAATTTCATTGAGCTTGTAAGAGATAGATGTATAAAAACAATATATTTGTCTGAATTTTTATGTCAATTCCAATGCATTCCAATTAATATAGCCCTGCTGTTTCCAAAATTGTTTACAGTTCAGTGTACATTTTGAGCTTGAAAGAGACAAATAGATTTTTGCTAAAATTTGTGCCCACAGCCCAACATAAGAAGTTTTACTGAAAAAACTGTGGAACTATTATATATAGTTTATAATAAAATCAAATTCAAACACTGGCTTAAAATAATGGACTGAGAGATTTGCTATTTTGTGTTTCTGTATATCAGAATTTGAGCACCATTTAAAACGTTTACTACATAAAAAAACATTTAAGTAAAGCTCAACCAATTCGAAGAAATTTTACACCCGAGAATCGAATTAAATTAAAAAAATATATTTTCTTGTATCCAGTGATATTTTAATTGCTTATAAAGAATTAAACTCATTCCGACTTTAAAGGTTATTCAAAAGGTTATTTTTCCCTGAATCCTGCATATGGGCAAGAGAGACGGAGCATGATAAACACTATCTTTACTTTACGTTACTCTTCCTGCGGTGATTGCATCTGCAGTCAACATATGTAAAAACATCAAATGGCATAAGAAAACGTTCAGTAAGCGATATTTTGTGTTGGTAGCTAGAACTCTGCCATAGCGCGAAAGAGAAAGCTATAAAACTTATGCCATATTTTCCTATAGGAAAATGCCAATACGCTCAGTCCATTGTTGAGGCACTTTCACACCAAAAACAAGAACAGAAAAATGTACATATACCGAAAAACTCAATTTATTCCACTTTAAAACAAGATTTTTGTTCCAATGATTAATAATATCCAGAGAAATAGGATAAACTAAGAATTTTACTGAGCAAATAGTTATAATTATTTCAGATTTTGAAGAAAAACACAACTTTTATGTTTTATCGGCCGAAAAACTTTTTCGGCGGAAAAATTCGTCCGATAAATCATAAAAGTTGTGTTTTCTTAAAAAATCTAAGATAAATATACTATTATATTAGTAAATTTATTAGTTTATCCTATTTCCCATGATTTTATTAATCATTGGAGCAAAAATCTTGTTTTAAAGTGGAATAAATTGAGTTTTTCGGTTTACATCTTTTCGATTCTTGTCTTTGATGTGAAAATGCCTTTATAATATAAGTCAGTGAATATGACCGATCAAATGTCCAGAGTAGCATAGTGTGAAATCATGATCTCGAAGATGAGTTTTCAAATATTTTTCAATAAACGCTTCGGTTTTATACAACGAAACAACTGGAGAAAATATATCCAGAAAAGATTTCTTGTTTCAATTAACAGAAGAACTTTCCACAGAAAATGAAGATCCATCTGAACTACTAACCTTAAATGAACTCTTGAAGAGGCCCCTATCATATAAAAAAAACTTGTCAAATAGGTTTGTGTAATGAAAATAAAACAACGAATATCTGTGCTGATTGTAGAAAACATGTTTGGGGTAAATGTACTTTTAAAAAATTCTCAATATGTAAAAATTGTGGTGAGCAAAATGAAACATATAAATAAAAAATAAATAATATTACTTACTACTATTTATGTAAATAATATATCATGCACTTTAAATATTTAAATTAAATATATTTTCTTTTCTTTGAAACTAGATTATCTTATAAATTAATGATTTAATTTTTCGAATTTTATTATTTTGTCAACTAAATATTAAACCAGCCATTTTAACCGGTTTGGCAGAAATAGGTATATAACAACTGCTGGTACTTCTAGTGCTAAATCGCAGGTACATACCTACATATATGTATGTAAGGTAGAAGAGGTTGGAAGAAATGAATAAGAACATACTCAACTGAGAGATTACACAGCGTTCGTCGTCATGATAAAAGTGACAGCTGACCTGGCATCAGAAGCAAACATTTTGCAAACAATTGCAAACTATTAAGCAACTCTGGGGAAAGCACTCTACTATAAAGACTGAGGCAGCAATTCAGGGGTTGAAAAAACACTTTTTACAATTTGGATATGACCTTTTTAGAGCTGTTTAGAGTGTCCAGAAAATATTTCAACCAAAATATGAAACTTTTGCTGATAAATATCATTGGCGTAACTAGGTAGGGGCAAGGATGGGCTTTTGCTGATAAATATAATTGGCGTAACTAGGTAGGGGCAAGGATGGGCCTGCCCCCAAAAATTCATAAGCCACACCACATACCCATGAGACCTGTAATATCAACAATAAATAGTCCAAGTTACGATCTCCCTAAGTACATTTGCAATATTTTACAGAAAACGACCGCAATATAAAAAATACAAATTACCTAAATTTTGTTCAAGAAAGAATTTTTTGGGGATTCTCCGGTATATAGCAAAAGCTAAAAATGTTCTAATTTGTTATTTCATCACACAGCCCATTAATTTTTGGGGACAAGTTTCAAGTCTTGGTTCGACTCATCAACAGGTCCCAAATAGCGAAATTGGGTGATTTGAAAAACAAATGAAAAAAATGAAAAAAAAGAAGAAAGAAATGAAAAGTTTGAGAAAAATAGAAAAAACAATTTTTTCATTTCTTTTTTGTTTTTCAAATCACCCAATTTCGCTATTTGCGACCTGTTGATGAGTCAAACCAAGACTTGAAACTTGTCACCAAAAATTAATGGGTTGTGTGATGAAATAACAAATTAGAACATTTTTTAGATTTTGCTATATACCGGAGAATCCCCAAAAAAATTCTTTCTTGAACAAAATTAAGTCTAACCCGGTAAAAAGTCCAAAAGAGTAATCTTTTTATTTAAATTACCTAAAGGAATTCTTGCATAACATACTACTTAAGCCAAACGAAATTCTTATATCACTAGATGTAGAATCATTATACACAAATGTTGACATAGAACTGGCGCTAAAAACCATTGAAAAGAAAAGGTCAACTATAGAAACCCTGATACCAATAGACAAAGATCTGTTCAAAGAAATAGTCATCTTCTGCGTTATGGATTGTAACTACTTCTCACACAATAACAAATTCTATAAACAGAAGTACGGTCTAGCGATGGGTAATCCACTCTCAGTTATCTTAGCAGAAATATCATTAGATTATATAATTGATGAAGCTTTAAAACATACGGAAATAGTACCAACTTTTTTAAGAAAATATGTGGACGACATTATTTGCGCTATACCCAAGGACCCAGAAATTTTGTTAATAGTTTCAATAACTTACACCATCGATTCAAATTCGCAATAGAAAAAGAAATTAATATTAGCATCCCCTTTCTTGTCATGCGATTACATAGAAAAGAAATCACAAATTATAACAGACTGGTATAGCAAACCTTGTGGCTCTAATAGGACTTTAAATTATTATTCAAACCACCTGCATAACATTAAAATACAATACAATACAGCCCAAGCCTTCGCCAGCAAAATCATTAAAATAAGTGACAACAAATTCTTACAAAAAAAAACACCGGAATCGTTAGAAACATCTTAAATAATAAATATATATAAACCACACAATAATGAACAGAGCAATAATAATAATAATAAACAACCATTTCAACAATTCGATACTCACCCCGAACAACGCAATAATATTAGATAATACCAATCCTATTTATACATCAATCCGTTCATATACCCATTATCCCTCAAAATCGTGAAAATCATTAAAACTGGGAATAATCACATAAAAATAGCCTTCAAGCCAATAACTAAATTGAACAACAATTACATGAAAACCAAGAATGCGATACCTACAGAAGAAAAAAAACAGCGTTGTATACAAGGTCGAATGCGAGAAATGCAACACTGCGTACATCGGACAAAGCGTCACTCAATTGAAACAGGGCATGTTTTTTTTCTCGATAATGCAAAAATAATTGGCATGGAGAATAATAGAAAGGAACGAGAACTAAAGGAAGCATTCCACATATACGTTAACAAAAACAGAGTTATAAACTTAAGACAGGACACAACTAATAAATAAAGAGTATAAATACATATTGAACAAATTAAAACCATAGTATTAGTTACTTCTGTAAACGTTTTCTATCCAACAACCGCTTACTTTCATAATGTCCTCGTAGCACGTAAATTGTCTTTTGTTTTAAGTCTATTTTAATTTATTAACAATGTGTTTTTATTTTTATTTTTTGTAATCCGTTTTTCATTCTGTTTAATTGTTATTTATAATTATTATTTTTAAGAAATCATTTATACGCGCAGACAAAAAGGTATGGCAAATATTTGTACTAATTTTAAGAAAATTGTCTTATTTGAAATTTTATATAGAGGTCCTGAAGAAGGGCCGCACTTGGACCCGAAACTTCGAGCAAATGAATTGAAAATTATATACTATTTACAAAAAAAGTGATTGGTGATTTTCCTGAAAATAATACCTAAAAATCCGTCTATTTCCAATGATTTAAGGAAATTGAAATTATTATTATTATTATTAATTTATTAAGTTATAAAAACACTTCAAGATTTACAATCAAGTATAGGTAGAGAATTCAGAGACATAGAAAAACCAAGTTAATCAAAGAACTAATATTAGAAATAACAAGTGAAAAAGCTAAAATTGGTCTAAGACCAATTCTTATGATACCCTAGATGAATGCATGTATGAAATTTCGTATGATCACCCATTTAAGCAATTTTGATTTTTTGCATTGGTTTCTCGCATATATTTCTAGAACGGCTCGTCGAACAGAAAAAATGATTAAAACCAATTTTATAGGATTTCTTATTCTGAAGAAGTTTTTAATACAATAAAAATGTCTAGGACTAATCGTTTTCAAAGTATATGTAAAAAACCATAATTATTATATGGCAACACCCAGAAGGGGTTGCCCGATTTATCCCATTTTTGAAATTTTATTTGCTATTAGTATGAAAACGCAGTGTACCAAATTTCAGCTTTCTATGTCGACGTGTTCTCAGGTAGCGTCCAAATATATCGTGGAAAACGAAATTTTTGTATAGCAACCCCACGAAGGAGTTACCCGATTTGTCTCATTTTTATACCCTAGATGAAATATAAAGGGGTATACTAAGTTTGTCATTCCGTTTGTAACACCTCGAAATAATGATGGTAGAGCAAAATGGATAGGACACCCACGTATAATATTAAAAGTTATTATGATTTTTGCATGTCCGTCCGTCCGTCCATCCGTGCGCACGATAACTCGAGAACGCGTACACTTAGAGAGCTGAAATTTTGTACACGGACTTTAAAAAAAAAGTAAAATTAAGTTCGAAAATGAGACAAATCGGGCAACTCCTTCGTGGGGTTGCCATACAAAAATTTCGTTTTCCGTTATATATTTGAACACTGCCTGAGAACGAGTCGCCGTAGAGAGCTGAAATTCGGTACGTGGTGTTTTCATTGTTTTAGCAAATAAAATTTCAAAAATGGACTAAATCGGGCAACCCATTCTTGGTGTTGCCATATAAAAAATTAGGTTTTTTATGTATACTGTGAAAACGATCAGTCCAACACATTTTTATTGTACTAAAAACTTCTTCAGAATATGAAATCCTATAAAATTGGTTATAATCATTTTTTCTGTCCGACGAACCGTCCTAGAAATATATGCAAAAAACCACTGCAAAAATCAAAATTGCTCAAATGGGTACCCATACGAAATTTCATACGGGCATTCATCTAGGGTATCATAAGAATTGGTCTTAGACCAATTCTAGCTTTTTCACTTGTCGAACTTAATTTTACTTTTTTTTTAATGTCCGTGTACAAAATTTCAGCTTTCTAGGTGAACGCGTTCTCGAGTTATCGTGCGCACAGACAGACGGACGGACGGACGGACGGACGGACATGCAAAAATCAAAATAACTTTTAATATTATGCGTGGGTGTCCAATCCATTCTGCTCTACCATCATTATTTCGAGATGTTACAAACGGAATGACAAACTTAGTATACCCCTATAGATTTCATCTAGGGTATAAAAACTAAAGTACATTATCCTAAGTAATGTCTACTGTAAAATAAGTAAGATATTTGATCTAATATTTGAATAGAATAAGAAGGAGAAAATGTTGACAACAAGTAACACATTTAAGAAGAACTATAAAATAAGCAAATAAGCTGAAAGTAAATAAATATGCATACGTAAAAATCTAATCTCTAAAATACATACATCATGGACTAAGTGAAGTGAATCTGGTAAGCAATAAGCAGTCTCTTGAATGTGCCGAAAGATAAACCTAATGCAGTCATTAAATGCCTCATTTAATTTTCTTAAGCATCTAGAATCAAACTGAGAAAATACAAGATAACCTTGACTGAAATATGGGCAAGACCAGTGATTTGACTAGATGGCAACATAATTTGGGAGAAAGAATTCTAGCTGACAACCAAAGACGACGCAAGATAGCATAGATCAACATGGTCGCAACATTTCACATTGATTTTAAAATAACTCCCAAATTACAAATCCTAGATTCATATGGAATAGTTGTGCCTTATAATTTGATAGGTGTTAACGACAAAGAATCAAATGGACCATTATAGAAAGCAATGCACTGAGACTTGACAGGGTTAAGATTGAGATTGTTATTTAACTACCACTTACATATTTCACTCAAGTCGTCATTAATGCGGGACACAGTCTTCGATGAGTCCGATAGGTCGGAGAAGATAAATTTGGAGATCATCGGCATACATGTACAGACAGCATCATGGATCACTGATGTACATACTGAAATACAATGGACCTAGCATGGATTCCTGTGGAACTCCACAGATAAGATAAAGGAGATCAGAATGATTTTCATTCTCCACGGGGGGGGGGGGGAGCCTCGGATGTTTGGAGTGGACTGTATGGAATATATGGGTGTCGCTTGGGTTCATTGGGATTAAAGAAAAAAAAAAAGAATTCACTCAATTCGCCAATTACATCATGTACTAATCTATTTTCACAATCATTTAAATGTTCAGCTAAACTGAATTAACAAATGGAAGAGGAATCAAGTCGTCAACGTAAATACTCCTCGCCGTTGAATCTCGATTGTATTGCTTCTCTCACAATCTCGGAATGTTGACTGACGAGCTATCCAAAAATTGACTGAATGCTGATAACTTAAACTAACTGATAAGCGATATACCATACTCTGTACCGCGCACTCAATAATATTCAACGAGAATTATAATAAAGAATGGGAAACAATTGAAAACTATTCGTTGTTCCTCTGACTCCCGAACGTCGACAAGACTGCCCTATCTAAAAAGATTTTCTTGCTCTCTTGGGAGCGGCATTAAGGTTTCACGTAGGTAGACTAGATATTAACAAGTAAAAAACCTAGAATTGGTCTAAGACCAATTCTTATGATTCCCTAAATGAATGCCCGCGTGTAATTTCGTATGGTCACCTCTCTGTGCAAGTTTGATTGTTGAGGTGGTTTTTCGCATATATTTCTAGAACGGTTCGTCGGACAGTGAAAATGATTATAACCAATTTCATAGGATTTCACATTCTGAAGAATTTTTCGGTACAATAAAAATATCTAAGATTGATCGTTTTCACAGCATACATCAAAAACCAAAATTTTTAATGGTACCACCGAGAAGGGGTAGCCCAATTTAAGGCAGTTTTAAAATTATATTTACTATTTGTATTAAAACGCCGCGCCGTGTACAAAATTCCAGCTCTCTATTTTAACGCGTTTTCAGATAGTGTCTGAGTATATAGTGGAAAACGAAATTTTTGTATGGCAACCCCACGAAGGAGCTACCCGATTTGTCCCATTTTCGAACTTAAATTTACTTTTTTTTTTTTAACCGCGTGCAAAAATTCAGCTCTCTAAGTGAACGCGTTCTCGAGTTATCGTAAGAACGGACAGACAGACGGACATGCAAAAATTAAAAAAACTTTTAATATTATGAGTGGGTGTCCAATCCATTTTGCTCTACCATCATTACAAACTATATACTAAGATTTCACTAGGGTATAAAAACGTAGTGACGCGATGTCAGCGACTTGTAAAGTGAGAATTATTTTATGAAGTAATTTTTGTGTGCAGAATTACTTCGGCGAAAATTATGTTTTAGAATTTAGATTATGTTGCTTACGGGATCTGTAACTTATAGAGTCTCAAAAACTTTATGGCTTTATTTCAATTTATGCAATTTTATTAACTCTAGGTATTATATCAACATGTTATCTTGTAAGTGGTCCGAGCAATGGATAAAATATGTCGGTCAACAGCTGGGAATACTCACTTCGCAAACAAAATGTTTGTTAAGCTTGTTGTTACTAAAGCTGGGGGGCTTGGCCCCTCAGGCAAAAATCCTAGTTACGCCAATGATAAAGATGCATGATCTCTATAACATAAATAATTACTGCAATTTGATTTCTGATGAACTGTGAAGCAGCTGGAAGAGATCGTCGGATTACGCAGAAGGCTTTTCTGCATATCGAAGATCGTCGTAATTCACAGGGTAGTTTTAGTAGATTAAGACAATGTTTTCGACTCAATTGATAGTTGGAAGCCCTATAGAAGATTATTTGATGAGCTCCAGCAGAATTACAACAACAAGGGCTGATTGTATCGAATTTTCCATGAATCTGTGGGCACTATTGTGCCCTAATTTTGAATGTGAAGTTCAGAGTGGTTAGATGTAATATGAACTTTTGGTTAACAAAAGTAACTACTATATATAATATATATATATTTATGTAAAATGTTAAATACTATAGTATACTGCAAAGATTTTTGTTCATATAAAGTGGAAGCTACCCTTATTATTGATTTAATACATTTTGAAGAATTAAAATCGAAGAGAGCATTCAATAAAATTACTTTAAATTATGAAACCTACATAATTTCGAAATTTTGTATTAGGTAAAATAAATCAAATGAAAATTAATTATTTAAAATTTTATTGAAGCTCCTGTTGAAAGATATTTTAGTTACGAAAAAATTACGTTTGCTGTGTTCTTATATGTATTTATTTTATATTTTGAAATAAAAGTGAAATAACTGAAATAATTTTCTGATTTAATCGTGCGATTTTATCCTAACTTATTTACGTTTATATTTTAATAACTGTGAGGTTTACATTCGAAAACTTATTTTTTCCCAATTTTAATAATATTAAGTTTAAATAGTTTAAATCTTTTACGGTTTTCGCCTTAAATTTCGACATTTAAATTGAAAACTCAACTTTTTATTAAACTTTACACTGAGGTAGTTCAACTTTTTTAAAACTATAAAATGTTTTGTTTTAAGACAAAATTTCGATTGGAATTTTATACAAACTTCTCGGTTTTACTTTAAAACCGAATTTCCGACAGTGTATGTTTCACACAAAGGGAAGAAAGAAGCTTCATGATTGTGACGATAAAATGTACAGCTATAGCTGAGGGGTTCAAGGGCAAAAGGGTACAAGTAACATTTCGTTACCAGTTAAGATAAGTGGCAAAAATATATAAATAAATTCCTATCCCGTGCGTTTTTTATCATTGGAACTTCCCAGTACCGGATGTAGGAAAGTTTTCAAGGGGGGCAAAGACGTTAGCTCCCGCCGCCTCCAACAACGATTTTTATTTGGGGCAAATTTTATTACAGTTCCAGGGTATACTAGGCATCATTTGTATATGATAGTTGACCTATTTATAATTCATACCTTGGAACTAGAATCAGAATTGTTAAAACCAATTTGAATTTGAAACAAATGATTGTTAAATAAAAAGAATATGAAATTCAAACAAAAATTTAGATCCATTATAGATCTTAAATGTCGTTGAATCTCAAACTGTTGTAAAATAAAAGGAAAGAAAAAAATCGTATCATTACAAATACAGTTTATTTTATACCAGAGACAGATTTGCAATTTCAATATTGATATATTAATAATGCAATTATGTCAATTGCAATATGAAATTTCAGAGAAACACTTGCGGTTTACGATACTAATAATTTAATTACAGAACTTACATACATTTGATTTATCACTTGATTTGTCATTTGACTAAAGAAAGTTCCGCGCACGTATAAAACGCGAGCCAATATTGTGCAATTACTTGTCTGTATAAGCAATAAAAACGAAATAGACACTTCAATTTGACATTAGTGTCAAATATTAAATGTCAGAAAAACCTGTAACTAACATTGCGGTATTAAATTCGGTTCTAAAAGGTTCGTGTATTAAATGATTATGGTTTATAGCTAGGGTCATATTGCAATGAACTCCTATATCGCTTACGTTTTTCGCAATTTATTGAGCTCCAATGTACTACATACTGAGTGTATACCGAGCTGTTTTAAAATATATAGAGACAGACTTTCGGTTGAGCGCAAAATGCAAAATTTAAATTGCAAATCTGTCTCCGGTATTATTAACACAAGGATAACAAATTAACAATTTAAACTATGTTAGAGATTAGTTTTTTAATTTTGCCGCTTTTCAATATGAATCTTCTCTGCTAAAGCTACTAAAATTTGAGACGGTTTCAAAAAAACTCTGGGTAAGAATTCCCGCAAACTGCCGTTCAGGTTGAAAGGATTCATCTGATTTTTTACTCAGATTCAAGAGCCTTAACTCCGGCTAAAATTTAGCTGGCATAAAAATAATTGTCTGGTAACTCTGTGCTTGTATCTACTATCTTATATTCTGTCTACAATCGAGGAAGGATTGGTGGATGATGGGGAACATAGGGTTGCCAGCCACATTTGTACAATTTTTGAATTCATTTCATATGATACAAAGGTACAATTTGAGAATTTAGCGAAATTGTTAGTTTAATTAGCTTACAGAGGCTTACAGACTTAAATTTAATAGACAGTAAACTGATTGACTCTACTAGTATAAGCACAATTGAAAGTATGATATCAGCAAGAGAGCTTTTAGATTCCGGAAAGAAGACTGAAATGTTAAGTATTGTCTGAAAATTTTTTCCAATTCTTGTAATTAGACCTTTTCTCGCTTAGTTATGGGTTCAGGAGCCCTTCGTATTGCCGCCCCTTAAGTGCCCCGCATGCCTCCCATAGATCCGGCCCGAGAACGTCCTACGGAGAAAGGGGTATAAGTGATTGTAAGGAATTAAATTAGTACCTTCTTAATAAATTATTATATTATTATTATAATTACATAAAATTTAAACTTTATACAGAATTTGGGATATCCCAAGTTTTATAGTGTTTTGCTTTTGCTTTTGAGCTGCTCAGTATAATAACATTTTTTTTTGCTCAATTGTGGTAAAGATCAAAAATATGCAATTGTTAACTCACCGGAATAGCTACGAATTTTATCTTACGGGTAGTTAGATAAATTCTTACATTATTTAAAATTTATTCAAACGATAAAATATGAAACAAAAACATACTTACTTCACCACTCACTTCATCAAGTTCAGATCAGTATAGATATTTTCACGTTAAAATTTCTTTTGATAAGTAATTGCCGTCGAACTGAAAATTTCTTCAATACGAATTGCAGGAAAATAAATTTAAAAACACGTTCAAGAAATGACTCACCATTAATTATTTTTCTCATGACCTCCATTTTGCATTGCCATCATTACTTAATTCAGTACATAGTCACGACGCACGCATACGACGGGAACCTACTCACTTTTTTTTTTCTCTGACGATATCATTCGTTTACATAATATTGTAATGCGCAGGTAAATCTAGATACCATTTCATGAAGGAAATTCATAGATTAAGGGTTCATCGAAAATTGGATATAAAAGTATATTTTTTCCTACAATCCTATAATTATAAGATAATTTCAAAACTACTAATTCCAAGCTATGAAATATTCATGTAACTCCTTCTCTATAAGCTTAAGACTTACGCATGCTCTATAACGAATTTTCAAATCTGCAGTAATTTTATCTCCAAAAAAAAGGGCGGTTGTAACTCTGATGAGATGAGGTAACGAAATGTGCTGTAATAATAGTCTAAAATTGCCATGCAATAAGTTTATCTACCTGACCAAAAAAAAACGAGTACCTATCTACTTTCGAAATAAAGGTCAATTTGTTGTTGTTTATATTGCCGAAACGAGTTTTTCGATTTTTTTTATTTTAGTTCGAGCAAACTTTATGTGCTGTTAACAAATAATAAACAACCACTTGAAGCGTATTTATTCGTTTTTTCCCATCAAGTGAGTAGATAGATATTATTAAGATGAAACGTAATCGTAAGATGTTTATCAGACTCTAGGATCCCAAGAAATGCATTATGACAGGCCAGGGCCAAATTAATTATTTGTTAAAAAAAAATTAATTTCAGTAAAACTAGCTTCAGATTTCTAAATATAGCTGCGAGAAATGGCAATGCCCTCAACCTCTGCGTACAATGTAGATGTACCTACCTAGTTGATTCAATAAAGATTTCAATGTAGAAAAAATGTCTGGGAAATCGAAATTGAAATCTTTGCTTTGTGATTTCGGTTTAATCTATTTTGTTTGTTTTAAAAATTATTATAAACGGGAATATGTATGTATGTATTTTATTTATTTGCATTATGATGGACGATGCATAAAGCTTCCCAAACAAACGTAAGTAGTAATACGTAATCTTAGCAGGACCATAATAAGCCTTCTATGGAAACGCTACTGAGGGTATATTCATAATATCCAATGTAGGTAGGTACGCTAGTGGTATAGATGAATTCAAATAAATATAGCTACTCCTTTGTTTTGAAAACCTTAAAGTCGGAGTGGTTTTTCGTATTTTTTTTTTTAGCAGAGTTCATCGGACAGTATAACCAGTTTCACTGGTTTTTTTCATTCCGAATATAGTATAATACATTAGAAACGTCTGGATTGACGGAAATTATATAATTTCTGGTATAATTTTTTAAGGATTCTAAAAATGTTCTATCAAAAGTTATCATTAAAACATCAAAATGTTCAAAATAAAAGTTTAATATTTTTATACCCTCGATGAAATCTAAAGGTGAAGATACACAGCGAGAGACGTTTGGTCTCCAGTCTCTGGTTTACAGAGACTAAAATCTCCGAAATGTTTGCACGGCAAGAGACTTTTGTCTCTGGCTGGAGATTAACAAATTAGGTCTCCGGAGACCATAATAAAAAAGTCTCTAGAGACACGTCTCCGAAGTGTATATACACGACATTATGTTTGGTCTCTGTATTAAATCTCCAGAGATCTGTCATCTATGTCAATTGTTCTTTCAGTACTGATATCTGCAGCGTTAAATTATTATTATTAATTATTTGAATAAAACAAATCGAAATAAGAGAACATTATAAGTTCATTGTGAAAATGATGAATTGCTCATAATATCCACAGGGCTATCGTTTTCACAATTCTGCTGCTCTATGCGAGCTTGATCAACAGGAGATACCAAAATAATTTCCACTTCATTTGATGACTCGGCATATATACCTGTGCTTTGAAAATATAAAATGTTCGGGCATCAGCCTGTGCCGTGATTTCAAGCAAAGTAGTTGTAATTTTTTCTTATCTAATGCTTTCAAACTCACAATATTGGATACTCTTCAACTAATTGTAACATAATCTTAGTTTTTTCTGTTGTCCACTCCATTTACTATAATATATTAAATAAAAGTTAACAAAAGAATTTCTTTATAACAATTTGTTAAACTCACTCAACTTTATTCCTTTTCCTTTCCGATTAGACCTACATTTAACTGACAGAGCACACAAATAGCCTGCGGAGACCTAGAGACGAAAAATGAACAAAATCCGGAGACAAGCGAACAAGTTTGAAGACCTGTTTGCTTTAAATACACGACGACGTCTCTGGAGGCCAAAGTCTCTCGCCATGTAACTTCACCTTAAAGGGTATACTAAGCTTGTCATTCCGTTTGTAACGCATAGAGATAATTATGGTAGAGCAAAATGGATTGAGTGGATTCATAATAGTAAAAGTTATTTTGATTTTTGCTTGTCCGTCTGTCTGTCTGTCTGTCTCACGATAGCTCGAGAAGGCGTGCACTTAGAGAGCTGAAATTTCGTATACGAGCTTTGAAAAAAAGTAAAACTAAGTTCGACAAGTATAAGAGAACTAGAATTGGTCTAACCAATTCTTATGAAACCCTACCTAGATAAATGCCCGTATGTAATTTTGTATGATCACCTCTCACCTCTCTGTGCAAGTATGATTTTTGAAGTAGTTTCTCGCATATAATTCTAAAACGGCTCGTCGGACAGTAAAAATGGTTATAACCAATTTCATAATATTTCACATTCTGAAGAACTTTTCAGGACATTAAAACCGTCTAGGACTGATCGTTTTCACAATATATGTAAAAATCCAAAAAATTTATATGGCAACACTAAAAAGGGGTTGCCCGATTTAGTCCATTTTCTTAATTTTATTTACTATTGCTATAAAAACTCCATGTACCAAATTATAGGTCTCTACGTCAACGCGTTCTCTGGCAGTGCCCAAATATATAGTAAAAACGAAATTTTTGTATGGCAACCCTATGAAGGAGTTGCCCGATTCGCCCCATTTTCGAACTTAAATTTCTTTTTTTTTAAAAGACCGCATGCAAAATTTCGCCCTCTAGGTGCGTTCTCGAGTTATCGTGCGGACGGACGGACGGACATGCAAAAATCAAAATAATTTTTAATATTATGCGTGGGTGTCCAATTCATTTTGTTCTACCATCATTATTTCTAGGTGTTAGATTGCATTTAGGGTATAAAAATGGGACGAATCCTCCGTACACGGGCTTTAAAAGAAAAGTAAAATTAAGTTGGAAAATGGGACAAATCGTAGGATTGTCATACAAAACTTTCGCTTTTCACTATATATTTCCACACTGCATGAGAATGAGTGAGCCTAGAGAGCTGAAATTTTATAAATTTCATAAATATGGTAAATAACATTTCAAAAGTGGGATAAATATGGTGGCGACCCCTTCTTGGTATTGCCATACACAAATTTAGGATTTTTACATATACTCTGAAAGCGATCAGTCCTAGACGTTTTTATTGCACTAGAATTGGTTATGATAGTTTTTTCTTCCCGACGAACCGTTCTAGAAGAATATTCGAAAAAGCATGTCAACAATCAAACTTGCACAGAGAGGTGACCATACGAAATTACATACGGGCACTCATCTATGGTATCATATGAATTGGTCTTAGACGAATTCTAGCTTTTTTACTTGCTTAAAGAGAATTCCAAAATGCAGAAATATGGGGCTCTAATATGAAAGCCTGAAGCTAACCCCCGCCCTGATTTAATTTTTAGGTACCTGAAAAATAATAAACTTTTATATAGAACAGTTTTTTTATTTGATGCATATTTTGGGATAGGTCTGAACAAGAAAATAGCATCCTTACGTTTTAAAGGTTTATATCCCCACTGCTTTTGGTAATAATATTATAAGATAGTAAAGAGAAAAATAAAATGCGGAAAATATGGCATGGCCGTTAACTTTTATTTGAACTTTTGACTACTTTCTTCACCTCTTTTCGTCGACCTCCAAACTTTTAGCTAAATACAGTACATCCGTTTTTATTATATCGCCAAAGTTTTATACAGATGCGTTTTTGTACTGACAACATCAAATTCAATTTGAGGCTGAATAAATTTGCAAGCATTTTGTTCGGCCTTTCTATTTTCCACAATTTTTATGATATTGATTTAAAACCTTTGGCAAAATATTAGAAACTCTTCAGTTCAAATGCAGCCGGGCTTAGAATTTCAAAAAAAGGTGTTGCGTTTTTTTTTAACAAAAACCTAAAAAAGCGTGTTATATTCCTCCCAGTTCTAAAAATTTTTTCATGTACACACAAATTTTTATTATTTTCGTACAGAGATTTTCCAAACATATTTGTAAATACTACCGGAGCTGTTTTCCAATTTGTTAATATTTTTCATGTTATAATTACTTTTATAACATTAAAATTGAGATCCCTGTAACTTGAATAAAATTTTTTGCTCCACATTTATTTTAACACGAGAATGAATGAAGATTGAGGTAACTTTCTTCAGTAGTCCAAAAACCAAATAAATCCCGTATATAGTTTATTTTATAAAAATAAATTTGTTAACTTCTTCTATCTTGATAGTCTAAGCAAATACTCGGCTTTTTTTTAATAGTATTTTATAGGCGCATAAACGGAATCGAGAAGTTTATTTCTTGCCATTCAGCCTCAACGAATGCCGAATCCGATATTCAAATTACAGAGTACCAAGGTATACCAAAAAATTCCGATTACCGAATATTTATATTAGCGAAACTTTACTGTATATATTCAAATATTCACAATTGACATTATAAATGAATCATCCTATATATCAACTCTACGAATTAGCAACCCGATCAATTTTCGAAGTTGGTTCTGCAATTATTGCGAAAAGGTCGCCGTGTACAAAATTGCAGTTTTCTAGCTTTACATCTTATCTACATAGTGAAAACCGATAGTTTTGTTTTTGACAACCTTAAGGGAAAAAAAGAAAAATATGACTTCTTTCATTATTCTATGCATGAATTGAATACATTTTTGTACTATCATTATTATTATTTCAATGCGTTACAAAATGCTTGAACACACTTGGTATGTAATACCTTATCAGATGAAGGCTAGATGAAGGCTCTAGGGTATAAAAATTCAAAACATGCGATACAAATCTGTTATATTTTTTTGATACTTTATTTTTCTAAGCATAGAGAGATACCACATATCGTGCAAAAAAATGTACATTATATTTATTATGCACTTACGTACATGGAGATAATATTTTATATATTTTTTTGTAATCTACCGACATTTTTTTCTGTTAAAGAAAATGATCGCGACTTTTGACAGAAATCTACACTTACTACACACAGAAATTAAACGCACATATACGAGCCGATAGAAATGAATTATGGTTTGAAAAGGAGATGTCTTGCCTTGCATACAAATTTTTATTTTTTTGGTATGTATGTATTATATATTATATGTGGGCATAAATCATATTAATTTTTTAATGAAGAAATCAGTGTAACTTAAAGTAAGATTGATACATAATATTGCTAACGAAGCGAAGCAGCGTGAGATATTGCAACCTCTCGAATAAAGTTAAATGAATTTGGTTAATTAACCGTAACGTCTTCCGCATATAGCAAAAAAGATAAATATGATAAAAGTACAAAGTACTGGTTGAAGGTAATACGAATGCATATTATACGAATGCATATTATATACATGTAGTCCCTTCTACAAAACTTTTAGAAATTGCTATTATTGTTGTAATCGCGATTACCAAAGAAAAATAGGAGAGTCTGTGTAAGTGGAATTATTACATATAGGTACCTAGTATATAGAATTTGGGAATAAGAAGGGGGCATTTAGTCGAAGTTGGCATCAATTTAGGTTTTATGTTAACATAATAGAAAATAAAGTGAACAAATAATCACCGACAATAAAGACAATACAAAAGCGAATAATATTTAATTTTCCCATTAAAATCTATACTGCCAATAATCCCCTTCTTCTATAAAATTTCTTACCTACTACAATTTCAATACGTTACAGAAATTAACGCATATAGAGCTGGGTAAGATGTAGTTAATCATATCAAGCGCTTTTGTAATATCAAGAGAGACTCGAACTTTTAAACTTTTATCTAAATTCTCGTTTAAAGAGATGCAATACTTTCATACTGTAAATATTTACTAAATAATTTAGAGATACCTAGAAATTTTACCGTGCTTTTTGAAAAGATAGGTAGCATTGCAATTGGAGGACAATTATACCTGACACAAACATTTAGTATAGAATAGTACACGTATAAACAGCGTTGTGTGTCGTTGCATAACTACCAGTATAAATAAGCTGAGCCAAAATGGTACGAGGTTAGTGTTATATTTTTAGATTAAATCAAACCATTTTCGAATTGAACGAAACTTTTTTCAAATTAAATGAAACTTTTCCAACTGAAAAGAAATTTTTTCAAATGAAATGAAACTTTTTCACTTGAAATGAAACTTCAAGGAATAAAAATCGCAATTAAGCTAATTGTATATTTAATTTTCCCTGCAGAGAGTGATTAATTTTACAGTTATACTTATAGTTTTGAAATGTACATATTTAAATTTGTAGTGCTATGTGGTTTTCAATTGACAGAACAATTTGTTCTCTCCAGTATATGGGAGTTCTAGAACAAAGTACACAAAAGAACACAGCTATTATCTAACATATGACTTTTCGTTCAAGCGAACTTTTTTGGAAAATTCTAAAATTATATTCACTATTATTATTTATGACATACGCCAAACTAACATTCTTAACAAACGCGACAGAATAGCAAAAATTACAAATTGCAAGTTGTCGAATGAAACTATTATTTTCAGCATGGTAAACAGGATACAATGATGGTATCTAAATCTATCCTAGCTGTGTCAACGATATAACTTATTCGAATCAGTTCGCTCAGGTAAAATTTCAATATGAAAACTATTAGCTGTGTTCTTTTGGGTATCAGAACCAGCTTGTGGAGGTTACCGTCGAGAGGCATGAAAAATGCATGAAATTTGGAAATTTTTTTTTATATAAATAAATACTTTTGGAATTGGGTTTTAACGTATTTTATTCTTCTAACAAAGATGAGTAAATTCTGGCTTTATTTATAAAAAAAAATCCAAAATGGCAGCTCCAGCACCGATCAAACAAAACCGTGCACTGCGTGTTTTGGTCTGCGCGCCATTTATTCGAAACAAATAGGGTTGAAAATGATTAAAACTTAGATAAAATTTGGGGGCCTTATCGGTTTTCGTTTTCAAAACAACATCTGAATAAAAACATGCTAGACGTTTAAAAAAACAATTTTTTGCTCTGTTTGCTTACTTCAGCTATTCCAGCACCAAACAGTGCCCTTCTTCTTCCTTCAAGAACTGATTATCCTGAATCTGAAGGTTAACGGTTTCCCGAAATCTATGAGGGTACCTCAGGTAGCGAGAAAAGGTCTCCCCATCAAGCGCGCTCCGAGCGCCTCAGATACCTGTTTTTTAGCCGGCGGACGGCTCCGCTCTCAACAGGCTATGAATTCTAAAACACTTTAGATTTGAAAGTATCCTTTTATCCACGTGTTCTAAACACTTTAAGGATGATAATTATGTAAAAAAAAAAATCGAATGTATCATCGTCATGAACGGTAACCTCCCCTTAAACAAGTATGGGGCGTTATTTTGTGTATCTTTTGTTCTGCTCTGATCTGCGGACACAAAAGAACACAGCTTATATGACTGACATAAGAGAAACTATGACAATATTATGAATATAAGTACCTATTCCTACTTTAAACTCAAATTACACTTTCTACTCCTCCATAATAGATTGCCCATTAATGTTCAATGGGCATTAATGTCTATAGCGTTATTCTTGAACTCTCAGTCTTATAAAGTAAACGATTTCTTTTCTTTGTTTCTTTAACTTATTAATATAATGAGAGAGAAAATACTCGTATCTCTTTAAAATTCTGCTCTCTGCTGGTTGAACATCTTTCAGAATAAATAATTTTTCGTTTTAACTTCATGGAAGAGATATATTGTTATCTATGAGTTTTTTTTTTATAAGTGGGAGCTAGTCAGGAAGGCTCATCTATACTTTGGGGTAGATATAGGAAAGGATTAAATAATGCTGAAGGATTACTACAGTTAAACACATTAGGCCATGACAGCTTTGCTACTGTAACTTAGAACAACGTTTATTTGTACATACATATCTAATCAATTTTGTTTTCATGCCTTTGTCACTCATTATTATATAATGAGCAGACAATACGGCGCGGGGCCTCTTAAAAGTACATAGGAATTCAAATATCAATATAAATGTTTTTTTTTCCGAAAAGATTTGTGTGATATAGTTACGCAAAATTTATTTAAATGAATGGTTTATTAAACAGACGGACAATAGTAAATTTTGATACGTTGTAGTAGGTAAAAGGCATTAAATTAAAGTAAAATATGTGAAATATTCCCAGCTGGAAAAATATTGCGAGACCCCCCCCCCCCCCGGAAAGGATAAATAATTTAATAATTTTAGAATACAAATATGCAATGCTCGGTTTATAATTATTTCAAGAGGGCTAAGAGAGCAATAAAATAGTCCACTAAAAGTTTTACGGTTCCTTTCGAATGCCATCGCTTTGTTAAATTAAAGCAGAAGAAAAGGCTATAATTGTCTAAGACTAATAATATTATACCCTAGATGAAAATATCATAAAAGTGAAATAAAGTGGAAAAACAAAGTTTTGTATGGCTACACCAAAAATTAGTTGTTCGATTTAGTCCATTTTTGAAATTTAAATTTCTATTTACTATTTTTATGAAAAACGCCGCATACAAAATTTTATCTCTCTACATCGACGCGTTGTCAGGCAGTGTCCAAATCCATACATAGTGAAAAATTTAAGCTATGTATGGCAACATCAAAAAGGGGTTGTCCGATTTAGTCTATTTTTAAAAACTTATTTATAATTTTTACGAAAACTTCATGTTCAAAATGTCAGCTCTCTAAGTCGATTCGTTCTCAGGCAGTGCCCAACTATGATAATGAAAAACTAAATTTTTCTATGGGAACCCTACCAAGGAGTTACCAGATTTGCCCCATTTTCGAACATAAATCTAAATTTTTTTGGCCGTGTGCAATATTTCAGTTCTTTAAGCAAAAGCGCTCTAGAGTAATCATGAGGGTGGACAGACAGACTGACACACGGATAGACGTACATGCAAAAATTAAAATAATTTATAATTTATTTCTATACGTTACAAACGTACTAAGAAAATTTTAGTATTACCCTTATAAATTTCATCTAGGGTATAAGATGACTGGACTGGATAGCTAAAAGAGAGCACTTGTCACCTCCTTTAAAAGACCTCTTGGATACATGTAATAATACTGCCATTTACCAGTACCTAGATGGCTTATTTGGATCCCACATTTTACCAATATTATCCCGAGATTTGGCAATATCCTAAAAAAAATAAATAAAAATAAAAAAGATCAACCCATCCTATTGAAGATTTGAACCTGGAATCATTTATTTGATGGTACTAATAGCTAACCACATACAATTTTGTTAAAATAATGCAAGTTCATATAATTTGTAATTAAAAGAAAACTTGGAAAAAAAAGCTCTTCCATTCGAGTGTTTATATTTATGTTGAAAATTCAAAAATTTTCTTTTCAAGGCTATTTTTTCGAACACTGTACATATGTAAGCCATCTGCACATCTTAAGAATCTATATAGCAGGTACATGTAGATATTAATTGTCTGTAAGAACTTCATTTAAAGGACCGGACCGTAAAATACTTAAAAAACTAGAGCTTATCAATTCATAAGTTTAATTGAAGAAACAAATTTGAAATGTTAATACTTACCAATGTACTGTGGTAAATGCTGCTGCGTTTTCAGCCAATTTTCTAATATAGGAATAATTGAATCGAAATCTATTAAAATGCCCATGACTTCAAAATAATCTGTTACGATATCACAGTTTAAGCTTTTTAGATAAAAAAAAACGCACAACTTTAACGGTTAACTAACAGAATAATGTATAGAACATAGAAGAAGTTAGCACTTTGCAAATAAATTCTGCTAAAAGTCACAATCTGTCAACTGCTGCTTTATTTAATAACATTCAAAATGATGCTAAGAATTTCTAACGATTTTTTATATTCTTAGAGCTATAGTTACGTTAAATTAAACAAACATACTGACACTGAACTAAAAATGAGTACTGCACGGCTTGGCTGCCGCGATACAATAAAGTTGCTTGTAAACAACTAAGCTCTGATTCTGTCCAGTGGTTGGTTAGGTTACAGCAAGTCTCGATTTCCGAGTCTCTTTCTCAGTCACTTACCGACTATACATATGTAGGTATATACATACATAACTGATCTATGGCAGTGGCAGCATATATGGCTTATATGGGAAGCGTAGGCGTGTTTGTAGCAATACGATCAAAGTAGTATGTGAGATCATATTCCCTGCATGTGTTGTGTAGAGTTTAAATTTTAAAAGTCGTTATAATAATATGAAGCAACTCGTGGACCATGGACTCTTGATCTTTTTTTATATTTAAATATTTTATTCACTTTTAATTTATTCCTTGCCGACAGTTGTAGTTTTATTTGATCATTTATACTTACACTTATCGTTAGAAATAAAGCGGAACTGATTGTGGTAGCAATTAGAGCCATGTGATTTTTATACCCTAGATGAAATCTAAAGGGGTATACTAAGTTTGTCATTCTGTTTGTAACATATTAAAAGTTATTTTGATTTTTGCATGTCCGTCCGTCCGTCCGTCCGTGCGCACGATAACTCGAGAACGCGTACACTTAGAGAGCTGAAATTTTGTACACGGACTTTAAAAAAAACAGTAAAATTAAGTTCGAAAATGAGACAAATCGGGCATCTCCTTCGTGGGGTTGCCATACAAAAATTTCGTTTTCCGTTATATATTTGAACACTGCCTGAGAACGAGTAACCGTAGAGAGCTGAAATTTGGTACATGGTGTTTTCATTATACTAGCAAATAAAATTTCAAAAACGGACTAAATCGGGCAACCCATTCTTGGTGTTGCCATATAAAAAATTATGTTTTTTATATATACTGTGAAAACGATCAGTCCTAGACATTTTTATTGAACAAAAACTTCTTCAGAATATGAAATCCTATAAAATTGGTTATAATCATTTTTTCTGTCCGACGAACCGTTCTAGAAATATATGCGAAAAACCACTGCAAAAATCAAAATTACTCAAATGGGTACCCATACGAAATTTCATACGGGCATTCATCTAGGGTATCATAAGAATTGGTCTTAGACCAATTCTAGCTTTTTCACTTGTTTTAAATGGAGTTTGACATAATTGACAGACAACTGTGCTGCTGGTTGAATTCTTCATTCAATTTGCACGCGTTTGCCTATTATTGTCGTTCCTTTTTGTTTTTTATTCCCATGTTTATTTAACTCTGACGTTATTTACTACTTTTGAGCGGTGGCTTTTATATCAACTTTATTTATTTAAAGTTTTTGAGTGATATTTTTCACAATAGTCGCTTGACAAACAGGATTTGATGTGTCTAAAGCTCAGGGGGTACTCTCTGATGCCGTAGCACAGCCTTGGAAGGAAAGAAAAAAGGGGTAGGGAATTGAGGATTATTGGGTTGAACCCACTGACTTATAATAATGGACTGAGCGATTTGCTATTTCATATGGCACAAAAAATATTGTGTTTTTGTATATCAGAGTTTGAGCACCCTTTAAAATGTTTACTACATACAAACTGTTATGGTCGCAAGATACACAAGGCAGCATGCTGCATCATACGATTTCATCCCTAGGCCGATCCCACACGGCGACAGTACTGCCACGTTTGGACAACTAGACATTCTAACCTAGTTGTGGTGGAAGCCTGAGAAAAGAGTTGACAAGAAAGAAGAAGCAGATTCAATCTGTTCAATTCCGCACTAGGTGACAGTGCAAAGTATAAGAGATTGAGAAAAATCCGAGAATATCACGAGGTGAAAATAAAATCAAGGAAAATAAATCATAAGAAAGTGAAATCCGATATCAAGGCTAAGTAAGAAATCATTCTTTTTTTTTAGGAAAGGAGAAAGTAATCGGTAAAAGAATCAGGAACATTCCTGATTGATTTCCATCGGAACCAAAAGGTGCCCCGCAACGCAAGTACAAGAAGGTAGACAACTGTTCATTACACAGAGAACCATAAAGTGCCGTGTTCGGTTCATAATTGTCGTGGTAAGACTGACGATCCCCCTTTACCATACTTGTATTAAAAAAAAATTAATTTCTAGCTCTCATATTTCAAATTACGAGAAGAAGACACGGAAACCGTTCTGTGAATATTGCCCCGAAGAAAGCCCGCCAAAAGGACGGGCAACTTTTTTTTATCCCCAAGAGAAACTGAGGCATAACTTATTCATCCCCAAGAGAAACTGGGGCAACATTTTTGATTATTCTCAAGTATAAGCAGAGGTAACGTTTTATTGATTATCCCAAATAAAAACTGGGATAACGTTTCATTTTCATCCCAATAAGAACAAAAAGGAAAGAAAACTCTATAGTTCACCAGATCGAGGTGTTTGGAGGAAAAAGTCTTAAAGTCTTAGCGCCTACAAAGGCAGCGTCATCGTATCGCCTGGCGACGAAGCCAGGCATAGTTATAAGTACTAGCCATTTACAAAAAGTGAACAATACCTACTTCCGAGGTTAGCTTTAGATATAGATGCTGGACGAACTAAGAAAAATCATTTGAATTAACGTTTGTCTAATAGCAATACACCAGTGCAGCGACTCTAGGAAGCCTCTTCGAGACAGCTATCAACAAAAGGCTGTAATATGAAACAGTAACGGTGAATAAATCAAAAATCATTTCCCTTTATTCGTTCAATGTAGTATGTAGGAATATATAAAATGTAGTTAGTTATGATATTAGATCCAACATTTAATGCTTAAACCTAAGGTAAATTGTTAAATACAATCGACACGAGTAAATTTTATCAGGAGCATCTAAGTGAATTAAAGTAGAGTCATGCTCGTCGCACGCCTCGAAACGAATTGTATTAAACAATTTTTATTCTTTTCATCATTAATTTTTAAAAGAAAAACAAATAAAAAAAAAAAAGCTTAAGGAATTATATACAATGAATAACTATATAAATATATATACATATATAAAAAAATGAAGAAAATTCCCGTCAAGGAGGTTCAATAGACTTAGTATCTTTTAATTGCTTTTACTGGATTCTTTGGAGCTGTAACAATTCCCTATTATGATCCACTATTGAATTTCGACGTTAATTAAGCAAAAGAATATTTTTTTATTAGCTATTAGAGATTAAATAGAATTTGGGAATTCTCATTTGGGAATTCTCATATTAGGCATACAAAGCCAATCATGTTAGTTAGCTGGAATCCCAAGTAAAGGAACAGTTCACAATTTGTCTGCGAAAGCAGGAAATGAAATTCCTAAAGCAGTTTTGAAATATTATAATAAGTCCTGAAGAGTTTGTATATACGAGTAGTATATAGAGGCATAAATTTACTGTTTCCTGTTAAAGATAATATTTCGCAGCATGACACATGACACATGACATTTATTAGCATGTTGTGAAGCATATGTACCACTAGGCTCATTTTCTATGGGTGATATTGATCTTAGTTTGAACGACCTTGGAGTGATGCGCTGAAAGTCTTCATTTTTTTCCTGTCACTCTCCTGGGTCCTCCTCGAACTAATAGTTGAATAGGTCCGCTCTACCACTCTTCTTTCAGGTCATCATAGGGACATTGTACCATTATGCCAGCAATGTCACGGGCCGTTGAGGCAATGGCAGTGTGCTATGTTTGTTTGTGACAGGCACGATATTTTTGTTTATGGTGATGTGACAGCGGAAGGTTCTTCGTGGAACTCCCCACACTCTCCGCCAATTGGCGAGGCGTACTAGTGTTCCGCCCTGTAGTAACGTTGTCACTGAATGATCTGTCAGCTCATGCTGGCAGTCTGGACTTCACGGGCTGACTAATTATTCGAAGCATAAATCCATAACAAAACATGTAAAACTCAACCAATCAGATGAAAGTTTACACCCGAAAATCGAATTCAATTAAAAAAATATATTTTCTTGTGTTCAAGTGATATTTAAATCGCTTATAAGCACTCTTAAAAAAAATTAAACTCATTCCGACTTTAATTTTCTGCGGAGATTGCATCTGCAGCCAACATAAAAACATTAAATGGCATAAGAAAACGTTCAGTTAGCGATATTTTGTGTTGGCAGCTCCAACTGGCTCCGGGAAATAACGCCCGTAAGCGATAGGTGAAATAAGACCCAAAAAAGTTTGGATCTTATTTCCAAATGAAATAAGTCCCGAAAACAAATGTGAAATAAAACCCAAAGTAGGTGAAAATAAATAACCGGCCAAGTGCGAGTCGGACTCGCGCACGAAGGGTTCCGTATCATCGTACAAAATTTAAGACTTTGTACTTTTTATTTATTTTTTCAAATGAGAGTAGACGGAAAAATAATGCTGTCATTTGAAAAAAAAAATGCCTACTTATGATAATAATTTTTTTTTTTTTATATTTGTATAAACTCTTTATTTAGTGGCTCATTGGCTCTTTTAAAATTCCCTAAAAATAGGTGGCAAAAGGCTCAACAAAGTGTAACAAAAGAGAAAGACGCTAGCTAAACTAAATGTTGTAAAAAGTCAATAGGGACAAATAAAAACATTTAAAACAATTCAATAAAAATCAATATGTAACAAAAATGACACAAAAATGTAAAAACCAATGACAGAAAATTCTCAAAAGCGATACAAGAGTTTTGAAAAAACGGATACAAGAGTTTTGAAAAAGATCTAAAGGATATACAAGAATTTAGAACCAGTCCCAATTTTGACAATTAGGTAAGTGGCAGTTCCAAGAAGCTCCAAATTTCCGAGATAATTTAATAAAAGCTAATATCCTAAACGATCGAGATTTCAACATATAAATCTTGCAATTTTGCAACGAGACCGAAACCGAATAAAAAATTAATAACCGAACGAACGAAAAAATTTACCCGATACCGTTATAGAGTCCCGCGAGGACAGCCTGTAGTATCATAGACCTCTACAAACTGCCCTCATCATCCCTCCAGCTTAGCATCTCTAACAGAGTGCTTGTCCTTCCCACAGCACGTGCAACGATTCCTAAGCGGGGAGAAGCCCCGTGGACTAGTGTTGCAAATGCTGTGGCCTGCTATCACCAGCGAAAGACAAGAGATCCGTCCTGCACCGACGATAGTGGTTGCTATGTGCAGTTGAATGTGTCTGCGTTCGTTGCCAGATATTCAAGACGTAAACGTCTCTTCAATCTGTCAACGAAGTGGCACTTAAGTGCGTGTGCGTGGTGTTGTAGGTCAGTGTTCTGATTCCCAGCTTCGACTCTCATGTAATACAGGTGAATTGTAGATTTGGCCAGTGTCAACACAAAGCTAATCAAACAATTCACTCGACTACAGACCTTTGGTCCCCATAGAAACGAAGTCCTAGTAATGCCGAAATGCGGGTGGATCAACTGACACATACCGCGCACGAGAACCATTAGACCCTGCAAAGCCGGACAAGTGAAGAACCTGTGAAACAGGGTGGCTTCACCACCACAAACTGTGCAAATCCTCTGAACTCGGCGGTCAATATGTGACAACTGATTAGGATGCATAAGACTGTGATGCAGCAATTTGAATGCTACATCAGCATCTTTGTAATTAGAAGGATAACTGTAGACTACTCTGCAAGTTATCCCTCCCATCACGCCCATATTCACCCCGAGGTGTGTTCGCCATCTGTTGTATCCTGTACACTCCGGAGGTCTTATTGACATAAGCACGTCACGGAGCACACGTGTTGTAAGTGTGCTGAAAGGTGTGTGTGGTGGTCTGTTCAGAACGAAAGTATCTTCCAACTTAGTGCCAGGGTCACTGGTCCCAAGTTGGCGAAATCTCTCCCGCGCAGAAGCAGCCAGGTCGTGTAGTTGTGCAGTGTTAGTGTTTATTCGACAGTTTCCAGAGATATCAATAATATCTCCGAGAACTGTCAGTGTATGCGTGTCAGCTTCAAAACCCCGAGCATTACTGAACACTGAATCTATTAATTCAGGATTAAACCTGATTGGAATCGACGCGAATTGCGTGTACCTTAGAGCATTCCACTGAAGGTGAAATGCTGGCCTGATTCTGCCCCAGGTCTGAATCGTTGAGATTAGATCCTGTGGCCAGTCACGAGGATAAGGTGGTCGAACAGAGAGTAGGTAGTAATACTCCCCTATGCCGATCCCTCCCAATACATTCACCCACAGTTGAGAAATCAAGCTGTCTCTCTGGCAAAACACTCTTTGGAATGCACGCACTTGGAGACACCTTGATTTCACAACCAAGTTAGTGAGACCCAATCCACCTATCTTGACTGGCAGACAGAGCGTGCTTTCAGCAACCCATCGTCTTCCGCACCAAAAGGCGTCTATCGCTTTTGCTTGAAGAAGACTTACGAAGCCTTCATCAAACGTCTCAGATTTTAGCAGATGAACGATGGACGAGGTAATCAAATAGTTAATCACGACTGACCTACCCATTAAGGATAATGGAAACAGTCGACTACGCCATGTGTTTACAGCTCTAGAGAGTTTCTCAAGAGCGATTCGGCTATTATTTGATTTACTCTCGCGTCCGATATACACACCTAAATACTTCAGGTAAGTATTAGTCCATTGGATGTTCAGTGGAGCATCTGTACGATCTCTCCACCTTCCACACCACAAGCCTTGACTCTTACTAAGGTTGATTTTAGCGCCCGCTATACGTTCGAACTGTTCGAAAACAGCACGAGCGACCGGAAAAGCTTCATCTCCTGTCACGAAAATAGACAGATCATCCGCAAACGCCAACATAGGAGGTCTCACATTGGTATATGGTAGACGAACCGCATACTGTCCGAGCATTCGACGAAGATTCACCAGTAGCGGCTCCAACGAAAGATCATAAAGCATACCTGACAATGGACAGCCCTGTCTGATACCTCAATGAAACGAGATAGGAGCCAGAACTTGTCCTTGATGCTCAATCAAAATCGCTGAATCTCTATACAGTTTCCCGACGATATCGAGCCACCTGGGCGGAAACCCAAATGCCTCGAGAGCAGTCAAGAGATACTCGTGCGAGACACTATCAAAAGCCTTTTGCTGGTCAAGTGAAATCATGGCCATTTGTGTACCTGTCTGTTCATGGTAGGCAAACAAATGCTTGGCTACCGCGATGTTGTCGTAGATACTACGACCAGGTACACAATAGGACTGCTCCGGGTGTATTACCGAAGCAATCACTGAGCGGAGTATCGCCCCTAATGCTTTGCAGACGATTTTGTAGTCTACATTGCATAGCGTTACTGGCCTCCAGTTCCCCATCCTCTGCAAATCTCCCTTCTTTGGAATCAAGCGCATAACAGATCTCCTTCAACTAGAAGGAAAGTCTGAATGCGTCTCAACCGCCGAATTGAAGACTTTCAAAAGGTCAGGAATTAATAAATCCCTGAAACGTATGAAGAATTCTGGAGACAAGCCGTCATAACCAGGTGAAGTGTGTCGCCTTAGATCCTTTGTCGCAGCAATCATATCCTCCAATGTGATCACTGTATCGAGGAGCTCCTTACTGTCTTCAGAGAAAGTGGGAATATTCTCAAGAAATTCATGAGTGGTCGAGGATGTTGTCGACGTCGATTCAGAGTAGAGACTACTGTAGTAGTCTCGAATATATTCTGAGAGCTGTTGTCCGTTGAGGACTTGTCCAGATTCATCAATTATCGATTCGACCTCACAAGAAGCAGTACGACGTCTAGTCGCCTGAAAGAAGTACTCAGTTGGAGAATCGCCTTCTCTCAGCCAGCGCGATTGGCCGCGCAGCACAAACTCCAAGCTGTGCTTGTAAGTCTGTGTCGCCAAGCGTTCCTTTATTCCATTGAAATAAAGAATCAACCCCGGCTGAGTTGGGAGAAGAGCTTCCACCCGAGAGACCTCGGCCGACAAGCTGGAAGCTTGATAGCCACTTCGATTGAAACTCGTCTCGATAAAAGACCGAATCTGGAGCTTTCCAACATCCCACCATTGACTAAGAAAAGGAAAGTCAGCTTTCCTCTTTTGCCAATCGTGCCAGAAATCAATGAACTCATTGATGAACTGCTCGGAATTCAACAAATAGTTGTTGAATATCCAGTATGCAGTTCGTCTTTCAACTAGAGTGCTGGTCGCCACTACAAGAAGATGATCGCTAATCGAACACACTTCATGAGTGACACCAACGAAATGTTCTAGTATTCCAGGTGAGACGTAAAGTCTATCAATTCTGGAGCCTGCGAGACTTCCATGGATATTTCGCGAGACCCTCGTGTATGATCTAGTCGTAGGATGCATCCAACGATAGATATCCACGAGTCTGAAAACACCGACAAAATTCCTCAATCGAGTAGCATTAACAGATTTGAACTCAACTCCAGAGTGCCGATCCATTGAGAGATTCAGCGTGCAGTTGATATCACCTCCGAGGACAGTTTCGCCGCTAAAATTCACCAGACAGGACTGAACACTATCAAGAACTTGTCTTGTAATGTCCTGGTCATGAGGAAGGTACACGTTTACTACCTTGATATGTTTGTCTTGAACGACAAAATCCAAGGAAGAAGCGAAGCCTGGGAAGATATCTGTATAGACAGGAGACGATAGTGTAAATTTGTTGGATACAATGATTGCCACCCCTGAGCCTCGGCGAGGCGCAGATGTGGCAAACATTGCATAGCCAGTGTGTAGATAAGCATAGCGCTCAAGTTGTGTATATGTGTCTTGTGTAAAATTCGTCTCCTGTAGAAGCGCGATGTCTATATCGAACATTTTGACATGTTCGATAGTGCTGTGTAACCTTGTATGTGCACTTAAACCCCCGGTGTTGATCGAGCCTATCTTACACATTCAAAGAGATGAAAAGCTCAAACGATGAATGTTCGACATCTACGGACGAGGAGAATCGGCCAAGCGATGCTCCTCAAGCAACTCCTCCACCTTCCTATGGAGACGATCTAACCGAGCTACATGGTTGTACTTCCTCCTCTTCTTGGACTCCTGTTGTAGGATTCGAAGCTGAGGAAGTAACAACTCTGGCCTCTCCAGCTCCTTTACAAGAATGCTCCAGATTTTATCTGAGTTCTTCTTATACTGGAGCTGGCCAAGAATTTCAGAGCTCTTCTCCCTAGGAATGTTTTCCATCCCCTTCGAGACCTCAAATTGGCTACCAGTCGAAATGGTGCTACCACACGACTCGTAGCCACTGAAGCTCGAGAGACCAGTCTCATCCAAACCGGTCATTTCGCAGTCCGAAAGCCGTTCCAGAGATGCTTCCGCCTCCCTCACAACAACCTTCGAACCGCGGGCACCACTATCGTCCTCCTCCGAGTGGGGCCGTTTTCGAGCGACTGGCTTTGCTGGCTCTGGAGGAGGCAGCATCACCCGGTCAACTTTCTTTCTCCTCGTCCTCTTTTTTTTTTACTAAATGGCTAGTCGACTCCTCGTCGGAAGTAGCCGTGCCTTCACGTGCCTACGCGGCGCCGTTTACAGCCATAATTGTTTTTGCCTCTAAGAGAACTTCAGGCAATTTATCCACTGGCTGCTCCAAAATAGCTGGCTGAGAGCCGCCCGAAGATTCCTTCTCCGGAGCCACTACTGTAGCAGTGGTTTCCTTCGAAAGAGCCGTCCGATCAGCCTTCCTCCCGCTTCTCCTGGGGCAGTCAGCAACAAAATACCCCACCAAATGGCAAGCATGGCATTTCGCTTCGGTGCCAATGTCTATCCAGTATCTCGAGCCGGATATGCTCAGGTAAAAGCCTGACGGAAGCGTACACCCCTTATTCAAGGTGATGGACGCTTCCCGGCTACTACCGAAGATACCCCGCCCGAGACCCTCGTTCCCAAATTTAATGGGAATAGCGCGAACCTTTCCATGAACCTTCCCGAATCTCCCAAGAAAATTCGAGAGGTCTTCATGTTGGGCTCGCATAGGGACCCGCGAAAACACGACCTTAGTGGGCTTCTCTTTTAACGGGAATGGAACGAGGTGCCTACCCTCCACCTCGATGCCCTCAAGCATAAGCTTAGTGGCGCTTTCGAGGGTTGTGGTATACACCTCGACCATTCCTTCAGCTATAATTCCCATTGAGAAAAGCTGCTCACTGGAGATGACGCGGAAGATTGCCTTCAGGTATGCAGTCTGAGGACATCCTCTGATGTGCTCAAGCTGCATCCCGTAGCTCTCGTCCTGCCACGTCCCGTCAAAGAAGCCCTGGAGACCTGCACTGGTCTTGGGCCGAGGCTTACCCGCGTCCAATGGGGCTGGACGAGGAGTGATGCCTTTACTCAAAATTTCTATGGCTGACACTTTAGTGGAACTGCCACTTACCTGCTGTGCATAAGAAATCCCTGCAACTAACGCCGGGGATCGTGGTGCTGCTGCTGGTCCTGCTGGTGCCATTTGCTTTTTGTTCTGGCCAGTTGGTTTCGTGGTGGCCAGTGGTGGCCTCATCACAAGTCCGCTGGGCT
Source organism: Dioctria linearis (assembly GCA_963930735.1). Lineage (NCBI taxonomy): Eukaryota > Metazoa > Arthropoda > Insecta > Diptera > Asilidae > Dioctria > Dioctria linearis. The sequence goes on from OZ005742.1 coordinate 225,739,344, forward strand.
TTGGCGCTGAAGACAAAGCTTTTGGACAACTTCCTTCAGGGTCGGATGCTGCCTTAGGGTCGAAGATGTTGGCTCAGCATTTGTTAGAGCTGCAGCTACAGATTCTGCAGCAACAGCTGTAGTTTTTGGAGCTGTTACTCCAGACCTTTCACTGACAACAATCGCTGTCCTTATTGTAGTCTTCTCCAATAGAGATGGCTGTAGGTTTTTGCCTTTGGCCTCTTCATTAGGGCCCTTAATGGCCTTTTCAGTGGGCCCTTTTGTTTGCTTTTTGGAAGAAGAAGCTTTGGTAGTCTTCTTCCTCCCTTCGGTTAATTTGAGGGGATCATCAGTCCCCCCAGAATCACTGCTGCTCGTACTCATCTTGAGTACTGCAGAAATAATTTACGGCTTATATACAATATATTTAATCCTTTTTGTTTTATTAGCTTTAGATTTTTATTTTATCTTAAAATATATAAATTTCCTTTTATTTTCTACTTTTATGCTTCTAAAATTAATTTAACCGATGACTGACAATTTTTCACGGTTGCCATGTTGTCATGGCAACGACCAAAAATAGATTATGTAATATTAGACACGGTAACACTGTTGGCTATAAATATTGGTCCTTGCAAAACTCTTACACGTTTTTCCGGCGTTATCTTAATATTTTTGATTGTTGTATACGGAGCTCTCAATTGACACGTCCGTTCGCTGTGACAATAATAATAATAATAATAATAATTTTGCGAGTGGCAAAAGTTGGATGTTGAACAACTTTCTCCGTTCTGAGTGGTAGCCACTCAGTTATTTGTTCGACACGTATCTTTTAAATGATAAATTTTGTGCATTGACATTTGCGAGTGGTGGCGAGTGTCCTCGAACTTTTGATCTGTTTCCAGCTTATACAGTTTCTAAACCAAAGTTGCGTCCCCCCCCCCCCCTCACAGGAATCCTTGATCCATTCGAATTAAGATTCGATTCAAAGTAAGAACGCGTCGGGCGGGCGGGGGGGGGGGGCGTTGGAGAGGCGCTTTCTCGCGTTGGGGTGGCGCGTTTTCGAATTGATTTTCGATTTAAAGTAGAACTCGTCGCGTGAGGTAGACATGGGGGGGGGCGTCGGCTAGAGGTGCAAGCACGCCTGCACCCCTAGCCGACGCCCCCCGCCCACAGCGCGCGACGGGTTCTTACTTTAAATCGAATATGAATGCGCGGGTGTCTTGCACCCCTTGCTGCCGCCCCCTCCCTGCCCATCGTGTGCGACGCGTTCTTACTTTACACACATCGTTGGGAAATATTTCCTTCATTTTCTGAAATGATTTTTGGGCATTATTCCATCATGATCAATTTTGTTTCTTGGGCTTTATTTCAGTTACAAATTTTGGATTTTATATCATTCTGAAATAACGCCACAAACCGATGAGTGAAATAAAACCCAAAAGTGTTGTGTAGGAGAATTCAATGGTTCTTGAATTCCTACAATGTATAGAAAGGTCGAAAACTACTGGGAAATTAAACTCGTCGCGCTCTGAATTTTATTTGACTAGTACACTTAATTTATATACAAAAAATGATGAGTTAGACATTTAGAACAGAAATATTAAAGAATGCATTTCAAAAATATATTGGAACACAAAAGTGACATGAAAAAAAAATACACAACAAAATATTAAGAAATAGTAACAAGAAAGTAATGCATATGCGCATTATATTACATCACACTAAATTCATCGCCCATGCTATATGTACACAGTAAAAAATAATTCCCTAAAGTGAGTGGCAACAATTTGTGCCACACAGGTTAGGCATTTGTCGATAACATTAGGGAAAGCTCCACCTTGGAAAACTAAGATTAGGTTTTTATCCCTAAAATGTAGGTAGGGTTATCTCCTTCAAATGTAGGGAATTTTGGTTTTTTTTCCATAATATTTAGGGAATATTCCCTAAAATGTAGGGAATTTTCATATTTTTTTTATGTTTTTCCCTACATTTTAGGGAATATTCCCTAAGATGTAGGGAGTATTCCCTAAAATATAGGGAATTTTAAATTGTTGCTTTGTTTTTCCCCCCTAAAATGTAGGGACTATTCCCTAAAATTTTGGTAATATTCCCTAAAATGTAGGGAATAGGTGATGGGCACCACTCTACACCATAGGTGATGGTGATAGAAGACCACCCCTTTTAAAAAACATAAGAATGAGCTGAATAGCTCATTTCTTATCGTCCATACTACTAAGTAGTATAGAAGTTATATTGGTGCACTGGGTACGCTTAAACAAAATATTGAACAGCAATATATGACTTGTTTTCAAAAACAATGTGTGAATTATATAAACGAAAATATGTTTCCATTAAAAATGCAGCATAATACCTAATTTATTGAATGTTCTCTTCCTCATATCCAAAAGAGCTAACATTTCGGGAATTTTACGTACTTTATAGGTTTCTAGTGCCAAATACCTAAATTCATTGAATGTTCCATTGATTTGGGGAAATTACTCTGATTTTCCCTTTCTATCAGAGAAAATTACATTTATTTTTAGGAAAAAACGTGTCTTAAATTTATGGAATAGTCCTAAAATTTTTACAGTGTAATTGATTATTACGATTGCGCCTGAAGCTCGAATTGCTGACGTTGTTATTGGATCATAGGTAGATGAATTTAGCGTGATTTCTTTTACACATTGAGCTAGAATTGAAAAGTTATTGTTCAGCACTGAACTTGCTGGGGCCCGCCAGAACGTATGACCTTGTTGAACTCTTGGCATTTGGTTGGCCCTTTTGTAACAGCACTGTAGAAGTGACTTGACCTTGGTGCAGTATCTCCAAACTAGTAGTAATACGATGAATAGTAATACTGCCGTTGTTGCCCCAACGGTGTGTAGAACAAGAGCCTTCTTGAGTATTATTGGATTAAGATTAGGTTCTACAGTGAATTGCATGAACTGCTTGTTAGAGGGTATCAATACTCCAGGTTGCATCAGTGCAGGAGGCTTGTTGAAGTTTATTTTTATTGAATATGGTACCACTTCCTTTATATGGCTTGAGACAACTTTTATGTTTTGGTCCAGGTTTGTCTTCAAGATTATTTCCTTTGTTTTCAGATCATGTCGATGGTGAATAACTCCAGTATTGTTTAACAACAGTTCCCTTCTCGTGCCTTTACAGATAATTGCAGCAACCTTGGTTTCATTGGTTGTGTACATCCAGGTATTTCTTGTCAGTAAGGCCTTCCAGACTATTCCTATTAAGCTTATCTGGTTCATTTGACATATTGATCTTGGATGACGATTATAAATCTTGTCGATTATACATGATGGACTGTCAGCAATGCTATAGACGATGGCTGGCATGCAGAGATTGCGCAGGCCATCAGCTGTGTCTCTTCTAGAGAAAAGTAAGTTTGGTGGTCAAAACTTACGGCCAGTGCTGTGAGTTTTACATCAGCTATAGCAAATGTGTTGTTTGTAGTCATAAAAGTAGTGGGTGTTACATGAATTAAGTCGTATCTGTTTGTTTCGACAATATTCAGATACGCGAACAACATTATGCTACCATTTACTTGTTTCACATCACTTGTGGTGTTGATAGGATTTGGAGAAATTTTTTTAGTTTCTCAGAAATGAGAAATGCCGATTGATTAATTTTCCTGGATATAAGAAGAATCTGTTGATTGGTTGATTGCAAAATATTGCGTTGATTCTCTTGCAAAAGTTCAATATCAGTATAGGTATACTTGATCATTTACTCCAAAGATGCTGGTTAAAAGACTACCAAGTATCCCCCTCTTAGATCTGCCTTTCGGCTCCGTTGTGCTGATAACTTCTTTTAAGGTCTTAGAGAGATGATTTCTTCTTGAGGATACATGTTCAAACAGTGCTTGGCAGTGCGTCATTTTTCTGAGCTCTCTTTTTTGATCACACATATCTCTGATGGGGTTCCAAGCATTTTTTAATGTTGTTCTGATCAGTGAATATTTCTGCTTTAGAAGGCAAAGGTTCCCACGTTTAATTTGTACGCGACCCAAATTCTCCAGTCTTGGGCGAAAACTACCGTTAACCAATAAAATAGAGACAAAGTTGTAAGCAGCAGTTTCTGTGCCCAGGTGCAAGGCGCAATTCTTGGTTTCCTTTTCTTTTTTTGTCCTGTGGATGAAATTTTATCGAAATGATTGGGTTGCGACCACAATTTTGATTCTGACTGAAGAATGGAGCAAGTTTTCCGTTTCTTGTTATTTTTATTTGGAGCAGACTCAAGATTTCTAGACACTGTGTGTTTATTCTCGCCTTTGATTTACCTACTAAAGTAGTCATTGTCGGGATTGAATTTTGAGCTGGGCTTGTGTCTTCGGAATTTAGTATGGAAAGACAGATCTTGTGAATAGGCCGTTTCTTAATACAGTTTTTTTATTGCACGGAAACAATTTGGACTACGCCATCATCTCCCGGATGTGATTGGGTAATTCGCCCTAGTGGCCACTTCTGTGGTGGTAAAGTATTCTCTTTTACCAAGACCAATTCTTCGATCACTGGATTTTTCACCAACGTTTTCCATTTGCTTCTCTGCTGAAGTAACGATAGGTATTCTTGAGACCAGCGCTTCCAGATATCTTGATGCAGTTTCGTGACTAACTTCCATCTCTGATGAAGCCTCCCATAAACCTGCAATATGAGACTGGCTGCGGGTATAAACCTCCAGTCTGCGCCATCATTAGCTGTAGTCTCCGTTGCTTGTTTTGTAGATCGATTAATTGCCATGTGTAGCTTCTTATCCATCTTGTCTCTGGCACCGACGAAGTTTGTCCAATTGTCACTAAATATTTGCTTGCAGGTTCCTCGGCGAGAAAGAAACCTTTTATAAGATGCTAAAAATGCATCAGTGGTGAGGTCGGTGACTAATTCCAGGTGGACTTCCTTTATTAGTTTTAATTCCTCTACCTTTTGAGGCTTTTGTGAGAAATGGACCAGCATAATCGATACGACAATGGGAGAATGGCGGCAACGGAATAATTCCGTCTTGCGGTAAGTTACCCATGAGTGGAGTATTAGTGTTTTGACGAAATCTTGCACACCTTATGCACTTATGATTCCTTCCTTGGACTACTCTTTGCCCATCAACGATCCAGAAGTTCATGCTTATGTAATTTAAAGTTAATTGTGTACCACTGTATAACGTTTGCTGATGGGCGTGATCTATAATTATATTTGTTATATGGTGTTTTGTGGTAAAAGTATTTGGTGCTTGGCATCCATTGGCAGTAGAGAATTCTTTATTCTGCCGCCTACTCGCAAAACGTCCTCACTATCAAAAAATGGATTTAGCGAAGGAAGTTTACTTGTTTTTCTTATTGGTCTGTTTTTGATCATTGCTTCTACTTCATCCGAAAATTTCTGCAACTGCACAATTTTGATGATGCGATTCTTGGCATCCACGAGCTCATCAGAAGATAGATATACAAGATTTCTTTGTGTTATGGATTTCTTAAAATTTTTGATGAACCTGAGACTATATGCTATAATCCTTATTTGTTTTATATATGTGGGCAGGTGAAGATTTCTTCTGTGTGAATAATAGCTTTTAATGCCATGACTTGAGTTTTCGCTTCTTTATCAGTAACTATAGCTGTGTTCTTTTGTGTACCTTGCTCTAGAACTCCCATATACTGGTGAGAACAAATTTTTCTGTCGATTGAAGCGAACTATTTATACTGTTTGCTTCATTTAAATCTTTCTATGAAAATGTATGAGGCGTTCTTTTGTGTATCTTTTGTTCTGCTCTGTTCTGCTGACACAAAAGAACACAGCCCAGACAATCATACCATGTTATTCTGTATATCGTGGCAAAAAGTGAAGCCAGCATAAAATATGCTTTTTATGTTTCGAGCAATTTGTGCTGCCACAAAGTAAGAAAAAAGTTTCGAGAAGGGAATTTGTTATACATAAAAGAGAATTCTTCTTTAATTAATATGTTAATAGTTTGATAGTTCATAGTAATATTTCAAGCTAATAACAAAAATTGGATGCTTTAATATTTATTTTTAACACGAAAGTGGTTTTTATTAATTAAAAAAAAATCATATAGAATTAAAGGCATGAAGAAAAACATAAAAAAATTAATAATTAAAATATATACCAGTTTCCACACCACCTTGAAGGTATAGCAATTGGCGCGTTAAAAATTTGAATAATGTGTTTTTTTCACTTTAAAATTATTTTGTTCAAGAAAGAATTTTTTGGGATTCTCCGGTATACAGGGTGTCCCGTATGTGGTCTGGCACCCGAAGGATACGGATTGCTCATGCTTAGACAAACAAAAAATTGTATGGGTGGGGGAGGGGAAATCGTAACGGTTTCCGAGATAACGGGACTTTAAGATATTTGGGTATGCTTTTATAGATCACCCTGTCACTTCTGAACGTTACACCCTATGATGATGATTTAAACTTTCGTAGATAGATAATCGTTGGACCTTTCTAATGGTCTATAAATTTTTTGCCTTACCCTTTCCATTTTGAAGTTATAGCTCAACAAAGTTAAAATTTCGGAATTTTTACTGGTTTTTTTTTATTTAACTACTATTTTTATCAAAAAACACGTCAACAATATCAATTTTTCATATTGAATTTAAAAAGCCCAAAAGCTTAACTTTAATATGACCTATCACACTACGTAGCCAAAATGTAACCCTTTCTGCGTTTTTTGGAGTTTTTCTTAAGCATCTCCAGCGAAAATGGCTGAAAAAGTTCAATAAGTGCCAGAAAGTAGGCAATTATCTTTTGGAAATGACCTTTTGCAGCCATTTTCGATGGAAATGCTTAAGAAAAACTGCAGAAAACGCAGAAAGGGCTACATTTTCGGTACAGAGTGTGGCAGATCATATTAAAGCTAAGCTTTTGGTCTTTTTAAATTGAATATGAAAAATTGATATTAATGACGTGTTTTTTGATAAAAATAGTAGTTAAATAAAAAAAACCAGTAAAAATTCCGAAGATTTAACTTTGTTGAGCTATTATAACTTCAAAATGGAAAGGGTAAGGCAAAAAATTTATAGACCATTGGAAAGGTCCAACGATTATCTATCTATCTAAGTTTAAACATCATCATAGGGTGTAACGTTCAGAAGTTACAGGGTGATCTATAAAAACATACCCAAATATCTTAAAGTCCCGTTATCTCGGAAACCGTTACGATTTCCCCTCCCCCACCCATATAATTTTTTGTTTGGCTAAGCATGAGCTATCCGTATCCTTCGGGTGCCAGACCACATACGGGACACCCTGTATAGCAAAAGCTAAAAAATGTTCTAATTTGTTATTTCATTTCAACCCATTAATTTTTGGTGACAAGTTTCATGTCTTGGTTTGACTCATCAACAGGTCCCAAATAGCGAAATTGGGTGATTTGAAAAACAAATGAAAAAAATGAAGAAGAAAGAAATGAAAAGTTTGAGAAAAATAGAAAAAACAATTTTTTTTTATTTATTAAAAGAAACAGATTCAATCGAAGCGAATCGAACCTGTCACCAAAAATTAATGGGTTGTGTGATGAGATAACAAATTAGAACATTTTTTAGCTTTTGCTATATACCGGAGAATCCCAAAAAAATCTTTCTTGAACAAAATTAAGTTTAACCCGGTAAAAAGTCCAAAAGAGTAATCTTTTTATTTATTTAAAATTTATTGTATGCACAAATTTGAGAAAAACTTAAGCGTATATATTTCACTACTGTACCTACACTGCTATAATAATCACTCCCTGCTAATTTCTTTAAATTTTGCCCTTCGAAAAATGACATTGATACCGCAAACTAAAGTCACAAATTTTAGGAATACATCGTATTTATGAGAACATGTACCTACCTATATAATAACAACAATAAGCACACTCTAAAGAATACAACATTTTTCCATAATATTTCATAAAATACAAATATTCGTTATTGACTGTCAGAAAACAGCTTCAATAATTTTGTATGGGAAAGGCCTGCAGCTAGCAGTCTATATTATTGAAGTCTGTGTATATTTCAATGCCATAATAAGTGATGGCGTCTCTCAAACGACGTTCGAGTTGAAGTAAAGAATAAGATGGTGCCTGAGAGGGGCCGTTCTGGTGCAAAGGATTGAGAAGACGATGAAATCTTCTCCATCGACGGAAATGGGTTGAGCGGGTGTTGGAGTACGTTTGAGTGATAACAGACAATATTGCATTTTGGAAGTATTGAACAGAGTTCGATTCGCGAGTATTGTTGTGAGGTCATAGTTTAGTGAGCTGAACATGAGGCTTCGTTTGTTAATTATAACATTCCCACAGGAATCCGCTATAGAGTCGAACCACAGATAACTAAATACAGATAAAGAATGGCCTAACTAAAAATTGACCCCAAGTACAATCAACAGCCAACTACTCATAGCCAAGTAAAGCTTTTGTCAACAGCCAAGTACCTAAAGCTTTGTAGTACAGACAACAACACTTTGCTTTTTGTAGCATAGTTTTCAAAACAGGCTTTTATAACTTATATAAAAAGCACTCGTAGGCGGCGTGGTTTGTATGCACACTGTTGGCAAAAAAGCAATACTGTAATTCATACATATACAATACCAATAGCCTAGAAATCTGTGGTAGAACAAATAACTATGGCCTTTGCATAAAATTTTGTTCAGGAGGATTTTTAGTTGCAACGTTGCAAGCAATAGAACAGAGGAGGAATAACAAGACGACATGTGGGAATTGGTGGCCGATGTAAGCTCCAAACGAGTGATTTGACTCGAGCCGCGCGCCTGGGCCATTTAAAATATAACGAGCCTCAGACAAACCTAAATTTTTTCTACGGAATTAAATTGAGCATTTTTCTTTAGAATTTATATGCGTTAATCGTTGTTGTGGCTGGCAACGGTCTAAAGAATTGGAATTTTAGATTATTCGGATACGTGGGGCGCTAAATCAATGCTTATGAATGTAGATAGGCATTTTATTTTCGGTAGGTAGACAATGTGAATACTGGAGCTAGCCAAAGATGTTTGCTTCTGTTTCTTGGTAGCGTAATGTGTTAAGGCGGAATTACAATGGACGCAACGGAACGCAACTGAACGGAGAGAAATGTCAAAGCGGGTTTCTTTGTATTCTTTTCAATTGGATTTGCGCACAGTGGACGGACAAAAACGCAGTCGTACGCAGCAAGTTTAATAAAATCTGAAATTAACGCAACTGAGCGGATAAACATAACCTCAAATTAGCTTTGGAATTGTTTATTTTGTTCCGTCGATTGAAACTGTGCTGCGGTAAGTGTGTAATAAGCAGAGAGGATATGGAATGAAAAGAGTTTTTTTGATTTTATTTATATTTGTTTATAAATTTTGGGTCAAACGTCACTGTCACTTTCAATTAATCATGCGTCCATTGTAAGCAGCTAACCTCGACGTCCGTTTTACTGCGTAAATTTGACATTTTCCACCGTTCAGTTGCGTTCCGTTGCGTCCATTGTAATTCAGCCTTTACGTTGCCTTCAAGACGTAACAGGCCTGTTAGTGTTAGGTAGTTCGTAGGAGAAGGGAGGGTTAATTTTTTTATTGATTTTAGTATGAGCGCCACATGTTTTTTTTTTCAATTGGGAGGCTCAATAATTACATAAGCAATCCAACCACAGTTTTATTTAAATAAAAATTAATTACACCCGACAACCAACAATATCTTGCAAAAAAACATTACAGAAATGAGCAAACGCTTGGGAGGAAGCAATACTGTCAATAACATTCAAATTTGAATACATTTCATGGAACCACGAAATTAACTAAATCACCTGATTTTATTTTATTTTAACTTTTGATCTGTCCCGCTATGGTAGAACAACCCAGATTCCAGAACAACCGAAACTATTTTGATTACTGGATGTCGTTTATTAATAAAAATAAAGTCCGACCAAACTATGACTTCTCTAAAAAAACTATCTACTGCCGATGTGCTCTGGTCTAAAAACTGAAAAACGAAGGGCGCTCTCAAAAATTGCCGCATCTGCCTCTTCCGGCTCATAGATCGCAAGGCTGTCCAAAACTGATCGAAGTTTATTCGGCATTCGTCAAGTTTTGAATTAACGAAAGGGGCCTTTATGTTATAGTGCTTCCCAATTCAGACAGCGCGCACGAACACTTAACATCAGATTGGCGAGCTACCATCTTCATTCCTTTAGACCTTTTGCATAACAGAAGTTAATTAGGTTTGGACAGACTTTAGAGGGTCGGTATAGAGCTGATGTAGAAGGTGATAAAACTGACAGAGTTATTCCAACAGATACTGTTTAACCCCATAATGCTCTTACAAATTTAGTTAGGCCATTCTTTATCTGTATTTAGTTATCTGTGGTCGAACGAGTACACGAGATCAAGGATGCCGTCTGCAAAACTATAAATAGGATTGAAAGTGAGAGCTAGCAGATCAGTAATAAAAATGATGAACAGAGTAGGAGAGAGCAGAGAACCTTGTGTTATACAGGCATGGATTATAAAACGGTCAGAAGTAACTCCATCCAAGATAACTTAAGTTGAGTGGCGGAAGAGAAAACTATCAACCCGTTTTAAGGAAAGAGGGTCTAGACCTAATACTTGAAGTTTAGCTCAAAGGAGAGGACGCCAAACTCCATCGAAGACCTTCGAGATATCTTACATGATGATTTCAGATTCACCAAAATTAGGTATAGAGACATTAATTCCCACGCTCGGTTAGGAATGTTAGTAAATCTTCAGTAGAGACGATTGCTAATAAGGTTATTAGTTTCTAGATATTTCATCAATTGGGTGTGTTAATAAGTGTTTCGAAAACCTTCGATAGAATCGAAGTGAAGGCAATTGTTCTATAATTTTAGAGATCACTTGGCTCTACTTTTGTGGGTATTAGTTGAACATGTGTAAGCTTCCATCCCGAAGGAAAGACTCCTATAGAATAGAACAGGTGAAATAGATTACGTAGAGGTTTAGCTAAAGAAGAGGCACAGCGCTTGAGTACCATGGGCGAAATACCATCAAGCCCAGCAGCCTTAGACACATTGAGACTCGCGAGCACTTTGAAAGCCTCTATTAATTTATATAGGTAAGAACTATTTGTAGCGAATTTTTTTCGTCTTGATTGATTAATTCAATTGTCTCTAATGTAAGACTGATGTCAGGCAATTGACATAAACCTGCGTAACGGATTCCACATTTAATTTTTTTATCAGCATCAGTTTAATTAATACCCTCTGGAGCTGGACGCAGTAGCGTATCTAGGGTGGGCGGCGGGGGCGACCCGCCCTGGGCGACACTTTTTATATTTCTGTCTAAATTATATAAAGACAAAAATAAATAATTATGATAATTTCGCAATAAATTTGGAATTGGTGATAATCAACCACATGAAGGTACGTCACTTAATGGTAGAAATTAGAACTGCTAAGGAAGTATTTTTTAAAACGGGAGTCAGATTAAAAATTTTAAGCGCGTAGCCTGCGTAGCGCGCGTTGACATTTAATAATGCTTGTTGTATAGGGAGTGTTAGCAAAAATTAGGCGAATTTCTACTTTTCATCATAACATTTGGAAGATTGTACATACTGCTGCTGGATGTAAGATGTTTTTTATTTCCAGGCAAAACAGCAATTTCGTGAAAAGTTGATTGAGAAAGTGGAGAAATGCGAACTAATTAATTTATAACAAAAAGTTGAAAACAAATTTGACGAATCTCAAATGTCAACGCGTTCAATCTAACAGCATATTTTGTCGAACTCGTCAAACGCGACGCTAACCATTCGTCGAAAATATCACCTACCTTAAAGGGTCAATTTTTTCAAGAGAATAATTGCAATGTTGAAAGTAGATGTATCTAATACCTAATACAAGCTGCTATATATTTGGTTGCCATTTAAAAGTAGGTAGATCTCCTTAATTCTTAATAACTTTTGTCACTTTACAAAACTCGTTTTTACACTAAGCACAAATGTCGGTCTAAAAACGTGTATAAATAAACATCACCTGTTAATACTTTCTTTAGTGCCATTAGTAAGCCATACACGCAAGGGACTAGTCGCACGCAATCGGCTAAATTATTACGCGAAGCTTGCCCGCAGGGTTGCCTACGGCAATGGAACTAATGAAAGCTTCTCGTCCATATCACAGTATAGATTCCATACATCACACATCCTTTCCCTAATATCTGCGCGTACATCCTGTCGACCGAAGATAAATTGCTGTTGTTTTCATTTCAGAAGGATCGCATCTGGAGTGTGCAAAATTTGCACGCTGCAGAGTCGAGACAGAAGCTCCTATTACATATTTCATAAATATTGTCAGGTTGTGAAAATGGCTTCATAGAAGAGACTTCGTGCAATAGTTAGTGCGTTTATGTTTTTAAATATTTGTAAATTTAAAAAATCACTGTTATATATGCAAAAACCATCTATTTTATATGTTTTTCGAATATTTTCTAACTCAGTATTAAAACTTTGTTATCAGCACGATGCACACACGCTGAATAAAACAAGATAGGTAATCGCGTTCAGGTAGTGGCCCATACACACAAGGGCTTTCTGTTATAGGCTAGGAGCGTATGCGATTACGCACGAGTAATCCCTTGCGTTTATGGGTTAGAAGATTTGTTATTGTAAATAGCGCCTAATTTTCAGGGACATCGTCAATAGACGTTGCTACCTAATAATTGTTGAAGCAAAGTTAACTTAAGAACAAGTTAGGAAACAAAAGGAGATTTCGGACTGTTTTCCATTTAAACGTTAGTGTTTAGACAAAAGCCTTTTTTTGCCCTGATATTGTCAAAGTGTTGCACCTTGACTTTATGTTGAGGGTATACTCGATGCTTGTATCGATATACCAATATATGTAGATCTGCTCACAAAACTAGTACCTGAAAGTTTAAGTGGTTAGAAAATAAAATAAAACACGCGAACTCTACTGTGGTTGGAATAATAACTGATAAACTTTATTTTACATCAAAAAATTACTTGCTAGAACAATAACAATTCAAATTACATTCGTCTGACGTGAAAATAATAATTTGAGGAAATTCACTTCACTCAGCATTCCCACATTCTTGTGCTTCAGCCAGCGATTCTTATCAGGTGTTGATATCATATTTCGTCTGGCTGAAATTATGGTGGGAATACTAAGTGAAATGAATTTCGTGATGATACAAGTAAAGTAACTCAATATTTTTAACTACTCAGCAAAATTATGTGAAATTATGAATTAGGAGACATGAAAAATATGAGAAAAATATATTTAAATTACTGATGACTTAATTATAAACTTATACATCCTCCCCGCGTTGAAGACTCTTAAAGGTGGATGCTGAATTCTTCTTGCTGAGGTGTTGCCACTGTCCGAGGTGCGAGTATTGGTTTTTGGTTGAAACATTTGAAGCAGAAGAACAATTCATTTTTGATTCTCCACAACAGTCCTATGATGACGATCACAATGAGGAAGACTCCAGTGTACCCCACAGCGAAGGAGTGAAAGTATGTGCTGGTATTTGATCAGGCAGCTCAAAGGAGGAAAGGATTCTACCCTTTCATGCAGTTTCCTAAGTTCACTCAGTTTAGATTCGTATGGCTCTAGTTCCTTGATGGCAATCGGCAAACGCTCCGGTGGAATCAATTGCGATAGTTCCCCTAGTCTAGTGTAAGATGTTTTCACACCACTAGGGAAGATCTGATGACCAGTTATGGTTATAAGATTATGTTTAATAACGCAATTTGGCTGTAACTTTAGCAACCCTGATAAGATCAGAGTTGAAACTTCGTCTCCACAAACTGATGTAAGCGAAAGATTTTCATTTGTGGCGTATATCCATTCATTCCTGTCGTTCAATTGTATCCACACTTGGTTTGTTTTGATCTTGTTCAGTTTGCAGTCTCCTGACTGGATGTCATGAAGTTCATTAAGAAAATTCATCTCGCATTTGTAGATACTAGCTCCTCTTCTATAGGTTGGGCCATTTTGGAGGCAAAGTATTGTTTCTCCCTCTACTTTACTACATCGTGACAATTCGTGTTCGATGATTGGAAAGTATTGATCATGGTGTCGGTTGACAACTAAAATTTCCAAGGAGGATTTTATCGTAATTAGCGTACGATTTACAACGGTTGGAATGGGTATCACCTTAAAAGCGTTAAATGTGTCCAATGTTACTAATGGTAGGATGATTCTAAAAATCATGTGGTTGTTCACTACGCTAGACTGGGAGGTCATCAGTTTGTAAAGTGTCATAATCTTGTCATTACCTCCTGGCAATTCAAGTGATGAAGAAAGATGATTTCTTATTGTGAGAATTTCCGTTTTAAATTGATGTGGTGAGACGAGCATCGGGCTAATTTGGCCATGATGTGTATCGCTAAGGACCTCCAAGATAGAGGATTGAATCCGTTGTAATCTAGATGATATGAGTATGAGCTGTGCTGATACTGCTGTGAAAAGTTGAAGAGCCTTATTCTGAAATGAATCTTCCCCTGTGTTACTAATACGAATGACTAATTGGTGGAACTGATTGTCGAGGTCGTCAAATCGTTTTTTAATATTTACTTGATCAGTCTTCATTATGTTGATGGTCGAATCGATTAGTGAAGTTTGATTTTTGAGCAGCGATGTAAGATGTGCTTCGTTTTTGTTTACGGCCGTTATTGTCCTTGACATTTCAGCAGCATAATTTGAATCCAGGATGCCAAATAAAGAGTTCGCTACGCTACCAACAATATCAAGTGCTCCTCTTTTTTGTCTGTCCGAGTTTGAATTTGAAGATATAAATTCGCTGTCTGACGTTAACTCCTCCAAAATATCTTCGAACAGTTTTACAGTTTGTCGGCAAGAACTCTTTTGACCTATTTGGTTGCATAAATGCTCTAACGCAGTGGTCCCATTGGATAATACTGTTAGCTTCCTCCAATATGGCTCTAAGTCGTACTATACCACAAGCTTCCATTCTGATGATATTAATTTCATTTCTCCTAAGTTTTCAAGATGTATTCGTGGGCTTAGTTCGAATTGTTTTATTTCAACTGGATTTCCCCATATTACCGGCAAGATCATGCAGGTCACAAAAAGAAATTGTGCGACTGTCGTGCTCTTTTTCTTGGTACATCTTCTGACGATGCCTTAGGTGTTGAGGATTCATTGGTATTTTGACGATCTTCAGTTCCTCCGGCCCTTCGTTTTCTAGGTCCGCCTTCCTCTTCTGCAGAATCCGTATTATTTTCTGATGGCGTTTTGAGGTTGCTTGATCTTCCTCATATGGCAAAGGAACGAGCTTGTAAATCGGTCTTCGAAAAACCCCTGACGCGGTTCTTACGTCAGTTACCCTAACAAAGCCATCGTCACTGTTGAATGTCCAAACGATCCTTCCTAAGCGCCACTTCATCACGGGCACATTGTCCTCCTTAATGACCACAATGGTGTCTGGTTGAACGTTCTGTGATTGCCTTTTCCACTTATAATGATGTTGCAATTCGTTGAGGTATTCCTGGGACCATCGTCTCCAAAATTCATGTTTCAAGTGGCTGACCAATTTCCGTTTCGATAGTAGTGTAGTCTTAACGGACTGTGCTCTTGAGTCTATTGGGGTTGTCAACGGCTCTCCAATTAAGAAATGACCCGCAGTCAGTGCCGTAAAATCATTTGGATTCATCGACATTTGTGTTAGTGGCGCCTGGAGTTAAGAATGGCTTCAATTTCTACCATTAAGGTTTCTAACTCTTCATACGTAAGAGATGCTGCTGCCATTCCCCTTAACAGCAGATGCTTCGCTGTCTTAACTTCTGCCTCCCACAATCCGCCAAAGTGGGGGCTCGAGGTGGGATGAATTCGATGCCCCTTTTACCATATGTTGTTACGATACCTTCCTTAGCATTACTTCTATGGATTGAGTCGGCTAGCTCCTTCAGCTTATTGCTCGCACCAGTGAAATTAGTTGCATTGTCACAGTAAATGGTTTTAGAATGTCCTCTTCGTCCAATAAAGCATTTTAAGGCTCCAATAAAGCTATCCGTAGATAGGTCACTTACAGTTTCTAAGTGAACCACCTTAGTGGATCTTATAATGAATCCATATGGGTCCACAGAAATCCACCCCTGAATTTATAAAAGGCCGAGCTGACTCCACTCGAACTGTTGTTAGGTTCCCCATAAGTTGTTCGAAGGTTTTAGGGTTCCGTCTGGTCCTCCAAGCACAATGACTCACAACTGATCTTGCTATTGTTTTCCCCTTTATGGGCCAGAAACGCTGTCTAGTAATTGCGAGCAAATTCTGTGGAGCGACATGCATATGTTCTTGATGAATAACCGTCATCAACAATTTCGTGAATACATGAGAATAGAGTAATAATATAGGATGCTTAGCATCATACGAAGGTGATGATGCTTCTAATCTACCTCCTACTCTCATTAGACCAATGTCATCTAGGAATGGAGTCAGTGAACTTAACGGGCTATTTTTGTGTAACTCGTGATGACGTTCTAATTGTTTAATTTCGTCCTTATAGTCATCTTGTTGCATTACTCTTACTATAGCATAAAGAGCATTATCGATTTCCTGTGATGTGATTGATTGTATATTACCGCATTGTGCTTGTCGATGTCGACTGTGATCTATAAATCTCAAAACATAAGCCACAATGCGTTGCAGTCTTCTAAAGGAATTGCAATGGTTAATCCGTTATATAAAGTGCTTATCGTGCTTCGTTGAGTTTAGAACCGGCTGTGAATTATCGGTGGCGATATTTACAGTAAGACTGTTGTTGGGTGCAATTAATTGTGCCACACGTTTCCGCATTTCCTTCCAGATCACACGGAGCACTCTTGACGTAAGGTGCTGGCCATAATCCTTCCTTCTTATGCACCAATGGAGGCCCATAGAACCATGTAGTACATTTGGCAATTTTAGAAGGTGTTAGACCTCTAAATAGCACATCAGCCGGATTTTCTGCTGACCTGTTACGGTATGGAACGTTCTTGTATAAATGTGATTCGGTTCGCTACAAAAGGTTGGAAATTCGAGGCAGTCGAGTGAATCCAAGCGACCACGGTTTCGGAGTCCGTCTGTCGTGACCCAATATTCAATTGGTGCAATTGTGACATCACGACTCTAGCTAGCAGCAAATGCACAAGTAATTAAACGATTTGCAATAACTAAGCATTTTACTTCGCACAGTGAAATGCTTGGCGATTGCGAATTGTTTACTTGTAAACTGTCGCATCCACTGCTGTATGTAACTGGGCATTGAGTCATGGTTAAGTAATTCACTTCGCATAGTGAAATACTCAGCTGGGCTCACTGTTTGTTGACATACAGTATTGGGGGCTCCCGCTGTCGGCAATGATTAGCGTAATACTTTGTAATTATGATTGCAAGGTATTGCGCTGGTCACTGGGTCAAAGTCGCTTCCGCCTAATTGAATGGAGGTGAGCACGGTCGATTCGCTAGATCGGTGAGTTCAGTTAGAAGTTGGGTATTATTAAAGATAGCGGTTCGGTATCGCTTTGGAGTCAGTTGTAATTAGAAAGTTAAAGCAGACGTATCAATCACGGGTGATACGCCTCGTAATTTATATCGTCGTTTAATTAAAGTAATAAAGTTGTTGTACAATTGACTTACGCGAGTTTTTAATTGTTTTCCCTGGATTGCTTTGGGACACGACACGTCTAGAAATATGTCGGTGCATCCTGCGACTTCAGATCCCCCTTTACCCTTTCAACTAGTTGGGAAGCTAATGCAGCTGCACATAGTTCAAGCCGGGTAATAGTTTGCCTTTTTAATGGGGCTACCCGAAATTTCACACAAAGCAATCTTACTATAGTCCGCCTTTCCTGGTTGATTGATCGTAAGGCATTTATTTGGATATTATGAGCCGTTTCATGAGCAAATACATGCCTATCGAATTTGATATCATTGAGAGTCGTTAGCTCTTCACGAATTCCGCTCCACCACGTATATAGTTCAAGTGGCAGTGCTGCATCCCAGTCGAATTGAAGTTGCCATAATTCTTGCAGGAAAATTTTGACATTGACTGCGACGAGGCTCATAATACCCAAGGAATCAAATAGCCTTGCAATATCTGAAGAAACTGTTCGTTTTGTTATTGTATTCTCATCCACGTGGTTGGACCTGATATGAAACTGATCAGTTTTTGGATACCAAATTAATCCCAATGTTTTAATTTTTCCTTCTTCTTCTTCATTTTCAAAGTCAAGGCAAAATTCTTGGTCTTCTGGGGCTATAGCTTGCTGCAGTTTGGGGTGATTAGCGCACCATTTACGTAATTTGAATTGTGCTTCTTGGAGTAGGTCTTGCAGCTGAGTCCGCATCTCAATGGTTTCTGACAGGCGTCGGCGCCTGTTATCACATCATCAACATAGAAATCGTGCTCAAGGACCTGTGAGCTAAGAGGTTATTTTGAAGCACCTTCTCTTGCCAATCTCTGAAGGCATTTGGTTGCCAGATAAGGCGCTGCTGTGGTACCGTACGTTACTGTACGCAATTGGAAACATTTTATTGGCTCCTTGGGGTCGCTTCTCCAGAATATAAGCTGATACCTTTTATCGTTGTCTTGGATGAGTATTTGTCAGTACATTTGTTTGATGTCCGCTGTAAATACAAAACGTGGTATACGGAACCGTAATAATATTGAAAAGAGTTCGTCTTGTACAGTTGGACCAGCATATAATAAGTAATTGAGAGAACAGCCTGAGGTAGTTTTCGCTGATGCATCAAAGACGACACGCAGCTTAGTTTTACTGCTTTCAGGCTTGAATACGCTATGATGTGGGAGGAAGTAACATGGCATAGTTTTAGCATCTACTTCCTCCATATGGTTAGATTTAATGTATTCATCCATGAATTGGATATACTGTTGTTTCAAATAGTCATCTCTTTGTAGCCTCCTTTCTAGAGAGAGGAATCTGCGTAGTGTGATATCTCGCGAACTACCAAGGTTATTTGGGTCATCAGAAAATAGTAGACTGACCATAAATCGTCCGTCAAAATATCTTTTACGGTTTGTTTAAAGTATACCTCCACCTTTTTTTCATTGGAGTAGGGTCCCGTTTACTGCTCTCAACTTCCTCCAGCTTCCAAAATCGTTCGATTGTGTCATTCAATTCTTCATTTTCGCTGCATATCCCACATGTAGCTTCATAAAGTGAACCGTGTCCTACCTTACCAGACACTACCCATCCAAAAACTTTGCTCTGGCAAGTCATTTGCTAGTTTTATCTGGCCTATAGACAACAGTTCGTGGTAGTATTCTGCGCCTAAGAGCATATCAATATCATCTGGTCTATGGAAGGTTGGATCTGCTAACTTAATGTTTTGGGGTATGGCCCACGTATATGTGTCGAATAGCTGATTGGGTTGCCGTGGTACTATTTTGGGAAGAACAAATGCCTCAACTCTTGCTGAGTATGAGTTCAATCTGGATTGCATCATAATGTTCACTCTTTTTTGGCTTTGAGCTTTATTTCCCAACACCTTGAATTGTGAGTGCTTCACCCTTTGGCATAAGATTCATTCTTTTGACAATTCTTTCTGTCACTAGATTGATCTGTGAACCGGAGTCGAGACTGGCTCGACATTCTATCGCATGTCCTTCATTACTGATCAATTTTACTATAACTGTACTCAAAAATACGTAACCCTTGGTATGGTTCTTTGTAATTGCTGCTACAGTATTTGATGGCTCTGCTAGCTTATTTATCACTTGCTATCCTTATTGAATGTAGATCCGGTTTGTTGCTTGATGATAATGGTTGACTTGTTTCCAATTCCAATTTGTTCAAGGAATCAAAATGGACAAGTGTGTTGTGTTTCTTATGGCATTTATTACACCTACGAAGGCTGCATTTAGATGACGAATGCCCTGGTGTGAGGTAGTTTATGCACAAATTATGCCTTCGTAATACATCAAATCGATTACCTGGTAAGAGTCTCAAAAGTTTTTACACGCAAAGACCCCATGCGACTCCTTGCACAATACGCATGAGTTCAATTTCGATACTGATGTGGTCATTGTGGTGAGAGCTCTGGCCATCAGCTGCTTCCTTCCTTCCTTCTAATACCCTTGTCTTACAACCGAGAGCTTCAAGTGCTTGGAACCGTATTTCTAAGAATTCTAAAAAGCTCAGTTTTTGGATTTCCTTGGGGTTATGTAATGACTGTTCGTATAATGTATGGGTGGTTTTATCCAGCCTTTTAATTAGAATGTGAAGCAAGATGGTGTCCCAATCACTTGTTGATATCCCAAAATTCTGCAAGCCAAGTAAGCATTCTTGAGTTACATCATGTAGGGCCTTGATGGATGATGCTAATGGTCGATCATTCGAAAGAGATGGTTGAGACAATAATTTATTGGTCAACGCAGCAACCAGTATTCTTGGATTGTTGTACCGATCTTGTAGTGTTTTCCAGGCGGCTGTATAATTTTCTTCAGAAACCGTGAAGAGTCTAATAAGGCCTTCTTCTTCACCAGTTAAATTAGAATTTTTTTTGGCAATTTGCTATGGATTGGCTGTGGATTAATTGCGAGAAAAGATTATGAAATTTGTTGTTTATTCAAGCCTTTTTGAATAATAATTCTGCTATTTGCAAGCGAAGTTATGGACTGTATACTACCCGGGAAGATAAATGATAAATGACTCACTGGTTGACGATTGTAAAAGAGAGAAAGTTTTATTCAGTACTCTTCTATATATATAATTTTACAAAGCAGTGCTGACAAAATGCAAAATAAAAATGCAATACCAAAGTATAAGTTACAATTTCGAAATTATGACATTTTACAAGTTAAGCTTTAAGTTGAGTTCACATAATGTTTCTTCGAAAATAAATTGAGTCTTTAATTGAAAATTTATAAATGCTAAATTCTTAGACATAAGAAAATTGTTTCCAACGCACAAAATTGTTTCGAACTTCGGCAAGGTAATTTTAGGTAATTTCAGGGCATTGGTATTGGTTGCTGAGACTCCTAATGGTTGCTCTGTGGGTGCTATTTCGCCTAATTTGAATGAAAGTTCAGATAGGCATTCATGTGTTTTTTCTTCCAATAAGGCATATTCTTGAATATCATAACCCTGTGTGGAAGGGTCTTCAAGTAGTTCCCATATGCTGCGATCCTGAGTTTGAATGTCTGACCATAGGTTTTTAATGCTGTTCACCTTCAGCTCATTGTATTGTTTAGTTCGAGGAGAGCTATCTTGCTTAAGTGAGGTTAATAATCGCTGCAGGGATTTTACGTCACGTCCTTGCCTGCTCAGGACCCTTACGAATAATGGTAGCTCAGCTTGTATTGGCGGTTCCGTTAGTTTAGGACCGGTGAATTGCGTCGATGTGGGCCCTTTTGGTATACTGCCCCCTCAGCAGCGTGTTTGGGTGTACTGTCACTTGTTACTTGTTCCACAGTATTATCTTTCATGATTGGATCAATCAGAGCAATCCTTTCAGAGAAGTGATCTCTTTACATGAAATATACGTCTTCCAATAGTTTGTAATAGTCAGAAGTGAAGTACTGATGGCCCATTGGCGGGTTCTCCAGATTTCTAATCTCAGTGTCTTCTTCTTCAAACTCGGTCCATGCCTCTTCGAGTCTGCGTAAACGTTCCTCATAGTATGGTTTCCTTTTTCTTTCCAGAGGATCCTTTCGATAATTGCTCACAATTCTCTGAATCTCATCACCGTTGATCTTTTGCTGCCTGGCAAGTTCATCCATGATGCATTATGTTGAGTAGAGAAGATTTGTAAAATGCTTGAAATGTGTCACAAGTGTTACACTTGTATCACGTCGGGGTCACCAAACGTTTAGACAAAAGCCTGTTTTTGCCCTGATATTGTCAAAGTGTTGCACCTTGACTTTATGTTGAGGGTATACTCGATGCTTGTATCGATATACCAATATATGTAGATCTGCTCACAAAACTCGTACCTGAAAGTTTAAGTGGTTAGGAAATAAAATAAAACACGCGAACTCTACTGTGGTTGGAATAATAGCTGATAAACTTTATTTTACATCAAAAAATTACTTGCCAAAACAATAACAATTCAAATTACATTCGTCTGACGTGAAAATAATAATTTGAGGAAATTCACTTCACTCAGCATTCCCACATTCTTGTGCTTCAGCCAGCGATTCTTATCAGGTGTTGATATCATATTTCGTCTGGCTGGATGATACAAGTAAAGTAACTCAATATTTTTAACTACTCAGCAAAATTATGTGAAATTATGAATTAGGAGACATGAAAAATATGAGAAAAATATATTTAAATTACTGATGACTTAACGATAAACTTATACAGTTAGCAAGTAAAAATGAAAACAAGGAAGAAGAAAAAATAACAAAAAAAATCAAACTCCTTTTGATAATTTCACGAATAAAGACAAAACATGTGAAACCACAGATTACATTCAACAAAAAAGAGTGGCAAATGATTAATTCTCGAAAACAAATGATAAATTAAATTATATTTAATATTTTTATAAAACACTATATGCAAAATTTCAGCTCTCTATGTTGACGCATTCTTAGGGCAGTGTCCGAATATAGTGAAAAACAAAATTTGTGTATGGCAACCCTACGAAAGAGTTACCAGATTTCTCACATTTTCAAACTTGATTTTACTTTTTTTTATAAGCGCACCTGCAAAATTTCAGCTCTCTAAGTACACGCGTTGTTGAGTTATCGTAATAACGGACGGACGGACATGCAAAAATCAAAATAAACTTTTAATATTATGCGTGGGTGTCCAATCCATTTTGCTCTACCATCATTATTTCTAGGTATTACAAACGGAATGACAAACTTAGTATACCCTATGATTTCATCTAGGGTATAAAAATATTGTTTGAAAGACTCTGTTCCAAACATAATAATATTGTTAAGATTTTTGTTAACAATAGCTATCAGTGTACCTAGTAGTGAACAGAGCTTTTCCAAATTAAAATTAATTAAAAATTATCTTCCTTGAGTGAATTAAGATTGCGAAATCTATCGACACTCTTAATATAAAAACAACTAACAGATGACATAAATCTTGAAAATGTTATTCAAGACTTTTCTAATAAAAAAGTAAGCAAAATAAATATATAAACACGCTTACATTTTATCAATAATAATAGCAGTAATAGTAAACAAAAGAAATACTTTTTTTTATTTACTTATTTATATTTCGTTATTGTCAATAACCGGCAAAAGCTCTAGCTATGCCACTGGCTGGACGCACAGCACATCTTAAGGGGGGTTACAACAAAAAAAACTCACGATTTCTGTTCTCAAAAGTACAGTGGAACATAAACGCATAAAAGTATGCAATTTGAAAATTGAAACAAACCACTATATGTATATTGTTGCGAGCGTGGCCTTTGGTTCGTTATTTAAAACACAATATTAAATAATTAAGATACAAGTTCTTTATTTCGCTTTAATCATATAAAATTCACAAAACATTCATTTAATCAACTCAACTTTAATTATCGCTAACACTGTACTTTCAAATATCGCAATCTAATTACATACACTTTGCTTCTTTATTACTTTCGCTTGTTAACACTGCAACGTCTAAAACAAGACTCTTTTCTTGGCGGTGACAACTGTTATATTTATACCCTAGAAACTCTCCGGATTATTCTGGAGGGTTCTATTCCAAAAGCTTCTTGACTGTTCTATTCATTCTTATTCCTGAACCTTCCTGTGATTCCATAATCGATTCTCCGAACCTGAAGTCATTTACTCTCCATTGCCAGTAGATGTCACCAGTTGTCTCTTTCTATTGCACGTAACACTGCCCCCTTCTTAAATTTGTTCGTCCCGAACAACAGGTGGTCCACGGTCTTGATGCTCGTAGTATTGACACAAGCGGTCCAAATGAACAATTTTGTGCTTGCCTCTTGTGCCACGCTGAATCCTGTATACCACTTCATTAATTCTAGTTACTACTGAATATGGTCCTTCCCAGTCTTGTTGCAATTTTGGAGAACGTCCCTTACATCGTTTCGGGTTGTACAGCCAAACAAGATCACTTTCGTTAAATCCTGCGGAATTAGCACGTAAGTCATAGCGGGTCTTCATCCGATCAGTATTTGTTGCTAATTTCGTCCTCGTGGCCTCGTATACATCAGCTAATTGTTGTTTGAGCTCCGATACGTAGTCTTCTGGTAACTTTTGTTCACCTCTGGGTGTACCGAATTTGAGGTCGCTAGGTAAACGCATCTCTCTTCCGAATATGACTTTAGCTGGGGTTTGTCCGGTAGTACTATGAATGGCTGATCTATAAGCCATTAGGAATATAGGAATATGTCGATCCCAATCGCATTGATGATAGTCAACTACTTTCTTTAGATGCTCGATCAATGTTCTGTTGAACCGCTCTACCATGCCATTAGATAGTGGGTGTAGAAGAGTTGTTCTAGTTTTTCTTGTTCCCAACATTTTACACATCTCCTGGAAAGTCCGCGATTGGAAGTTCCGTCCTTGGTCCAAATGAAGTTCGTGAGGCACACCAAACCTACTGACCCAATTCGTTATTATTTGTTCCGCCACTGTGGTTGCCTCTTGATTAGGGATTGCATAAGCTTCAGGCCATTTACTGAAATAGTCAATGGCAACTAATATATATCGGTTACCGCCATCCGTTTCTGGAAAAGGTCCAGCGATGTCATTATACTTATGCATTTCTCCTCTGCTTCTGTGTTGCGGCCCTTTGCAAGCAGCACAGACAGTGCATCTGCAGCACCACTCCTCCACATCTTCTCGCATATGTAGCCAATAAAACTTTTCTCGTATTTTGGAAATGGTTTTATTCACTCCCAAATTTCCTCCAGAGGTTCCACCGTGCATTTCTTCTAGAACATCTTTGACGTTTGATGCCGGCACGACTATCTGCATTCGGAAAGTTCGCCATTAGGTGCTTCCCACTTGCGTTTTAATATACCACATTCAACATGAAGAGAGTTCCATTGAGCCCAGTAACTTTTCAGCTTCTCACTCCGTTCCGAAATATCCTTCCAGTCTGGTCTTTCCATGTCTTCTTTCTAAGAAAGAATAGGTGAAATGTCCGGATCTTCTCGTTGTGCTGTTCGTAGGTCCTCGTTGTCCCATCCTGTAGATGGCTCCACGGTTACCAACTGTATAGTTGCTGTTGTTTCTTTTTCTTCTATTCGGGTGCAATGTTTGTACTCAAGTTTACATGGACGTCGTGAAAGGGCGTCTGCATTTCCATAGATACGACCTCTTCGGTGTTGTATTTCAAAATCATAAGCCTGGAGGCTGGAGTCGCTCTATCCATCTCGCCACTTGTCCCTCAGGATTCTTAAACTGCAGAAGCCATTTAAGCGCTGCATGGTCGGTGCGAAGGATGAATTTCTGCCCGTAGAGATATTTATGAAAATGCTTTGTTGAACTTACAATGGCAAGTAGCTCCTTTCTTGTAGCACAATAATTTTTCTCTGACTTTGAAAGTGCTTTGCTGTAGTAAGCTACTGGAACTTCTTGACCATTCTCCTCCTGAGAAAGCACTGCACCAATACCTTCATTGCTGGCATCCGTGTCTAATATAAATGTTTTTCCCAGCTTTGGATAGTGAAGTACTGGCGCTTCACAGAGCTGTTGCTTCAAATTTTCAAAACTTTCGTTGCATTTATCCGACCATATGAACGGCTTTCCCTTTTCGGTAAGTTGATGTAGGCTTCTTGCTATATCTGCAAAACCTTTCACGAATCGCCTGTAGTAGGTAGCTAAACCAAGAAAACTCCGTAATTGATGTTTGTCCTTTGGTGCTGGCCAATTTTTGACGGCTTCTATCTTCGTTGTTTTCCTGAACTTTCCTGTAGATTTCATAATCGATTTTCCGAACCTGAAGTCGTTTACTCTCCGAACCTGAAGTTGTTTATTGCCAGTAGATGTCACCAGTTGTCTCTTTCTATTGCACGTAACAATATTATTAAATGAATAACGCAGGAAACTAAATTTTACTTATGTATTGTAATTTTACTCCAATATTCATGTATGTAGATACATAATATTGTGCGTAACACATAATAATAATTAACAAACTCATCACTAAAATTTCCTAATCTGGCATTACACTAAATTCTCTAAAGCAAAATAATCGCGACGTCGAAGAATAATATATAAGCTCTATTTTGCTCATCTGTTCAAAACGGTACATAGTGCGGCATCTGTTGAGAAAACCGTGCACATTTTTGGGCACAACTATTTATATATAAAATCAATGATATTGTTACGTGCAATAGAAAGAGACAACTGGTGACATCTACTGGCAATGTAGAGTAAATGACTTCAGGTTCGGAGAATCGATTATGGAATCGACAGGAAGGTTCAGGAATAAGAATGAATAGAACAGTCAAGAAGCTTTTGGAATAGAACCCTCCAGAATAATCCGGAGAGTTTCTAGGGTATAAATATAACAGTTGTCACCACCAAGAAAAGAGTCTTGTCTTAGACGTTGCAGTGTTAACAAGCGAAAGTAATAAAGAAGCAAAGTGTATGTAATTAGATTGCGATATTTGAAAGTACAGTGTTAGCGATAATTAAAGTTGAGTTGATTAAATGAATGTTTTGTGAATTTTATATGATTAAAGCGAAATAAAGAACTTGTATATTAATTATTTAATATTGTGTTTTAAATAACGAACCAACGGCCACGCTCGCAACAACTGGTGTCAGAAGTGAAATAAATTCGCGAAATAAAGTGGTGGCAATTGACTTAAAAATTCAAAGTGTGATTAATTTTGAGAAATTGTGTTAAATTGTGAAAGTTCTGGAAAATAATTTATATTCATCTGTAAGAGAATTATTAAAGTAATGGGGCGCAAAGTGGACGAGCTTCGAATGCAGGATTTGAAAGTGGAGTTATTACAAACGACAGGTACAAAGAAAGTTCTAGTCGAGCGACTGAGACAAGCTTTGATAGCGGAAGGAAAGAATCCTGAGACATTTGTTTTCGAAGAGAACTTGGAACGAACCGAATTTGAAGAAGAGCCTGAGATGAAAATGGAACAGCTTTTTAGTACTTTAATGAGCAAAATGGAAGCCCGTTTTGATGAACAAAAGAATTCCAATGAGGAACAAAAGAAATCTATGGAAGCCCGTTTTGGTGAACAAACGAAGTCCAATGAGGAACAAAAGAAATCAATGGAAGCCCGTTTTGACGAACAAAAGAATTCTCTCGATGAACAAAAGAATGCTTTTGTTGAACAAAAGAATTCTCTGGAATCCCGTTTAGATGAGCAAAAGAATGCTCTGGAATCCCGGTTAGATGAGCAGAAGAAATCTATGGAAACGCGCTTGGACGAACAAAAGAGTTCTCTGGAGAATTGTCTAGAAACCCGTTTGGAGGATCAGAAAAATTTTCTAAAAAGTTCTTTAGAAGAACAAAATTTGAAAATTGAAGAAATTGAGCAGGAATTTCAACAAAAAGTCACCGAGCAACTTGAAAACGTTAAAGCAGATTTGGAAAGAATAAAGCATCGTCAGCCTCTAAATGTAGCAGCTGAAATATCCGGAGCAGGTAGAATGAAAGCTCCAATATTTGATGGACAAAATCCGTGGCATATCTTCAAGAGGCAATTCGAGGCAGCTTCAGAGGTAAATGGATGGAATGATGAAGACAAAGCTATAGCTCTGGTGTTAGCACTTCGAGGTCCTGCGTCAGAACTCTTACAAACTGTACCGATTGAAAATCAACGTAATTACTCTTCATTAGTACAGGCGATAGAATTACGTTACGGAGATGAACACATGCAGCAAGTATATCGCCTACAGTTGCGCAATAAGATTCAAAAACATGGCGAATCACTGCAACAACTGCAGGCAGCTGTATGCATTAGTGTATGAATCCGCCAGACAAGCTTCTCGGAGTGCAGTACGAGTGAGAGAAATTTCAGTGGAAGAATGTACTTGCAACAGAGTGCAATCATCACAGAGCCCGCCTTCACGTGGTGTCCTTCGATGCTGGAATTGTAATATACCAGGGCACCTTAAAAGAGACTGCAGAAAACGTCGACGAGTGGAATCATCAGAAGAGGGGAAAGAAGAATGCCAAAGATGTCGAGCCAGGGAACAAGCTTTTCGTGGAGAGACTAGATATCAAGCAGCGACTAGTCGCATCGTCTCTCCTCTTGAGCAGTCGGAAATCTAGTAAAAACCAACTTAGTGAGGCAGAAGTTGGTTGGTGGAATCGACAGCCCCGAAGTCATCATCCAAGTAGGTCAGTTACAGAGAAATAATAGCAGTCTTGTTATATATGGAAGTGTAGGAAAAAATGACTGCGTAGTTACTATCGATACTGGAGCTTCAAGATCAATTATTAGAGCAGATCTTGTTAAGAACAAATGGCTTCACAACACCACCAAATATCTACTAAGAACAGCAACTGGAGCAGCAGCACAGGTATTTGCAGAAATAACCTTAGATGTTCAACTAGGCGAACTACTATTTCCTCACACTTTCCTGGTTTCAGACATAATGGATGACTGCATTCTTGGAATAAACTTCATGACCACATACAAAATAAATCTGGATGTCGGAGAGCGGATTCTCAAATATGGCAATATAGAAATTCCTATGAGACTAGGAGAAGGAGCAGATTATCCTGCTAAAGTAAGGACGATGGTCTGCGAAAATATTACTCTTTCTCCATGCTCCGAGACACTAATATGGACAAAACTTACTGATGACATCGAGACCTGCCGATTCTATCTGGTGGAGCCTAACCCCACAAAAGTTACATCGAACATCATCGTTGGCAAGACTTTAGTGAAGGCAGAAGGTGCAACATTAATACCAGTCAGAGTGCTTAACACATCCGAAAATGAGGTACAACTAAAAGAAGGTGCTATAATTGGAAATTGTGAACCCGTTTACCAAATCGTCAATTTGGATAATGGTAGTAATGTCAAGGAGACAAAAACTATACCAGCTACTACTCAACAGGTTCAGAAACTTCTTTCGTCCAGTGCCTTAAGTGAACAACAACAAAACGATGCCAAAGAGATGATCGATGAATTTTCGGAATTATTTGCAATAAATGATGATGACTATGGTAAAACAAATCTTGTCCAGCATCGGATCAATACAGGAGATTCCAGGCCTATTCTGCAGACACCACGAAGATTGCCATTAGCCAAACAACCAGAAGTTGCAGACATGATGAACTCCATGAAGAAACAAGACATAATAGGGGAATCTAACAGCCCTTGGACATCGCCGGTTGTTCTGGTTAGGAAAAAGGATGGCAGCACCCGATTCTGTGTAGACTACCGCCAACTAAATAACGTGACGAGATAAGATAGCTATCCATTACCAAGGATTGATGACACATTGGATACCCTTTCCGGAGCGCAATGGTTTTCCACGTTAGATTTGAAGAGTGGTTACTGGCAAAGGGAAATACATCCCGAGGACCGAGAGAAAACTTCTTTCTCATTTAAGATATCAATATTGTTGCGAGCGTGGCCTTTGGTTCGTTATTTAAAACACAATATTAAATAATTAATATATAAGTTCTTTATTACACTTAAATCATATAAAGTTCACAAACATTCATTTAATCAACTCAAATCTAATTATCGCTAACACTGTACTTTCAATTATCGCAATCTAATTACACTCTTTCGCTTCTTAACACTGCAACGTCTAAAACAAGACTCTTTTTCTGGCGATGACAACTGTTATATTTATACCCTAGAAACTCTCCGGATTATTCTGGAGTGTTCTATTCCAAAAGCTTCTTGACTATTCTATTTGTTCTATTCCTGTAGATTTCATAATCGATTCTCCGAACCTGAAGTCGTTTACTCTCCGAACCTGAAGTTGTTTATTGCCAGTAGATGTCACCAGTTGTCTCTTTCTATTGCACGTAACAATATGTTATTACTGCTGGTATATGCATACCAGCGGTAATAATTAAAGTAAGCGTAACCGTTCACAAATTAAGATTAATTTACGCTAAAACACACCAAGTTTACGGGATACGGCCACAGTATATTCTATGAATATACTATGGTGCGGCCCAAATATACAGTAGACGCTCACTAATCCGACAGATATCAGACAACGGTAGTGCCGGATTATTGGAAATGCCGGATTACTGGAAAAAGACAAGAAAACACATACAAAATTTACAAAACGTTATGTTTATTATACTAAAATAAAAAGAGAACAATGAATAAACACGCAACTGACCGATTGGAAGTTGTTTGCAGTAGCGATCAGTAACACGGATTACAGAGAGTGTACTGTATTTGCCCACCTGCTTGGGTGATAATGTAAAAAAAATGATCGTGCTTTAACTTTGAACGAGTGTTATCATATATGAATCCAAGTACCATTTGCGTATCAAAAAATTATCAGACATTTTCTGATAGCACCATCATGTAAAACAGCTCCTATATATGCTCATTATGTCAGCTGGTCTAGAGTAGACTTAATTATTTTGTTGAACAGGACACTCGCCGAAAGGCCCTTGGAATTTTTTATTATGAATTATATTAGAATAGATTTGTAGAGTGGTGTGCAAGCGCTAACCTCACATTCACTGCGTCCTGAAAGATCTATTGTGAGTCCCCGTTAAATTTACTCCTTTTATAGGTGTAAACTGTTTATAAAGTCCATAACCATTCTGGGATCGGAATCCCACACGTACTTTAGTGGAGGAAAAGCTGGTTCGACGTGGAGAAATCTCCGCTTGGCAAAGGCTTCGTAATGTAGAGTACCCAGCAGGTGCTCCGAGGTTTCATGAGCATCCTTGTTTGGGTGCTACCGCAACGCCTGAGAAGAGCTCTGTTCTCCTAAGGGGTAAGAGTTCTTTTGTTTTTCCGGCAGAGGTGTCGGTAAATATTTGTTGCCTGACGAAGCCCTTGTAGTTCCCAATAAAGGGATTTTTATTTGTTCTCCAAGCTATTTAGGGTAGCTCTGAGGTAACACTTTGAAATGCCACAAAAAGGCTTTTGCCCGACAAAAGGAGTTTCCGATCCTCTTTTGGCTAGGCCGTCATCAATTTTATTGTCCTTTGGGCCCTCATGTCCAGGTACCCACATAACCAGAATAACTTTGTTTCTCCTTAATAAATTTTTAAGGCTTTTCAGAAACTCAGACTACCCTTAACTTAATACTGTAGGATTTTAAGGCCTTGATAATGGCTTAACTATCCGAGAGGATATTGATGGTTGAGCCATTTATGGCTTTTTTAATGCAGGTACTGGAACATTTATTATGAATAGTGACAACCATTTTTATTCAGTAGGTCGGTGTCTCTAAAATTTTGTTTAAATAACAGGATATCATGAAACACGTCATACGTGAAATACAGTGCTGGCTTTTCCAACCATCGTTGATGGCTGGCTTCTATCTTCTAAGCAGGGCGTTTCAGGAAGCATGTGTGTTTTTTATCAGCTCATTGCAATCAAAGTCACGTGGCAAACCGGTGCACCTTAATCAGACACACCCTGTATAAATGGACAACTTACTCATATGTATATTAATATATGGCACACACGTACATAATATGTACAATATGTATGAGCAACTGTGACCCAATTCACATGCATATTTTTAAATTATAATGATCTGCTTTCCCTTACTTTCAATTCCATCCATAGTTTCGCTGACGACAGTACCCTTGATTTCGCTTACTTCTTTGACACTCTTGCGGACTCCAGGGGAAATGCCACATATGTTAAACGATATTGTTTGATTAGATCATTGAATAACGATCTTAACAATATCCTCGCTTTTGGCAAAGCGAATAGCGGCGAATTCAATGCATCTAAGATCCAAAGCTGTCTCATTTCATTAAAACATAACCATAAACCATAACTTAACTACTCCCATTTCTTTTGATGGAGCAGTAATTTCTGATTCACCGTCACTAAGCATTCTTGGCATTAATATTTACAGTAAATTAATCTGGACAGATCACATCTTCTCTGTTGCCAAAGAAGCATTGAAATATCTTGGATTTTTTCTGAAAAGGTGTAAGAAATATTTCAGCCCGTCAAATCTAGTGCTCCTTTACAAGTCCTACATTAGACCTAGAATAGAATACAATTCCCATATGTGGGCTGGGGCTGGTCGCACAGCCTTACCTTCATTGGATATTGTCCAAAAGAGTGCCTTCAAGCTCATTGGCGATATGGTAGTAACGCGTCATATCGACTCACTCCAGCACCGCCGTAGTGTTGGATGCCTTTCGTTCCTTTATCGCTACATGCATGGTCAATGCTCTGATGAAATATCTAGTCTAATCCCTTGTAGTGGTTCCTGCACGCAATACTCGCGCTGCAAACCGCGCGCATCCCTTTACCCTTCAAAATACTTTCGGTCGTACAGTAAAATTCCGTGATGCTTTTTCATTACGAACAATGCGAATGTGGAACAGTTTACCATCTTGTTTTTCTCCAATATACAATCTATGGAAGTTTAAGGGTGACATACATCGGCACCTCCGCCACTCTCCTTATATCCCCTAATCCTTCCCTATCTCCTTCCTTCGCAATGTGCCGCAGAGCTATAGGGAAAAAGTGGGGACTTAATCCACGGACTTACACTAGCGTCATCTGGCCTGGACTGTGCCTTCTTAGCGTAAGCGGCGCTCGCAAGTCAAGCAGTACTCGGGATCTCGAGGTTATCCTCAATATACACACCGTGCAGATACATATCAAGAAGGGAGTATCAATCGCAGCGCTCAGGTTGCACGCTGGGGCGAGTTCCACACGAATCCATCTTTGAAATCGTGCAATCCATCGCTCCTGACATTAGCAGGGACAGCGAAAGCAGATTGGGCGTCGCACTCCGTGCTTCAACCATTAACAAACCCTATTGATTACACAGACGGCTCCAAAACTGAAGAAAATACCGGAGTAGGTATTTTCTGTGAGGAGCCTCATATGCAAACCGCCCTACACCTTGAAAACCATGTCACGGTTTTCCAGGCTGAAGTCAAGCCTATTCTTTAAGCAGGAAGGTACCTCCTCAACGCCGATACGGCGAAGAAGGAGATTCCCATCTGCTCGGACAGCCAATCAGCTGTAAAGACCTTGGCAAAACCTTTTGTAACCTTCAAGTTAGTACTGGAGTGCAAAATCACCCTAAATTCCCTCTCGCTTTATGACAGGGTACTCGATGTGTGGGTGCCAGGTCACAGCAATATCAGCGGGAACGAAAGGGTGGATGGGCTCGCTCGTATTGGTGCAACCTCAGAGGAATCTTCCTGTACAATCCGGATACCACCAAACATTCTTGTGTCTGAAATTTCGGTCCGGGCTGACTGCCAACACAGTCGCCTCTGGCTGAATGATCCCACGAGCAGAACTACTAATGAACTGTGGGGTAAACCCAACCCAAATCTGACAAAAAAGATATTGCGACGGAGCAAGCCAACTCTGAGCGCACTGGTGTAAATTATCAGGGGTCACCTGCATAAGATAAGACTTGTCGATGATCCTATATGTAGAGGATACGGAAAAGAACCCGAAACGGTGACTCACTTCTTATGTCACTGTTCGGCACTCTCCGGTAAGCGCTACTGATTTTTTGGCTCACACCTCCTGGAGGAGCTGCATGAGGCAGGCAGGGAGGGTTGGGGGCCAATTCTGAATTCTGTTAGGGCGTCCGGCTGGGACCTATGAGCTATCGCTCATAGTTGTAGAGGGTGAACAGCAGCCTTGCCCAAGTTCCAGTCTTCCCCCCGAAGGACTCATCCTCTTTTCAATCCAATCCAATCTCTTTCCTGCCATGCTGTAGATAGAGTATCCCCAGAGCTTAACTTAATAATGTTATGGTCGTAGCTATTGCATATAGCAATATGCTACAGGTAAAATGCTGATGCATGTAAGCTGGCCTTAAAGTAAACCGCATACCGATCGCACCCGACCGAGAGTAATGCTTCCTCAAGCTCGTGTGACATGTGAGTGAAGGAAAAGACCAAGAAGGAGAAGACCATTAACCTGTCTCATTTTCTCGAACAAGCACGTGAAAGAAGTCAAGTGAAAAACCGAATATCGAGAATTTTCAACGACATCGTGCCCAACAATGTAATACTTTCATATAAAAATCGCTAGGTCAACGTGTATAAATAAAATCTTTTAGGAATTTCCAAAGGGTGATTGGTTTGTAGGCAGAAAAAGATTTCGGATATTGCAAGTGCTGGAACAAAGAAGTAAAAAGTTTCCAACTTTGACACCGAAAATGAAAATTAGACTTGCTACAAATAAGTGGATTGTGTAAATTCTTCGGCAATAATCAGTTGATTAATGTCTATATTGCTCACTTTAATGCCGAGTATGATAGGAAAATGAGGATTGTAAGGCACCTCGCATTATTCAGGCCTTTGATACTGCTCAATTTATAAAAATTACCAGAGATAAGGCAGTCTTACAGATTTTAGCTGAAACTAGCGATTGTGGGAAAAATTCTTATACAGCTGCATCTGCTGCTAAAGAAAATCCATTGGGAACAAGAATTGATCACATTCCAATAAGACCAAAGGATAATTATGAGGTATCAATTTCTGAATATGGACTTCCATTAAAAGAACGTGTACCAGGACACTCATTTAATGACATCTGTGATGTAAAAGGATCATTTAAGGAGATCCAACTACAAATCAAATTGGCATTAGAGGAAATGGTTGTTATTTGTAATGCGAATCTGCACGACTTGAAGATAGGTTATGGGATATACCTTGCCTACGAACGTTGTATAGAACGCTGAAATTTTGGTTGTCCGGTATCATTGTATTTCTTTATTTTTGGCCACATTACGGAAGACAGTGTAACGTCGTGGTGTGCTGAACTATCAGTGGAAAATATGCTAGTCTTCTTAGAAGACGCACTTAGGATTAAGCGATAAATTGGGAAGAGGACATTTTTTTCTATCCGCTCATATTTAAAAGTAATTTGTGACTTCCGATGGTTATATTCAGAAGTTTTTTTGTATCAAGCACTACTTTGAACTTCCTTTGATGTAAAAGTTTTGGATCTCGTTCGAGCATAGTTGCAATTGCCGTCGGGCAATTTTTGTTCAACTCAGCTAGATGCATTGTCGTAATAAGATCTACTGAAGCGGGCCGAAGATAATTACTAATTTGATTCTTTAACCAGGTGGCGGATAATGAGGCCTCATCATGCCGTGGAATTTACACCGTGAGTATTACTAAAATATTATGTTTTCTTTTGACATAAGCATGCTTCGGCTTCGTTAAACCTTGCTCAGTAGAACTTTTTCTATTGACATTTTTTCTTTGTAACTATATATATATATCTTTTTCAATAATAATATTTACATCACTACACAATTAATGTTACACAAAATTATATTATCATTATACGCGTCTCGTTAAGCTACCATCATCAGTAATCTTTACAACTTATGAACTTTCCCAATCAATGAAAGCGATTTTCACTGGAGTGCCGTAATAAATAAGTCTTGTATAATATTAAACTCGTTATTATCGTGAAATTAGAGAAGAAAAAAAGGGAAAAGAGAACTAATTTGAAATTGTCTTTAGTTAAGTATTAGATAGACAGATAAAAATATTTGGTTGCCGAAATATTCTCCATTCCTTCAATCAACTTTAGAACGAATTTAAAGGTTATTCAAGGACATCCGTTTTAGGTATATGAATTTCATTAAGAATGAGTAAGAAAAAACCAATAGCCTAGTGTAACTATATATATAATGAATTTTTCCAATAATAATATTTACATAACTATACAATTAGCCTAGTAGAATCTTTGTCCAGGTATAATTCTGAAAAAGATTCTTTTAACCGACTCTATGTATCTATATACATACCTAATACTATACGTTGAGGTAGTTTTCGAATTCAATGATATACTTACGTATATATCCTTTCGGTACTTACTTAATGCTATACGATTACTCCTATTAATGGTATACTTACCCAAAGATCTATGTATGCACGTACTTTGACTTGAGGATAGTTCTCATCGCCAATTATAACGTAGAAATGAACTCTTAAAGGTTTTATTTTCTCCTTCCTCTTCCTGGAGCCCTCTAGCATGAAGGTTGTATAGGTCCGCTATAACCTCTTTACAGGTCAACAAAGGGACTTTGGACAATTGTGCCACCCAAAGTCAATGGGAGGATGGGGCTTGGCAAAGAAGGCAGACCATCTGCGCATTCATTGGAATGTAGGTAAGTGACGTAAGGGTCCCTTCAGGACCGAGTGTGTGCTGGCTTGTTGGTTGCAGGCACGAAAATCTTTTTTTGATTATGGTTGGTGACAAGCGGCAGGTTATTTCGGGAACTCCCCCACACTCTCCGCCACCCTTAGCCTTGGTGCTAGCGTTCCGCCCTGTACTAACGCTGTCATCGAGTGATCTGTCAGCTCATGCTGGCAGTTTGGACTTCACGTCCTGACCAATCACTCAACATACATTCCATAACAATAAAATAAAAGAAAGAATTGAACACTTCTTTTGATTGCATTCAGTTACCAACCATTACCATTGAAGGGCAAATCGGCGAATCAGAACACAAGCAAAATTTGTGTTTGCAACAATTATAAATAATGGTACTAAAATGTAGGAAATTTGATAGAATGTAGTTCATTTATATAAATGTGTGACAGTAGTAGGAAATATGTATAGATAATAGTAGGATAGATAGTAGGTAAGTAAGGAAATTTTAAAATTATAGGCAATCTAAAAAGCACAAAGTAAATATTAAGTAGTGCGAGCGTAGATATAGTAGTAAATATCTATTTGTACTATAAAATTAACTCTACATAAAACTTTGCGCCTTCGAGTCAAACTGCGAATAGGAATTAAGTCTAAATTTTTATTAATAAATAATATACAAAGATAAATTTTTATTTCTGTTACTAACAATGGAAAAATTTAACTGTAACACTAACAAATATATTCTCTTAATGTCTCTCTCTCTTATATTAAGTTCTGACTTTTTTTATTTCATACCCAAGAGATGCGCCGATGTTGATAGAAAATCTTTATGAAACGCCATAACTTCATGAGTATCATCATATATTTCCTCAATTATAAAAAGTATTTTTTTACTGCATTCTACTGCAATTAATTTGATTTTTTTTTAAGATTAAAAAAATCTTATTGAAACACAACCAACAACATTTCGTCAATGTTAAAAAAGTACCAGGGGTTTTTTACATTTTATGATTTTGTCTGCTAGTAGATCTAGGTACTGCAAACTTACAACTTTAGTAAAATTTCTTATGATTTTGATATTAGTAATAAAAAAAAGACTTTTATGATCAAGAAATATTTATATATTATAAATGTAAAATCGATTTTAATTTTTCTTTATGAACTACCATAAAAGAGTCAAAAAATAATAATAATATTGCATTATTAATGCTAACAAATAAAAAATTGGGTATAAATAAGCATTTAAGCTGCTTCGCAGCATGCTGCGCAATTCAGTTTAATGAACTGAATTACTAAATATATGTAGAGTTACTATCTTTAAATCTCCTTACTACAAACTTTCACTTATAACTAGACAAAAATACGTTTTTTTTCTTCTTAGTTGAATCTGCAACATTCTATCACCACAATTTTAAGCGCACATCCTAAACATTTCAAAAATATTCAGTCATACAAATTGATCCCTCTGGGAGCACAGCTACGAATTTTTTTTTAAAAATATTTATTATTAATTAAAATTGGAAAGATACAAGAATTGTGATCGCATATTCTTGTTTATCAATTCTATATGAATTCATAGTTTTTGTTATTTTGTTAAATAAAAGAAAATCTTCGCAGAAAAGATAATTTAAATAGTAAAACTGTAAGTAGATATTGTCAAAATAACTATTAAAATAAAAACAAGCCAAATATAAACAAACTCAGGCTCAGGGTCCGATAATATGATTACCAATATATGGATGCCAGTGTAAAAAAAAAACTGGATTGTATCCAATAGTATGTGTGTTCACATTAGCCAGCCAAATGTGATGGAAATTTCAATTAATCGACCGAGAAAAGGTAAAGTTTTTAAACTATAGACAAAAAAAAACATTTATCACAGATAAACTTAGATGTCTAGACATTATGGCAGAAATTCTTCTTCAGTAAATACCACTTTGGCAAAATGTAGTTGCAAATGATTTAAGAGCAATACTTGAGCAATAGCGATTTGAAATGAAAGTGCTTGACGCAGACAGAAAAGAATATATCTTTAAGGAGCCTGTTTGTCGGTTAGCCAAAAAATTGTTATAATTTGTTGAATATGGCGGGTGACCATCTGGATTTATCTGTGCTGCAAATCTTGGTTGTATGTTGTTTCGTACAACTATTATCAGAATAAATGATATTAAGTATATGTAATATTATTACCTCAGTTATACATTATGTAAAGCTTGTATTAACTATCAAATCATATCAAACAAAATGACTTCGACCTCGCAACTAAGGTTCTGCCAGCAAAACTCTAAAAAACGAATAACGAAGCAATTTCATGAAATCATGAAATTAGTTAATTTTGCCTCCCCGCAAAAAATAGAATAAAAGAATGTTTTTTATCTTTGTATTCATATGCGAGGAGCAAGCATCAAATTAAAAAATATATATATTTTTTATAGGGAAAACAACATCAGGAATTAATGTATAAAAACGGGATGAATATAAACGTTAAGGAACTTTAAAAATAAGTCTTTCCTAGAATCCTAATCACTCATTCCTTTCTTATTAAATTAGCACAACAGAGAGGTAGAACGGGATTTGCTTACACTTTTTCATTTCAACCTTCTTATGAACAATTTTTGACAAGGCTAGACACCGAAGCAGTATTGGGTGATCGTGGGCATTCCTTCAACAAAAAACATTGAAAAGTGGAGAAGGGAATAATTTCGTCTCCCTGTCCAAAAATTTTGGGGAAAAATCATACAACCAAAGTTCAGAAAATATTTTCTTAAAATTACATACAAAATTGAATTTTATTGCGCATTACCGTGAAACTCAAATATTTAGAATATCCATAATTTGGATAACCAGGAAATATATCTACAAGAACAATATCAGTACAAACCCTGTCGAGAACTTTTTTATCTTAATTAAGAGAATGAAGAACAAAAATCCACTCGGTCCAAATAATATTTCTTCCTTTTTTTTAAACTTCCGTGACCCACATCGTGAGACATGAACCAGATGGAAACATTTGTTTTATGAGAAACCGTACTGAAAAAATATGGGTTTATAGTGAGTAATCTGTTATCAGAAATGATCAAACCTCATCTATGATGTAATAATTTCAAATGGTTTATCGGAAGAAATTGCAGTGTACATTTTTGAAAACTTTCTATTATTCATGTGGGTATGACGTCATTTGAATACACTACACTACACAGTAGCAATCGTGTCGTGTTGTGTTTCGTCTCGTCTAACATCAAATCTTGGATTTGTCTGCCAAGTTGTGTGTTGTCATGGTAGCTAACAAAATTTTTGTGAAAATATATTTCCAAATGATGAAATTTTTTTAAATTTCTTTTACATATTACATA
Source organism: Dioctria linearis (assembly GCA_963930735.1). Classification (NCBI taxonomy): domain Eukaryota; kingdom Metazoa; phylum Arthropoda; class Insecta; order Diptera; family Asilidae; genus Dioctria; species Dioctria linearis. The sequence goes on from OZ005742.1 coordinate 225,778,850, forward strand.
CTTTCTAAGCGTCTTAGTGTAGCTCAGACGTCCCTTTAGACGAGCCGTCCCTGCCTCATTATGTATTATTAACTTGGAAAGGTATTTTTAATTCCAGCGCACAGTAATCCATAAAACTATCTTTTTAAAAATAAACCAACTTTAAATTCTGATTGATGAATAAGCTAAAACTTAAGGACGTTCTCGATTTAACTAATCTTGGCTAATGAATTTGGTACAAATATTTCAATTTCTACTATTGTAGCACCTGGTAGTATTCATATAAGAAGATATTTTAAAGCACATACTGACTTTTTTTTTAAAATTCTGATAATACAATATTATTTTGCATAGCAGTTCTATCTTGTTTTCAATCGATTCAATTTAATGTGTATTATCTCAGCTACTGTTTGTACTTTTTTTCTGTTTCCAACTATAGTAAATACTAGAAATAATTAAGATAACTAAGGGAGGATTTACGTTATGATGGCATGCATTTTTTCTAGAAATTATTATGGGGGTGATAATACATCGTATAGGGACATTTATTTATGTGTGACGAGAGGAGTAAACGCATTCTGCATTTTTTGCAGACCTCGTTTTGTCAATATGTGCGTGTCCGGAAAATTTTTACTCCCATCAAAAGTTTCTATGGGTGCTGGATCTAAAACATTGTTACTGACAACCTAATCTGTCAATTTTGACTACGACACAATTGAATATTAGTTTATAGCAGAAATTTATTAAATTATTCACGGTACAGAGAATATAAGTATTCTCTGTACGATCAATTTCCACCATTATTCGACGGTGTACATAATGTACAGAAAAACACGGTATAGAGAATACAACACTCTCTTCTCTATTTTTTCTATACATTAGTGGACGGAATTACGTCACAGCATATGTGTCAAAATTAAAATGAGAATATCTTGTATTCTCTTTACCGTGAAATTACCTACCTGTCAAATTGAAAGTTTTTAAATATTTCTTTATAGAAATAATTGAAGTTATTTCGAGTTTTTCGGAGCTACATATCCTGGCTATATTAAAAAAAACAACATATTATGAATATCCATGCAATACTTACACAGATGGATTTTGGTGATTCAAGATACCCGCTAAAAATTTGAAATCACGCGAAAATGGTAAATTTGGTAGGCTTCTAGTACAGAAGGCTGACTATAAAATTTTTAAATATGCACATTCAAGCTTGCATGTATGTATGGTTTCTGAGATAACTGCAAGACAAGTGAATCAGTTCTTTTCAAGGTTAAAATGACCGTTTTTTAGTACAAAAATGGGAATATTTTCAACTAAGCATTATCAAAAACTGGTAAGTTATGTAAATCTAATTCCAATGAGAAAAATGTTCACAGCAAAGTACTCATGGATTTGTAAGAAGGAACGGAAATTCAGGAATTTGGGTGTATATTACCCACGTGTAAAAACTCGTTTTGGGCTGTTTTTCGTCTCCGCCCAGCTTCCCTCCTGTATTATATTTGCCCCGAGCTTTTTTTCTGATACCACACATCTGTCCTCATCTTCATTCTACAGTTATTCCAGAAAAACTAAAGAAAAACCTACCCCCTACATTCCTCAGAAACTAATTTACCCATGTACCTTGAATATAAAAAAAAAACCCAATCCTCTATACCAAAAACTGATATCCTTTATCATCCCTGGCGATTCGCACTTTTCATACTTCTCAAGTTTTCCCTAAACATATTAGTGAATTGCGAATGGAGAATTAGGGAGTCTTAATCGGAGAAAACGAAAACTCTCATCTCCCAAATTCTCTGTGTTACAGAGTCCGGCTCCTGATTCGAAATGATTTGAAGGTACATACATATTCGAATTTCGTTGATTGACAATTTGCGATTTTTGCAATAAAAACTAGAGGGGAGTGTACGTGTGACATATTGCAGTGATTGCTTTGGCAGCATTTAATTTTCAATAAGCTATTCCCTCACAAATATCTGGAAAAAAATGCATACCATCAAAATATAAATCCTCCTTAAAACATAAAACGATAACGAACTGATTTGAGTATAAGCACTTTTTAACGTTATATTTTAGTTCACACCTGCAGACAACAGATCTGATAAAAACATTTAACGAGCTTAAAAATTCAGAGGAAATATAACATAAAAAAAACTGCAGCTATAATAAACATATGCTTACTTTTAAGCGTGCTTTTATACCTAATAAAAGGAGTTTTAAATTTAAAACTAAATATTTAACATTCGTTTTTATATAGTAAAAACCTGAAAATAAATGTTCATAACTTTAAATTAACGTGGTGACATTCAATGATGCTTTTAAGATATCCTAAATTTTTTACGTAATACATAATATAAAAAACACACTTCCAAGCGAAGATTTTCAAAAATTTTTAAAAAGTATAAAACAAATCAAATTTCATAGCAGCTAAGAAAAAATAGAACCAGCCTGAGGAGCCTTTAACAAAATGAAATTCGTATCAATAAACAACAAAAATGAAGGAAAACAAAGTTAAGGTAAAAACATTTCTATGTTAAAAATATACACAGTAATTAATAATATAAAATAATAATAATAATATAGTAGTAGCAATTTACGTAATGATAAGAGCTCACACATTATCTTCGATATGATTAGCCGCAACTTCAGCTAAAATGAGTAGATCTGAGGTAGTTGAATTATTATTATTATTGTTATTGGTTTTCTTGTCGATGTAATCTTCTGATTCTGATTTGATCGTAGTGTTCCATAAGTCGACTGTCTCGAAAATATGAGATTGACCATCGTTAACTACAACAATTCCTCCCGAGGTAATATCACGTCGAGTAATACTCTCCTTTCGTGCCTTTCGTTTTTGACTGCCCACCATCATCATTTGGCTTTGGATCAATTCTTTTGCTTCCTGAATAGTTTTTGGTGGTTCTTTAGTGGTGGAATTATATCGTGGTTTGTGGCGTTTGGAATTAATTTTCTTCTTCTTTTTAATTTCTCGTTTACGAGTTAAATACTCCTCTAAACTTTGAGCAGGAAGAGCTTTGATTTTATCTTCCAAATCGAAATCAGATGCATCGAATTGTTTGACTGGACTATCAATGATATTTGCTGGATTTGACTTACAATGTTCCTCCCCCGGTAGAATATTATAGTGTTCGGGTTTTATTTTACCAGCAGCTGCTGCTGCTAAACAATAGTTATTACTATCAGGATGAGGAAAATATCCATTATGATTGAATGTATTCGGCGAATACATATTATCCCCTTTTGACTTAGTTTTCTTAGTAAATGTGATAATTTGGCCTGAGTTTATTAATTCCTGATATTTTTTACCTTTGCATGATCTTTCTGATTTTTTTCCTCCGAAAATATCTTCTTCACCACTTGAAACGTTATTATCGGTAAATAATATTTGTCTTTTGATTCCAATTAAATTCCCATTTTCTATGGATTTTCGTTTCCCATTAATCACTAAATTTCTACTTTCGACTACTTTCGCTGCATGTTCTTTCATATTTTCGAATGGTTCCTTTTTGATAACTGGCACTGGAAGGTGCGAGGATGTCTCTACTGTAACAACATTTTGTAGCACATTTATATTAGGTGATCTTATACAACTAACAGTATAATTATTGTTTGTATTATAATTTCTCATAAGACTACTTAAACCGCCCATTTGTGCTTCATCCGCTAATTTAAATACTCCAACTTCAGAAGCATCTTGAGTTTCTTCATCAGATTCATTTCTATAATGTTGATGATGATGGTTATTTTGGTGGTAATGGTGTTGCTGATGGAGAATGGCAGTATTACGATTGTATCTTTCTTTATTAATATTGCTTGAAGTGATTGTTTCATAGTTGTTTGTTGTTGTGATGGAGTAATTATGATGATTTGTAGGAGAAGCTAATAAAGGACGATCAGTATTACTCGGACGTGTTGATAAAGTTCTCAAGGGTGGAGCTGGTAATTTATACCATTTAAAGTTCGGATTTGCTGAGAAAAATGCATCTTTGTACTAGAAAAAAAAATAATAGAGAAAAGGAATTAAATTTAATTATTGGTTGTTTGATTGATTGATTGATTGTTAATTTATTTAATAAGATAGAAGATTATATTAGCTGGACATATTGCATTCTCAAAAAGAGTAGTCTAACAGAAGTCCAAACGAAAATAATTAAGTTTAGTAAGGATGTGTAAGGATCATTAAATTTTTTAGATAATCTTTTAACAAAACTTGAAGCCGTATTAGCCCTGTTAACCTTGGTATAAGTTACGTTAGGAGTAGGCGTAGGGGACTAGGACTCTGTAGATACTGAATAGATATGATCTTCAAATGTAAAGGAAAATTGTCAGTACTGGAACACCATTTATGGAACAATACGAAGAATTTTGGCATGTCATTGTAGTAAAAAATTCTCCAGTTCTCTAGTAAGTCCGGAATGCACTTTCTACTGAACTTTGGTATCAGATGACCACCTTGTGAAATACTCGAAGTATTGTTAATAACATCGAACAGTTCAGCGGAAAAGAACACGTTGAACACGATTAGACAACTAAGAACAAAAGAAAAGACATACTATTAACTCTATAAAAGGCCTTCTTTATTCGGAGTTGAGGGCGGTGACTGTAACTGAGATATTTAGTGCTGTGTCTCTGTCTTATTAGGTCTAGTATATATCGGCCATTTCGAGAAGGGATATATGCTCGCAGATTTGATGTATTCGCTGTAGAATAGGCAAATACCAATCATTAAGCCATCTGGTGTTCTACTCTTTTGGGAGTCCTTGTATGGAAATCTGATGAATTTCGTTGCATGTTTCAGGCCTAGAGGGCTTTCTCTTACTAAGTCCCTTTTTGTAAACCCACAGAAGAGATTGGGACCATTAAATGGGGATTTCCCTCCATTTCTTGTTTCTTATTTGCTTTTGAAAGAAGTTTCAGAACGCTCCTTCAGCGCCGTAAGTGTAAGTGGGGGCATTTGATTGTCGTTCTTTTATCAAGCTTATTTATAAAAATTGCGTGTCGGTAACCTCTTTACTGATCAATTTGGATGTACATATGTTTCTATGACATGGATTTCTGCGTTAAAAACTGTTGATCTCAGGACGTTATGTAACATACATTTTATGTACTCCCACCATACTTTTTTTAATCCCTTTGGGTATCCGCGTACGAACTATGGGGAACTGTTCACCCAGCTTTGGCGTATTTCGATAATTACTTCAAAGTGGAGCTTAAGGTATTTTTAGTTTTACGCATTGTACGTGAGCAATTTATAAAAAAAAAAAAAAAAAAAATTACCGATAGTTTGTGTAGAACTAGCAATTGACTGGAGAGCTAAGAAGATATAGAGGAGGCCTAAAATCAGTTATAAGATTGAGATTGGATATATCTTCATCAGAGCTGGGCAATACTTAAGTAAAAAAAGACTTAAGTACTACTTAAAGTACATTTACGTTACTTAAGACTTATTATTCAATACTTTTGAAATGCCCCTACTTAGTACTTGAACATAAGTACTTGCTTCTATTTACCTGTACTTAAGACTTAGTTTTGTACTTAAGTACCAAGATTTTTACTTAAGTATTTTTGAGTCTATTAAGTACCAACAAATATCTAACTCTTCGTAGAAAAGCAAACACAATCTCTAGCGCAACTCCTTTTTTGTTGAGTTTTAAACCACGCAAAGAACTGTCAAAGCATGTGGCGCACTCACGCGTCAAGACAGAACCTTAGACAAACTAATAATATGTAAACAAGAGTGGGCAAGTAGAACAAAAACCAGTAACGTCTCACTCGACCAAGTACCAACTGAGAGAGAACTAAAAACAAGAAATAAATTAGTGGATTCGTCGAAATACATGATTTTAAATTAATCATTTAGGGTTATTACTGATAAAAACTGTTTTACCAAAGACAATATACTCATTAGATATGCAGAAGACTTCTAAATGCTTTAAAATCACTTTCCGAGCTGTGTGCTCATTTTTTCAACTTCCCGCCAATGATTTTTTCAATGTTGGCACCGACGTAAGAATTCTTTTTGACACAAGCAATTGTGCCCACATGAAATTGAAAAGTAAGCAGTCCATATTATATACGTCAGTGGACATAACCAAGGGTAAGCAAGCAATGCCTCGCTCCAATATAAAATCAACGATGCCTCGACCTGATGTAGGGAAGGCCTAAATTTTTTCTTAGAAATTCACTGGAAATTTTTTTCCTGAGAATTGTTATGCATTATTGGAGGCGATAATGGGTGCTTGGACGGACCTCTAATAGTTTTTATTAGTGTAGCAATGAGAGGTTAAAGTTTTACTCTACCTGCAGCGCCGAAAACTATAAATAGAAGCCACTGGTTTCTATACATATTATTGTTTTCAAAAGGTATTTATTTATTATTATCTTTTAACTGAATAAACTGATAAAACTGATAAACTTCATTATATTACTGCCAACGTACAAAGATTCTAAAAAAGTACTTCAAAAAGTACTCAGTACTTTTTATAGACTTAGTACTTAGTTACAAGTACTTTTCATACATGCGGTACTTGTACTTACGCTGAAGTATTCAGGCCTTCGGTATTTGTACTTAAGTACTTTTTCTTTGGTACTTGCCCAGCTCTGATCTTAATAACACCTAACTACAGGCCTAACAATGGCAGTGCATGGCTAACGTATTATTTTAGGATTTAAGCCTCATTTATTGTCATAGTCTTTGATATACAGGGTGTCCCTCGGTAGCTACACTTTAGAGATACATATGAAACTTCCATACAGGGTGTCAAGAAAAAAGTTATAGTACTACCTTTTTTTCATAACGACCTAAATACTTTTAAGCCGTTAGGAACTCTCCCGCAAGCGAAAGCAATATGTTGTAAGTGAATAGAATCTAACTAAAAAAAAAGTTAAAATGAATTCTCTCACCTGCTTAGCAAGATTCGTATAAGAAGTTTTCTCGTCAGCATTGAGTGAAGCCCACCATTCACCAAGAATTTTCGTAATGGATCTAAAAATGAAAAATAAAAATAAATTCAATTTTCATAAAAATAATAAAATAAAATCTAAAAAATTTACCTATTCTCCAAATGTTTATATTTTTCCCTAACAATAGCACGATGACGTTTACAAAATATCAAAAATGCATTCATTGGTCGACGGGCATGATGTTCAGGAGTAATTTTTTCTTCAACATCATCATCAGGTACACGAGTGAAGTGTAGAATTGTTTTCTTTTCTGGAAATACATCCTTCATATCATTATCACCTTTTTTAATACCATCAGATTTATGATATTCTTGCTGTTTGTTTCCATTACCAGCATCACCATGATGATCATCATCATCTTCATCATCCTCATCCTCATCATGATCGTCATCTTCAAAATCATCATCTGGACTGCTACTATTTGTACTGTCATCGCTACGATTTAATTTTGAGTAATTATGAACGTTTTCGATATATCGAAAAGCATTTCTGTGGCTCTCATTCGGAGTCATTATCTTTTTCGGTTGTTGTTCCTTTAGAACGATTTGATGGGAAATTTTCGTTTCCTTTCCCATAATATTATGACTATCACTGTTACTCTTTATAAAGGCACTTTCTGTTCCAGTTGAATGATTCTCAATCAAATCCGAAATTTCATCAAGTAGACTAGCAAAACCTTTCTCCTCCTGATGAGCGTGACTGGCTGGAGTTACATATTCTTTGGCATTTTCACTAGAATGGATAGTAAATGGTGCGATATAGTTGAATCCGTTCGGATCCTCGTTGTGCATTACATTACTAGACGGCGTTATGTTTTTGTTCTTATTTGTATTATTGTTGTTTATACAAAGACCAGAAGTCTCGTGATTAAGCATATTATTTATGACAACACCGTCAAAATTCTGTTGTTGTTGCATGTTGCTTATCATTATGGCATTCGCGTTGTTTGTGATGATTAGTTTTGAATGTGTGGATATCGTCCAAACTGCCCTGACTATCGTCGTCTATACAGCACAATCGCTCGGTCGGTTTAAAGAGACGAGGCCCAAGCTTACTATTTTGCTGACTCTACTGGTTTTTATTATCGTTAGTATTTAAAAAAATTCTTCATTTTAATCGCGCTGTGCTGAAATTTTACCAGTTAGTCAAATCTAAGCTGGACGACAATAGTTTTTTTTAAAGCGGCAACTTTAGTATACATAAAATTCAAAAATAGATTTTCCCTTATCTCTCTACTTGTTAATTGTATCTCAGTAAGTTTTTATTATTATTTTATTCTGTCCTCCTCTCTGGAATATGCTTATAAATGTACTTAATTGTTGGCTCGTTGTTGTCTTTGGGGTCATTTCACTTTCAGGTCGCTTAATTCGCTTCTTATCACACATACGTACTGCTTATTATCTGAAAGATATAGAAAAGAAATGATATATAATAAGACTATTGTGATGGTATATTATATTTATATTATTTTTATGATCATGAATAATGGTAGCAGCAAAAGAATGATTTCTTAATCACAGATTTTTTTTAATATTTCAAAAGGTGGCGATAAGTGTTTTGGGTGTTTATTGCCGCCAGGTGATAAGAAATGCAATCGCTTTTTTAAAAATTGGTAAAGAAAATCATAAATTGTATTTTATGATGTTTTTATTGATGTTTTTGAGTTATTCATTAGATTTATCTAAGAAATATCAATCAAAAGAGATAAATTGGTGTTTGAGTTGATGGAAACATGATACTTTTAATCTTGAAGCTGTCATGTTTTTCATATTTGTTATTGTTTAATTTGTTCTTTATGCACTGGCTTTAGTCCCAATGATCCCTAATTACGTTAAGGACTAACAGGACTAAGGCCTGAAGAACCACAGCCATATTTTAATCAATGACTCCACTCCATTCGTGATTTTATTTATAGCTAGTGCAATTCTAAGTTGAAGAGAACTAGTTTCTTACTTCAATAATGATAACGAAGTTTTTTAAAACAATTATGGAATTTTTATTGTGATATATATCGTTTGAACTAAAAATTCAGTAGATAGATAGATATACATAATAGAGAATAATCAAGATAAGTAAGAATGAAGTATTCCAATGGATTACTTGGAGTGCTCTGATCCACTTATGTTCTAGACCTCTCCCCTCTCAAATTTACACTCTTTTTTGAAAGATGAACAATTTTGCTTTAGAAATCAAACTTTTTCAATTTTCGCATAACATAAAAATATTAATAATTTTTGAAGCGAAGCTGATATTGGAGTAATCCTTTTTTGATTTAAAGGACTGTTAACGGGTCACATTTAAGAAAAAAAGAAAAAGTTATTACAATGAATCAGGGATAACAACAAATTTGTATGATTTTTTGATAACTGAAACAGTTGAACATAGTTATTTACTGAACATATACATATGTATGTATGATGTAAGTAATAGCCCGATTTAAATGGAAATGGAACGAACTTTCTAATAACCAACGAATAAGAAAGGAAATCACAAAGAAATGATAAGAATGCATTTCTAGTAGTGAGCCAAATCTCTCAATTTTTCTTTTCCATCATCAAAGACTAATGTTCCAAGTTCGATTAAATAAAATAGGACGGAGGGGGATGCTATTTTTAGTTTTGGCAATCAAGAATAAAATAAAATGAACTGAATTGATTTACATCAACGAAATTCTGAAATGGTGTAAGGTTCGTGTAGTATGGAGGATGAGGCAATATTTCGAAACCAAAGCCGTTCAGTGTCTGAAATGTTTTCTATGCTACATGGAGTCGGGCATTGTCCTAATGAAGGATAACCCATTACGTATTGGCCAATAACTATTGGACGCTTTTAAGTTTTTACTTTAAAATTTTGCAGCTGTAAACTCAATCGGCGTTCAAATTTACATCAGGTTTGAGAAATTCGCCGTATAATAAATACTTTGGGATCCCACAGACAATGCAGCATTGGGGTTTTTTGTGTGTCGCTGACGAAAGCTACCTGGGTAAAAGATAAGATGTTTTACGGGCCACAAGATCATCCACTTTTCATCTCCAGTATTCAAACGATCCGGAAAAGGATTAAAGTCAAACTAAACAATTGTCGGCCGAAAAGTTAGATGCAACATGACATTTTGGCCACCAGATATTTTTCACTCAATTTATGGGGTGTACCCAAATATTGAGTTTTGATTAAACAAATCCAAGGCATTTTATGTGATCGAATCCACTTGTTTGGTCACTCTAAGTGTATATTCAAGGTTAGACATAAGTATGGATTTTTGTGCGATCTTTTCATGAATAATATGTCGCTACCTTCGGTTGCCCTGCTGGACCGGACCTATTATTAAGGCGCAATATCGACAATTTTTGCAGTTGCTATAAAATACGAGAATTATAGGGTGGACGGGCGGAAGGGGGGGGGGGTAGCGAACCCATTGAAAAAACAATTAATTTACAGAAAGTAATTGTGGGAACGGAGCCTACCGATGTACAATCAAATAGTTCTATTAAAGGAACAGAGACTTACATCGATAAGTTTTTGTTGTACTTGCATTCTTGATTATTTTTAAAATTAGGCTCGCACATTTCGAATTTAAAATCGTCAATTTTTCGAAAATCGATTTTTTTGCATAATGGGATTGTAAATCATGTATTATTTTTTCGTATTTGATATTTACTGGAATTTCATATTTATTGGAATCTAATGAATGGAGAATTTTAAGGTGGATTTCGGTGCATTTCATTTTAACGAGTTGCAAAGTTTTGTTTTCTATTATTATAATTTTTTCAATTTATCTACCATAAAATGCCAGTTCAAAGATACATACATACTAATTCAAATATCCTTGTTCTTATCAAGGTTCATTGTCATCTATATAAATTGAAACAAAGAAGAAGAAAATGTCCCATAAGCTTTGCTTTATGTATAATAACACATAACGTAACGTCATTAAGTGAATAATTAAATCTCATTACAGCCAACAACAACTTGAGTTTCTCATATATATAAAAAAAAAGAAAACAAAAAAAAAAGATACAAAGTCTCACCGCGGTCACAGCTTTATTTCTCATTGGAAAATCTAGGAAAACTTGAACTTTTCCTTGAAAATGCCGATGACACTGCACGTGATCACAACAAGGGAAAAAGCTTCTTTGCAATGGGTATGATGCCCTGTTTGCACTGTAAAGTGGAACGACTTTTATCTTTTGAATAAAAGTATAAAGCTCTTACAACATGCACATGCAATATTGAATACTCTAAGGAATGTGTTAATATAATCGAACTTTTAATGTATTTCCAAAGTTACACAACTTTCTCGTCACGGTTTCGCTTTCCACTTGACTTTGTAGTGAGAAAGAGCGACGTTTTGCAATCAATAGACCACTCGGAAATGTTGATTTTAACTTAATATCGCATATATTTACTGTACATACAGAGAATTATGGAATTGAAATGTAGAAAATATGTGATGATTAAGTAATACAGGTTAGAAGGAATGGATTTTTTGCTTAAATTTATAAATCTAAATAAAGAAGCGAATAATATTGTTATATCCTACATGCAATCTGAAGGGTATACTAAGTTTATCCTTCCGTTTATAACACTTAGAAATAATGCTAGTAGAGAAAAATGTGTTGTACACCAACACATAATATTAAGTTATTTCGATTTTTGCATGTCCGTCCTCACGATAACTCGAGAGCTGAAATTTTGCACATGGGCTTTAAAAAAAAAGTAAAATTAAGTTCGGAAATGGGACAAATCGGGTAACTCCTTCGTAGGGTTGCCATACAAAAATTTCGTTTTTCACTATATATTTTCACACTACCTGCTAACGCGTCAACATAGAGAACTTAAATTTTGTACATGATGTTTCCATAACAATAGTAAATATAATTTCAAAAACGGACTAAATCGGGCAACCCCTTCTTGGTGTTGCCATATAATAATTTGGAGTTTTACGTATACTATGAAAATAATCAGTCCTATATGATTTTAATGTACTGAAAAGTTCTTCAGAATGTGAAATCCTATAAACTTGGTTATAATCATTTTTTCTGTCCGACGAACCGTTATCAGTGACAGCTAGTGACGGTACTTATATTCTGCTCACACTGCGATCGGGGTGTCAATTCTTGACGGTTGTACGTTTGACGTCTGGCGGGCCACTCACTACAAAATTGAAGAAGACCTGTTGAGGGCAGTCAGATTTTTGGTGTGCAAGAGTGTTAAAAGAAGATGAGAAGATAGAAAACTCCAAGGAAATCTCTGAGAAAAAAGGTATTTTCGTTGCATCAAAGCACGCATGAAGATATTTCACAATTATGAATAAATAGCAATAGATATTTCCGAAGAAATTTTAGGCGAGCCGATATTGCTGAAGTGAAACATTTTAGATACGTTCCATGTGCGGCATCTTCAGCATTTGAAAAGTAGAGTTAACTAATGTTGTACAAACCTTGAAATATACAATTTCCTTTCCTCTCCTGGAGCCCTCATCAGGATAGGGGTCGTATAGGTTCACTGCTCCGCTTTTTTCAGGGCCAATTAGGGACATTGTGAAATTTTGCACACAATTTCGCAGGGTGGATGGGGCAGTAGCCTGAACAGTTACACCTTCGTCTTCAAAATAAGTAAAGGTAAGTGGTGTAAGGGTCCCTTCAGGGCTAGATGTGTGCGTTGTTTGTTTATGTCAGGTACGAATTTTTTTGTATGGACAGTGACAGCGGCAGGATTTCGGGTACCCACCCCACTAGCTCTTCCGCAATAGCCGAGGTGCTAGCCTGCCGCGCTGTGTCATAGCTGATCACTGAGTGAGCTGTTGGCTCATGCTGACAGAATGGACTTCACTTCCAATAGTACTCACTCGAAAGTACTTCCATAACAAATTGGTCTTAGACCAATTCTAGCATTTTACTTGTTTATATTAAATTTATCTCTCTTCATACGAATACGAATAGAATGTCCAATGATTGCACGGATATGAAATATTCAGGATGTCAGGCAAAAAAGAAAAATTAATTTTGGACAAGTTCTTGAAAAATTCTGAAATGAAGTGCAGTATGCTTGATAAACGCATAGGTAGATCTGTGACTACTGTAGCAAACAGTTTAAAAATATAAAGAAATAAAACCAGTGAAAGGCCAACTGGTTGAATTAACTAAGGACAGTGTAATGCCACTTTCTTCTCGCCGCTGTGGGTAATAAAATTCAGAGATTCTTGCGACGCCACATTAGAGACAGCCTTGAAAAAGAATTATACTGCATGCGAACCCTAATCGTACTCGTAGCCCATTAACAACCCTGTAGTAACATATAGTTCAGACAAGCGAAATTACTGTCCCAAGTAGCCTCGTTTTCAGTCCCTCACCTCCTCTTGACATACCCATCAGTTTACTTGCACCAGTACGAAAACGAGTTCCACTCACTTCAACTTTTCAGCGAAGTGGAATCTGAAAAATAGTCAAATTGAGTGTATTTTCTGCAATTGGTACACGTTTTGATGTGTGTAGTCAATTATAATATCATCTGGCGTGGAACTTGTGAAATGTGAAGATATTTATTTTTTAGAGAAAATGGTTTCAAGTGAAAAATTACATATTGAAAAGGTCATAAATTGTGCAGAAATGTAATTAAGGGCAATTTCGGAGAAAAAATTCTAAGAAAAAAGGAAGTGTGATTGCTAAGGAATAATATTTTTGCTTACATAATTATCTTTTAAATTTACGAAATTTCTTACTGAAAAATAAAGAGCACTCCCTCCGTATAAAATTGCAAACATAAATGTGTTGACATTTTACAAGTTCCACACCAGCTGATTATTAAAGACTGCTTAAATCAAAAAATGTACCAGTTGCAGAAAATGTACTCAATTTGACTATTTCTCAGGTTCCACTTCGCTAAAAAGTTGAAGTGCATGGAACTCGTTTTCGTACTGGCGCAAGTAAACTGATGGGTATGTCAAGAGGAGGTGAGGGACTGAAAACGAGGCTACTTGGGACAGTAACTTAGCTTGTGTGAACTATACTTAACCGTAGGCTAGTAACAGCCCCTGTAGATATCCTTCTTTCCCTGTACATAGGTAGAATGTGTTTGTTTATTGCACTGAATAAGTAATGATAGTTAGGTAGATTTCCTTCTACATTAGTATTGGGATAAGAAGTTTTCTCTTTTCCTCGTTTCGTGGAATTGCTACCTGGTAATAAGGAAAAGAAATTAGTTTGGCTGTGGCAAGATGTCCAATAATCTTCGAGATTAGATTATCGTTGGGCACGGCGGCGAGTTGATGCTAGCATTTAATCGCGATTTCATAATTTCATGTAAACATAAAATTACCTTATTTTTGGAGCTTTACAATTCAAGTGTGGATTAAATCCATTGTTCCCGAATACGGTAGTGGCGGGCATTATAGACGCGAATATTCGTAATTATTGTGTGGATATTTATATTTTGAACTCATAGTGAGTGGCTGTGATAATTGTGGGGAAAAGATAAAGAAAATTAATCGTGGTGAATTAGTGTAGTGTAATAGTCAAAACATTGGATTAAGTGAGTATGGAAGGGATCGGAGAAGATCAGTGTGTGAATGCAGATGCATCAGAGCGCCAAAGTCAAGGTTCCGACATTGTGTACTCTTCTGAAAGAGGTAAGGTAGTGTTAAGCGAACTAGATTTAATTAAGCGGGAAAACGATCTTTTAAAACGGGAGTGAGATATGCTGCGACGCGAGAGAGTTTCAATTATAGACCCATTGTTAGATAATCTAGAACAAACATCATCGACGCAGAGGAAAGATAAATCGAATGTCAGAATGGGTACAAACGAAATGAGTGCACTTATCGCGGAATTCAATCCATCGACTAATTTTAATTATAATACACAAGCATGGATTAAAAGCATTGAAGGCCTACGTAATGTGTATGGTTGGAGTGACAAAACAACCCTATTCTATGCTTCGCTTCGTCTTGGTGGTGCAGCAAGTTATTGGCTCCAGAGCCGGCAAGATTCAATTAGCAGTTGGGAAATGCTTAAAACGGAGATTCTGCTAAGTTTTCCAAGTGGTCAGGATGAGGCTTCAACTCTCATTAAAATCATGGAATGAAAGAGGCGACAAGGAGAATGTGCGGAGGACTACGTTTATCAGGTATCAGCCTTGACAAGTAGGATAAATTTAAGCGATGCATCTACCATAAGATATATTATATCCGGGCTGATTGACCAAAATTTAATAAATATTTTAATTGCTTCTAACCTTCAAACAATCGCAAGCCTTCTCACAAAAATTAAGGACTACGAAGATGTTCAAAGTCAAGGGCGGAAACGAGATATTCTCTTAAACCCAGCGAATAATGCGAACGATTGTTTCCAGCAAAAGAGATATCATCCTTTGAAACAAAATGGAAATCGACAAACAAAATCTAATCAACAGAAAAATCTTCAAGCAAATAAGCAGGCACATCAGAAAACGACATCATATAGGTCGCCAACGTTTAGATGTTTCCGATGTGATGAACCAGATCATAACGCAAGAATGTGTCCATTGGCAAATAATCCAAGAAAGTGTTTTAAGTGTAATCAGCCCGGCCATATGGCGAAAGAGTGCTTAGTTAAAAACGTTTCAAATGTAGGACAAATTGAAGGCACTGACAGTCTTATAATTAGGGATGAATACCATAAAATAGTAGAAATAGATGGCAAATCAATTCTGGCTTTCTTTGATCTAGGTAGCGAATGTACTACAATGAAGCATCAAGTCGTAATAAGTAATTCATGGTCGGTAGAGTTTAGTGAAGTTAAATTACGTGGGTTCGGTGGAAATATAACAAATGCATTGGGTAAAGTTACCAAAACGTTGTGTTATCTCGACATTAAATTAGAAATTGATATATTGATCGTCGAAAATAGTGCTCAAGATGCTCCAATTATCTTGGAAGGAACATTATGAACCATCCAGAAATCGAAGTTTTAAAACGTTATGGAAGTCTTGAGTTAAGACTTATAAAAGATAATAAAACCCAAACGTCGAAAATGGCTGAAATTACGTTCAATAGATACACCCCAGTTAACAAAAGTGATATTCAATTTGGAGAGGTACCATCTGAGACTGAAAAAGATGCACTAATAACTATAATAGACAATTTCCGGAACTGTTTTGCGAAGGAACCCATGGAATTAGGGAAAACAGAATTAGTTCGCATGAAAATTAAATTGAAAGAGAACAAGATAATAAGATATCAACCGTAAAAAGTACCGTATGGATTAAAGTCAACCTTAAGGAAGAGCATAAAAGAACTTCTTGACCAAGACATTATTCAGCGCTCTATTTCTGAGTATGCGAGTCCAGTATTACTTGTGCCGAAGAAAAATGGCGAACTCCGGATGTGCGTTGACTATCGCAAGCTAAATGCCATTACGCAGCGCGAGACATTTCCTGTGCCGAATATAGAGGAAACCCTTAACTCTATGGCCAATAAAAAAATCTTCACGTCTTTAGACTTGATGAGCGGATATCACCAAATACCGATCGACGAAGAATGCCGACATCTAACAGCTTTTATATCTCCAGAAGGGCAATATGAATTCAAAAGGGTTCCTTTCGGATTGACAAACTCACCAGCAGTCTTTATGAGATTAATGGCTGAAATAACTAAACCTTTAGAGATGAGTAAGATTATTACGTATATGGATGATATTCTGATAGCAACCGAGACCATTACGGAAAATATGGAAGTTTGTCAAGCTTTCCTTAAGGAACTACAGAAAGCCGGGTTAACGCTGAATGCAAAAAAGTGTGTTTTTTTCAAAGACAAAATTGACTTCTTGGGACATGAAATCTCTTCGGAAGGTATTAAGCCTGGTATCCAGAAAACAATTGCCGTAAGGGACTACAAACAACCAGTCAATACAAGAGAGGTGAGACAATTTCTTGGTCTAGCCAGATATTTTCGACGCTTCGTCAAAAGATTTTTCAATATCGCTCGACCACTAAACACACTTCTAAGGAAAGACGAAGAATTCATGTGGCTAAGGAATTATTGACTAGCCGGCCATTGTTAGCCTTATTCAATGAACAAGCTGAACACGAAGTGCATACGGACGCCAGCAGTTATGGGATTGCCGGAATTTTAATGCAAGTAAAGGATGGAAAATTGCAGCCCGTATCCTACTACAGCCGGGCTACCACCCCGACAGAATCCAGATACCACAGTTACGAGCTAGAAGCCTTGGCAGTAGTGGAGACACTAGAACGATTTAAGCATTATTTGTTACAACGGAAATTCAAGGTGGTAACAGACTGCAATTCCTTGCGCTTAACTCAAGAGAAGAAAGACCTTATTCCACGAATCGCGCGATGGTGTCTAAAGATAGCAGAGTTTGACTTTGAACTTATCTTTCGCCCAGGAAGTCAACTTTCGGACGCAGATGCGCTAAGTCGCTATCCTGCGGAAAATGGGAAAGATGCAGAAGATGTTACCAGTAAAATGCTAATAGTTGGAGTTCCCTCCGAGGATTGGTTATCCGTACTTCAAAAACAAGATGCAAGGCTGGTAGAAATTCAGCAGGTGTTAGAAGGATCGATCATCAATCATGTTGATAAAGACGGAATCAAAGGAAATTATGTCTTAGAAAATAACCGGATTTATAAGAAAACATCAGAAGGATTACGCTTTGTAGTACCATCAGGTATACGATGGCGAGTAATTAAGACTTCCCATGGTGATATGGGACATCCTGGGATTGACACACTAGAGACCTTACGAAAACATTTTTGGTTTGCTAATATGAAGCCTGTAGTGAAGAAGTATGTGAACGCGTGTGTGGATTGTCTCTATAATAAGCGGGGAATAGACGAAGGAAGATATCATCTGCACGCACCTGAGAAATCACCTGTGCCAATTCATTTAGACCATCTGGGCCCTTTCCCCAGAAGCAAAACTGGAAAAATGCATGTTATTGGACTCGTGGATTCCTTTACGAAGTTTATTGTACTCAAGTCAGTAGGGACAACAACTAGTAGAGGCGTTATTAAGATGTTAGAAGAATTTACGCAATATTTTGGTATGCCGACACGAATAATAACGGACAGGGGAACTGCTTTTACTTCGGGCGACTTTAGAAAGTTTTGCAAGGAAAATCTGATTAAGCACGTCTTAACTACAGTGAAGACACCGCGGAGTAATGGACAAGCGGAACGATTCTTCAGAACGACGAAAACTGCAATCGCTACAATGGCCCAAGATAGCAACGGACGAGATTGGGATAAAAATATTCGTGCTATTCAATGGGCGCTCAATAGCTTTGATTAGCCCGCAGGAACTCTTAATGTCGTATCAACCTCGGAATATACTGAAAAATAAATTAGTTCTCGCATTACATGAAGATGAAAGAGACAACGAATAGGATGTGCCCCTAATTAAGAGAAAAGGTTTTGCAACGGATCAAGGAAAGACAACAGAGCCAAGTCGAGACGTTCAATGCGAAACACAAATCACCAAGGCAATACCAAAAGGACGATCTCGTTCTTATCAAGCAGGATCCGGCATCTTCTGGAGAGCCTAGGAAAATTTGTCCTAGGTACAAAGGACCGTACATTATAAAAACTGTGCTCACGAATGACAGGTATGTGGTTACCGACGCAGATGAACTACAAGTTACGCAGAAACCCTACGAGTCAGTACATTCAGCAGAGCGTTTGAAACCGTGGTGTGAACTGCACCAACTTGATTTTGACATAAGTTCGGAATAGGAAGAAAATTAATGTAGGATACCTATAAAAATAACCACAATCGTCCGAAAGATGAAACCAGTAAAACAAATTTTCATTTAATTTTTTTTTTAAAGAAATTGTTTCAGGTATTGACATTCAGATGATTGGATATCTTATCCGCACCGGAGATTGGGAGCAGTAATCCAGTGTTCCGAATGGAATATCTTGGGTATGCCGCTCCAATCAGAAGAGTAGGACCATCAGAGGAAGTGTTGGTTCAGTGACGCAGTACCTACACTATACGGTACTAGATACGTGTTACTCTGTAGAATATTGTTGAGTAAAGTTTAGGTTGGTAACCGAATGCTTCAGGTCACAGTTGGATGCTGCCTGAATCAGTTGTAACTTTGGTATAGATGTGAAGATTGGGAGCAGTAATCCAGTGTTCCGAATGGAATATCTCGGGTATGCCGCTCCAATCAGAAGAATAAGACAAGCGAAGAAAGTGTTTGTTGAGTGACTCAGTACATTATATATGTAGTACTAGGAGCGTATCATGTCATGGAATATCATTATATGAAGCTTGGGGTTAGCAATCCAGTGCCACCAAAAGTAGCACCTCGGGTACACTGAATAAGCTATAATGTTAGTTTGAATGTTGGGCACCGAAGCGTAAGCTATGGCGAAAGTAAGGTTCGCATGTGTGGACATGAAAGTAGATACGTGAGAGCCGTAACGGTCACTGAGGACAGCGACCATGTAGGTTAGCCGAACTGTAGCAAGCAGTTTAAAAATATAAAGAAATAAAACCAGTGAAAACCCAACTGGTTGAATTAACTAAGGACAGTGTAATGCCACTTTCTTCTCGCCGCTGTGGGTAATAAAATTCAGAGATTCTTGCGACGCCACATTAGAGACAGCCTTGAAAAAGAATTATACTGCATGCGAACCCTAATCGTACTCGTAGCCCATTAACAACCCTGTAGTAACCGTAGGTTAGTAACAGCCCCTGTGGATATCCTTGTTTCCCTGTACATAGGTAGAATGTGTTTGTTTATTGCACTGAATAAGTAATGAAAGTTAGGTAGATTTCCTTCTACATTAGTATTGGGATAAGAAGTATTCCCTTTTCCTCGTTTCGTGGAATTGCTACCTGGTAATAAGGAAAAGTAATTAGTTTGGCTGTGGCAAGATGTCCAAGAATCTTCGAGATTAGATTATCGTTGGGCACGGCGGCGAGTTGATGCTAGCATTTAATCGCGATTTCATAATTTCAAGTAAATATAAAATTACCTTATTTTTGGAGCTTTACACTACCGTTAAAAGGACCATAGGTCAATCAATAAAAAAAACTTGGTTCAGGCAGAAGACCAGGTCCTGCTGTTAAGAAACTTGTTTTCAAAGTATTGCGTCTATATTCGAAGAAGCCAAAGACTTAACTATAATCGAATACTTGGTTCTTATCAAAAAAGTTTTAAAGAAAACAGGGAAAAGATCTAAAAGCGATGTTGATTTCCTAAATTAATGGCGCATTCTTCTATTATTGGTTATTCTTGAACAGTACTTAAGTATATCTTAACGCCTAGATGAGAGATTGAAAAAAGCAAGAAAAATAAATAAAACAAGAAATTGTTAAAATTAGAACAAAATCGTTACTATTTTTCTTATGATTATGTGGAAGAGGGTATTTTCGAGTCTGACAGATGACCGGTCCTACAGTAAATAAACTGTTAAAAAATTTAGTTTTAGGACAATTGTATAAAATTGGGATACTCTTTAAGTGAACATCTTAAAATCGAGTCTTATAAGATAAGATATAATAAAACCGCCCCCAACTCAAATACAGATCGAACAGTCAAATTGAAAGCGAACGTTTCCCAACTACAAGTGAACAAACAGATGCTAGAAGAAACTTCCAAAGAAGTTTTTAATTGGAATATTGTTTATTTTGTTTTCAAGTCTAATTAGGAAATGACACTTAAATTTTTAATCAAGCAGCTACAACGAATTTCGTTGCTCATAATAAACGAGTGTATTGAACTTTGAGGTACATACATATACTGAGCATAAGAGCTTGTTTGCATAGACCTGTGAACATACATACAGTAGTGATCATTTACTAATCGTAGTTCGTAGAGGAAAATTTGATAAGGAAATGCCTTACTACATATTGGTCACGTTGAAACTAAGGTGTTCGAATCGATCAACCATACCATTTTATGCAATAAGTTAACACACTGTGAAGCACATTAAAGACCTCTTCAGCAATAGAACTCAAGCCTGGAATTAAATGGTTCCGTTGCGAATTTTATTGAGATACATATAATTCGGAGTTTTGTAGGGATCTCTACTACCATCCGACTTATTCTCACTATTTATTAATGACCTACCAACCTGCATTGAATTCTCAAGAATCGTAATATATGCTGACGATATATAGATTTTTCTTTCACATCCAGTTGGTCTACTTGAGGATTGTGTTCCAAGAGTTAACGAAGATATACTAGTAGATGCAATATTTACATAATCGAAAACAAAACGTTTGCTTTTAAATGCAAAGAAAACTTAATCGATTGCCTATAATAGTAAATAGCGGCTCGGTTTCATGTGTATGATTTTGTCAAAATTTAGGATTATTACTTAATTGCACTTGGCAATTGGGATTGTAAGCTCTATTGATGGTAAAATTTATGGGGGTTTCTGTAGTTTACTTTAAAAAATAAAATGGATTTGAATTTGTTAATAATTCTTCTGTTTCTTGTGACTTTATTATTTATATAACATATACCTAATGAGAACAGCATAGAAGTGATAGCTTTTTTATATGTCCAATTGTGAGAGTTATATCGAACATTATCAAACGTAAGGGTCCCAGAATATATATTTGAGAAATACCACTAGCAACAGAAAGGAAACCAGAGAATGTTTTACTGTTTTGACGTTTTTTTTTACTGTTTTCAATGGAAACTAAAATATTTATATTATACTAATAAAAAAAAAAGTATAGATGACACTACTATCGAATTCCGAATTTTAAATATAAGGGGGTGCTTTAGTTTCGAAATATTGCAATATTTGCACCAACTTTACAAATTCTCGGTGGTTATTGGTAAACTTGGCGTCTAGGTCTCCTCAATTTCAATCTAAACATTTATTTTATCCTTAGGTGTAAGGTGGTAAAATAACAACCGAATAATTATTATGAATAACACCTGCAAGTAAGAACGGTAAGTGAAACGAAATTACGATAAATAATTCGCAAGACATTTTGAAAATACATAAAAGGATTCGTAAGACTGTGTGATTTACTGTTACTATCACGTATTGAGAGTAATGAGTTTTTGTTTATAACCAAGACTTAGCGTTAAGGAGATGTCGGCACATGTTCCATGGTAGTAGATTTCGCATCTGATTGTCCTATTACATTTTTCACTGGTGTCAAAGGCAGGCTTTAAGTTATCGTTATATATATCGTTTTGCCATGTCGATCTGTCAACGTATAGAGTTTAAACGTACACGGCTCTTTTTCGAAAATTGTAAATACAAAATGAACTAAATCGGGCAATCACATCCTGGTGCTGCCACTAAAGAAATTATGTTTTTTACCATACTGTGAAAAGGATAAGTCCTTGACGTTTTCTTGTACTCAAAAGTTCTTCAGAATATGATATCCTATTAGATTGGTCATAATCATTTTTACTGTCTGACTAACCGTTCTAGAAATAGATGCGAAGAACCATTTTAACAATTAAACTTGCACTGAGGGCTGACTATATGAAATTACATACGGGCGTTCATCTAGGGCAGAGCTGGGCAATACTTAAGTAAAAAAAGTACATTTTCGTTACTTAAGATTTATTAGGCAATACTTTTGAAATGGCCCTGCTTAGTACTTGAACATAAGTACTTGCTTCTATTTAGTTGTACTTAAGACTTAATTTTGTACTTAAGTACAAAGATTTTTACTTAAGTATTTCTAAGTCTATTAAGTACCTACAAATATCCAACTCTACGTGAAAAGCAAACACAATCCCTAACGCAACTCCTTTTTTTTGTGCTTTAAAGTACGCAGAGAACTGTCAAAGCATTGTCGCACTCACGTGCCAATGCAGAACCTTAGCCAAACTAATAACATACAAATAAGACTGAGAAAGTTGGACAAAAACCAGTAACGTCTAGTTCTAATATAAAATTAACGATGCATCGACCTAATTTAGGGAAGGACTCAATTTTTTCTTAGAAATTTACTGGAAATTTTTTCCTTAGAATTTTTATGCATTTTTGGAGGCGACAATGGGTGCTTGGGTGGACCTCTATTAGTTTTTATGAGTATAGCAATGAGAGGTGAAAGTTTTACTCTACGTGCAGCGCTGAAAACTATAAATAATAGCTACTGGTTACTACACATATTACAGTTTTCAAAAGATATTTATTAATATATATTAACTGAACTCGATAAACTTCATTATATTACTGCCAATGTACAAAGATTCTAAAAAAAGTACTTTAAAAAGTACTCACTACTTTTTATAGAGTTAGTACTTAGTTACAAGAACTTCTCATACATGCTGTACTTGTACTTACGCTGAAATACTCAGGCCTTCGGTACTTGTACTTGTACTTAAGTACTTTTTCTTTGGTACTTGCCCAGCTCTGATCTAGGGTATAGTAAGAACTGGCCTTAGCTTTTGTCCTTGTTTTCTCTATTTTCCTTAAATCGAAGACCATAAGATTATACAACACCTGAATTTATTCATCTTCCATCAGGTAAAAGAAATATTATATTCACTAAAAATTCCTTCATATTGCAAAAATGTTTTTTATCGAAAATCAGATTGAAAATTAGACTAGCCAAGATAAAATCTAACTTAAGAACTAGCTGATAAAAGGTATGTAAAAATTTGAGTTAAGAATACTAGACAATAATATTTACTTCCTATACGTCATATTCAAAGATTGGAAACCTCTAGACTTGCAATAATAAATAATATATATATAAAAAAAAAAATCATAAACCGAGCACGCAATTTCATCAAGAACTTTTCGTAGTGACCTAATGAAATCGACAATTTAGAATTTGCCCACACACATAATTATAAGACAATCCATGCAGACTGACCTTGCTTAAACAATTATTACAGTCAAAATATTAAAAAAAAAAATAATAATAAAACAAGCACATATTCATGACCTTAAGCTAAGATACCGTGAAAGACAAGACGCACTGGTAGATGATCATAATACATATTCAATGCCTCCAACAGAGTAATCATGCTCAGCAGCACACATCTACTGGGCTCTTTTTTTTAAGTTACAGTATGTAGAAGTCATCGCCACATTTGAAGCTGTTCTGTTGGATTAAGTCATGAGCCATTAAAAAACAAAAAAAATCACTAGTGGACCAAGTTTGTTTACTCTGGAAAGAGCTTAGATACAGTCATTTGAAGTATTCACTAATTATAGACTTACTAGCCACAGTCGCGACTAGACTGTGGCTCGAGCTATTGTAGAATTAAAAAAATTTCATTCATTCTCTGTGCCTAATTATATTTTACTTTTCTCCCTAGTCTCACTCCCACTACGTATAGTGAAATGAAAATAGGTGGGGGCAAGTGTGAAGTTTTTTATCTAGAAAATATTTAATTTTAGAGGCAAATGAAATAGCTTGAACCTTTTTAATCTTGTCTTATAGGTGCTATTCAGTTTCGTTCTCTTAAAAATGCAGATCAAACAGATTTCAATATATGTAATATGATAGCACTGGCGCTCTTCGACCTCCCCCCCCCCCCCCCTTCCCTTCCAAAATATAATATAAATTGTTGTAGTTTTATGCCTTGACTCGTCAAGGCTAATATTTTTGCCATAGCAGGTTCAATAGTTTCATAAAATTTCGATAATCTTCACCCGATTCATGAATTATCTTCTTCTTTGCATTAGGAATCAATTCTTTTAATATAATTATGTATGTAAAAAAAAACAAACTTCTTGTTCTTCTTTATTCCTAAAGATTTGGTGATTTATATAGAAATAAAATAAATTCGCCCACTTGCGTATAATATACGAATATCTCTAGCCAGTTTTTAAGAGCTTCAATTTCCTGTTTTTCCCCTCTTTCATTAGTGAATTACTTATCGGAGTTAAGCTTTTTTATTTCATCAACCGTCGTTGTCCCAATTTTTTTGTTTTTGTACAACAATAAAAAAAATTCTTCCAATTTGTTTTCTTTAAAAGTATTAAATTGCGCAGATATTTCGTATATTTATTTTGCCCTCTTCTGAAATAGATGTTTACCACAGCTCTGCTTTGTTGGTGTTTTGTAATGGTTTTGTCGATTTCGATGTCCTCAGCGTTGCTTGAATATTTTCTCAATGTCTTACAGACATCCTGTTTTGTCTTGATTTAGTAACCTTTGATGAGAAATATTTTAGCAGTTTTATTTATTACTTTGTAACACAAAAATTTTATATTATTGAGAAAACATAGGAAAATAATGGGTGTGAATTTGGCTACATTTAGTAAAGAATAAAATACGTAAGACATGTTTGTGCTCTTAATAAAAGCAAACTGTTGGAACTATGAAGACAATATCTACCTCAATAATGAAGACACTAATTTTCTCATCAATGCATTGAGATAACGTTATAATGATGGAACTCGAACTTCGGCTACATATGAAAAGCAGCGACTTAGTGAGTTTAAATAGGTAGCTTAACTGGTTGGTAAGTGCAAGCTAAAATGGTAAGACTCCAATTGGTACTTTAAAAGTGCCGCCTTGATACCACAGCTCGTACAAACCGGTAGTTACGTATAGATAATATATTCTGGTTTGAGATACCTGCCAACAATCTGGGGTTGAAGTTTGCGGTAATATTACCATATCAAATCTATCCTGTAGAGTTAATGAATTCGACGAGCTTCTTACTTTTTGGCGTTGGAGAGCAATAAGAGAAGTAAATTGGTCTGCGATATTTGCAAGCATAATTCAACTGTTTAATCTATGGAGCCATAGTCTGGATGAAAGCTATGAATTTTGTCCATCATCATACATATAATATTGGACAAAGTGCAATAATCGTGCCTCTTTAGTGAATATGTGATCATCAGATATTCGAACAATGGAGGTTATCTTCAACATACCAACCCAGTAGATGTTTACATAAATAAGGATGCAGACATAGTGGTTCTCGGAATGCGCCTCAAATGGAACTGAAATCCACCGTAGAATATAGGTGATTCCAAATCGGAGGATAACTATAAAACGGGAGCCTTTTACGAAGACATCGAAATCGATGTACGGCCTCCAAGATGATGTCACGACCTTGAATGCAGAAGTTAAGGCTTTTTTGGAAGTAGGAAGGTATCATCCCAAATCTAGTATAAAAAGCAAGGAGATAGCGATCTGATCGGACAGCAAGTGTTATGGTCGTAGCATACTGCTATGTATAGGCTATGAATAAAAGGTATTAGATAATGTCCCTCTTCATAACGCCTAGCAGGACGTATATAGTTTCAGCTAAGAAATCAAGCAGATAGTCCAATGAATTTAAATATATTTAAGTTTTTCACACCCTCTATTGCCTGTATTGTGCAGTTTGTTGAAGAAATATTAACAAGGAAATTTATGTTTTTTTGTCAGAAAAAATTTCGTCGTGTAAATATATAAAAGTTAGAATTCAATTCAATTTTATTTCGTGGCTAATGGTCCAATAAGGCTTACAAAATCTTTTACCTGCACCTACTATTACTGAATATATAATATATTGAATTAAAAGCTAATGAGTAAACGTAGAGAAAAACAAAATTAAATAAACCTAAAAAGTTAAAAGATTAGGAAAAGAGAATTAATATGAAAATAATAATATTATAAAAAGAAAACAAGAATAATAACAGAATTCAGAATGTAAGTATATAAACTCAAGAATAGCAATTAATAGAACATTGATTAAAGAAAAAAAATTAACGAAATTAAGATCTCTGAGATTGACAATTAAGTGTTTTCTATTTTGAGTGAGTGAATGGAGACCTCTTTCTGGTAAACTGAATTTAATATACATAAAAATTTCACATTCGTAAGTTAGATGAACGTGAAGTTACAAGTGTCTTGACAAAGAATTAGCCGGGCTGAAAAGGAGTGTTACTTGTAGATATAGAAAGCTTGTCAAGACTTTCATTTGCGTATAACTTACAGACGACACACAAACGCTTTGGCAGGAGATTTTAAAACTAGACTTGTACAATGTTGTAAAGATCTCTACAGCTTGTTTTCTGTATTGTAACCAGACTTGCATGTGAGCTTTGTATAGTAATCTTTTAATTCATATGATAATTTATCGCATATTAGTTATGCTCACAGCGTTAACAACCAAGGTAACCTGTTCCAATTAATTTTCTTATCTTGATGTTTGACTATTAAATTGTTCATCAGGTTCTATGAACAAGTAATTGTTAATGGTTATAAATATGTATAACTGGCTGGATAAATCATCCGGGAATAGATTAATAATTTGCAGCTGTCAGTCTTCTTTAAGGAATTTAATGAAAGCTTTGACCAAACAAAGCTCATTTGCAGGTGAAAGTCTTCTATTGAACTGAACCTTAGTTCTAGTGACACTGAGGCAGTTGATAACTGAAGGAATTATAAGTGTAGTGATATTACTATGCACACTGTTTAAACCTACATTTAAAAGTCTTGTTCAGTTGGTGATTATTAAAATAATTTTAAATTCCCTTTTATCATCATTCCACTCGAAAACGATCAAAAAGTCCTTGTTTTGGACCCGAACAAGTTTGTAGGGAATACACCCCCCCCCCCGCTGAGGGTAAAGAAAAATCGTGATTTTACGATGAAACGTAATTTTCAAGAAATCATATCTCGAAAATCGTTTGCCCCGTATTTTTCTGGCTCAAATGCCAAATAATAAATATATATAAAAAAATATAGCAGCACGAAAAGATTTTTTGTTAATAATAGTATTATTCAGTATTATTCTTCTATTTTTATATGTAAGCTATAGAAACCTTATCTATTTATATACAAAAAATTGCAATGGCGTTCGGCTGCGTTTTTTATATATGAATTTTTAAAATCACCTGTGTCCTGTGCAAACCACCTCACCCAAAATCTCGGCTAAATATTTTTCGATTTCTAAAACTACTTTTACGACTTTTTTGTGATTTTGTTAGTATATTTTCCCTCCTCTCCCAAATTCGTTACGAAAATTAAATGTCGACGGCCAAATTTTCTGTCTGAAAAATTCAATTCGAAACTTACATACGAATTGTCGATGAATCCAATTTTTATACCCTAGATGAAATCTATAGGGGTATACTAAGTTTGTCATTCCGTTTGTAACACCTCGAAATAATGATGGTAGAGCAAAATGAATTGGACACCCACGCATAATATTAAAAGTTATTTTGATTTTTGCATGTCCGTCCGTCCGTCTGTCCGCACGATAACTCGAGAACGCGTTCACCTAGAAAGCTGAAATTTTGTACACGGACATTAAAAAAAAAAGTAAAATTAAGTTCGCAAATGAGACAAATCGGGCAACTCCTTCGTGGGGTTGCCATACAAAAATTTCGTTTTCCACGATATATTTGGACACTACCTGAGAACACGTCGACATAGAAAGCTGAAATTTGGTACACTGTGTTTTCATACTAATAGCAAATAAAATTTTAAAAATGGGCTAAATCGGGCAACCCCTTCTTGGTGTTGCCATATAATAATTTTGGTTTTTTACATATACTTTGAAAACGATCAGTCCAAGACATTTTTATTGTACTAAAAACTTCTTCAGAATAAGAAATCCTATAAAATTGGTTATAATCATTTTTTCGGTCCGACGAGCCGTTCTAGAAATATATGCGAGAAACCTATGCAAAAAATCAAAATTGCTCAAATGGCCATACGAAATTTCATACGTGCATTCATCTAGGGTATCATAAGAATTGGTCTTAGACCAATTCTAGCTTTTTCACTTGTTTACTTATAGAATCAGCAATTTGCATATCTCCTCTGTCGTTGGTATTTTATCCGAATGAATTTGGTGCTTTCGTTCAAATTCTGCGGCAATTAATTTGAGCATTTTCTAAGATAATAACTTAGTAGACTTAGTCAAATTCACGTTTTTTATGGGTACTTTTTGGAAACGTCTCAGCGAGTACATAACAAAAAATTAGTTACTGTTTTCTCCTCGCTTTTCGGCCGATTTGGCACCAAAAACCGTTATTTTTGAATTACTGAATCCATATTTTTGCTAAGTGATGCCATCTCTCCGGAGTTTCTTGAGCCATTTCAAACATGTGATTATAGGCATATTTATCCTTTATTTGCTATTTCATAATAAAACACCAAAAGTGCTAGAGGTACGCAGAAAAAAGATCATTCCTCTCAGTATAAGTGCTCCCAATTGATTCTTTGGGTCTACGATGACTTTAAAAATTGATATCTCAAAAACGAAGCCGACTGCGATCGCAATTTTTTTTTACATAGATATATAAGGATTCTAGCTAGTGAATAATACTATTAAAGAAAAAATAATATTATTAACAAATTTTTTTTTTCGTTCGGTGCTGCTATATTTTTTTATTAAATCCTTTATATTAACTTCACCGCCGGGTGTTTGTCCGCAAACTTAGAAAGTCAAAATTGACCCACTTCCCGGTATCCAATCGAGCTGAAATTGTGGGGGCAAAAATAATATGAGTGAGATATTTTGGCATTCCTTATAAACTGTGAAAGTTTCATCCTAAGCAGAGATGGTCGGTTTCGCCTGGAATGGGTGACACACACACACACACACACACACACACACACACACACACACACACACACACACACACACACACACACACACACACACACACACACACACACACACTATTCTTTGGTCCTTTTCTCCTTAGAAATTATCATTATCTTAAATAAAATAAAAATTAAGCTAAGCTGGACTCGAATTCGCAATCTTTCATGTGCGAGCACTTTTGTGAATGTTCAAGAGGAATAAATATGTCTAATCGGTTTATAGAATTGTACGTATGGAGCACCTTAACGAACTAAAATGTTAAATTGAAGTTTCATCTTTTGATACTGGTCAAGTTAACGACAGTGTGTCAGAATAGCCAACCTGGTCTAATTATAGTTTTCTTTGCTTGACATTTGATAGATGAGCATACTTCATTGTGTACGACTAACTGCTATACTGTACACCTATGTAGCTAATAGCGTTTTTCATGGGGCCAGTAGGAAAAAGAAGAGCTTAGAAGTAGTTACAAGTATATAACTACTTCTTAAGGGAAAAAGTCCTTCCCAGACCATTCTTTTTAACCCACGACGCGATTGGAGCCAAAATCTTCTACTTAGAAGTTGGTAAAGACGTGGTTGCTCTCAACATCTGCAGTAAGCACTTCTTTTGGGTGATTCGGTAAGCAGGGAAATAGAATTACCTCTAGAGCAGGGAGTGAAGTGATTGTACGTAACAATTGCAGTAGCAGTTACGTTTAAGGGAAATTAATTAAGTGTTACTTTAAATAATTAACCATTTTATCATAGAAATTTTACAGGGGCGCATTTCACTTTTATGAATTTGCTAATGAACTGCAACAGATTAAAGGAGCTGAAAAAGTCAATGAAAACTCATTCTGTTCTAAATCAGCATATAACCGAACGAAAGTCATAAACTTCTTACTTGCTCGATTCTCGGGATGTAGGGTTTGTAGCGGTGTTTGGATTGTAACGCGGGAATGAAATTTGTAAACGTTTGGAAGCAATTATATAAGGCACTAATGTAAGGTCTTGCTATATTCCCTTCTGTGGAACCATGGTTGTTTTTTGCACTTTTAGCACAATTTTCCCATTAAAAAATATTCGATTTCTATCCAAACTGTTATCCCCCCAGTGGACCATTGTTATCGCTACTGGCAAAACCCTCGAAAAATACTTCCCAAGCAATGAAACAGACTCTCCTATTAATACATGGGAGCCCTAACTTAGTCCTATTTAAAATGTTTGCACTGCTCTTAGGAAAACTGACAAAATGTTGATTTGAAGAATAGCTCCTGCAGCCTGAACAGAAAAATGGTCTTCTGATAATATTAAGCTTTCTTATCTTCCCAATCTGGGAAGCTTACGTGTTAATCAAAACTATTATATTATTTTGTTAAGTATACAGTAAAGCCTTTGGGAAGGTAAGGAGCCAAGCTTAAAATTACTGGAAGACTATTTTCCTGCATGAATAGTAATATAGGCCCTATAGCAAAAATAAAATAAATGTCTAGTCACTTTTCCATAAGTATAATTATAGAACATTTTTTACAATCATACCAGCACGCAAACATAGGAACTTTTGTTTCATACCTTGGGAAGTGTTTCTTCAGCTTTTTGATACTGGTCGACTGGAATGACTGTTTACCACTACAAATGCAGTTCAAATTTTCAATCTGACAAATCGCTTTCAGATGTAAAAGTGATTAGTGACAATTGCTAACTTAATAAATATGAAATAGATCAATTTTTTGTTGTTTTTCGAGCAGAGTTAATATGGATATCACTTTTATTAGAAGACAGAAAGGGTTTTCAATAGCTTTGAACCGGATAATTATATAAATATACATAAGTACATACTACTAAAAGATAATAAGTAATTATCTTTTCAGAAAATTTTTTAATATTAATCAGCTGCTAATTTCACGAGATATTTTTCTTGTCTGGCATTTAAATTGGCATATAGAAACAACAATTTTTTTCAAATTCCAAAATTATTAAGATTTTAGTACATACAGACAACGGAAATGGAAAAATTTAACGTTTCGAAGCATTCGAAATGGCATCATCAAGTTTCCTGATTCAAACTTGCGCAAACACATGAATTTTTATCTGCGCAAAAATTTTTCAGATCAAGTTTTTTAGATTTTTTTTCAATAGCGTAAACAAAAAAAGTAGAATAAGACAAGTTTGTATAATCGAAAACGCTATATAACTTTGTTGGAAAAGACATTAATTGGTATACAGATAATAACTCGGTGGGTGAGATTTCACATATTGAGAAGAAGCCATAAACATTTTCCAATTACACAAAAGAAGTCACTTGATTTTATTGTAGGGCATTTTTTTCTGCTTTCTATAGAAACATATGATCGTCACGCATATATGACCAAGGCTATAGACTTAGACTCCCCCGTCATATTGAAATATTTTGCAATGAATAATGAATATTAACAATATATGTTTTCCCTTTAATTAATTTAAATAAAATTGTCTTCCCATCGCGTGTCTGGTAACACTGACAGTGACTAGTATACATAAGTTTCTCTCTACAAAAGTGAAATGATGTCATGATGATATAATTTGGTTACAAAATTCAAAAGCTACAAATCGCAAAAGTTATTTTGGGGACTCTTAATATAAAAATGTAAAACCATTTACGGAAGACAAAAAAGAAAATGATTTTCGTTGCAGGTACCTAGGTATAGTGTTTAAAAATAAAATCAAATGGGATGAAGATTTTCATCTAAATAAATAGAGGTATAGGTACCTAAATAAATCACAAATTCATCTGTTGTACCGGTTGTATACATGTGTGTGTAAATAATAAGTACAAAAACAAAAACAATTTATTCAAACAAATTAACACGACAGGCAAATAAATATACATACATGGGGATATACCAACACAGACGATATAAAAATTGTTAACAAATACCTGCTCTCGATAAATTGTTAATTAGCTTAAAATAGAAAAATAAAAACATCACCCCGGACGACAACTGAATACAAAATAAAAATTAATTATGACGAGAAATAATAAGAGAAATCAGCTTGGAAAAGCTTTGTGAAATTTTTATTTGAGCGTTGACTTTGTGGCGATGACCAGGAGAAGGCGAAGGGCGAGCGGGGGAGACTTGTCTCTTACGATTAATTAACTGGCGATAAAGAAATGTCAACAAGTTCCATTTTTAATGTTTGGAATGTTCTTTACAAAAAAATAAAAATTTATATCTACCTCCTAGGTTTATGGTACATCCCAAAGAAAAACAAAACTTTGCAACGACCTTGAACAGGTATGTACAGAACACAAAAACGATGAATGTTTTTTTTTCTATTGCTATCTCTACTTTGTCGTCGAGACTTTTTGCATAGATCAGAAAAAGCTTTCAAATTCATGTTCGTACTTTCAGTCTGTCTTTAATTGAATTTCGTATATATGTATACAGAAAAGCAGATTGAATACATGTGAACGATATGGTGGAGCGGCGGCGTCGGTGATGAAACCAGTAAGAAAGTCATCTGTGCTTTTTTTTCTTAATATATCCGATTTTTACCTTTTACGTATCCAACCGACCGTCCGCCATAGGTACGAAACGAACATATTTATTAAGCTTTCTGACTTTTGTCAGCTATTTTTACATGTATTTTTCTACATTATTTTGATGGTGAACAAAAAGCTACTTTCGGTTTTCTTATCCTCTACATGAGTTCATATTATTTTCTATAAACAGTTATGCAAATGTAGGTGACTGGACTATAAATTTTACTGTATACTCTCAATTTAAATTGCATATACATGTAAGTCTGCATGCATAGATGAAGGCGCATGTACGACATACATAAGTGCCTATCCCAAGTCCCATGTCCCACCACATATAGGTTAAAGTGGCAGTTGTTTAGTGTGCATTTCGAAACTAAGCTTTTCATCGAAACAATATCGACGACTGTGTGTACAAGATACGTACGATGCATACGAAACCCGAAGTGTTAATAATTTTTTATTTACAGCTTGATTTACTTCGTTTATTTTTATGTTTATCACTGGTCCACTGGAATTATACTATCTCTACATATTCGGAAGTATTTTTGAACAAAGGACGATTATTTTATAAAGTTCTGCCATAAAGCTTAAATCAACTGGAAACATTTTTCTTCTTATATATTTATAAATTTGGAAATATGTATTTAAAGAACATGTGATGGAGAACCCAAATTTGTACTGAATAATAGTTTGATGGGACCGGTAAAATTCAGATTTTAATCTTCCGATCAACGTTCCAATTGCATGGTAGTATTATACAGGGTGACATTCTTCAAAATGACCTTGACTGCCACTGTGCATCGATAATTTTTTAGCATTGAAGATTCAGTGAAACGTGACCGGTAGCAGTCATCATCAGCCACTTTATATAGAATTTTGATTCAGGGACGGGACGGTATGGGATGGAGGCATAACCTAAATCGTTTTAGAAAATATTGCGATTGATTGTGATTTTTGTAATATTCATAAGATTCTGTTTTGTTATACCCTACTTGCAGTAAATTGTTTACGATAGTATTTTGTAATGGAACTTTTCTAAATTATTCGATTACAATAAGATAAGCTATTAACTGCCTAACTACTGTCGTCTATTGCTTACGGTATACATTAGTAGGTTTCATTCAATATAGATGTTAAACATATCGTTATTCGAAGATCTTTAAAAAATAGTAATAGGTACCTGGGATTACTATATATAAGGTTGTAGAAAAAAAACGAAGGTTCCTATCAACATAAGGCGCCTTCTTTTATAATAAAAGTTCGACGGCTGTCAGTAGTGATATCTATCGGATGTTAAGGAACTTTTTTTTTTGTTTACATTGATATAATACAAATCTTTTACTACCTATTTTTTAACATAAACCTTTTATTTGGATGTGCACCATCTAAAGTTGGTTAGTACAACTACTAGAATCACCATTTTTTGAATAAAATTATTAAGATTTTCCTGTTTTTTTTTTATCAAGAAAAAAATTATAAAAAGAGAAATAAAGTAGAATATTAACGCGTTTCATAAATTTTTTTTTCTCTCTACTTAATTGACTTATGTTCTTTCGATTTCAATTTTATTATAGGTTTAGTCGACTACAAATTAAAAATTGCAGCAATAAAAATAAATAAATTTCCAAAAAAATTGCAGTGCTATTTTTAGAAAATATTTATTGAAACTGAAAAAAAAATAGAAGACAATTTTTGTAACAACGCAATGAAAATTACATTTGAACTGACACTTACATATGTATGGTGAGAATTGAAATAATATGATCTATCATCGAAATTACATATACGCATATTTTGACGCTTTAGTTGTCAACATTGAATAAATAACTAATAGTTATTTATTCAATGGTTGTAAAAAAAAGTTTTGATAGCTCGTTACACCTGTACAAGATGTAAACAAACAAAATGCCTAGCCATAATTTGCAAACATTAAACTCACAACAACCATTTTACTACTACACTAGAGACCCCCCCCCCCCCCCCCCCAATTCACATACGGATTATCTGCAGTTCCGTACTGTAGATATATTTGAATTCACCACACATTACAGTTCAAATCCTACGATTGGTTTGTCAACTAGATCGGCCGTCCATGAACTGTAGACTATAAATCTGCAGATAATATTCACCACACATTGCAGTTCATCGTCACATAACAGGACTGCAGAATTGTAAACTGCATACAAAATGTACAATCAATCCATTATTTTCTGCTCATTTTGGTATTTTCGTCAGATAATTATCGTTCCCAGATAGAGGTACAACATTTACTTAAAAATTCATTGAAGTGTACAGGAAACATTCCTCACTATGGAAAGCAAAAGTTGATTCTTTTCCGACAGAAAGTTAAAAGAAAAGGATTATATGGAATTTATAGAATTTCACGAAAGTGCAGACGAAAAGCTACTAATAATTATGTTAAGAAAGAAAAAAATTAACAAACTCATATCATGTGAGATGCTTTGCCTGTGAAGCAACCAATCTTTCACCTAGAAACGTTTTTTTTCTCTTCACTGGTACTTCTGATATGAGAATTAATATTATTAGACCTGCAATTATCTTTTTGATATAACAATTTTAAAAATTCAGCCGAATTGCATGATATACGTTAACAAACTAATTATGATATGGACTGAAGACCCAACTATAGGTGTGTGCTAATCGTCAGTTTATCTAAAGTTTTCTGTCTCTTAAATATCAAACTCAAGACGTTATCTAATACTAGTGGGTGAACGAAAAGAGATTTGTATTGAAAGATGCCAGCTACAGACTAAAACTGCAGATAACCTGTAAGTGAATGGAACGTTATACTCGCGTGTCTTTACACTCAAACAAAACTGTTGCTAATCTCAATTAAGTTTTATTTCGGGAAAATCAAATAAATCTACTACTCGATTATTGATTGACAGTCACATTTGGTCAATCTGAATTACTTCTTTAGTAGAAGGAAGGTCTTGTGAAATTCTCCCATCTTTTCTTCATTGTATTGGCTACCTAAAAATCTGTCGGTTGATTTTAACAGTATATATCAGCGCAATCGAATTCAGAATTCAGTGGATCGATTCAAATACGTTTATATTTTATAATTCAACCAAGAAATTTCTTGTATACGTGAATCTGTGGTGTTCTACGAATAGTTTTGACGATCCCCCAGCTATGGGATGGATCCTGAACCCAATAGTTTAAATGATAAAGGAGGTATGAGCTGTTTCGTTATTGTTTTAAGAATAATCTTATTACTTATGAAGGTAATTCTTCCTTTTTAATGCTTTTCCGAAATTATTACACAATATTCTTCTTTTTAGGGCTCCGTACCCAAAGTGTAACAACGGGAACCCTATTACTAAGACTTCGCTGTCCGTCCGTCCGTTTTATTCTCTTTCATTATTAATATCATAATGACAGCATTATTATTATTTTTTCAAATGACGCCTACTCTCATTTGAAAAAATAAATAAAAAGTAAATAGTGTTAAATTTTGTACGATGGGACGGAACCCTTTGTGCACGAGTCCGACTCGCACTTGGCCGGTAATTTTTTTTCTTTCTTTTAACCATGAATTTCTTGGAAAAATCGCTATAAATAGAAAAACTTTAAAACTTTAGAAGATAGAATTGTAGGAGTGTTACAGAACAAGTTTTTAAATGCGGTATCACAAAACTAAGTCAACCAGGCTTCCTTAAAGCTAGACGAAAGACTGACTTTGCTCAATGTTAAAAATTTTGCTCTCTCAGGCCTACTTCTGCTAACAGTTTTTGTTTTTCAATGTAAAAAAGATCATGATAGCACCGAGCCGGTGATGTCATTTGGTTGCTGGAAAGAAGAATGGCGCTTGCCAAAAGGAGAACGACATGCAGTTCGATTGATACGGCACATTATCTGTAAAGGAAAAGATGACAGCGAAAAGAAAGTTTCAAAGAGGATCAAGGGACAATTGTCAACAAGAGGACAACAGAAGATATAGAATCGAATTGAGGGCTAAATATGAGCCCCAACGTAAAAAGTGAACCATGCTAGATGAAGAAAACATTGAGGGAAACTACGACAACTGTAAGAGGAAAATGGCGGCAACGCACTTGACTTGACTATTATGAATTAGCATATAAAGACTGATCGGCAGCCATTATAAGGTCAGTCGTGGCTCAATTGGTATCGGTGCAGCTTTAAGTATTTCCATCATCATTAGACTTCAGTTAAAACCTGTACACTGGCAGGAAATATTATTGCATTAACTGAGAATTCTCATATGAGGCACAATTAAAAGCAATTAGGCATAATACATATTGTTGATTGATTTTACTAAACTAAAAAAAAAGTCATCCACTCTTAATGGCTCTTTTTTTTTAGTTCAGCATATTACTCCTTTGCAAACTAAGGCAGTGCAAGTGCGTACTTTCTGATGCTTTAGCTACTAAATAAATACTATTAATAAAAGAAAACCAATGTCATGCA
Organism: Dioctria linearis; assembly: GCA_963930735.1. Classification (NCBI taxonomy): domain Eukaryota; kingdom Metazoa; phylum Arthropoda; class Insecta; order Diptera; family Asilidae; genus Dioctria; species Dioctria linearis. Next base: position 225,816,268 of record OZ005742.1, read on the forward strand.
TATAGTGCCGACAGCGGCTTTTGAAATCACTTCTGCAGCACCGGAGGTCATTATACGTTTTCTAGGAAAGAATCTTAACAAGAGTCTTATCGAGATTATCTTCTCCACTTAGGATTTTTCCTAATTCTGTTTCCTACCCACTTACTTTTCACTTCTTCATTGATGGATATGCGTCGATCCACATATGTATTTAAGTATGTGTATGTCACATTTGATCTCTATTTTATGCGATACATATCAATCATCTTGAGGCAGCCTTAGCGTAGATTTCTCAGATTTGCGGTCCGACATCTACCGTGGAGCACCTTAATTTGATTTCAATGAAGACACTATATATTGGACGAAATAGGTCCAAGAGCTGTTTTTGTTATTGATATTTGTTGAACTCCTTGAACATTTTAGTCCATGCTTCAGGCATCTTGATTTTCTGACTGCTGTAAGTGAAGAATTAGCTCAATTAAGGATTTTTTTGCTTAATATTAAAATTTCTGAATATAATCTGAAGCAATCAGTATCTAATACAATTGAAATATATAAATTACGCAATTTCTATTTAGATGTATTTTTGTAATTTTTTACATTGAAAGAAGTTTCAATGAAAGGTGACCTCTATCAGAATTTCACCACAAATTAGTGTTCTATATAAATTCTTATCAAAGGGCTTTGACCCCAAAATCTTATCAACTATTCAATTCAATTAGCAGAAGAGTATTCGCCTTCCGTTTAAATATTAAACTCAACTCTACTCAACAATATTTTCTTCGCGATATAATGAGGTGCGTAACCTTACCCCTCTACATAAACATCCGTTCTATATGGGCTTTGTTATCCCGAAATCGGTAATCTTACCAAAGGTTTTCTCAACAAATAAATATCGTGACAGAATGTAAATCGAATCTTGTTTACATCTCAATAACCTGTAACCGTTGAGATATTCTTATTTGCATATCCACTGTTTCCAGCAGCTTTAATCAACTGGTCCAATACAGGAACCCAAAAATAACCAGAACACACATACACAGAGTGAAGGGTGTTTGGAAATTTATACATATATTTTATTAACATTTAAAAATGCAGAAAGTGAAGGTTATAAAAATATAATTGAAAGAAAAACAAGTTTCGAATTGATCCGCGGAATCCTTATTCGCTTAAAATTTAATGTTCCATAATCGAGTTTCGACTGTATGTAGTCTTGACTTGATCTTTTTCTTATCATTCATGCAGAACGATATCTTATACAGATTCTACATTGTAAACCTACATAATTCTAAAAACAAAACTGATTCGAGTTTTTCCGACTTATTGAAATATACGAGCTAAATTTTACGCTTTATCCAATGTTGTTAAGTAATCATGCTCGAAATATACGTACAGCCTATTTACGTCTTTAAACAGATGCACTAATTCATTGTTATGTATAAAAAAGAAAAGCAAGATCAAATAGCACTCCCTTCACTTGCAAGATGATTAGTTTTGCATATATTAGTTCAGAAGTAGGCGTTTTACACGTGTATGTATTTAACACCTTGTGGTTTCGGGAACTTTCAATTAAATTCTTACGCTGATTTATTGCAGTATCGTCTTAAGAGCGAATGAGTGAGTGAACATTTATTAAACTCAGTGGGCAATAAGGTCAAGTTGACAATTTTATTGAATCATTAAATTCGTGTTTAGTTGAGATGCAGGCTACATTGAAGAATATGCGGAAAATTGATTACAGAAATTCTTTAAGTTTTTTACGATTTTCTTAGAATTTGGTTGATTTATGAAAAATTTTGGACTTTGTAGAAGAAAACTCATTTCAATAGGGCAACTCAGATATTATGATAGCACTGACTTTTATACATTGCCATTATTGCAGTTGATTCGTCTCCCCGTGGTGTCAAAAAACTTTCAGGTAGGCCCCAATTATGTGGTATCACAACCAACCATTCTGAGGCTGATCAATTAGGACAGATTGGAAGCTGCTTCGGTAACCGTCACCCTAACTTAACCTTCATTGTATGGAATATAAGTTGACCATTTTAGGAAACTACATACAAATACTGACTTAAGTCTTGTGCTACCCAGTGGGAAATTAAACGTACATGACACTCCGCATTCTGGTAGTATTTATTAATAAATATTTTAAAAGATTCTAAAGAAAAACATGTGGAAAGTCCCCGGAGGGGTTCACCAAAATGGGGCATGCGGGATATCAAATTAAAGAGGGAAGAGAGTGTGATCGAGAAGAGGGTTCTTGTTTTGATCCTGTAAACTTCATACGGACGTTTTAACCGTGAAGAGGATTTTTTGGGACTTGTGTCATATATACCCCCTTAATTAATTTTGCATACATTTAGCTCGTTCTTTCTTGGTAATGCATTAGTGGTCTGTTGTGAACGTTTTTTGTTTGGTTGGAAAATGTCGCCGACGAGACAGTTCTTCGCAAACACGAGATTAAAATAAAGCCATTTTCACTCAAAAAACAGCCATTTTCATACCCTAGAAAAAATCATGGGGTATACTACTTTTGTCAATCCGTTTATACCGCACAGAAATAATGATGGTAGAGCAAAATGGATTGAACACCCACGTATAATATTAAACGTTATTTTGATTCTTGCATGTCCGTCCGTCTGTCCGTGCGCACGATAACTCGAGAACGCATTTACTTAGAAAGCTGAAATTTTGTACACGAACTTAAAAAAAAAGTAAAATTAAGTTCGAAAATAAGACAAATCGGTCAACTCCTTTGTGGGGTAGCCATAAAAAAATTTCGTTTTCCACTATAAATTTGGACACTGCCGGAGAACGCGTCGACAAAGAGAGCTGAAATTTGGTACACGGTGTTTTTATAGTAATAAATAACATAAAATTTCAAAAATGGACTAAATCCCCTTCTTGGTGTTGCCATATAAAAATTTAGGTTTTTTACATATACTGTGAAAACGATCAGTCCTAGACATTTTTATTGCACTAAAAACTTCTCAGAATACGAAATCCTATAAAATTGGTTATAATATTTTTTCTGTGCGAGGAACCTTTCTAGAAATATATATATAAAAGTAAAATTCGAATTTATTTTCAATTTCCGAAAATTCATATCTTACATTACTATTTTCTTCCATTTTGAGGGTAAATATAAAAAACTTATAGTAATTTTAGCACAATTTTTATACAAACTAACAGCATAGGCCTCTATGTAAAACTAAAGAATATTTAGCACGTTTAGCCCGACAGTGTACTTTCCGTTTTTTTCTTAGAAATTTGCTGGACATTTTTTCTTTATAAATTTAATGCATATTCGAGGCAGACAGCAATGCCTCGATCCAATATAAAACCAACGAAGGCCTCAAGGCCTCGGGGCAAATTACTTCCCATGAAAACATTTTTCACAGCAGTGCACTAATGCCTTTAAAAGAAAGAACTGATAAAATATGTATGTGAAAAATGTAGGAACTGAGGCGAAGGGGCCTCAGCTGTATGAAAATGGGTTCTTCGGCGTCTCGATGAAGTTTTTTTAATCGGGAAAAAATAAAACTACTCGATAGAACTTAGTGAGACTTTTCATTTGACAGACGATATGCCATATTGGAAGCACCTCCCGCGGGGGGTACCTACCCCGCACCCAATAGTACCCTCTGTTAAAAAAAATTCTTCTACGAATTGTAGCTGGCACAAAGCTGAGGTGAACAGTGAAATCGGCTTTCCAATTGGACTTCACCCTACCGAGTTAAAGCCTGATAGTACTTAATTTAGAAAAAAGAGTAACGTACTAAAAAAAGTGGGTATGGAGATCGAAAGAGAAGTGAAAACAAAGAATTATAGCGGTTTTAGAAAAAGTTTAGAAAGAATACTGCGCTCCTTGCAGAGGGGCGAACAGTTATTCTAGTACGTTGTGAGACAATCTAGTACAAATTCGGATATGTTTTTTATGGATTTTGAGTACCCACACCCCTATGGTCTGAGGTGAAATGGCAGAGTTATAAGCGAGAAACTAAATACCCCCACCATTTATTTCCCCTCGCCCATCCAAAAAATCGAAAAACGTAATACCCTACTTGTTCTTCTAAACGATTACCTAAAAATCACTTTGAAATCAAGTCAATCGAATGAGTATTTTCGGAGCTTATCCCTGAAATTTTTTTTGTACATGTCTGGGACGAAAAATTGAGATTTAGGCTCCCCCCCATTCCGCACCTCACCTACTCTTCCCCACCACCTCCCAGCGACCACTCGTAGCCCCGACGGTAGCTTTTATTTAAGCCCTCAATGAGATCTGTGTGCGTTTTCGATAAGGAGTTATAAGCAAAAGAATTTGAAACTTTGCCCTCCTGCGCCGCCAAATGCGAGCCCCTCTTAGCAAAAACCAACACCACTAAAAGATGTGCGACATCGAGATGAACACACCCACAAGAAATGGTAAAACAAGTAAAAAGCTAGAATTGGTCTAAGACCAACCTTATGATACCCTAGATGAATGCCCGTATTAAATGTCGTATGGTCACCGATCTAAGCAAGTTTGATTTTTGAAGTGGTTTTTCGCATATTATAACCAATTTTATAGGATTTCGTATTCTGCAGAAGTTTTTAGTACAATAAAAATGTCTTGGACTGACGTTTTCAAAGTATACGTAAAAAACCTAAAATTTTTATATGGCAACACCAAGCAAGAAGGAGTCGCCCGATTTATTTGCTAATGTAGTAAAAACATCATGTACGAAATTTCAGCTCTCTATGTCGACGCGTTCTCAGGCAGTGTCCAAATATATAGCGAAAAACGAAATTTTTATATGGCAACCCCACGAAGGAGTTACCCGATTTGTTTCATTTTCGAACTTAATTTAACTTTTTTTTTAAAGTCCGTGTACAAAATTTCAGCTCTCTAAGTATACGCGTTCTCGAGTTATCGTGCGCACAGACGGACGGACGGATAACTTTTAATATTATGCGTGGCTGTCCAATCCATTTTGCTCTACCATAATTATTTCGAGGTGTTACAAACGGAATGACAAACTTAGTATACCCCATAGATTTTATCTAGGGTATAAAAATATTTATATTTAAATGTAGCGGCAGCGACAACAGTGGCAAGGGTTAATATAAATTTTTTCGTTACCGAATCGTTAAATTAAGAAATAAAATAAATAAAAAAAAATTTGATCCATTTCATAAGTATGTATGTCAAAACCAGTTTGACAGTGTAAAGAAATGGTTGTGTCTGCAGTTGCCTAATCATTAGTTAATTATTAATTAGGGGCGCTGTGTGCATAAGATATTATAATATATAATAATCAGGAATGTTTCTAAATTAAGTGAAGCCCAAGAAAAATTTGTGATGAGCTCGAATTTTTTAGTGAGAGAGCACAGTGCAGAAATGTAACAGCAGCCGAATTCATGAAGGAGCAAGTAGTTATTCTAAAAAAAGTACAAAAATTCTTATTTCTACACGCTGCCATTCATTTATGACTTAAGTTTCCAGCTGTAACTTGTTTTCTTTGTGCTTGCATTTCCTTTAGTGTGCATTTTCTGTCTTTTGTTATCTACCCGCTTCCAGATATTGTCCTAGATGATTTAGGCACTGTATCAAGTGTCTCTGGAGCTAATAAAGAAGTTTGCTATCAAAAAATAATTATTTTGTGGGTATATTTAATACAATTTTCTACGAAAATGTCAATCTATCAGCGGTTCAGATAGTAATAGAATGTACAACATTTTTAACGTGTTCGTCAAATGATCCATAAAATTTGCAACAATGACAGAATACGAATTTATAAAATATTTTATTTTCATTTTAGTAAGAAGGAATTTCATTACCAAGAAATAATATAGAATATTATTTTATGAAAACATACAGATTAGATAGAGCCCATTGTGTCATCTGCGTCAAACTGGCTGTTGTCGTTTTTTTTATCATAAATTTCATTCTGGGATAAGTTTGGAAATAATTAAGGAAGACATGGTGAGGCAAGCAAGCTCGTGAGTAAAAATCAATTCCTTGTTGAATATAGACCGAGTTCATTTTGCAAAAATTGTTTGCGTCATTAACATTTATTCCTGATAAAACTTCTAAAGGAAAGCAATAGTAAAATGATGTAATTATCGCATCATGATGGTCATAATTCATTTCGCAACTAGGCCTAGTATTATTCAAGAAAATCCAAAATTTTTAGTTTAGACCACAATAACTCCTTAGATGAGAGAAGTACCGGGCTGGTTGAGCAGTTGTTGGAAAGGCCATGAAGTTCTGCATATAATGAGTTCTAAACTGGGATCTAAGAAAAAATTTCCAGTAAATTTTTAAGAAAAAATTGAGGGCTTTCCTATAGTGGGTGTCACACCGGGAGCGGCGCGGCATTTTTTAGTTGCCGCTGCGCGATTCGCTTGCAAAATTAAATCTATAAGGCCGCTCGCAGATTGGCGAGCGGTGAGCGATGAGCTCTGTCTGTTGAGCGCTGCGTGATAAGCGGCAAGTTTTCACACTGATCCGCATTAAATCTTAGTTGCATCGTACTTTTTAGGGCATAATGGTGTCAAGGCTTATAAGAGAAATGTTATTACTCGATAATTTACTGTTAAAGAGATTGATTTTAGCAAGAAATCGGAAAAGACTAGCAATTTGTAAAATAAATAAAAGCCCGTTGGAGTCAAGAGAATTTAATATAAGTATCTTCGCAGAAATCCTGAACACTTTTTGGAATTTCTACGAAGTAAATTAAAACTTTCGATTAATAACATTTTTGTTTTGTTTTTTTTTTCACCTGAAAGTCTTAATGACCCGCAGTTTTTCTATAATTTCCTTGTTTTTATAGTCGGGATGTCGATTATCCTGCACAACAGACATTATTGAAGATCTTCACTCTAAAAAAAAAGTACATCACAACTAATGGGCAACGCGCACAGCCACCTCTCATCGCTTAGTTGAGCTGAGCTGTGAAAACACAGCTTGGCGGCATAGCTCAACGCTCTTCAATGTGAAAATATTCATTGTGATAGCCTGGCTAAGCGATGTTTTACCTCTCATAGCTCGCCAATATGAAAGTGACCTAAGTCACACCGGGAGCGGTGCAGCGCGGCAAGATAGATGCCGCGCGGCGAATTTGCAAAAATAGAATTTTGTCACTGCCGCTGGCGGCAATTTTTTTTTTTATTCGAAATAAGACCAAACAATTCGTTAAATGAGGCTTTCGGCATTCTAAAGTCTTCGTGATCGAACCTTATCACTTTTCTCTCTTTATCTTTAACCTACTAATAACACAACTTTTTCATCGGAACTAGAGTACATTTGGATAAATTCTGCCGCTCCCGGTGTGAACACTCTATTGTGGCGCGTGCTACCCCGCCGCGCCGCTCCCGATGTGACAAGTGTCGAGATCGTTGATTTTATATAGGAAGGAGGCGAGGCACTGCTGTCGGCCTCGACCAATGCATAAATATTCGAACGCAGAAATTTCCAGTAAATTTCTAAGAAAAAATTGTGGCCTTCCCTTCATCCGGTCGAGACATCGTCGATTTTATATTCTATATGTTCTTACGGCTTATCCCTTGAAAACTGTTCAAAATGGTAAAAGTGGAGTCATCTGACATTATAACAAGGAAACCTTTTCGCAATCACTATATATTTTATACACAAGGATAACACTTTAAAAGGAAACAATACGTATTTTTATACCCTAGAGATGAAATCTAAGGGGAGATGGGTATACTGTTTGTCTATCCGTTTGTAACGCGTAGAAATGGTGAACGTAAGGCAGAATGCATTGCACGCATAATATTAAAAGTTATTTTGATTTTTGCATGTCCGTCCGTCCGTCCGCATGATAACTTGAGAATGCGTGTACTTAGAGAGCTGACACGGCACAAGGGCTTTTAAAAAAAAAAGTCAATTTAAGTTCGAAAATGGGACAAATGTAACTCCTTCGTGGGGTTGCCATACAAAAATTTCGTCTTTCACTACATATTTGGACAATGTTTGATGAGGATCCGTCAACATAGAGAGCTGAAATATACTGTGAAAACTATCAGTCTTATAGACGTTTTTATTGTACTGAAAAGTTCTTCAGAATATCAAATCCTAAGACATTGGTAATAATCAGTTTTTCTGCCCGACAAACCGTTTTAGAAATATAAGCTAAAAACTTAAACGATCAAACTTATAAAGATGGGTGGTGGCCATACGAAATTACATACGGACATTAATCTAAGGTATCATAAGAATTGGTCTTAAAACAATTCCAGCTTTGTTACATATTTTTATTATGTTTGATTTTGAAAGTGCGATACAGAAAATTACGCAACCTTTAGAAGAGTATCTCAACTGCCAAAATGTCCAAAATACTCAAGGTAATAAGAAAGAGACTCTAATCGTACTTCTAACCTTTTGCGGAAATGAGGGAAATTTTACCATCCAGAATGGTGCTTCCATACCCTTGTCGTAATTTGATAAAGTGGTTAATAATGAACATTAGGTACCTCTAGAAGTATAGGTGGATGAGAACTGAGATGTTCCCAATCGGATTTTTTAGCTGTACTTCTTTTGAGAAGTGTAATTAGTTGAAAATATTTCAAAGCACATTTCAGCTTGCCTTCTCTTTACCCGCCTTATCTGAATTTTAATTAATTTTAAAAACATAATACTTATTACACTTTGGGCTTCTTTTATAAGTATAAAAAAATATTTCCCCCGAATTTTATAAATGAAAATTTCTTATAAAATTACTTCTGCAACCACTCAATCTATAAAAAGAAAGAAAACACACTTCATAAGGCGATGTAGAAGCTAGCCTTATTTAAGTACATCCGTTAGAAGCGAACTATGAATTACATATATACTTGATCTCCAATCCCGTCGTAATGTATAAGTAATGCAGGTTTTCATTAAAACAAGGTAAGATTTACCATTCTTACTTCAACAATGCAGCAAGCACATAGGTATATCCAACAAAATGTTGCGATGAAACAATTTTGCAAATAATTGATGACGTAAAAAGGATTTTAACAAAGTTCCAGAGAATAATTTTACTAAAATAAAACTCTTTTAGGTATTTTGTATTTATCTACCTTTGGAGCCTATTTGATTTCGAATGGTAATTCTAAGACGTAGAATGGATTCAATCAATTTCAATCCAACCAGTCTAGAGAATTCCGGGACACTTCTTCTTTGGCTAACATGCCTATATCAACCGAAATATACGCAATACTTATATACCAAGTATACATCTATACATTGCGAACGGGAAAAAACTACGCAACAAATTTTGTAAAAGCGCGTCTATCCTATCCCTCCCTCCCGCATCATAAAAACAAGAAATTAAATTAAATACATGAATCCTGTAAACTCTTCTTAGAACACACCGAATTTAGTTCTTTTTATCTGGAATAAGCTTTCATCATACATATATAAATCGAAAAAGGGACGATATCCTTATTTATATACCTACCTAACCTACCTATATAATGGAATTACGTTTTAGAAAACGAAAGCATAATAATCTTTACCTTTCTCAACGCAAGAAAACTTCTTCAATATGGGTCACATGACCTAAAAAAGAATTTCAACTTGGACTGACCTTCCCTAATACTTATCAAAGTGTACCCCCACTTAGGCGCCGGCTGTGCGACGACAGTCAAAATATATAATTCCAAGATGGCAGATTTTTGTTATAGTAATAATATTACGCGTTTAGTTTAATTTTGCTCTCCGTTTCCCATAATATTGTATTACAAAGAAGGAAGATTGCTCAAGATTATATAAAATATGCATTTCGGGGAATACCCGATTTCTATGCAGAAATTTGCATCTTTAAACTTTGTTTACACCTCGCAAAAGTTCTATTATTTTCCTTTTTGATTTAGCCTTGATATTGCACAAATACATTCAAATATATATATGTATGTATGTATATACCCAGCTACCGCCACGGCCTTCTAATAAAGGAAAGCCGAAAGCACGGCCCAATGTCGAATAGAGGTGTGCGAAACAATCGAATTTGTTTATGTTGCGCACTCTATACAAACAACATAGCATACAATACAACGGAAAATATGTATAGTCGCGATATAGCTTTTTAACCGAAAAGTTCCGAAAGAGCTTGAGCTTATGGATAAATGTATGTAAAAATAGGCTTGTGTTTATACATATGTATTTGTAGCAGCTGATGATGTGTTTTCATTATCTATAATAATAATTTTTCCTCCTCAAATTTTTTATTAATTTTCTGACTGAAAATCTCCATCAATTGTCTTTTTCGAAGAACAAATCCATAGCGAATAACAAAATTCGTTAATAAAATTACTGAATTCAATTTTCAATTCTTTAATTCAGCACACAAGATTTGAAGGCCATTTATTCAATCAAGCAACAAGCAACTCTAAAACAGTCAACCATAAAATTGGAAAAGGTGAATAAAAAAATATGAAGAAATGAATGCAACTCACCTGAGAAAATATAATTTTTATGTCAATCAGAGAAAGTCCATATGATTTTTAAAAATGATGAACAGACAAAAGTGGTTGAACAGAATATCTTTCTTATTTCTATAAAGTAGTTTCGTATAATGTTCTTATTCAAATCACATCACACACAAAAAGAGATGAAAAAAAAAATCACCACGGCTTACACAACCATCATAAACCAATTTTATAGGGTCCAATTTGATGTGATTAACACAAAATTAACTTAATCAAAACGAGCGATGACAGGCTAACCTGACCAATCGACCAAAAATTATGGAGCAGGGAACAACACTAGTATCATTATAGCCGCCGTCAATTTCTTTGACTGTACATATAAATAAGTTGATTGTCTCGTTCATATATGTTATATCATGTACGTAACGTACCTACTTGCTCGACATCGAGTTTCTTAAAACTCTCTTGATGAGAACAAACTCGATAAGTTTCAGCTTGAGCTGACTCGGTATCGTCGTCATAGATTTGCGTGTGATGTTGTAAACAGTTTTAACACAACTTCGGCTTCGGCAACTAATAGCACCAGCAGAACAACATTCGGCAAGAAAAATCGCCCCAAGTATGGGAGTTTATGTGTCTGTTTCACTTGTTTGCACAGCCGGAATAAGGAAAAATTTTTTTAGTACCGAGTGATAACTAAAAAAAAAACGAGTTTGATAAAAACAAAAAAAAATCTACGATATTATATCTCAATTCTATACAGAGAAAAGATGCAAATTGAAGGCATAAGTGCTATCAACTAAACTGGTTTTCGGTTTTATAAAAAAAAAAAAAAAAACTAGAGAATTCAAATGTTTACAATTGCACTCAAAAAATGTTTTCGAAAATGCTCAAAACTGGAACAATTTCGTACCTTTTCAGTTAGAAAACTCAGTTTTAAAAGATATGTCATATCACTTCAACTATGATTTTGTTTTCCACTTCTTGTGTTTTATTAATATAAAATTAATTGAGATTTTATAAAAAGCAAGAAATAAAAGCTTTTTGATTCACTATGAAAAGCTTGAAGCGCGATCACTGTATCTGATATACTCCGATATTAAACGCGTTCTGTGCACTGTGAAAATGCGAATAAATTCAAACAAGAGTCAGACTCGACTCACATCACGGTCACTCACAACAATATAAGTGAAATGAGAGAAGAAAACAAAATGAATTTACATAGCTAAATAAAATTAAGATTAAAAAAAAAGAAAATGAAACGAAATACGAAAAAACTTAAAAAGCTTTCGAAATGTGTATAAAAAAAGTAAGCTTTTTGCGGGATGGCGTTTTAGCGGTGGGTGGTAGGTAAGATAGTATCGTCGTTTGTTATGAGTTCTCTCAGCTCCGTGCGCTCATTATTGGCACACCAACTAAATGCAAAGCACCCATTTGGGAAAGCAAAGTTATGTCAGCTGATTGTTGGTGTGCGCAAACAAACTGAAACAATAATTTTTCATTTGACTGTCCTGGCTCTCCAGCTGATTGTGGAAGAACCGACATTGTCGCGTAAGGTTAATTATTGTTAATTATAGAAGAAGAAAGTTATTAAGAAAGAATGCACTTTTTCTAATATACAGGGTGATTTTGAATTGGTGATTTTAAATGGAACACGAGATATAGGTTGAAATATTAGAAACAGAAAATTGTATGCGGGAAGGGGCTCAAATGGGTTCATTCGGAGCTAGACAGTTTAGACCCATCTAAACTGCGTCTTAAGAAGGATTTATGATTTTGACTACTTCTTTGCTTTTAAATTCTTATGATTTTCCCGCCAAAATGCCTGATAGCCATTACATTTAATTGCAAGATTTGGAAACCTCAGAATGTTACCGTTTATTTGATCCACACATGTACACACGCAACCGTTTTTAAGATTTATGATGCACAGTTTAATTAATTGTACGTGGAATTGAATTTTACCGTCCCCCTCCCATACAATTTTTTGCTTCAACACTTCAACCTATCTCCTGTTTCATTTAAGGCCACTAATACAAAATGATGTTTCATTGAAAGTATTATTTTATGACTTTGGGTGAAGCAATTCAAATCATTTTTATTTGTTTGAGAATTGTATTAAAAAATTTACAAGTTTCTATTGATACTTACGTATATGTATGTAAAGAAAGTATAGGTCTATTCGCGTATTTCTCGTGCAAAAACTTACTTATGTGGTGGGAGGGAAATGTAATAAGTATTGAAAAACGTTTTTCCTGCAATTTAAAAACAAGTAGTGCGGAATGTCATACTTTGTTACACTTTTGTAAAAGTCCCAGGAGAGCAATCCATCTTCATTCGACATTTTTATTGTGTTTTAAAAACTTTCAGCAAAATTCAAAAATTGAACATTTCTTATGACAGCTGTCAATTTTGGTGGAAAAATGATGCAGAAACTAAAAACTTCGGGTAAATTCCGGTAAGAGAGCAAAATTATGACGTATGCAAAACTCATGTTATTATCTTGCACGAGATATTAAACGAAACTAAAACTTCGGATAAATTCATGCAAGTGAGCAAAATTGTGATATATGCAAAATGACGTAGCAACACAGTTGTTCGTATAAGTCGCGAAACTGTGTCCACTTTAGGTAGTCACCATCGAAACTAGGCAAAGTTAATTTTGGTAGCTTAATGCTTGCATTATCTGTTGAACTCGTCTTGGATGCTTGCAGGTGCAAATTGTTCATTTTTTGTGTAAGCGAAATTATTGCCTGCTGTATGCGTTCCTCACATTCAAGGTAATCCTCGATGATATATCCTACCTGGGCTGGGTCTTCAGTTAGCTCCCATACCAAAGTGTTGTATTGTTCGATTTGAGCCCAATAGTGATCGATTGTCTTTAACTTCACTTCATAATACTGTTGAGACTGCTGTTGATCTTCATTGGTAAGGCTGGTGAGGAGTCGATTTAAAGATTGCATGACTCCCTTTTGTTTCCTTATTACTCTGTGAACTTCTTGGGAGATAATCATTTTGTCTGATTCAAACTGGGCGTCTATCTTGAGTGCATCTTGTTGCTTATTTTGATCCAGAGACTGCGATGGTGCACTCGTTTCTTTCTCAATAATAGGAAGCTTCGTGTTAGTGTTCTTTTTTATTATCGGCGTTGATCCAGCCTCCAATGCATCTATGTAAGTCGCCATCTGCTCTTGGAAAGCTTCGCAGATTTCTTTGACAGCATTATAATAATCCTTCACAAAGTATTGATGTTGCAACTCTTCTCCATGCTGGGTTCTTATAATGTTGTCTGCATCTTCGAATTTATTCCATGCCTCTTGTAGTCTGCGCAATCTTTCTTTGAAGTAAGGCAGATCTTTTCGCCTTGAGGAATCTTTCCTGTAATTCTCTATTATGGTCTGTATGTCTTTGCCAGTTGCTTGTTGCTGGTTTGCCAATTGATCCATGTTGATTGAGGCTGTCGTCTACAAAAGATTTAAAGTTGTCTTTTTGAAATGGCTGATTGTATGATACAGCAATGTGCCTGTATCACGTCGGAGTCACCAAAATGTTTGTATAGCGAAGGAACTCTTTTGTTATCCGCTAGAGTACAAGTTCTTGGACTCTTGTCGTAATTTAGATATGGCACTGGTTCATGGACAAGGGTTCTTGGACCGTTACACTGCTTGAACTGCTGATTACACTGCCTATAATTAGCGCGGTGTATGAAGTAGAGACGACGTATAGTAAAAACACAATTTTCTATTGAGAATCAAAACTTAATGCCTGCTTTATTTTCCATTATCGGCTTTTTATATGATCAGTTTGCTGATTATTACAAATAAGCGATTGATTGTACATTTTTAGTCGCGCCGGAAAGAATTTCCAGACGAAATTTAATACTGCTAAAAATTTATTTGTGCGAAAAAATGCTGACATTTCCAAATCGAGTGAATTGACCTTATTTACAATTAATGGAATATTTTTTATAATTGCTGAATATACAAAATTATTGACTTTGAATTGAAGAAATGCAAGAATGAAAGAAATTGAACTAATTATATTATGACTAAATTATATGGAAATTATTGTATGGAATAAATGCGTTGTTGTATGTATGTATGTTATGCTGCCTGAACATCTTCCCCGCGTCGAACAGCTTGTTCAAACTTCCTCATCACGAAGGCTAATTGTGAAAGGCTCTCCAGAACTCCTTGTGGGTATAGCTTTGCTCAGTCCAGACTTGCTGCATTTCTGTTTTGCCCTGTATATCAAGCAGGTGGCAATAAGTAGTCCAATGACAAGTGCTGAGTAGCCCAAGGTGAAATGATGAACATCGACTGGCTTGATTTCATTTGATAACTGTTGGTTTCTTTGTAGTTCGGCAATACCCTCGCTCAATTTTTTGAGCTCATCCAAGTGAGCTTGATAGCGTATAGGGCTGTGCTGCATTTCTTTCAGGTGCTTTGATGAAATAAGATCTCCCAGGTTCTCCGCTGGCAGAAGTGATGTTCGCATCGCGCTCGGGTAGACATTGTGGGCTTGAATTGTAATAAGCTCTTGCTTTATTGCGCAATTGCTCTGGATTTTCAGAATTCCAGATCCTTCAAGCATCTGCGTTGATACGGTTTTTTGCATACCACATTTATTGACGTTTTTTCTTTTAATGAGTAAATCCATCGGTTGGGATTAAATAATTGTATCCACTTGGGACTGTTTCCAGTCTCCATTACCTGAAAGTTCGGTGAAGGTGTTCCCTGATTTATGAAACTCATTTCACAGGCGCTGATGTTGGCTCCCCTTCTGTATATAGGGTGTTTCTGTTTACACATGTAAGTAGCCCTTTCCATGGTTTCACATGTGGCTAATTCTTGTTCGCTAAGCGGGTAGTATTGGTCCCGATGCAGGTTAATTACTATGAAATCAGCCGAAGGTTTGATAGCCATAAAGGTGTTATTGATTGCCACTGGAACAGGAATAATTCGAAATAGTTCGAATTCTTCATATGCAAACAGTGGCAGTTTGATTCTGAATATTACGTATTTGTCGGCGACTCGACTTTCTATAGTCATTAAACTGTAGATCTGAGTGAAAGTTTCGCGATTCCCTGGGAGCCTTAAAGTCGCTGGTAAATGGTCCTTTATCGTAATTAGTTCTTGTTTTAACTGTCTCGGAGAAAGTAGCTGAGGATTTATCTTGCCGTGATGTGTTTCTATGATCAAGTCTAGCATGGTAGCTTGCACGCGTCGATAAGTTGATGTCATTAACGTTAACTGTATGGCTGATGACATAAATAGCTGTGCAAGTCTTTGTTGATGAAGCTCTTCTGTGATGTTGTTGATGTTATTGATTATTTGACGTAGATGAAAATCTACCTCATTGAACTGGTGTCTGATGATTTCTTCGTCCTTGTTCAAAATGTTGGCAGTGGAATCAATTAAGGATGTTTCATTTTTTATTAAGCTCAACAAGTGATCCTCGTTGTTTCTAATATTGTTAATAGTGGAGGCCATCTTTTCTGCATATTCAGAGTCAAGGACTCCAAATAGAGAGTTGGCTATATTCCCTACTATATCCAATTGGGCTCTAGCACTACGTTTCCTTGAATTTGATAAAAGTAGTTCATTATTGCTGATCAATTCGGTCTGTAGAATCGTGAATTTCTTCAGAATCAGCGAGCAGTAGAATGTGTCTGTTGAGATATTACAGATCTTTTGTAGTTTGTTGATGCCATTACTAATGCTGTTGAATTCCTTCCAATAATTGTCCATGTCGTAGTACACCACTAGATTCCACTCATTAGAATCAAATGGTTAGAGCTGAAGTTTTCGAAATATATGCCCGGCTGAGATTTAAACGGCGATATTTCTACTGGTGAATTTCCTAGAATCGGCAGTATGAGACACGTGAATAGGAGCGTGGTGAGTGCAGAGCTTGCCGAACGTCGTGATATTTTGGCAGGTCCTGGACTTGCGTCCTCTTGATCTTTGTCAGCTCTACGTCTCGGAAACCTTTCCTGTGTTTCATTCGCTCGTACGTCATCTTTATCATCTACTGGCAAAGGCGCCAGTTTATGTATAGGCCTTCTAAGAGTTCCACACATGGTTTTGACGTCAGCAACTCGAACCAAGCCGTCCTTTCCCTGAATTGCCTGGGTAATCCTGCCGAGCTGCCATCTGAGGGGAGGCAAATTATCTTCTCTGATTAACACCATCATGCCAGGGCGAGCGTTCATGGATTGCTGCTTCCACTTGTGTCTTTGCTGCAGCTCACATAGGTATTCGTGAGACCATCGACGCCAAAATTCGTGCCTTATATGCGACACCATTTTCCATCTTCCCGCTGGACCCACTTGTTGTGTACTTGAATGTGGATCAATTCTTGAAGTCAGGGGCTCCCCCACAAGAAAGTGTCCGGGTGTTAATGCTGTCAGATCATTCGGATTGGACGATAACGGGGTTATTGGCCTCGAATTCATTATGGCTTCGATCTCAGATGTGAGTGTAGTTAACTCTTCATGTCAGAGAAGCTGCAGCGGCACCCTTGTATAATAGCGATTTTGCTGATTTTACTGCTGCTTCCCATAATCCACCGAAATGTGGGGCGCGTGGTGGGATGAAATGGAACTCCATACCCTTTCCCTGGCACATTTAAGTAATCTTCTCTAGAGATCTATTTGAGTGTATGATGTCTTGAAGCTCATTCAGCTGCTTTCTGGCTCCTACAAAGTTTGTGGCGTTGTCACAATATAAGTTCAGACAATGCCCTCGTCTCGCTATAAACCTCTTAAGTGCCCCGAGAAATCCTTCTGTCGTCAGATCGCTCGCCACTTCTAGATGCGTCGCCTTTATAGTGAAACAGCAGAATACTGCGATACATGATTTTTGAGGGCGTTTCCCTCTTAATTTGAAGTGTGTCCAAATGGGGCCGCAAAAGTCTACTCCGGAATTTATAAATGGTCTAGCGGGTTGAACTCTGGCTACGGGGAGATTTCCCATTAACTGAGTCATGAGCTTGGGCTTGACCTTGTTGCAGCGAACACAGTTCTGCACGATCGATCTGGCAATAGTCTTCCCCCCTGATTGGCCAAAACCTTTGTCGTGTAAGTGCCAGTAAGGTTTGGGGGCCAGCATGAAGGTTGCTGTTATGAATGTCTGTCATTAGTAGCTTAGTGACTGGATTAGCACAAGGCAGCAATATTGGATGTTTTGACTCGTATGATAGATTTGAGTGTTCTAGCCTTCCTCCTACTCGTATCACACCTTCCTCGTCAATGAAGGGTGCGAGGCTATTTAATGAACTACTATTGTTAACCGTTCCAGTTCGATTTAGTTGGTTGATATCATCCATGAATCCTTCTCTTTTAAGATTACGATGAGCGCTTCCTCCAATTCCTGAATGCTTATTGAAGCCTCGCCCCTTTTATGTCGATTTTTTGGCTTTGCATTATAAATAAATCTTAAAACGTATGTCATTATTCTCTGCAGCCTCTTGACTGAATTTCCGTATTTATTTTTCCCGCGGACGGGAATCGAACCTACACTTGTTAGAATCGGTCAATGATGTAGAAATGTAGATGTAGAATTTCCGTGCTTGATGACACTGCTGAATGGTGAGCATTCTCTTGAGGCGGTTAACATAATCTTAGATTTTTTCTTTTCCAGATCAGTGTACACTTTGGAATAGTTAGACGGCCAAATCTGGTCTGAGCCATGTAAAAATGGTGGTCCATAAAACCAAATGTTGCAGTTCTTCAATTTCTCTGGGGGTATTCCACGGGATACGAGGTCTGCGGGGTTTTCAGCGGATTTCACATGTCGCCATTGCTCTGTGTTCGTTTGCCTCTGAATAGAAGCTACTCTCTTGGCGACGAACGTATGAAATGAAGAAGACTCTGCATTAATCCACGCGAGAACGATCTCTGAATCTGTCCAATAGTAGATCTTTTGACTATTCAACTTCATATCTCTTACAACACGTTGAGTCAATTGAGCAGCTAATTTTGCGGCGCATAACTCAAGTCGAGGTAGTGTTGTAGTTTTTATGGGTGCCACCTTGGACTTGGCACATAATAATCGTACTACGACTATCCCATCTTGCGATATTTGTTATGGAAGTATGTTGAGAGTGAATGGTCAGGACGTGAAGTCCAAACTGCCAGCCTAAGCTGACAGATCACTCGATGACAGCGATAGCACAGGGCGGCATGCTAGCACCTCGGCTAAGGGTGGCGGAGAGTGTGGGGAAGTTCCCGAAAATACCTGCCGCTGTCACCACCCATAATCAAAAAAATCTTCATGCCTACTTGAACGAGCCAGCACACACTCGGTCCTGAAGGGACCCTTACGTCACTTACCTATGCTCCATTGAAGGCGCAGATGGCATGCCTTCCTGCCAAGCCCCATCCTCCCATCGACTTTGGGTGGCACAATCGTCCAAAGTCCCTTTGTTGACCTATAGAAAGAGAGAGAGACTAGGCAAGCCTAGACGACCCCGGTCTCATGCGATAGAGGGCTCCGGGATGTGAAGGAAAAAGTAAAAACTCAGCCAATCATGTTCACGTTATAATAGCAAGTGTTTCCTTCTTACAAAAAATTGCTATTGATTCCTATAATTAGTTTAATTTTAAATCGCCGCAACGTTCATGGCAAGACTCATTGCATATGTTTAATTTTGCTTTTCACATTAAAACAAATAAAGCTAAGATTAATGAACTTCCTAGGATAATAATAGAGTAAAGATAAATACCATTTAAAGAAAATGATTCCATATAAAACTACCTCGATCTTGCCCTGCAGCCATAATTCATAAATTTCGGCTTTTAATTTCAGACTAACTTATCGTAAGAAATGTTTCAAAATGTATGTACATAAATGTTTGGATGATAATGCATTTTTTTTCTTATCTACCCTTAACTAAACGAGAGAAATTAAATATTAAAATTCTTTTATATAAATGTGTATGCCAGTTTCATAGTCTCAAAAATATGCCGCGATGTGAGGTGATAATCTAACATATACGTACGATGCGAGACGGAAAATGAATGAGAATATATTGTTAGCTGTTGAGATTCAAAGTAAGTAAAGAAGAAGTAACTCGTGCGCACAAATCCCCAACCTTAGCTTGCTTTGTGTATATGGGTGTAGAATCACTCTTAAATATTAAAATTTAGTTAAGTTTAATTGAGTGTAAGATGACATAACTTTGAGGTAAGTATCTAATTTAACAAGAACATTACTGTATTCAATGATTCAAGATAATACCTAATATGCAGATATAAATGAAGAAGAATCTTTAAAGCTTTTCATTATTTTCTCGATTTTGAGACAATGAATGCATGTATGTATATTTTCCTTTATATTAACAGGTGCAGCCTGTGTACGCAGAGTGATAATTTGAACTCCCGAAAATGCTATTTGTATATTTGCTATGATTTACAAAAAAAAAAAAATCTTAGCTATATTTATTTAAAATGATCTTTGCTGCACATTTAATAATTGGTTCCGTGCTTTTGTTGTTTTTTTTTCTTTATTATTCTATTATTAAATTACTTGCTAATGGTACTTAGGTGTATTGTCGCTGCAATTTACCCTTCTGTAAAGAGATGTTCTGAAGTTTCAATACTATTTCGGCGTTTACTTCCTAACATTTTTTGTTGCTTGTTCTAGAGATTATTTGATTCTCCAGGTAGAGATTCTTTTGTTTTATCTATATGCTATGTTAGTCCGAGTACTATTTTAAATGCTGATTTTGCTCCCAGTTTTATTTGTTGCAGCTGTTGCTGGTGAATATACTGTACTAAATGGTGTAGCATCATGGAAGAATTTAGAACAGGTAATCCAGTTCGCACTACGGCTGCGAACTCTTCGAGCGGTAGAAACTTGTGCATGAATCGCCATAAAACAGGCATCCATGAGTTCAACAGGGTTTTGCCTGAAATTGTGCTAGTGGTGTAACAATTCGCCCAGATTGCCGATGTACTTACAGTGTACTTACTGTCGAGATATTTCAGAATATGTCGGCTGGAAGTGTTCGAAAAATTTTCTCCTGGTGATGAGGAGAATATTTTTACGAATTAATAATAGGTTCTTGCAGGGATAATTATTATTTCAGACTTACATGAGGGATGGATTTCCACCGATACCGTTGAAATTTTGTGATTTGGTTGTCTTCAACTTTTCACGTCCTTTCACTTTCACGTTTTTGACAAGACAAAACGATTGTCTTCTTCTTACTTGTCTTCAACGACATGTCACTTGAGCTTGAGTAAAGCACTTCTCCCAGTCAAGGTGCGTTCGCTTTCCGCTATGGACAGCAGCCGACATACACGCTACAGTACGTGTAGCATATTGCTATATACCATACGCTACGACCATAACATATTGATCTGACATAAATTGCAGCTCCATAGGCTCGTTCAGATGCGTCGGAGAACGCATGAATTTGTACTGAACTTGGCTGTTGAGTTGAGGCAACATGTCTTGGAATGTTGATATCGCTCAGTTGCTTTAGACCTTCTCGAAACTTAAGCCAGGTTGTGTGCATTTCAGTGGGTATGGCTGCATCCCAGTCCAGCTTTAGCGACCATAGTTTCTGTATGAAAATCTTTGCCGTTACAGTCACGGGATTCACGAAGCCTAGAGGATCGAATATGTGGGCAATGTCAGACAATATAGTTCGCTTGGTAATCCGTTTGGTGTCCTGCCAGGCTGTTTTTATTGCGAAGGCATCTGTTTTTGGTAGCCAGGTCAGGCCAAGCGTTTTGATGTGTTCTTCCGATTCCTCATTAAAGTTGAGCTCTACTGCAATGTCATTGTACAATTTACAGCATGAAACAATTAGAATTTAGCTGGTAAAATTTACCTCGCGAATTCCACTTGTCTTCACTGTCCACACAAGTGAAATCGGATATGCAGGTTGTGTGCGAATCTCGTTGATAAGGTACTTTCAGTTGGCAAAGATTGCAATTTTCGTGGAAAACTACGACGGTGGAATTCGCGAGTGCAGCTATGATATTTCAATTTAATATTAAGGTAGTGGTAGGTATTTGTTTTGTTTTAGCTGAGTAAGTAACTTTTTATTATAAATTACGGTATGATGAAAAATAAATGATGAGTCGATTAGAGGTGTTCTTTTAGTTAGCTACGGCTACTACGAAGTTCTTTTGCCCCCCACCAGTGGTAAGGCAGTTTAGAACAAGCAATTTTATATCTACATTTGACGAGACATTGATTTCTGGAGTTCTGGTATAACGAACCAGTAGCTCCCACAACAAGGTCCAGGTAAAAGAGCCTGTGATCAATACATCATCTAGAGGAACAAAAGAGTTTTTCTACAGTCATCTTTCGGAATGTTTTGAAGTAATTGTGGGTGATTTGAACACCACTTCCGCAGATTGAAGCCCGCGGACTGAAGTAAATTCTTTAATTGTCGTTGCATTTCCTTGGACTCAGATAAGCTGTTAGATCCGGTCATTACATCGTCGACGTAAAAGTCCCTTTTCAAAACTTCTGCGTCTAATGGGAACCGTTCTCTCTCCATGTCTGCTAAAGACTGCAGACATTTTGTTGCCAAAAATGGAGCTGAGGTTAATCCCTATGTAACTATGCAAAGTCTGAAGGTTTTCAAAGGTATATCTGGATTGTCTCTCCAAAGGATCAGCTGGTAGTTTTGATCGTTTTCATCAAGTAGAACTTGCCGATACATCTTTTCGATGTCAGCCGTGAACACGAATTTTGGTAGCCTGAATCGGACAAGAATCGAAAATAATTCATCTTGGGTAGTGGCACCCTTGTGTAGGATATCGTTTAACGATATATTAGATGAAGTTTTTGCCGATGCATCAAACACCACTCTGAGCTTGTTGGTGTTACTGTCAGGCTTTAGCACACAATGGTGTGGTAAGAAATAATGTTGCTTGGTGATCTCAGTAGGGTTTACTTCCTTCATATGCCCGAGTCTGCAATATTCATTCATAAATTCAACGTATTGCGACCTTATCGTGTGTCTGTTGAATTTTCGTTCTAGTGACAGAAATCTTTTTAATGCGATGTCCCTGGATTCTCCTAGTTTCGATGGTAATTTCACGATAAATCTTCCTTCTCTGCTTCTTTTGACATTCTGATGGAAATGGTTTACGCATTTTTGTTCTGTTGCTGTTAGGTTTGAGCATTCGTACGAAGAATCAGTTTCTTCTAGCTTCCAAAACTTCTCCAAGAGATGTTCAGTTCTTTCACTTTCACTGCAAATGCCACATGTCGCTAAAGCAGCTTTCTTTCCTCGGATCGCTTATGAAAAGATTCATCCAAACGCAGTGTTTTGCAATGATGGTAGGTCTGGACCGAGTTTAGTCTGTCCAATGGACAATAGTTCGTAATATAGCTCAGCACCTATTAAAAACTCAATCCGACCAGGCTTATTGAACTCTGGATCTGCCAATTGGATATTGTGTGGAATTGGCCAAGAGTTGATATCGAGTATACGGTCGGGTTGATATGCCGTAATATTTGGTAGAACAAATGCTTCCAAACGAGTTGAGAAACTGTTTACTCTTGAGCGTAAAAGCACGTTTGCACGATGTTGTGCCCTTTCGGCTTGCTCTCCAATGCCACTGATGTGCATTACTTCTGTAACTTGTCTGACACCCAGTTTCTTTGCTAGATCTTCCGTCATAAAGTTTAGTTGCGACCCGGCATCAAGAATAGCTCGACACTGTACTACAGCTCCTTCATGGTTGACCAATTCTATTAAGGCTGTTCCTAACAGTACATAGGTGGAGTCAAGTTGAGTAGTGCGGGCAGCTAGGATTGTCTTCTCAGCTACTATGTCGCTGGTTGCTGTGTGACGTGCAGTGGTATCACTCTGCACAGGAGATCGCATCACTTCCTTGTTGCTCGATGGATTGCGTTGTGTACTTGACCATGCAGATTGGTCAGTCTTGACATGTCTCGTTGTCGTATCCACGTGTAGCAGTGTATTGTGCCTTTTGGAGCATTTGGCACAGTTGTTTTTCGAAGTGCAGCATGTGACTGAATGGCCTTCCCATGCAATTAATACGCAAATTGTGTTTTTTCAAAATGCTGCAACGATTTGTTGGATGTTGCAATAAGAACTCTTTACACGAGTATAGAGGGTGGTTTTTCTTGCATATAACGCAAATGCTGACTCTTGTCGAAGTTGGGGCTGCTGTTCTTGAATTGTTCGTGAATGATTTCTGTATTACACGACAGCCATGCACAGATGTATGTTTGTTTCTTCCCAATGCTTCCAATGTTTGAAATCGCATCTCCAAGAATTTCAATAGCTGTTTGATGGTGGGTAGCTCTCTTGGCGATTCCAAAGATTGCTCGTAAAGTGAATGAGTATCTTTATCAAACTTCTTGATGATCAAATGCACAAGTAATGGACTCCAAGATTCTGTAGCAATCCCCAAGTTCTTCAAACCATGGATACATTCCTTTGTGACATCATGAATATTCTCCAATCCAGCTGCTGATTCATGTTGAAGATTTGGTTGCGTTAAGAATCTATTGAGAAGTGCTGTACATAGCAACCTTTTGCTTTCGTAGCGTGAATGAACAATATCCCAGGCTGTATCGTAGTTGTACTCAGTTGCTGCAAGATGCTCTATTAATGCTCTTGCTTCACCACTTAAGCTGCTGGTCAGGTAAAACATTTTTTGTGCCTTGCTTATGCCTTGGGAATGAATTAGTTGTTCGTATAAGTCGCGAAACTGTGTCCGCTTTAAGTAGTCACCATCGAAACTAGGCAAAGTTATTTTTGGTAGCTTAATGCTTGCATTATCTGTTGAACTCGTCTTGGATGCTTGCAGGTGCAAATTGTTCATTTTTTGTGTAAGCGAAATTATTGCCTGCTGTATGCGTTCCTCACATTCAAGGTAATCCTCGATGATATATCCTACCTGGGCTGGGTCTTCACTTAGCTCCCATACCAAAGTGTTGTATTGTTCGATTTGAGCCCAATAGTGATCGATTGTTTTTAACTTCACTTCATAATACTGTTGAGACTGCTGTTGATCTTCATTGGTAAGGCTGGTGAGGAGTCGATTTAAAGATTGCATGACTCCCTTTTGTTTCCTTATTACTCTGTGAACTTCTTGGGAGATAATCATTTTGTCTGATTCAAACTGGACGTCTATCTTGAGTGCATCTTGTTGCTTATTTTGATCCAGAGACTGCGATGGTGCACTCGTTTCTTTCTCAATAATAGGAAGCTTCGTGTTAGTGTTCTTTTTTATTATCGGCGTTGATCCAGCCTCCAATGCATCTATGTAAGTCGCCATCTGCTCTTGGTAAGCTTCGCAGATTTCTTTGACAGCATTATAATAATCCTTCACGAAGTATTGATGCTGCAACTCTTCTCCATTCTGGGTTCTTATAATGTTGTCTGCATCTTCGAATTTATTCCATGCCTCTTGTAGTCTGCGCAATCTTTCTTCGAAGTAAGGCAGATCTTTTCGGCTTGAGGAATCTTTCCTGTGATTTTCTATTATGGTCTGTATCTCTTTGCCAGTTGCTTGTTGCTGGTTTGCCAATTGATCCATGTTGATTGAGGCTGTCGTCTACAAAAGATTTAAAGTTGTCTTCTTGAAATGCCTGATTGTATGATACAGCAATGTGCCTGTATCACGTCGGGGTCACCAAAATGTTTGTATAGCGAAGGAACTCTTGTTCTCCGCTAGAGTACAAGTTCTTGGAATTGGACTCTTGTCGTAATTTAGATATGGCACTGGTTCATGGACCAGTACCTTGGGGAATTGTGCAAGGGTTCTTGGACCGTTACACTGCTTGAACTGCTGATTACACTGCCTATAATTAGCGCGGTGTATGAAGTAGAGACGACGTATAGTAAAAACACAATTTTCTATTGAGAATCAAAACTTAATGCCTGCTTTATTTTCCATTATCGGCTTTTTATATGATCAGTTTGCTGATTATTACAAATAAACGATTGATTGTACATTTTTAGTCGCGCCGGAAAGAATTTCCAGACGAAATTTAATACTGCTAAAAATTTATTTGTGCGAAAAAATGCTGACATTTCCAAATCGAGTGAATTGACCTTATTTACAATTAATGGAATATTTTTTATAATTGCCGAATATACAAAATTATAAAATATAAATATAAATAAATATAAAATATAAAATATAAAATTGAACAAATTATATTATGACTAAATTATATGGAAATTATTGTATGGAATAAATCCGTTGTTGTATGTATGTATGTTATGCTGCCTGAACAGATTGTATTTGCCCATGATACAAAGATTAATAAGGTATGGCCGGAAAATCTGCCAATTGGTTGCTTATCTCCTTTGGCGACAATTGTCAGAAATTTGTTCGTCTCAATTTCAATCGTCCTTATCAAAGTCAAAAAAAATTTCTATTTGTAAATTTCTTTGCTTTCGCACTAGCACATAATTACTTTTCCCGAAGTGATTTAAACGAAGAAAATGATGTTTTGTTAAATATTTTAATATATTCAAAACGTATTTCAGTCAATAAAATACAAAAAACTGAAAAAAAATTCGCTGGAAATAGTCACCTCATGATGTAGCAAAACAAAAAATTCCTCTCGAATCGGCCATATTTTGTTAACTTTGTATCATTGTATTTGCCAACAGTAGAGTACTCACTTCTTGCTAACTTCATCGAGTGTATCACATGCATATTCGCCGCGACCCCCCGGGAACAAACTTCTGCAGGAAACTAAATGGAGTTGACAGGAACCATGATACAGCGTAATCACTTTTAAGTTGTGTGTGGTAGACCAGTGAAGACGAGAAGATATCTCGGCATATGGAGTCTTCATGTTAATTAATGGCGGGAAATTTTAAATTATTATTTAAGTGTAAGTAGGATACAAAGCGGGATCTACTCTACTCTACTTTTAATTATCGCAAGTGCTATACTTCAAATATTTGTTCTGTCTACTACGCTCGCTTCACTGCTGAGATAAGACTGCATCCTGTCAAGTCAAGCCGGTGACAAGTCCCGTATTTATACTTTACAAAATTGTTCTAGCACCTTCCCGAAAATTCTATTCTAGAAACATCGATTCTCTGAACCCAAAGTTGTTTACTGTTCCAACCAATAGATGTTGCTTGTCCTAAGGTTGTTTATGTCCGAACCAATAGATGCCGCTTGTCCTTTTCTATTGAACGTAACAATATACAGGGTGTTTCCCCTTAGGAGGTCCATAGAGCGGGAGGTGATAGTACTCACCTAGACGAACCAAAAATTGTATGTCAGGGGGGGGGGGGGGGGGGCAATATCAACCGTTTAGGAGTTACAGGGTGATTCATAAAAAAAGCTAGGTTTTCACAAAACACCCTGTATCTTAAAAACTACAGGGCGTATGGTCACAGTTAAGGACTCACTGTATGCAGAACTTCATGGCCTTTCCAACGACAGCTCAACCAGCCCCGTACCCCTCTCCCCTAAGAAGTTATGGTTGTCTAAACTAAAAAATTCGGATTTTCTTTCCTTTTTTTTAATTTAACCTCTATTATTTTTGCAAAATGGTGGTTAACATAACCTTTTTTTATAAAAACTGTAAACTGTAGACTCTCCTCTTTAATATGACCTATTACACCCAATGTGCTATCTGAAGCCCTTTAAGAGTTATTAGCTCAAAACCTATTCTCAAACCAATTTTCAAACCTATTCTCAACGATAATTTGTTCCCTTAGCACGTCATTTTAAAAAACTATAAACGGTAGGCTCTCCTCTTTAAGTTGACCTATTACACCTTATGTGTTAACTGTAGCCGTTAAACAGTTATTAACTCATAACCTATTCAGGTCGCACCGAAATTAGACGATATTTTTAAAAATGATGTGCTAAGGGAAGAAATTATCGTTGAGAATAGGTTTGAAAATAGGTTTGAGAATAGGTTTAGAGCTAATAACTCTTAAAGGGCTTCAGATAGCACATTGGGTGTAATAGGTCATATTAAAGAGGAGAGTCTACAGTTTTTATAAAAAAAAGTTATGTTAACGACCATTTTGCAAAAATAATAGAGGTCAAAGTAAAAAAAAAAGAAAGAAAATCCGAAATTTTTAGTTTAGACCTTCATAACTTCTGAGGGGCTGGGGTACGGGGCTGGTTGAGCTGTCGTTGGAAAGGCTATGAAGTTCTGCATACAGTGAGCCCTTAACTGTGACCATACGCCCTGTAGCTTTTAAGATACAGGGTGTTTTGTGAAAACCTAGCTTTTTTTATGAATCACCCTGTAACGGTTGATATTGCCCCCCCCCCCCCCTGCCATACAATTTTTGGTTCGTCTAGGTGAGTACTATCACCTCCCGCTCTATGGACCTCCTAAGGGGAAACACCCTGTATATATAAAATTTAAAATGGTTTGGTTTTGTTTTTTATCAGCTTATCTTTAAATGCACATACCATATGCGCTGCTTTGTGTTTGTGGCATGACTTCATCCATCCCTTACTTTGCATAAAATAAGATTAGTGCGTGAGACGGGCAGGCGGCCATGCATTGATGTAGTGTATCTTAAAAGTTACAGGGCGGACAGCCACAGTTAAAATTTTTTTTTTTGGATTCTCTTACCTTTTTTTTGCAAAAGTCAGTTTTTATAAAAAAAAAAATATATGTTAAACTGTGGACTCTCCTCTTTAGTTTGCCCTATTACATCCTATGTGCTATCTGTAACCGTTAAAGTGTAATTAGGTCTTAACCTATTCTCAAAGCTCTTCTGAAACCTATTTTCTCTTGGTGACTGCAAACACGTCTTTTTTTAAAAAATATCGGCTAATTTCGGTATGACTTGAATAATAGACATTTTTTAAAGAAACACACTGTTTAAATTATTTGAGCACTGTGAAACTAATTACAATTCTATCAGTTTGTAAATAAAAGTCTTTTTATTGTTCCACTATTTTTGATTTATTTTTTAAACGTTTTCGGTAGCCACGCTACCATCTTCAGATATCTTTATTTTCAAACTAAAAATATATGCATAGCTATCACTTTTTAAAACATACATAAACGTATTGCGTTATTGAATTTGACGCACTGTTTGCTTCCCATTTTATCATAGTCGAATCGTCTAGCTATGCATATATTTTTAGTTTGAAAATAAAGATATCTGCAGATGGTAGCGTGGCTACCGAAAACGTTTAAATAAATCAAAAATAGTGGAACAAAAAGAAGGCTTTTATTTACAAACTGATAGAATTATGACTTGAATAGGTTGTGATCAAATAACTCTTTAACGCATACAAATAGCACATAAGGGGTAATAGGTCAAATTAAAGAGGAGTAGCCACAATTTACAGTTTTTATACAAAAAAAAAAAACTATGTTAATGACCTTTTTGCAAAAAAAAAAAAAAATAGAGGTCAAAGTAAAAAAAAAAAATTTTACACAACCATAACTCTTGATAGGAAAGGGGTACGGGCTGGTTGAGCAGTCGTTGGAAAAACCATGGGGTTCTGCATACAATGAGCTCTTAACTGTGACCGTGTGCTCTGTATCTTTTAAGATACAGTGTGTTTTGTGAAACACTAGCTTTTTTCTTAAGCACCCTATAACTTCTAAATGGTTGATATGCCCCTCCCCCTGCCATATAAGTTTTTGTTTGCCGGTGAGTACTATCACCTCCTGCTCTATTGATCTCCTAGGCGGAAACACCCTGTATATAGATCATATGGAAATTGCAAACAGCGATGAACTTTCTTTGCTGTCTAAAGAACGCGTATCAATACACGTACCATCGGTTGAGACTTGGGCTGTTGATTTTCGAAGCTTCAAAAAAATACTCGTATATCGAAGTTTCGACCTTCAAACGGAAGAAATTCGAAGCTTTGAAGCTACCAGTGACGTTCACTATTTGTACAGCAATTTTTACCCACTTCCCGTTGATATATTGAACTAAAATGTGGCACATCAATAGATCTTGCAAGTTAGAAATTTAATATGGCAGACAAATGCAGTTATTTATTATCCAATTCGGTATCTTAGGGATTTAGTGTTGGGGATTACGGATTTTTGAACTAAATTTCTAAATTTTTATTGGGGTTTAAATTCAATAATTTTCATTTTAAATTTCATAACGTAATTTAAAAATGTCATTTACATCATTACCGAGATGAAATCTGTAGGTTATTATGTGTTTGATTCAAAGATTGTTACGCTGTGAAATAATTACGTTCCGACTGTCCATCCGTCCGTTCCACCACCAAAAACGATCACATTTGTCTGCCATTTAGGACTTTTACTGTATAAAATTTTATTTTCATAAAAGTAGTGGACCAAATTTTAGCTCAATAGCTCAACGAGAAAAGAGCGAAATTAGTGTTAAAAAGTTTTGAATGAACCTTGTTGGATTTGAAATCTCATAATGAATATATTCTTACTTACCTTAAACAAAAGTGTTATAATAAGCCCATTCCTCGAGAAATTCCATTCAACTGACACTTTTTAAACTATTGAAAAATAATTTTAAGTCCTTCAGTTATTATAATTTAATCTGAACATCATTGAAGACCCAATTTGATAGGTTTGTTTGATGAAAACACCGTGTTAATTTTCCCTTACAATATTTACCTAGGGTTTTGTGTACTCTTCTCGAACAAGTTATCGGAAGTTAGGGTAAGCCTAGTGTAATGACATTTCTATGACCGTTCTCCTGAGTATAATTATTTGTGAAAATAAAATGTGCTCTAGCTATTTTCTAATTTGTTTCTTCTAATTTTTGCTTAGGCCACAATCAGCAACAAATTTAAAGTGACAGTTCTTGAGGGATCAATGTCCAAATCTTACCCCAAGAAATGTTCAGGCAGCCTTAGGTTTTTCAAAAAACAAGATAGTGAGGCCCTGGGGTGCCCTATATTTACCCGGTGTTTTCATCGAACAAACCTGATATAACAGGAGAAAAAATTATAATTAGTCCAAGACCGTTTTATAGATAGGTACCCTAGATGAAAAAAAGGGTTAAGTGCAGTATTTCGTATGGCAACATCAAGAAGGGGCTGCCCGATATAGTTTATTTTTCAAATTTTACTTACTATTTTTATGAAAAAGCTGTGTACAAAATCTCTTTCTACGATGCGTTTCCTTCAGTGTACAAATATATAGTGAAAGACCAATGTTGCATATGGCAACAACAAGAAAGTGTTGCCCGATTTAATACATTTTAAACTAGTATTTACAATTTTTATGAAAAGGCCCTGTACAAAAGTAGAGCTCTCCACGTCGACGCGCTTTCAGCCAGTTTCCAAATATGTATGTATATAGTAAAAAAGGAAAGCTTTGTATTGCAATACCACGGGATCTTTTATTTACTATTGCTATGAAAACACCAAATTTCTGCTCTCTACGTCGAGGCGTTCTCAGGTAGTGCCAAAATATATAGTGAAAACGAGATTTTTGTATGGCAGCTACGAAAATGTTGTTCGATTTGACCCATTTTCGAACTTATGTCAACATGCAAAAAGAGGAACGTAAGAATTTCTTAAACTAGAAAGAGCTCAAATAAAACAAAATGTTGAGTTACTGCGCACGCTGACCTTGCTACACTCATTCAATGATGTTAACCATACAATAATTATTGTAATAATGTAATTATACGAAAATTTAGTCCATTATACAATATATAATAATGATTATTGTATGGGTTTTCACAATAATTTTGACAGACGTCAACTGAAATCTTATTTTAGTCAAAAACTTCACCTTGAAGCAACTAAGTTTCTTTTTTCTTTATCTTTATTGAAGTAAACGATTTTAATTTCTGGATATAAGTTTGAACACATACTATAAAAAATTCCCATTGCTGGGATGGAAATTTTTTTAATGTGGATCACTTTTGCGCAGTTTTTGAAAGTATGAGACAAAATTATATATCAGTAGCAGCATAGTGAGTGCCGGAAATATTAAACAATCCTGTTGTTACATTGAATACATTTAGGTGCGTTACCACGTATTTTAGATGGTATCGGTTACCCAATAACCTTAAAATTTCATTTTCGGTACATCTATTTCAAGAAAATATATTAAAAATCAAGTACATACTTTTATTAAAATTGTAAACATTTACCAATATTTCATTTCCAGTTTATTATTAAAAAATAAACAAACACAATATTACTAAATTTCCACATAATAATGTAAATATTTTTCGTTTCAAACTCCCTTTCAATTTTTTCACCTACGGCTTTTGTGCTAGGGTAGATTTCATTACCAAAAATTAACAAAAGTGACACCTAGGGCAAAGATAACCTAATAAGAAGATAGGAATCAGTCGAACAAAATTGAAATTTTTTCGTGTTTTTAGAAAGAAACAAATTATGTCTTATACTTTCGTCTTTTGAATGAATGGGTGAAAAGAACTTGGTTATGCATTAAAACAAAAATCAAGAGCGTAGAATTACCCGAACGACAAAATCTTATTGAATCCCTCAAAATCCTATCAGCTATTCATATAATGTACCTCACTATTTTAAGAAAAAGATAAATTTCTCTTTCATCATGATGCTGAACGGAGAGTAAAATTTCTGTCAAATAAAATTCTCATTTTTCCCGAAAATATCAGGGTGGCACAAAATTCGTTATTCGAATAGAATCACTAAACGAATTCGGTCACGAAACAGTTTCTGCTTTAATTAAAATATTTCTTCTGTGTTTAAAATATTGATAAGGATGGTTGCAGTGTGTACATGTTTTAACAGTTAGATTTATGTTCGTGGACGCATGTATTTATTATTTTTAGTTAATTAAAGGTTAATTGGGTATATGATTGAAGTGTGATCGTGAGCAATATCCGTGGATTTGTTGTCGATCTTGAGCACAGGTACGTACGTGTATTAAACACTGGTGGTTAGGGGTTATGTACTTCCCTTATAATGATTTTACTCACAACTCAAACTTTTAATTGATCTTTGCAGGACATCCTCAACCGCATACTAAATAGGGGTATGAGTAGTCAACGGGATACAATTTAATTCATCCCTATGTCAAATACATTCTCTTTTTATGTCACTACCAAACGCTATCGTGCTTTTACTTTACATGTGAAATGACAGATAAACACTACCGAGGTATATAGAATACCAGTATTCCCATTACGAACCACGTTTCGCCATTAGTGACGAAATATCCTGAAAATGTATAGGAAAGCACGGTACAGAGAACACAATACCACAGATTAGATATATACAGATATCCAGTTTAGAGCAATCAACTGAAAAATTTATGACTTCAATTTTTGAATTACCCCTCTATGTCACCACTAATATCCCTCGGATTATTTACAGGGTATTTCATTGACAACTCATCGAAGTTTGTGTGCGCATGTCGGAGTACATATTTTGCACTTGTTTCCACAAACATATCAAATACAAGGAGAGATTGATTGTTTTCTGTCTAATCCGAAACAGGTGATTTTTGTTCGCTGGCAGCTTTCGTTTGAAGACTGGCTCTTCTTGATGGATTTTGGGTTTTGAAAATGTTTTTCGAACAGGTAAGTTGGATGGAGCGGCGGCGGTGAAATCGTTTTGAACACCCTTATTTTCCAATTTTGTGCAAATTTGAACAAATATTGATT
This sequence comes from Dioctria linearis, assembly GCA_963930735.1. Lineage (NCBI taxonomy): Eukaryota > Metazoa > Arthropoda > Insecta > Diptera > Asilidae > Dioctria > Dioctria linearis. Next base: position 225,849,229 of record OZ005742.1, read on the forward strand.
CTGCTTTAGCGTTCTTATCTTCGTCCTTCTTGGTGGTGCGTGATTTCGAGTCTTCCGGTAAAACTGTGCATGAGCATTCAAGGAACGTTTGTAAGAAAAAGCTTTCCACATTTTCCACATTTAAAGTTTTCTCAGCGTGCACCTTTTGATAGTGCTGACACACATACTTTAAACTAGTAAAGAAAATTCCTCGTTATAACTGCAATTAATGTCTGGGCAAAAATACAATTTAATTTTGTGACTTTCGGCTGCTCTCCTATTTTACCTTTTATTTTGTGAAGTTTATCCAGATGCATTTGCAAATTTGATAGATTCATAATAGTTGTAAAGTTGTAAGTTCTTGTGTGCATTTCAGAATCGTATTTGCCAGTAAGTCTTCTACGCGGATAACTTGAATGACTTCTCTTAGACTGGTTTTAAACAATTTTTATATTTACAGTTACTGTAAAACTATTTCAAATATTTATTGCGGGGACGACGCAAAGATATTTAAGGACAACTTAAATGTCTTACAACTGTCATGCAATTGTCATTTCTAAACTGACAGCTGAAATTGATGAGCAAAGCCGCAGAAAAACCTTTTGAAATTTTGACAGGAGCAGGGGATTATTTGACAGGACAGTGGATTTTTGACAGAAAATGGAGCATACATATCTAACTGTACTCTTCACACACATTCATTTTAATATGGTCATGCATCTTAAACTTTTATGTAGTAGTGGTGCCAGAATGAGGGTTTTTAAAACTATGACTGGGTAATTTGAGGAAGCTGGATATCTGTATATATCTAATCTGTGACAATACTCTCTGCGCTCTTTCTGTCTTTCCTATAAAAATGTATATACATTAGTCACAGAATTGCGTCACAGATTATCAGCTGCAATGTGTCAAAATTTTAATGGGAATACTTGTCTTCTATATACCTTGGGTACATGATACAAAGATAACAAGTATGACCTATTCGAGAGAATATTTTTGTGTTGCTACGTCATGAGCTGACAATATCATTTCCAGCGAATTTGTTCAAGTTGTTTGTATTTTATTGACTGAAATACGTTTTGAATATATTAAAATATTTAACAAAACATTAGTTTTTTCATTTAAATCACTTCGGGAAATGTAATGTGCTAGTGGGAGAGCAAAGAAATTTTTTTCACTTTGATAGGACGATTAAAATTGAGACGAACAAATTTGTGACAATTGTCGCCAAAACAGGCAAGCAACCAATTGACAGATAATTAGGCCATACTTGTTAGTCTTTGTATCATGCCATTAAAATTTTGGCACATGTTTTTTCTATAGAAAAGACAGAGAGAGCGCGGAGTATTGTGTTCTCTGTACCGTGCTTTCCTATACATTTTCATGATATTTCGTCACTAATAGCGAAACGTGGTTCGTAATGGGAATATCTTGTATTATATATACCTTGATTCAACTGAATTGTTACCTGCATGTCCGTCTGAAATTTTGTATACAGACTTGTGATAGTAATTTGACATTATACAGTTTTTAAGATGGCGGAGAAGAAATTGATAACTTTATTCTGGGAAACTGAGATTTTCTGGGATCATATTCATTACATCATTCATCAACACCTTGCTCTTTAATTTTTCTTGGGTTTTTATTATTCTGCTCCTTTATTGCTATAATTTTCCAATATACGCAAGACTTTACGTCTCAATGCCATTTTATAAATGAACTTACATGCAAGATGATAAGGTATCAACCGAACTGCCTTCTGCTGTAAAGTTTAAAATCGCGTTGGAAGGGAGGCTTGCATGCAAGCTGTACTATGTCGTGTAACCCTCGGGTTAGACACTGACTGAAAACGTGTCGACATAGAGCTGAAATTTGGTACATGGTGTTTTTATAGTAATAGCAACTAAAATTTCAAAAATGGTCTAAATCGGCCAACACATTCTTGGTGTTGCCATAGAAAAATTTAGGTTTTTTACATATATTGTGAAAACGACCAGTCCCAGACATTTTTATTGTACTAAATACTTCTTCAGAATACGAAATCTTATAAAATTAATTACAATCATTTTTTCTGTCCGACGAACTGGTCGAGAAATATATGCGAAAAACCACTTCAAAAATCAGGCTTGCATAGGTCGGTGATCATACGAAATTTCATACGGGCATTCATCTAGGGTATCATAAGAATTGGTCCCATTTCTAGCTTTTTTACTTCTATTCCATATACCTTGAACACTACTCTAGGCTACTATTCGTCAGTAAGCGTGCCCAGTGTAATACGTATTTTTTTAAAATTCAAAAGTGAACGCGTTCGCGAGTTATAGTGAGGACGGACAGACATGTAAAAATCAAAATACCAGAAATTCATTACGCAAAATTTGGCTTATCACCATCGTGTTTGCTATATGTTCTAAGAGTAATACTGATTTCCATTGATCACGTTTTCTAGCAGAAGTGTTACACTTTTCTTGTAGTGTTACAATAAAATTGTTCCACTGATCTGCACTGCTAGAAATGGTGTATGTCAAAACGCCTGTGATGCTACATCTTAGAATATAGAGCAAACAGGAATGGTTATAAGCCAGATTTTGCGTAATGAATTTCTGGTTGTGTTGGTAGTCCATTTTTACATGTATTTACCCGCCATCCCTATTCTAAGCAACTTGTCAGTTTGCAAAAAGTAAACAAAGGTTTTGTGCGGATAATCTGTGGTAAAAAATGTTCTTTTTCTACTTAAGTGCCAAACACAATTCCGCCGTTCCGATTCAATTCGATCCGTTACGTGCATGAGCACAATTGCTCCGTTCAAACTTACCATCAGTTTTAAATTTCTTATTGAAATTTTTCCAGATTTTGTCTTTTATTTTTACATCCATGTAAAATTTGTTGCCTTTGTCATAAAGCTCTTCATATTTTTTAATTTCTTCAATAAAAACTTCTTCATCCACAAACATTGTACAGGTAATTTTTATAGGTTATGTCATCCGTAAAAGTTGAAATTTGCTCAACTTCTCCGTTTCGATTCGATCCGTTTCGATCCATTTCGGTGTAATGTGTCCAATTGCACGTACGTCTCATATAAGCAAGTTTGACATTTGTACGTATCGGATCGAAACGGTGCAATTGTGTTTCCCACTTTATTTTGAAACAATTCACATAATTAATTTATATAAATCTCTGCTTCTATTAATAAAAAAGATAATTTAGATAGTGCAGTTGCCTCAAACAGGATTTCCCTAGTTATAATCCAATTTATATTTGCCAGCACTGACCGAATACCTACTTCATTTCTGTTTTTTTATTGATATGAAGATTTTAACAGGCACTAGTGGCACTATAAAACTTTGCACTAAATAAAGTTCAAAGATAAATAGTTTTGAAACGAATTGATTCGGTACTTTTGTTAAATTACACAAAAGAATTTTAAGTTGACTAATACCGATTTCCATTGATCACGTTTTCTAGCAGAAGTGTTACACTTTTCTTGTAGTGTACACCAAAATTGTTCCATTGACCTGCACTGCTAGAAATGGTGTACGTCAAAACGCCTGTGGTGATACACTCGAATAATTGGCGGTGTTACACCGGAATACGCACACATCTATCTGTGAAATGTCACAACTGAATGTCATTGAGCATCACATATAAATCTTCAACTACTGCTCTACCAAATTCATCCGCAATCACGCCAAAATCTTTTAAATTACAATTTTCATAATTTTTACGTTATTCGTGATATTATTATTCCCAGAAAATTTCAATCTGACAAATTACACGGATATGAGCTACTATTGCATTCTCATCGCGTCAAAAGTTGTTCCATTGAACTTGTTTTTCATTGATTGACGTGCACTTTTCTTAAAATATCAATGGAAATCGACATAAATCTGCTCACAAAACAAAATCATATTTGACAATTCTGCACCCAGCTTTGACAAATCTTTCTTGCAGCATCTCACTTACTCCTATGTATAATGTCCTGCTCTTGACAAATTACGCTATGTACACGAATTTTACACGATTCAACCATTCGTGTTTGCTATATATTCTAAGTGCTACACTCGAGAAATCGGCGGTTTTGCACCGGAATACGCACAGATCAATCTGAGAAATGTCACAACTGAATTTCATTGAGCATCACCAAAACCCCCGAGAATACTTCACAAGCCATGAGACAGACTCCCTCCCTACCACATGCGAGGCCCCCCGTAGTCCTTACATTCTAAAATATTTGGAGTGTTCTTATGTAAAAGTGACAAAGTTTGATTTGAATAGCTCCTCCGCCCTAAACTACTCTTCATACAGAAAAATGATGTTCCAATAATCTTAAGCTTGCTTTCTTATCTTCCGAACCGTAATAAAATTTTCATACCTTTCCTAACAAAATGATTTAAACAAATTTATCTTAATCAAATGACTACGATTCCTCAAACAAAAATTCTCAGCTGAGTAATCATTGTAATGTCGCTGTGCCGTCATGGCATGCCGTGGGCTGATGATATCGAATGTAGCTGCCTACTTTGTAATCAAAAGCATTTTATTATTTTGTTAAGTAAGGTATATAGGAAGTTATCCTTTGGGAAGGTAAGGAACCAAGCTTTAAATTAATACAAGACTATTTTCCTTTATGGATAGTAGTTTAGGCTCTATAGCATATCTAAAGTCAGTGTTTTGCACTTTTCCATATGTATCAATATAGAACATTTTTGAAAACGGACTACGCGCACACACATATAGGTTTCTGTTTCATGGCTTGGGAAGTATTCTCGAGGGTTTTGGCATCACATATTAATCTTCAACTACTCCTCTACCAAATTCATCCGCAATCACGTCAAAATCTTTTAAATTACAATTTTCATAATTTTTAAGTTATTCGTGATGTTATTGTTCCAGGAAAATTCCAATCTGACAAATCACACGGATATGAGCTACTATTCATTCTCATCGCGTCAAAAAATGTTCCATTGAACTCGTTTTTCATTGATTGACGTGTACTTTTCTTAAAATATCAATGGAAATCTACATTAGTTTATTTAAAAACGCAAAAATCAAACTCATTCATCTGGCAGCACTTATTTGTATTCTCAATTCGCCCACAGCGAATGAAGATATGGGTGTTTCATATACAGATGCATTTAGGTAAACTCCATAACGCATCTAACTTTACAGAGCAAAAGGCAGAGCCCGTCATCTCCAATCATAATTATTAGGAGGTAAAACACAATAAAACGAAACTTTTCGCTTTGATTAAAATATTAAATGAGAAATGCATGCACCTTATGATTAGTTAGGTTACACAACTATATATAATAATTTTACACAAAATTCTATGTTAGCTTTTCACATCTGCAGTTTTTCTCAGTAATGTGGAATTTTAAGCCATGATTAGGAACAATTAATTCATCCCACGAGTTTTGACAATATACATGAGAGCATGATGCATCATGTTTACGGCGAAGGGCACATTTCAAGTTCATGAGAATGCATTGATATGAGCAGATTTCACCATCGCCAATTGTCATTGTCAAAACAAAATCCAGCAAGCACCTCACTCTGCCAGTACCAACCAAAACAACTCTATACCAACACATCGTTCTATGTTCCATACACTACCCACACTCACCTAGCTATGATTGTGCTCCCAATGGCGATAAAACTAGCTCCTGCTGCCTAAATTCTTTGCTTTGGAAATTCCGCAAACAATAATAAAGAAAACGAATTTCACTTCAATTCATATTCACTTTATGGAAAAAGATTTCCTTTCATAACACCGAATTCACTTAAAGTGTCCTTTTCAACTCAGAAATTTTCACAAAAAACTTCGCCAGTGGTTGGCTATTATAAAAATTTGCAGCAGCCTACTCCGCGGTGTGATAGCGTTTGATGTTTCATTTTGATTTGATGAATTTGTTTGATTGAGATGCAGTACCGCAGTAAGAGAGAGAGAGTAGTGCAGTTTGTGCTGGCTCGAAGTTTGATTGAAACCATGTTCGATGCTAAAAAAGAAAGCTTTGGGTAAGTACACTAGTGGGAATAGGACAAATATATTCAACACAGTAAAATGGCAAGGCATAGATTTGCTATTGTTCTAAAAATGAAAATGATTATAAATATTAACAGGTTCTAATTAATAATTGTTTTGGCTTATGATTGCAGAAAAATGGCTTCAAGTAAAATTTAATTAATCTGTGGTATAAAAGAAAAAAACCTGCCAGTGACATCTGCATTTTAAGATGTACGCAAATTTTGTATGATTGTTGTCTTGAATATGGATCGATATAAGCATTTATAGGGTATTTATGAAATTGTGAAAAAGTTTATAATTATATTTGATTATTTTATTTATGACAAAATAGAAAATAAAGAGTAAATTTTAAAGTCATTCATAGTCATTTAAAGCCTTTCCATAACAGTCGGACTGCACTTGGTTTCACTTATTTTGACGTTTCTGAAAATAATTATTTCAGAGTTCCGGGAGTTCAGTTAAACTTTTTTAAATATAATTGTTCTAATAAATATTAAATATTTGAAATTGTATTATTTCGGAAGCGTGAAGTGTATATTTTGATTGAGTTCAGTGTTTTATGAAATTAAAGCTTTTAAGTTAGTAAATTAGAGTGATGAATTGTGCGGTGCAATGGTGCAGAAACAATCGCCGAAATTCAGACGGAAAATAGGTTCTTAAGCAAATGAATATATTTAAAAAGAAGTATCTTCTTGTTTTATAATTGTTGTTTACATTTTTTATTGAAATATTTAGGTATAACGCATCATACAAAGATAACAAGTATGGCCGATTCGAGAAGAATTTTTTGTGCTGCCACGGCATGAGGTGACATCAGTAAGTTTACATGAGTACTTGAAGTATACTTCAAGTAGAGATCAAGTAATCAAAATATCATGTAAACACGCATTGACTTCAAGTATACTTGAGTCAAGTGTTAACTATATAATTATTCCCAATTGAATAGTTCAATCATAAATAGTTATATGTACTATATAGATTTTTGAATAAGAAGAAGATAGAGTAGAGTTGTCATTGTTGTCAGAGATTAGAACTAGCATTCGATGTATTTATTCATATTGAGGAGAGATTATTTTTATATCTAATATTACTGTATCGTTTTAACAATCAACGCCATTGAAATTCTATTCAATAAAATTTATTGTTTAATACGGCCGAGTTTATTTTGAATTAATCAAGTATTTAACATTCAGAAGTGGGATACATACTGGAAAAAGAGACGCATCCAACACAACCACGACGGAGTAGCCATTTTGTTGTCCTGATAAAACTTCGAGAAACGGTGATAATAAAAATATATTGGTTATGAGTTCGAGCGAAGATGATCAAGAAGCTGGATAAAACTGTAAGACAGTACAGCAGTTCTGAGATCAATAAAATTATTGGAGAAGAGTTGATACACAACTTAATGATGGAAAATAGAAACAACTCAAATGGAGAAGACGCAGTGGGGTCCACGGACAGTGGTGTAATTGAGGCGCTTTTGAAACAAAATGCATTGTTAGTCGAAACATTACGACTTAACACTGCATCCACACTAAATAGTGAAATTAGGTATCAAATCATGCCTGATTTAAATAAATCAATTCGAGTTTTTAGTGGGAAAGAGCCTGAGCATGAAGCAAAGAATTGGTTGAAAACAGTTCAAGGTGTGGCTGAGTTAAATCGATGGCCAGATTCGTTTCGCTTGGAGTGTGTCAGAATACATCTGGAGGGTGCAGCTAAGAACTGGTTCAAGACTAAGGAAATCACAACATGGAATGATTTCGAAGTCGAATTCAAAAACACATTCATTGCTTCAGCGAATGTTTCTGAGAGATGGAAACTTCTACTTGAACGAAAGCAGAAGCGAGGTGAGGACATTATTGATTACTATTTTTGATAAATTGCGAATGAGTAGTGAATTACAATTAGAATTCTTTGATGCGAAAATGCAATTGATTGAAGGTATATCATCCAGGGAGTTGAAAGTATTCTTTTTAGCGTGAACACATAGTGATTGAAACGAAACACTTAAAGATATTCGTCACTTTACAAAATCAATAAACCTTAGTAATATAAGTACATTGGAGTCTCGAGGAGTAGCGTCTACGCATACGGATGTCAAAATATGTACCAAATGCAAAAATAGTGGTCACACTGAGAACTTTTGCAATTTTGGTAAAGTCAAAGGGGAAATACAATGAATGTGGCCGGATTGGTCATTATAAATCTGAGTGCAAGTCTGCTATTGTGTGCCTTCGTTGTGCCCAGCATGGTCATATTAGTCGTCAATGCCCTGAAGCTAGAAATGTGAACAAAGTTGTAAGGCCGAGTAACGAAACAAAAACCGCTTTATTAAATGATAATTTAACTAATAAGAGTTCGTACGATGAGAAATATTATCAAGTAGCAAATGTTAATGGAAAAGAGATTAAGGCTTATATTGATAATGGTAGCAAATGTGTGCTTATTAAAAAATCTGTGGCTGATCAACTTCAAATGTATTTTGAACCAAACAACGACATCATTCGAGGGTTTGAAAGCGGTGTGTTAAAATCATTGGGTACAGCTACAGCTAATGTAAGAATATATCAGGGAGAAGTTAAGGTAAAAATACACATTGTCCCTGATGAATTCTTGCAAATACCTATGTTGATTGGGCAACCTTTTACTGAGGCGGAGCATATTACAATTGTGAAAAGAGGAAGAACTTTGAGGATTTTTGAGGAAAATAGCAACATGACTGAAGAAGATGATTGTTTAAAACAATTCAATATTCCAGATTTGCCTAAACCAAAAATAAATTTATGGGCAAAAACAACAACAGTCATTCCGTCGAACTATATTGGCTTTATAAACGCTTACACCGATAATTCAATTAATGATGACATATTTATAGAGAGCAGCCACAACCGCGAAGGTTCATTTGTTCCGAGATGTGTTATAAATGCGAATGACAATGGATTAGCCGTTCCATTTATAAATATGACAACAAAAGAGATAATTTTGCTGTAGGAGAGAAGTTGACAAAGGGAGATATTTGCTTTTGTGAGAATGAACAAAACAAAGTTGAACAAAATAATACTAGTACTAATAGTGAGTCTTCGATAATTGAAAATTTTCAAATTGGTCCTGAAATTACCAGAGAAGAGAGAGATATGTTTTTGAAAGCCATGACAGAATATAGAGATTGTTTTTCAATATCAATGGGCGAACTCGTATGCACAACTGATGTGAAATTCAAAATTGACTTAGAGAATGACAATCCTGTGGTTTATAGGCCATACAGATTGAGTCATAGTGAGAGGGAGTATGTTAGAGAACAGGTGGATGAGATGAAGCAGTTTGGAATTATTACTGACTCAGTATCCAATTATGCAAGTCCTATTTTGATAGTGAAGAAAAAAACGGCGATAAGAGAATTTGTATTGATTATCGAGCCTTGAATAAAGTGACGAAGAAAATGAAATACCCGATTCCAGTGATGTCTGCCCAGATTGATCGATTGAGTAACAAGAAGTATTTTTCTATACTGGATCTGAAGTGTGGATACTATCAAATACCTGTCGAAGAGACTTCCCGTCATCTAACAGCATTCGTTACTCCAGACTGCCATTATGAGTTTTTACGAATGCCTTTAGGAGTTTGTAATGGTCCATCAACTTTCCAGAATTTGATAAATAGAGTCCTTGGTCCACTGAGATTTACCATTGCGATGGCATATTTTGATGGTATCTTATGCCCATCGATGACAGTCAAAGACGGAATTTCTAATTTGATTGAAATTCTAAAAGTTTTACGACAAGCGAATTTGAAATTAAACATCAACAACTTAAGTTTATATTCGCATAATTCTGAAACTGAAGTACATACAGATGCGTCATCTATTGGATTAGCAGGTGTTTTATTGCAGCGACAAGCAGACAACAAGATGCACCCAATTGCTTATGCTAGTAGGCAGGCATCAAAGGAGGAAGCGAGATACCACTCCACAGAACTTGAAGCATTAGCCGTAGTGTGGGTTCTCGAGAAGTTTAGAGTGCATCTCATTGGTGTAAAGTTCTTAATCGTTACTGATTGTAATGCAGTGAGGAGTTCATTATCCAAAAGAGATCTCATTCCGCGAATTGGCAGATTGTGGTTAAGGTTGCAAGAATTTGAATTTACTATAGAGCATCGTGCTGGGGAAAAGCTTAAACATGTCGACGCTTTAAGTCGGAACCCATTTTGCCAGCCGGAAGAAACCAAAAACATTGCAGAATTGGAAGTAAAGTATACAACATTAGACGAGTACGATTGGCTAGTTATGATGCAAACGGATGATAAAAATATTATTAACATTTCTGAAGTATTAGTCAAGAGCCCTGTGACTATGGAAGATAAACGCATTCATGCTGAATATACGATTGACGATAACAGAGTCTATAAAGTGGATAGTGAAAAAATTAAATGGTATGTTCCAAAGAAGGCGAGATGGCAAAAAGTTACTAACTGCCATCCTAAATTGGGTCAAATTGCTTTGGATAAAACTTTATCCAAGATTCGGGAGAAATATTGGTTTCCAAGAATGAGAAACTATGCTAAGAACTTCATTGAATCCTGCATCGAATGTCTTTACCATAAGAAGCCAGGTGGTAAAAAGCCAGGGTTTCTCCATTCCATCGATAATATTGGGAAACCACTTCACACTGTACATGCAGACCATTTTTGACCATTTGTACGAGGCAAAAGAGGAAGTCAATACCTGTTAGTAATCATTGATGGTTTTACTAAGTTTTGTATACTCAAACCCGTCCGAAGCGTGAAATCTGAAACTACTGTTAGAATATTCGAAGAAATCATTCCAGCATTTCACTTACTGGACCGTTTAAGAAATTCTGTGAAGAGCGAAGAATTATTCATGTGAAGAATGCAACCGCAACACCTCGAGCTAATGGACAAGTTGAGCGCTTGAATCGAAGTATTACCCCTATGTTAGCGACGCTGTGGTTAAGAGCAAATGGGAGTGACTGGGATGAGCAAATTGGTTTTGTTCAGTGGAGTCTGAATAATACAATACATGCTGTTTTACGGAAAACACCATTCCAGGTACTATTTAATTATGAGCCAAGAAGTCCCAACGCCAATCCAATTGACGACGAGTTCAGAGACGAAAACATAAATCATGACATATTAACAGATAGAAAAAATATTTTGGAGAATATACGAGCTAATCAATCGGAACAACGAAGAAGGTACAATAAGAAACGATGTGCAGCCGACAAATATTTACCAGGAGATATGGTTATGGTCCTTCGAGAACATGTGTCCACCAAACTACAAACCAGATTTAAGGGACCATACCTAATCACCGAAGTACTTGCAGGAGATCGATATCGAATCTCAGACATAGCAGAGATGAGACAAACTCAACGACGATATGAGGGAATTGCAGCTGTAGACCAATTGAAGAGGGTTGTCTTACCTAATGATTTCTCTGAGAGCACCGATAGTGACTCTGATTTACCAAATGATGTCCCAGAAATTCAATCTGATGTTGATGTTAGCAGGGAGATGACTTCAACTTATAACCGAAGTACTAGTTTGCAAGATGTTCCTCACGACATGCAAAGTGTTAAGCGAAGCCGCCGAGTTAAAACTACTCCGAGGTATTTGAAAGAGTATCTACCCTAAATCGAGGACGATTACATGCAGGATAGCCGAGTGTTAACTATATAATTATTCCCAATTGAATAGCTCAATCATAAATAGTTATATGTACTATATAGATTTTTGAATAAGAAGAAGATAGAGTAGAGCTGTCATTCTTGTAAGAGATTAGAACTAGCATTCGATGTATTTATTCATTTTGAGGCGAGATTATTTTTATATCTAATATTACTGTATGGTTTTAACAATCAACGCCATTGAAATTCTATTCAATAAAATTTATTGTTTAATACGGCCGAGTTTATTTTGAATTAACCAAGTATTTAACACAAGTGAATCACAAATTTTTTTTTTCAATTATGTATTGAATTTAATGCAGAGTTGTGTTATGGTCGTGGCGTGTTGCATGCAGCAGTATGCTACGCTGAGGCTAGCTGCTTCAGGTATGCGTGGACTGCTTTCTGTATGGACGGAGCGTCTGTACGCACCGAACGCCTCCTAACAGGGCAGCGCTTCCATAAGGACGAGTTTGATGAAAAAAGAAGAAGAAGACGCTGTTAAAAAAGACAGCAGAGAGGGTAGTCGAAAAAAGGTCAAAATCGAATCTAAAAATATCGCGAAAAAAAGAACATGAAATAGAACAAAAATCCTCACAATGGATACATGAAGTGGAATACAGTAGAATATCTATAAATCAAACCACCTGTTGGGGAATACGTCGCGAGGAATACATCACACATTGAGTGGAAAAATTTCACACGACAGCTAATGTGGAAGCGCAAGAACAAGTATCTGCAAAATTTAACACAAAATGAAACGATATTTAAATTTCTGAAAATAAATGATTTTATATTAAAAAAATGTGGACTTGAAGGAAAAGAAAATATATTTTTTATTATTATTTAAAATTTTATTGCAAACCGGCGGAGATTACAAGCAAATAACACAACTGTAAAATGTAAGGGAAATTAAGATATGGCGCTGCCGCCCAGTGTTAATGTAACTCGCCCGGCGTTTTGTTCGGCGTTTGACGACGACGACGACGACCACGCCGGCGTGGGCGTTGTAATGTAATCCAGCCAAAACAACCGCACTAAAGATTTGATTTGCACACCAGAGAATATTGGAAAAATAAAGACATTCCAGTAATCTACAAACGGCAGAGTTCGAAGTATTGCATTACTTCTCTTTGAAGACTTTGTTGAACAAGAGGAGCATAATGCAGACGTGATTTTTTGAAGCAGTGGGAGTATTATAGCAAGACTGAAGTAATTAAAGAACAAGTTTTTGATTCGTCGTGAACTCCTTTGTGTCAGTGGCGAGTTAATTGTGTTAAAGATAGTAGCACAGAGAGACTTGGACGTATTCTCTAGACTAACTGGTGTGCGTTCCAAAACACAACTGTAGCTATAGTTGTAGCTATGTGAGAGTTATGTCAGAGCTATGTCAAGTTGTCTGCAGTTAACTAAAGCTGTTTGAGGTTTTGGAACGATCTGAGTAAGCTAGTATTAGAACTGTCATTTATACTGATTGTATAATTTTATTGATACTTAAAACTAATATTTTATTACTGTGTGTTAATCCGAAATGAGCCAGAGAAAATTAAATAAATAAATAAATTTCGCAAAACGTTTGTAAAAGCGCGCCAAACAAAATATTTCAATTGACAGCTCACGTCACGGTTTATATATTAGATAACTAGCAGTTTGGAGCACAGTCAGGGATAGTTGAGTATTTTAGTCAACTTCAGATGTTTCGGAACGCTCAAAAGTCAACTCAGCTGACATAATTTAGTTGACTACTGGTTTTGGAACGATTGAAGTCAGCTATAGTCAACTGTAGCTATGTTTTGGAATGCACTCCTGATGGTTTCATTCATTCATCAGAAGTGTCATTGGAACTAGATTACCTGGTGCTGGTACTATTGATTTGTCACAGAAGTTTTTCTTTCACCCCAGAATTGCGGTGTGAACAAGGATATAGAGATTGGTGTTTAATTTATCGAGAACCAGAAAATTATGACAGTTGCCTACGAATGTCGACAAGAAGGAAGATTTTCAGTGATGATGTATACGATTTCATTTTACCAAAGTGGTGATATGTACTGCCAATATAATCAAGATAAGTTTTTACTAGTATACCTAGGGCTCACACAATTAACTAGAAATTCGGGCTTTTGGAATTATTTAGATTAGTGGGACCTAACCACAAACATTGGTTTAGGCCTTTCGACTTAACTACATACGGCTATCCGAAGTTAAAGGAGCTTGTTCTGTCAACTTAATAATATTGTAACGGAGTTTCGGTGGGATGGCTGCGGATAGCTCGTCGGACCAGGGTTTCTTAAAAATGAAACTCCTTCAGTTACAATATAAATAAAATTAATTCTTTATTTAACAAAATAGCCTACCAGTTAACAGCTAACTTAATCTAGTTCTATTTATCACCTATACTAGAGATCATGTAGTGGTAAGGGGAACTTCACACGACTTACTACTATGTTAATAATTATGAATTTAATACTTAAAGAGACTAGTTCTTACAAATTCAATATATATTATTATCCTACATCTATGTATCCTATACTGAAAACTAGGTAGTGGTAAGGGGAATTTCACACGACTTACCACTATAATAATTCTGAATTCAACAATATGATAACCTGAGAGGGAGACGGTGACGTATCAAGAGGATATTTAATGAATACAGATAGTTCGGGGAATAATCACACGACGTACCAATTAAGTGTTAAGGCGGGATGATTCACGCTGACCTTAACACAACGGATGAGGACAGATGGTACGGGGATTTCTCACACGACGTACCAGGGAAATGTTAAGGCGGGATGGTTCACGCTAACCTTAACACCACGGATGAGGACGGATGGTACGGGGAAAAATCACACGACGTACCAGAGAAATGTTAAGGCGGGATGGTTCACGCTAACCTTAACACCACGGATGAGGACGGATGGTACGGGGAAAAATCACACTTCGTACCAGGGAGATGTTAAGGCGGGATGGTTCATGCTAACCTTAACACCACGGATGAGGACGGATGGTACGGGGAAAAATCACACGACGTACCAGGGAAGTGTTAAGGCGGGATGGTTCACGCTAACCTTAACACCACGGATGAGGACGGATGGTACGGGGAAAAATCACACGACGTACCAGGGAGATGTTAAGGCGGGATGGTTCACGCTAACCTTAACACTATGGATGAGGACGGATGATACGGGGAAAAATCACACGACGTACCAGGGAAGTGTTAAGGCGGGATGGTTCACGCTAACCTTAACACCACGGATGAGGACGGATGGTATGGGGAAAAATCACACGACGTACCAGGGAAGTGTTAAGGCGGGATGGTTCACGCTAACCTTAACACAACGGATGGGAACGGATATTTAAGAAAATGCACGGGGATTATTCACACCACGTGCAAGGGTTTACTAGTGTGGAAATTTCGCGCGCTCCACTAGTCACCCAGTAAAATGTCTGATCACCTAACTCGTCGAGCTTACTGACCAGACTGATTTCTGTGGGCGAATGGCGCGCTTTATATAGCCGGGGGTCAGAGCTTCTCAGTGGCTGAGTGCCTGATGCTTCTACTGGCGTAAGTATAAAAGAGCTTGCAAGCTCTTTTGAAAAGCTTTTCTTGTATTTGACTAGTACATGTGCTGGCGTGCTGATCATGCAGCCTGTGACTATGGCAGCTTGTTGGCATGCTCCAGTGGCATGGTTACTTGAACTTAAATTCAAGTTTTAATTAAATAATCCAGTGGCGGGCAAAAATAATTTAATTCGGTTTCAAATTTGTGACTTCGTTACATCCCCCTCTTTCTTCAAAGTGAAAAGAATCAGAAATTCTCTACCATTAACAGCAGGGCGGATAACGAGGAGTAAAAAATCGTTTCCTGTCGGATTTTATTTACAAAAACTAAGAAATCATCCCTCTGAGAAATTCAGTCTGGCAGACTCGGGAGTTCAGCGTGGATTCGACAATTCAAATAGGTAAAGATAAATCTAACACTTTTAGAAAGATCACAATGCGTCGATTGTAACACTTCAATATTAATTCAAAATTGGAACAACTAAACAAAATAAATGTAAATTCTACACTATAAGATTCTGCGTGTGCCTACATTAATACTAAGTTTAATAAGTCAAGAACATAAAACTTTCAACAAACTACTTAATTAAATCGGATCCTTCTGGTGCTGGGTTCTGGTTCTGGGTATCTTGATTTAGGCGTCTCGTACCAGTCTTCGCAATCGGAGGATCCATTTCCCGACCGCTAGACGTCGGGCCCGGACGGATCTGGTGTCGGCGGCGGGCGGCTGCGAAAACTATTCCCGGCTGGGATGGGGTGTAGTTCTGTGGCTTAAGTGTTATGTGGGGTGGCTTCATCTCGCTACCACTCTTCTGTCTCCTTGGCAACGCTGAGCTCATAGTTGACGTGAGGGTGTTCTTCGGGTGCGTCCTCTTCATTTTGGTTGCGGGCTGTTTCAGCTTACTAGCCGACGGGTTTCCTTGTTGATCTGAATTATGCATCTTCTTTTTACTAGCGTTGTTCGTTCGGTGCGCGAAGCTGATAGGAACGGCACGGTCCTCATTGTCTTCTTCCTTATTGCTCAGCTTGACGGGGGAACTGGAGCATCTTCTCGGTTGAGCACGATAATGGGCTTCGGCTGAATGTTTTTTTCGGCATCGGTCTTCTTTGGCAATATCTCCAGGAATGGCATCGATTTCTGGCTTTTTCTTCTTTGCGGCGGTTGATTGGCATAGTGTTAGCGTCCTAATAGCTGCTATTGATGTCATCTTGGCAGGTTGGGTTGGCTTCCTGATCGTAGGATCACTCATGGTACTGGTTGTGGGTTGACTGGTCTCGGAAACGGTTGTACTTGGAATGACTTCTCCCTTCTTAATGCTCAGCCTGTTATATACTTTCTGAACTGGGTCGTCTCGGTGGTAATACGCTTTGAGGTATTAACGTGTACTTTTCTGGTCATACGGCCTCGCTCGTCGTTGATTTCGACAATTACAGGAGAAATAATTTTTATAACGGTAAAAGGACCTTGGTATTTGGTTCCTAGCTTAGCGGAGTAGTATTTTATGGCAGAAGAGAGTCTTTGCTCCTTCAGTAACACAGAGTCTCTAAGGTTGGGACACCAGAGTCTCCGTCTCAGGTTATAATGATGTCTCTGTTTTGTAAACGCTTTCCCTAAATTAATCATTTCAAAAGTCTCTCTGAGTTTTTGACACTTCTGTTCTTTAATCGGACGATCGGGTTTCATAGGGATTCGGTGTTCGGTTATCTGGGTTAATTTCGTAACATTTTCAGATCAGGATAGCTGTTCGGGGAGAGGCTCAGAGACAAGTTGTTTATCTTCTGACGGTAATTCTTTGGGGTTATCTATGGCTAGACTACTGGTCTCGGCACTGTAACTGCGGTGCTCCTCATTTGGATGGATTTCTTTTCCCCGGAGTTGTAGTCTAATGTCGTATTTCTGTAGTAGATCTATGCCCAGAATAACGACTTCGTGTAGACCGGGCATGTAGTAGAACAAATGTGGCGTGACGTGTTCTCTCAATCAGATGTCTAGCTCATAGCCGGTAGTGATCGGCACTTCAGTACCATTGGCAACGGAGGTTTTAAAGTTACATGTATGGGTGGGGATTTTGAGACTCTCTATCATGCTCCTCAGTTCATCTCCTATAAAAGATTTATCTGAGCCGGTATCTATTAGAGCGAAGAGAGGTTTGCCTAAAATCTCCACGTTGAGAAAGTATTGTGATTCGCTACTGTTGCTAGTGGCTTTTGAACTGGCGTTGGCTGTCTCTGGTACCTTTGCTGGGGTGTTCGATTCCCCGTTGTTACTGGCACCCGTGCGGCGTTTCCCGACCTTCTTCCTGGCCTCTTTTGGACACATACAGTCTCGAGACAAAATATGTTTTCGGCCGCATCGTGAGCAGAATAATCGGCGGGAATTGCGACATGCCCGAGAGCGGTGCCCTCTCTCGCCACATCGCCAGCAACACTCTTCTCGAGAGTATGCTTGCCTAATTGATAATATGCGTGGGGCTAGTGGTGGGTTTCTGGGCTTTCTGCTCCTCTAGTTTGATCTGTTCGAACTCTTCGGTGAGCTGACAGAGTTCTATTAGATCAGAAAAATCTCTTCGACGGATGTATAGCTTGTACTCGGGTCGGACATTTTCGTAGATTCTCTCTAACTTCTTGTTTGGTGATAGATCAGTCTGCCATCGCATTAGCGATTGTATGGCGATAATGAAATCTTTCGCCTTTTCTCCAGGTTTTTGTGTCCGGCTACGGACATTCTCGGCTAATCGGTCGTGAAAACGGGGTGGGAGGAAGAATGCTTTAAATTCTTCAACGAACTCTGTCCATCCTGACCATCTCTCTCGGTTGCTTCTATAACAAGCTAAGGCATTCTTAGTTAGTAACTCTGGGAGCGTTTTAAAGAGTCGGTTGATGGGTATTTCGTAGCAGTCGACCAATTCCTCAATTCGTGCAAGGAAGGCGAGGGGGTCTTGACTTTGGTCAAATTTCACAGCCCATTTACGAACTTTGTCCATAATGTCAGCATCGGAAAGACAGACTTCTTTATCAGTCGGTGTGTGTTTGAGCAGGTCAGCATGATGCTGAGTGCTCATCTCGGAGTCAGTTTGAGTACTGCAATTCGTTCGGGACTCTTTTGACATGGTCTGAGTTTGGGTTTCTGTCACCGAAACGGAGGGAATTATATTCCGCTCTTCGGAGGACTGAAATGTCCGTTTCTCTTTAATAGCGTCGCTGAGGCGCTTCCTCAGCTCATCTACGGTACCTTGGATGTCCTAGTCACGAGCTTCTAGCTCTTGGATGAGTACCTCTTTCCGGAGTAAATATACTGTCGTCGCGGTGAGATCTGAGCCAGGCATTTTACTATCACTACTCTATCCTATTCTTCACTTACTACTCTTATTGAGTCTACTCAGTGAACGCCACAAATAATTCACGGGTGTGCCTAACTTCCAATATGACTATCCTATGCTATTCTAATACTAACAAATCTAAAGATTTACACGGTGCGTGCTAACCTATTTACGCTATGAATGTCTCTTTTGGTATAGCTATCCTGCTATGTTCTAACACTAATAAATCTAACGAGTATACACGGTGAGTGCTAGCACTTGAAAAACTGTCTATGTGACACGTCGGGGCTATCTCGCAGGTCACTCTAAATAGAGCTATCATATTCTAATATACCTTCAGTTAAGATAGTGAGTCTACACAGGGAGTGCTTGCACTCGAAAAAAATGTCTGTGTGACAAGTGGGGGCTATATCGCAGGTCCCTGCTCGGGCGCCAAATTTGTAACGGAGTTCCGGTGGGATGGCTGCGGATAGCTCGTCGGACCAGGGTTTCTTAAAAATGAAACTCCTTCAGTTACAATATAAATAAAATTAATTCTTTATTTAACAAAATAGCCTACCAGTTACACAGCTAACTTAATCTAGTTCTATTTATCACCTATACTAGAGATCATGTAGTGGTAAGGGGAACCTCACACGACTTACTACTATCTTAATAATTCTGAATTTAATACTTAAAGAGACTAGTTCTTACAAATTCAATATATATATATGTATATCCTACATCTATGTATCATATACTGAAAACTAGGTAGTGGTAAGGGGAATTTCACACGACTTACCACTATAATAATTCTGAATTCAACAATATGATAACCTGAGAGGGAGACGGTGACGTATCAAGAGAATATTTGATGAATACAGATAGTACGGGGAATAATCACACGACGTACCAATTAAGTGTTAAGGCGGGATGGTTCACGCTAACCTTAACACCACGGATGAGGACGGATGGTACGGGGAAAAATCACACGACGTACCAGGGAAGTGTTAAGGCGGGATGGTTCACGCTAACCTTAACACAACGGATGAGAACGGAGGGTACGGGGAAAAATCACACGACGTACCAGGGAGATGTTAAGGTGGGATGGTTCACGCTAACCTTAACACCACGGATGAGGACGGATGGTACGGGGAAAAATCACACTACGTACCAGGGAGATGTTAAGGCGGGATGGTTCACGCTAACCTTAACACCACGGATGAGGACGGATGGTACGGGGAAAAATCACACGACGTACCAGGGAAGTGTTAAGGCGGGATGGTTCACGCTAACCTTAACACAACGGATGGGAACGGATATTTAAGAAAATGCACGGGGATTATTCACACCACGTGCAAGGGTTTACTAGTGTGGGAATTTCGCGCTCCACTAGTCACCCAGTAAAATGTCTGATCACCTAACTTGCTGACCAGACTGATTTCTGTGGGCGAATGGCGCGCTTTATATAGCCGGGGGTCAGAGCTTCTCAGTGTTTGAGTGCCTGATACTTCTACTGGCGTAAGTATAAAAGAGCTTGCAAGCTCTTTTGAAAAGCTTTTCTTGTACTTGACTAGTACATGTGCTGGCGTGCTGATCATGCAGCCTGTGACTATGGCAGCTTGTTGGCATGCTCCAGTGGCGTGGTTACTTGAACTTAAGTTCAAGTTTTAATTAAATAAAATTTCAAATTTGTGACTTCGTTACAATATTTTATTAATATTAAAACTTTTAAGCTACAAAATGTATGTAAGTTGCTGTCACGTAATCATTTTCTTGATCAGTTTGTATTATTATGCCTTAAATACACAGCACTCTTAATGAAGAAATAACTAACGACTCATTAGTCTATAATGATTCATTATAAACTGCGGACACACTGCCATTTCTTTAATTAAGTTGTTCTGTCAAACTGGTTTTGATGAACTTATCACCTTAAAGAAGCAATATGAATCGAATTAACGCGATAAACTTTGTTTTCATTTATTTTATTTTCGAATTTAACAATTAACAAATGAGAAAAACATTTTATTTAAAAAAATATTAATAATAGGTATAATTTGTGATTTGCATTTCTTTGCATTTCTTCTTCTTATTTTTCAAATTGGCAGATGCACAGCGGAACTCCAGATTTACATTGTATGCCAAATCTAGCACATTTTTCCTCATTATAGCTATAATGAAGGAGGAAAACACTTCACTAGTGTACTTCATTATCATCTGATGTTCGCGCTATAATGCCGTGTACTATGTAACAAACGGCATTTTAATGAATGGTTTGTACAAATGATTCATTAGTTCGTGCTGTGTGTCTAGGCCTAGGGTATTAGATTGCTTGAATGATTAGATGTGAAATTTTACTAGTATGTACTCAATATAGATTTATTAGATTATTTTTCTCTCATAAAATTTAAACGAATAAGCTAGAATCAAGTGCACTATTACATAGTCTAACTAACTTAATCGATTCTTATTATTACCTTAATTGGACAAATGAATTTCAAATTTCGCTAGTACGTATTCGATATAGATTTATCGCATTTTTTTTGTATTCAAACACCTAAACATGAACTAAGTTGTTAGCATATGATCTACTTATCTTAATCAGTTTTTTTGAATGTCACATTATTGTTTAATTCTTGAATTAATATCACTAGTGGTAGTACAATTAACTGGGTTAAGTTCGCCATCAGCTCATTCACTCAACTGAGCTCAAGACGTACCAACCAATAATAAATTATAACGTAATGACGAGCTGAACTGTCTTATATTTTTCTCCTTTCATTCTCCCGGAGCCCTCTTAGTATGAAGGTGGACTAGGTCCACTACTACTCTCTTTTCAGGTCAAAACAGGGACACTGGATATACTCTGCCCTCAGTGTCGATTGAGTGGATGGGGCGACGGCAACAGAAGGTAGACCATTTGCGCCTCCACATGGTTAATGGTAAGTAGTGTAAAGATTCCTTCAGGACTGGATGTGTTGACAGCATTTGGTTTGTCAGGCACGAATATTTTTTTGTATATGGCTGGTGGTAGCGGCAGGTTTTCGTGGAACCTCCCCATACTCTCCGCCAATAGCCGAGGCGAGCTAGCGTGCCGCCCTGCAGTCAACGCTGTCCACCGAGTGATCTGTCAGCTAATACTGGAAGTCTGGACTTCACGTAGGATGTCTGTCATTCTACATACTACCATAACAGTTGTCAAAAGTAAAGTGTCACTTCAAGTAAATTTCAAGAAAATTTCAAGTCCAGTAATTGGAATTAATTCAACCAAAAACCATACTTTTTCAAGTGGATTTCAAGTCAAGTACTGAAGTATTCATGTAAACGTACTGAATGTCAGTTCCAGCGAACTTGTTTTTCGTTTTTCGTATTTCATTGACTGAACTACGTTTTGAATATAGATATTAAAATATTTAACAAAACATTAGTTTCTTCATTTAAATCACTTTGGGAAAAGTAATTATGTGCTAGTGGGAAAGCAAAGAAACTTCCAAGTACATAGAAAATTTTTTTCACTTTAATAAGGACGATTGAAATCGAGAAAAATTTATGAAAATTGTCGAAAAAGGAGGCAAGGAACCAATTGACAGATAATTCGGCCATACTTGTTAATCTTTGTATCATGGGTATGTAGTGGTCGTAGCATACAGCATGTATGCTATACTGAGACGAGTTGCACGTATATGGCCGGCCCATAGCCACATGAACGGCGAAGAAAGACGCGCTGAGGACCGACGAACAAGAAAGAAGAAGAAGAGGGTAGGCATCTTTCTTGTGCTTTTTTTAAAAAAAGTTACGTTCGTGAAAAGACGTAGAATCGGATAGTGTGTAAAATCGTGAATTTTCTTTTGGCATCATTCTCGTAATTTGATATATCCAGCAACTGGGAAGAAAACCTGATAAGCAGAAAAAAGTGAAGAGTCAAGTCAGCGTACGACGCAGGAAAACAAGAAAAGCAGCTTTAATCCACTTCTTCCATGGAAAAAGGAAAACTTTTTTATAATGTTAGTAATTAGGCGCGACTAGGTGATAACTCCCTGGTCCTATCAAGGAAAAAGATTAGTCTAGAATCAGAAAAAAAAAGAAAAAAAGAGAAAGCATCCTGTAACATAATTCCTCAATTTTGGTTGTATGCATTAGTCCACTCAAGACTCGAGACTGCACGGTCTAGGTATCTTTGGCAGGGACTAGTTACTGCAACAGGTGGAATCTAGCAAACGATTACAAAAGAGGAAACCAACAGCTGAGTAAGCGACTACGAATAATGATAAGGAATAGTAATTCCGCATATGACCTAAGGCCAAATCGGCCATAGTCAGGCCGTCCGATTTTCTCCCCCTCGACCTAGTCGATGGAAATACACCAGCACGGCTCTTGATACAGAGAAATCTTCGGAATTTTGATGACACGCATTACGATGAATTGTAACACATCTAAATGAAGTAAGAACCCCAGATAAACTGAGATAGATCGGTTTCGTGTGAATAACTGCACCTACATGCAAAAATTACCAATTTATCTTATTTTATTAATATTAGTTGTGATAAGAACTTTTAAAGAGCCAAAATTTTGTGGGCAGTAATCCAAAATCTAGTTAAGAAAGGAATAAGATTAATTTAGTGAGAAAGAACGTATCTTACGGTGCCACCCTTTTGGTGTTGCACACAAATTGCTCGGTTAGCACAGCTGAGTGTATACTACCTGATCTCAGTGCGGCGAGGCGAAGATATTTCTATATATGTGCGTACAAGCATATCATAACCATTTAAATTTTCAGCTATTGACGTCGTACAAGCCACTCAATGGAGCTCCGGCGAGGGATTAACGACATGTACATAATTCAGATTTTCACTTAAGTGGTATATATTTTTGTGTTAAGTAATGACGAAAGAGTAAACAAGATTTCCTTATTTCTTGATTTTTTTACAATTGATTTTGATTAAACACTTCAATGATTTATTTACTGTCTTGGCACGTCCAATTGAATAAGATGGTGATGGTGTTACTGCCAGTTCGACTGTTAGGTTTTTTGTGTTGAACGACTATTAAGCCTCGAGATCCTTTGTATATCAGAGACCAAAACCGTGGGGACCTAATGACTCCTGAAGGAAATTATTTTTGCTAAATGGGTCCTAATGAATTGAGCCATCTTGTAATTGCAATTTAACACAGATTGTTAAGATTCTTTTTTGTTGTATTTTTGAACATAACTAGATATTGTGATCTGCTTACCTTCGTTAAGAGTAACCGCGGATCTTGTGAGCTAGGTTAGAGTCTGAAGTATGTTTTGATAATGATCGCAATCATATCCCTTTTAAGACTTGCGTTTTTTTGTTATAATTAGTCATTCCGTCATGTCAATATTTTCTTAAGATTACATTGTTGAATTATTATTAGTAACCCTCTAGGTTAGACTAGTATTAGGACTGTAAAACTTTTTGGATTATTACTGAAAATGAATGGAGAGAATTGTAGAATTTGTTATGGTCGCATGTGGGCATGGCGGCAGCAGGAAATGCCAAGTGTAACCACGGCAGACCGTCCATGTGAACTTACCCTGACCTCTAGCAGTCAGACTGTTAGCGGAACGACACAGGCATCATGTGGGAATAGACAGAATCGAAAAAAGGAAAGGTGGGAGGGATTAAGTGTTCAACAGAGGAAGGTGAAGGATGGGGGATTTGGTTAAAGAAGTAAAGTAAGAAGTGAAAAAAAACATGCAAACTAATATTTGAATATTTCACACTGTTTAAAAAAAAAAAATAACGAGCAGTTGGAAAGGTCAGGATTAGACGATTGATAAAAAAGTACGTTCATGTGCCAGCAGGCCACAGAATCACCTTAAATGAGTATTAAAAAATTTCGGCATCTTCAAATAACAGGTATGTTACGAACTTTGCAAATTAAATCCGCCAACAAATGTATCACGAATATTCCTACACCAAACGCTCATGGAGAGGTGATGATCGCACAGCGACGTCGTAAGGCCACCAGAGCGCTTGCAAGGAAATCTTATTATTACTTACAAATTACATTTTGGGACTAAAACAAAATCTTATTATTACTTACAAATTACATTTTGGGACTAAAACATTTGGTTAAAAATATTAATAACATTATTCCAGTTTTAATGCAATTTCCTTT
The DNA here is from genome assembly GCA_963930735.1 of Dioctria linearis. NCBI lineage: Eukaryota > Metazoa > Arthropoda > Insecta > Diptera > Asilidae > Dioctria > Dioctria linearis. The sequence goes on from OZ005742.1 coordinate 225,873,925, forward strand.
ATATATATGCGTACTAGTAAAAATTTCGTGAACTATATTAATAACTAAAGAGAAAATTGTTAGCACCGTTAGACGTACAGATCGCCTGAATAGAAGACATATCTTTAAATCAAGTGAATTCAATCTCGTTATATGTATACATAATACTAGTAAACATTTCGGAACTTATATCAGTAAAATAGGTACCTACTTACCGTGGTGCCGGTAGGACAACAGAGTGCCTAAAGGAAAACATATCATTATTTTCAAATTACGAAGTAATCTTTGGACAATATACATGTTTATACAATACCCAAAATTATGTAAATATTACTTAATTTGAATTTTGTCCAATTCAATCATGTTTATCTTATAAATAATTTCCTGTCAATTGTTTAAGTTGGTAAATCAGCAATGCAATATATATTTGTATGTTACAGTCAAAACACGAAATCCGTCAAAACCCGATTTTACTATGAAATTCTAGTTCTAACAAAGCGCTCTCGGTAATTCTAGTTTTAAATAATATAACACAGTTAAAACTAGAATTAACGAGAGCGCTTTGTTAGAACTAGTATTAACTATAGAATATTTAGTTAATTCTGGTTGTGGCTGAATTCTCGCGTAGCTCTTAGCTAAATCTAGAACTGACTGGTTGCTATTAGTAAATATGCTTTACAATTGAATTCTCTCGCCATAAAACGTTGATGTTTATTAAGGATGTGGCTATTTATACATACAGGATGTATACGCAATAAGTGAAGGGAGAGGGGGGAGGTCGGGGGCGTACAGATCCTTGACACACACGCCCCCCCCCGCACACATAGCCACACACACACGCAAACGCGCATATCGGCACACACATCCCATCGCGCATACACACATACGCACACACATCCCCCCTCACCTATTGCGTATAGATCCTGTATGTATAAATAGCCAGGCGCGTATCCAGACCTTCAGTCTGGGGGGGTCACAACGAAAATGATCGAGGGGAGAAAAAAGTCGGAAATATTCGCTTTTAATTTTTTTTTTTATCATATTTAAGTTAGATATCACAAAACCCAATTTTCGGCTTGATTTGGAAAGCCTGTCGATAATATTATCTATATCAATCTCGATCTCAGAGTGGACAGACATTAAGGACTCATATCCAGATTCTCTTTCTCGTGCAGAGATTGTACATAGAAATAGATGTGACGCAACCGATGCTGTCACGGGTGAAGTAATTGACTGAGAGCGAGAGCTTGCAATTTGAGTCACATTCAAAGGAATAGGAGTAGAAATGCATGATATGTCATGACTATATCTTTTGATGGGAGCTTAACTGATCTTGCTTTCTTCTGAAGAAAGTTGTCAATGGTCTTATCAGTCTTCTGCTTTCCATTTTCGCTACTATTTCTACCTCCATCGCTAACTAGTGTCGCAAGTTTATCCTTCTCCTACAAATTAAAAGTAAACAATAAGTTAAATTAAAAAATACTACTTTAATTAATACGAAAGTACAAGCAGAGCAACGGCAACTACCGTAGAGGAAAGTGAATTGTTTTTATTTTTATAGTCTTGCCGTAAAAATTTTAGTGGCATCAATCCAACTGATCGTTTTCAGCAACCAATAGTGTATAAAAATTCGAAGGAAAATGTTCAAGCAAATTTCTAAGAACAAAATGTATGCTTGCCAACGCTCATAAATATCTTTAGCGACCCAGATCAGCCAAGGCACCTGAATTAACATAACTCGTTGGAATCATTGTCCGCCACCAATAGTGCATGAAAAATCTAAAGAAAAATCTAAAGAGAAATTTTCAGATCATTCTAAGAAAACTGAATGCTTGTGCCTTTGTCCGAAAGAGTGGGCCACCAGAATCAATGCACCAGTTGTCCAATTCGTTTACACCGTTGTCGGTGAATAGATATTCATTCAAATTCTTAAGAACAATTTGCAAGTGTAATTCTAAGAAAAATTTAATGCTTCCCCACGAACGTACAAATTTTGAACAACTCTTGAATCAGTGTCGCTATGGAAAATCAACGGGTGGCTAGGCTAGACGTTGATTGCATGGAACTGGTTCTATTGGAAGATGGAAGAACCGTAAAACAAAATTTGTAAGTCAAGGCTTAAATACAATTACGACGATCAACGGCAAACGACGAAAAAGTGCCGCTGTCGAACTTCTAAAAGCACATCGTCTTATGCGAATGCCCAAATTTCGACAGGTGACGGTCAGCGGTGAACGAAGTTGCCGTCGGGATCTTAGAATATAGAGCAAACAGGAATGGTTGATAAGCCAGATTTTGCGTAATGAATTTCTGGTTGTGTTGGTAGTCCATTTTTACATGTATTTACACGCCATCCCTATGCTAAACAACTTGTCAATTTGCAAAAAGTAAACATAGGTTTTGAGCAGAGCATTTGTGTTAAAAAATGTTCTTTTTCGACTTTATTTTGAAGTAATTCACATATTTAATTGATATAAATCTTTGCTTCTATTAACAAAAAAGATAATTTAGATAGTACACTTGCTTGAAACACGATTTCCCTAGTTTATAATCTGATTTATCTTTGCAAGCACTGACCGAACACTTCATTTCTGTTTTTTAATTGATATGATGATTTTAACAGGCACTAGTGGCACTATAAAACTTTACACTAAATAAACTTAAAAGATAAATAGTTTTGAAAAGAATTGAGTCGGTAGTTTTGTTAAATTTCACAAAAGAATTTTAGATTGCATAAACCTGTTCACAAACAAAATCATATCTGACAATCCTGCACCCAGCTTTGACAAATCTTCCGCCCAGCATCTTATTAGTTACTCCTATGTATAATCTCTTGATCTTGACAAATTACGCTCATGTACACGAATTTTACCCGATTCAACCATTCCTGTTTGCTCTATATTCTAAGGTCGGGACTAATCAATTTCTAATTTTGCCGTCGTCGCTAACAAAATCAAATGAAAGAAATTGTTGTGGCATTTTTGTCAAGGTTTGTCAATTTCAAAACAATGAATTTTGATGAAAAATTGATTGAGGAAGTGCGATATCATAAAATAATTTATGATATACAAGACAACCAGTATAGACGAGTTGAAAAAAAAGACATAGTTTGGATGGATATTTCGAGGAGCTTAAATAAAAATGGTAAAGTTGTGATATTTTTGGCATTTAGTTTGATTTTAATTTAATTAATTTCTGTATTTTAAATTTTTCCTTTCCACACTTTGGTCCATTGCAATTCTTTCAAAATAATATAAAATATTCTCGATTAAAATCTGTTTCAAAACGCTCAAAACTAATAACAAATGAAATCTCAGTATCTTCTTTTTTCATAATCGCAGCTTTTCGACTACCTGTTTTGACGGAGAATTTCCCGCTGCCATCTACCGTCGGGAAATTAGATAGGTAAAAAAAATTTATGATCGCTTACCAATTTCTTAGAAACAATAACACTTTTTAAACTCGTAATTGTGTTCTTTTTCATAAATATGAGCAATGGGCGCAACAGAAATATAAAAGCGTTCCAAAACTCCTTACTATCCTGTGATAGGTATGAGTATGATAGGTGACTTTTCGACACTAATATAAGAACGCAAAATATTTGTACACGTTTAAAAGAGGAAGAGCTACGAGCGAATGTTTATTATACCTAATCCACTATTACTACTCACATCATCGCGAAGGTCAGGTGGCGCGCAAGGGGAAGGGGGGGGCATGCCCCCCCCCCCCCTAATCTTCGTGGTCTAGTAAACGGTAGTTCTCCTTTTGTCGTAATGTGATGGACCACGTTATGCTTTACAGGTACTCCATAGCGAGGAGGTTCTGTCAATGATTGAAATTGTCGTACAATGTTTCCATAATCATTTTCAATCATAAAATGCTTGGGTGAAAGTGAATTTGTCTTAATGGTTAATCCATTTATCGACAAAGATGTGTTGCCATCGATTAGACGTTTGTTATTCAGATCAACTAAAATGTTGAATTTTGTTAGAAAATCGGCTCCTATTATAGGTCGATTGACATCAGCAATGATGTAAGGAAACGTAAAGTCTCTTCTTAAACCAAAATTGGTTTTAAGTAATTTCGTGCCAAAAGTGTGGATGGTAGAGCCGTTGGCTGCGACCAGAGTTAACGTATGGTCCCTTTTGTATCCGCTGCAGAAAGTGGCAGGTATTACTGAAAGGTCTGCCCCTGTGTCTATTAAGAATTTAAATTTATTTTCCTTATCGAATATAAACAGACGTTTAGAAAAAATATGAGGGAACTTGTTGAACAATTTAGTTTTTTGAATTTTGATCTTTTTTGAAAGAACATGGTGATATGGATTTCGTAGCCTTATCCCCGAATTTTTTATGGTACCACCAAATCGTAGAAAACCTAGTACCATCTGCGGAACGACTTCTAGAACGATATCTGAAATTTGAAAAACTTGGTTTATTTTGAATCGATAAATTTTTTACAAGTTGTTCTAACGAGTCGACCTTGTTTTCTAAATTACATATTTTGTTTAATAAACTTAAATCACTATTAAAATTATGCGAGCTGATTGTTGAAATACATTGAGATTTTGAAATCTCACGTATTTTGTCTGCTAATTGTAAAAGTTCGTTAATATCTGTTGTCAGAGATATGTTGATATTTGCAGGTAACTTTCTCATCCAGAGTTTTTTACTAGATTTTCTGTAATCTCTGAATTTGATCCAGCTAGAACTTTCATCGTCCTAAAGAAATCTGATGGTCTTCTGTCACCAATTTCAGTATCTGAAAGTAGGAGTTCCAGCTGCTTTTCTTCCGTCTCGGTAAATCGTTGAATAAGTGCATTTTTAAGTGTATTATATTTTTCAACTAGTGGAGGTGTTTGCAAAATGTCTAACACCTTTGTAATTATTTCCACTGGCTATGCTTTCACTATATACTCGTATTTAGTCTGATCCTGAGTAATACGCTTCGAGCTAAATTGTGATTCTGTTTGGATGAACCATGCCTGAGGGTAAGGCGTCCAAAACAGAGGCAACTTAACCGCAACGGCATTCATACCGGCTCTATTTTCCGCATCCAAATTTGCTCTATCGCCTGCGTTCATTTTATTACACTGTCACAATCACCAGAAAACCACTTCCGAAAGTCACGCTTGACACTTAGTACACGTACTATTTTCGCGGTACTTCGTAAACAAGAAAGAAATGGTAATAATAGTTTTCTCTTTATAATTTTGCAAATCTTATCATATCTATCGCGGTAATTTGTACACACGGAAAAAGCGGTAAATATATTTGTAAATAATTGTAAATATATAAAAAAAAAATTAAATTGTAAGTAGATTAAAACTATAAATGAAAGGCGATAGAAAATTGAAATATTTAAAAATTTAAGTAGAATCTATTTTAAAGTTAAATTAAAATTAAAATAAACCTGTTTCTTCTTGTAATGTTCTCTCTTCTTATGTTTTCTTATTATTTAATTCTTGTTCTTTTCGGTTCTTCTTATAAATTGTTCTTTCTCTTGACTTCTGTCGTCCTAGCGTATTTTGTTGATTTTTTTTTCTTTTTTCTTTGATTGACGTAATTGTAGTTTTCCTTTTTATTTTTTTCTGTTGTGTTCACTGCTTGATTTGAATTGATCTTTTGATTCCTTACCACTGGTGGGGTGAATCAAAGATCGTATTTTCTTTTATCTGTTGTGCTGCTACGACAGCAAAGATATGCTCCTGTGGTGGACTTGGCCTAAATTCAAGTTCTTGTTCAAAAACTGCTGATACAGTCGCTGCTGAGGTGGTTGCCGAGGTAAATTATGCCTGTTAATATACGTTGTCCTTAATCATGACCTGCCGGTAGACGCATATGATAGGATCTGAGAATTTTCTTTAAACATCTTATTGTTTGAGTTGCTGCTGTTCTTCTTTGTTGGGGTCACCAGTATCGATGTTCAACGTGGTGCGGATTTTTTGATGGAAATTCTTCAAACACATCCAAGCGACATCGATTCTCAAAAATGAAAAAAAGAAAAGTTTCTTTTTAATTTATTTAATATTTTATTTTGGAGTTATATTTTTATAATTACATCCTTGTTATGGCCCAATATACGGAAGATTCTTCCAGCAGCCAAGGGCGCATTTTAGTGAAATAATTAGCAATTGCTAAACAGTAACCTCGCATGGTACTGTTCTGCAACTGTCGGCTATTTTGCTGATTAGCTCAACAGCTGGCTGCGATGAGCGCTTAGTGGAGCAATCGACGGTTACAATAATAATTAACCTCGCATGGTAATTATTATGTAAAGCGATTGTTTACTACTGAGCGACTCAGGTGCTGCAACCGGTAGAACAAACGGCAAGGTTGTTGTCGTTTGTTTACACCCGCGTTGTTAAGTAAAGTTTACTTCCGAATATTGGTGCATAAAAGACCAATGACTGGTCTGACGAGTGCCGTTAAGTGTACAGTCTTATCGTGATTAGAGTCGGTTCAGGTTACCTAAGCGCGAGATAGCTTAGTTATATTATAGTTAAGATAGGTCAGTTCGGAATAATAAAGTTTAGTCTTAAATGCAATTCGTGTGTTTTATTGTTTGATTGATTCGTGAGTTTGATTATTGCTAGAGGAACACAACAATTTGGCGCAGCCGGTTTAAAAAGGTATTGTGTTTGTAAAATTGATATATATTGGGAGTTATGCTTTTTTAGCTGCTCTATTTTTTTTTATTTTTTGGGAGTTATGCTTTTTTACCTGCTCCATTTTTTTTGTTACTTGTGGGCAGTGTTGGGCAAAATGCAATCTGATTGATGATTAATGATTACGATTACAATCTGTAATCTGTAATCATGATTACAGATTGATAATATTAATCAGAAAAGTAATCATTTTTGGCGATTAATGATTGATCAATCGTAACCGTAATCATGATTACATGGTTACATTTTTTGATTACAAAATTTGCAAGAGTTTTAAAAGTGTAGTTAAAAGAAAACAAACATTGTTGTATTTCGGTTGGCACTACTAATGTTTGTAAGCACATATCTGTAGTGGGATAGTAATGGAATATCTGATATCTGTGGATTGCGTTTACCAATTATTAGTAATTAAGAAAGGGAGGTAGAGTTAGAATCTTCTGATATCAAAAACAATACTGTATCGTTTTGTTAGGTAGTAGTTAGTAAATGTAATCTTTCATCCTCACTCTTACTGTTATGTCAGTAATATTTACCTATTGCAGCGCTTCGAGCATGCTTCTAACTGGTGTATATATGCTGCATTTCCGAATAACTCACTTTGTCTTATTCTACAATAGTTGCAATCTGCCCTTGGATTCATTCGAACTAGCATATAATGATTTGGAGCAATATGGAAAGTGTGGCAAAATCAAAGCGATAAAAGGCCTCATTGCATTTTCTGTGCTCAACGACTCTCTAATACGCCCCAGAAATCTAATCTTTTTCGCTACCTTTTTTCCCACATAATCGAGATCTTTGAATTTGAGTTGATGATCAGATATTTGCGTATCTTTATCAATTGAACCACTTGCATTCTTTATACTGACTCCAATTAATACATAATTCAACAGTGCCTTGGAGTTTTCTATAATAAAAATTGGTACTTACGATCACAGATTGTTTGTTTTCTTAGAAATCTCTTGATAAGTAAATATATAAATGTAATCATGTAATCATGATTAATGATTGATGGGTAATCATGATTGATATGTAATCATGATTGATGTAATCATGATTAATGTAATCATGATTAATGTAATCATGATTGATGTAATCATGATTGATGTAATCATGATTGATTTAATCATGATTATTAATCTGATTACAAATGTAGTTGATTATGCCCAACACTGCTTGTGGGAGTTCTGCTTCTTTTAGCTGCTCCATTTACTTTTCAGGATAAATTTAAGAAGTGTTAGATTAAGTGTTGATGTTGAGTGCGATTTTGGGAAGCCTATCTCAGTGTAATAATATTGATTTCATAATTGCGATCTGCGTTTTTGGATAGGTTAAGGGTAAATCATTATGGGCGTTTAAAAGTTTTTGTTTCATTTCTGTGTGTTTAGGTTGAAAATTTAAGATATAGGTTAAGTAGTTAATTCATCGATGTTTGGTTTTTGTTTTGTTTGCGGCGATTTTCAATATTTTTTGTTTAATATGGGAAAATAAATGTTTTGTGTTTTCGTCGTTGGCCTTTATGTTTTTATTATAAATGAGAAGTGTAGTAAGTTATTTAGTTTTTGTGCTGATGAATGAATTTGTACCTGTAAGAAAAACAGTGAATCTTTCTATATGTTAAATAGAGTAAAAGTTAAGGAGTGGAAATTTTGGTAATTAGGTATAGCGTTGTTTTCTATAATTCCGTTTAAAAGTTGGATTTCACTTCTGTTCGTTCGAACCTCCTTCGCGTTTCTTATAGCATTGATAGAGTATATGCTATATTCGTCTGAATAAACAGAGATTATGAGTCTCGAATTCGATATTGATATCTGCTGAGTGTTGGGTTTATGTCTTCGTGATTCACACAAAAAGTCAAGTCGACTGTAACGTTTGTGATTAAAGTGTTAATCTAGGGAGCATTTATGTTACAAAGTGCAGGAGAAAGTGAGATTGAATGAGGAAATTGCGAAAAATTTGAATTAGTTTTACTAGGTGTTGTTTAAAATTAATTAACTTTCTCGTAAGTTGTTTTGTTGGGTGAGATTGTTTTCTGGGTTAGGTGTTAAGTTTTAATAAGTTAAGGTATCGGGAGTCACAGGTAATTAGGCTTGGATGGGAGTGAAAAGAGAGAAGAATTAGATGATATTCGGGTTCAGACTTCAATGTCGGTGGGTAGAAATAATGTACTAACAAGAGAGCAACTGTTACGGTTCGAAACTCAAGAGAAGGAATTAGAGGAAGATCGCAGGACATAAAAGAGTGTAAGGAGAAGTTAGAAAGCTACGAGCAAGACTGGCAGTATATTGGAGAGCATCTACCGGCGGAGTTACAAAAACGAACATCAAGTGAAGAATCGAGAAAATTGATTCAGGAGTGGAATACAGCTGCCAAGTCCTGTACGAAAGCGAAGCTTTAGACTTACTTAGGGCTGCCATCCGTCCGGGTTTCCCCGGATTTGTCCTAGTTTGGAGGGTGTCCGGGGAGAATCCGGGCGGGGTTTTCTATACTGTCCGGGTTTTCAAATTTTGGAAACCAATTAAATAAGAATTTAATTTTTTGTGTATGTACGGTGTTGTTGTTAATGCCGACAGTCAGACCGATTGGGCTCTCACTCGTTCTCTCTTCTGGTCCCAGCCAGTCTAAGCTCAGTAACGAACCTAGCAGTACGACAATTGCTTGTGTAACTTGCCTTGTGTACCTGTGTTTGCTTTATGTACATTGTTAGAAAGAAAGTGAAAAAGTTTTAAAAATATTTATGCAAACATTTTACGGGATAAAGGATAGCACAACGAAAAAAAATCTCTTCTTTAAAGCCATTACTATCCCAACTTGAGACATCCGTCTGTTCGTCTGTCCGGCTGTCCGCGAGTCCGTCCGCACGATAGCTCGGGAACGCGCATATTGACAGAGCTGAAAATTTGCGCACGGGCACATTTAGTTTTTTACTGTATATTTGTACACTGCCTGAGAGCGCGTCAACGTAGAGAACTGAAATTTTGTACACAGTGTTTTCATGAAAATAGTAAATATAATTTCAAAAATGGACTGAATTGGGTAACGGATTCTTGGTGTTACCATATAAAAATTTAAGATTTCTACGTATACTGTGAAAACGATCAATCCTAGACGTTTTATTGCACTGAAAAGTTCTTCAGAATATGAGATCCGATGAAATTGGTCACCATCATTTATACTTTCCAACGAACCGTTCTAGAAATATGCGAAAAATCACTTCAAAAATCAAACTTGTGCAAATAGGTGACCATATGAAATTACGTACGGGTATTCATCTACAGAAGAATTGGTCTAATACCAATTCTAGCTTTTTTACTTGTTTTTCTTATGAAAGGCATTCTTTATATAACTTTCTCTGAAATAATTCAAAGATCGTGCCTCTGTGATAGGTATTTGGATTCAAAGCTATCATTTCTTTAATATAACTTTCAGGTATGTGTAGTAACTACACATACCAAAAATTGGAAAATTTTAAGTGTTTCAGACTTAGTTTAAATTTAGTATAATTCATTCAGTATTCATCGCACGACAAAAAACTTAACTTTCAGCAAAAGAAGAACGTTGGGAAAGTGTAACTTTTGTTCGATTTTCGATGGAATTACCCTATGATAAATTAAATAAAAATTAATAAAAAACCTGGCCAAACTCACTCCACAGTTAACTTAACGGCAGAATACACAATAGTCTCCGGAAATCTGGAGACGAAAAATGAGCAAACTTCGAAGACTATAGACCGAGCATGGTATCCCGATTGATTTGAAATACACGACGGGAGACCGGAGCCAGGGAACAAAAAAAATTCTAGTAAATTGGTATCTTTAGAGATATTTTGCATCTCCAAAGTGTATGTGGGTCTCTGGGTGTCCAGAGATCGAGAAAGTGGTCTCTTGAAGTTAAAGTCTCTCGTAATGTAGCTTCACCTTTCCCGAGAAATGAAGCTATATGGCACACTAAATGTAAATGTAAAATTGTATTTCTAATTTTTAGAAGATTTATTTATGTTCCTAATTGAAAGAGAGATTTAATTTAGTTCATTCACATCGTTTTATTTTACGGTTTTTTGTAAACTGACTAATTTTATAATAAATAAATAAAAAAAGACACTATGCATAACAATTTCAACCTATTTCATTAGTAAATAAAACAAAAAATTATTTGGCAACAATGTTCTGGTTTAAAGCTAAAATGTCCGGGGCTTTCGAACTTGTTGTTTAACGATTTAACAGATGGCAGCCCTAGACTTACTGGTAACGGCTACACTCGAGGTGATCCAAAGGGGCGAGATCCAAGCAGAACAATTGTTAGAAGAAGATAAAAGAAAGAACAAGGGTCTAATGAAAGAAAATATTGTCTTTGGAACAGCAACTGAAGGAAGCAGAAGAGGCTGCGGAGGAACTGGAGACAGAATTAAGAGCCGAGGGTCCACTGCCGAAAGAGAAAGTATACAGCCAAGAAGTCAGTAAGAAGTGGACAGCAAGGAAATTAGTGTTCTGGGAAAAACAACGAGAAACGACAGATAGGGAAGATATTCCAGCTAAGAGTAGCTCATCGAACGGAATGACAAAAGAGCCAGTAGGTAGTAAATCATAGGGATTGCTCAAGAACAGTAGGGTGGAACCACATGGGAAAGTTATGGATATGGTATCCAAATATATACCATTATTTTCTGGGGAAAGAAAGGTCAGCAAAGCTGGGAAAAGAATTGTACCGTTTCCTGAATTGCAGCAAGGAACTCTACTGACTACTGAAGAAAAAGCTATCTTTATCAAATGTGTGAAATTTCGTCTTACAGATGACGCTTATTATCTAGTGTGTTCCCAGGAGCCGAAGGATTTTGAAACTCTGCAGCAAGTTATTACAACTGCATATACGCCACGAAAATCGTTCAGTGAGCTACGTACGGAAATGCTGGAGTGTAAACAAAGACCTAGAGAGGACATTCGAGAATTCGCGGACAGAATGAAAGAGCTCCTGGAAAAAATTAAAACAGCAGTCACAACTATGTACCCAAATGAGGAAGGTGGACTAATAGCAGAATTGGAAGCTGACGCAGTGGCTACTTTTAAAGCAGGCCAAGGGAATAAGACAACGCAAGTGCATCTAACGGGAAGGAGATTCCAATCTCTAGATGAAGTACAAGAAGAAGCTAGTTATTTCGAAAAAGATGCCGAAAGGCTTCAAGTGCGAGAATCAGAGATATGCCAAGAAGACCGAAAGCCGAGCACAGAAAATGCACCAAACAGATGGCCAACGGGGGATTTTACCAGAGGCGAGCCCTGACAGAATTCGAGACCGTTCCTACCCAGAACAGGGCCAGTGTCATCAGGAAGATACCAATCATCTTCGACAAGGAGAACACCTCCCAGATCTATTGAGTGTTTTCAATGCGGACAGCGTGGACACTGCGAGAGAGTGCCAACAAGTACTCTTCTGTAGTGAATGTCAGGAATATGGACACGAGGAATCCAATTGCCGAATTCATCACGTCAGCACGGCAAACTATGCAACTGGCATAGAAGATGAATTCCGTTTAGGACGGAAAGGGCTTTATTGCCAATTCTGTCGAACACAGGATCACCACACGGCAAACTGTCTGAAAATGTATTTAGCCGAGAGGGAGAGTCAAGAAGTGAATTCCAAGAGTAAGTTTGTCATCACAGTGCCATAAGACATAGCGTTAGAAGGTAATTTTAGACTTTTAATTGACACTGGGTCCACTTGTAGCTTGATTAAGGTCGCTCGGATAAAAAGAGATACACCCATAAATACGCACAAGAAAATACGAATTGGGGGACTCTTTGGATTTACCAGGAGGTCCATAGGCATATGTGAGGCAAAGCTGCTTATAGACAACGGTCAGCAAGACTGTAATTTTAACCTCATTGGTGATATCGACTCGATTTCAGCTGATGGTATCCTTGGAATGGATTTCCTCAGTGACAGAGTCATTATGGACTGCGTAAATAGGAAGCTTTGGGTACAAGGTGCTGGGAAGGGCAACGAGGCAAGTGCCTCTGGTAAAAGTGTTGCAGTTTGTGCACGAGTGGCACCCACAGCTTGGCAAAGTAGCAGTCAAGGAAGTCCATTTCAGGCCAAGATAGAGGAGGATAACATTAACATAGCGGAAAGCATCGCATCTTGTGCTTATGACCAACACCTCGAAGCGAAAAGTCCGGCAGGCAATGTAGAGAAAGCTTTAGGACAGAGAGAGAAAAGTATACCCATATTGGAGCAGCCATTCCGGGCACAATTATGGGAGAAGACTTTGTCCACAGCTTATGACGGTGGGGCATTTCATAATGTAAGTGACGAGGAATTTAGTGAGGGGAGAAAACAACTAGAATATAAGGAGTACAATGAAAATAGGCTGGAGGATAAGCGTGCATTCGTGAGAATCGCTAATGAAACAGCCAATTTTATAGAAGACCTAAATTCCTCGCATGGCCAACCAGAACCATGTAAGTTTTACAGACGACCTGCATGGAACCATAAGAATAGTAACAGGTTAAGTGTACGACGGCGATCTCAAAAAGTAAGTTAAGGCTACAGAAACATAATAATCAGACAAGTACGGTAGCACCGGTCCGAAATAAGACCGATGGAAAAAAATTTACGCCAAATTTGGCTGGTCTGTATACGGTAATTCCCTCTAATTATAGGAGAAATCCGATAAGCGGAGTTTGGTAGTCCATGGCCAGAACAAAGATATGGAAATGAAGTATGAAGGTAACCCACTGGATCCCATTTAAGGTAAATTTATAAATTAAAAGGTAAAGGTAAGAAAAAGTGTTTAATAAAATATAGAGAAATTAGAAAAACAAAGTTACTTAGTTAATTAAACAATGGGAATAAAAACAAAAAGAAATAAGAGATTTAAAAGAAAAAGGAATGAGAGACAAAAGACAGAGAAGTTAAAAAAAAATTTGCGAAATATTGGTTGACAGAAAGTTGAAAGCAAATTAATAGATGGTTAAAGTTAAAGATCGACAAATAGGCAGGAAAAATAAAAACAAAAGAGTAATGAAATAAGAAAAATAAAATGTTATAAATAGAGAGGTTTTTAAAAAATAATAAGAGTTAAAAGAAGAAAAAAAGTTAAATGAGAAAAATATTATCTAAGTATAAGAAAATTGGTTATAAATTCATGGAAAAATATATAAGGCAGGTTAGAAAATACTCATATCTTGGAAAGGGTAAATGTATAAAATATGTTGCAATAAAAAGACAAGCTGAAAGAATTTTTATTGTTGTCTTTGAGTAGGGTTGCTGAAATAAATAACGGCTAATTAGAAAAGTTGAGTAGTTCATTTCACATAGTTTAAAAAGAGTAAGGGGATTGCCATAGGTCAAATATGTATTGGTGAGATCATCAAATCTCCGTTCGACGTATCCCATGTTTCCAGAGCGCAGGCGGTATACAGATGAGAGCAACACTATGAAGAAAGCAGCGGAAATACGGAAATGGGATGAAAGGATATGGTTATGCGAAGCCCAGGGCAACTTGCCTTATAGATATGGATGCCAATTTCTACAATCAAGAAGCAGTATGGAATTACTAGCGCACAATTTAATCTTGGGAAGTCTTTAAGATATATATGGTGTTATATGGAATCGAAAATATCTTATTTCTTTAAGTACGTGTGGACTCTCAATATAATTGAGAGAACTCCATGGTACCCATAAGAAATGCAAGAAACAATGATGAGCATATTAATCTCCCTAAGCGTAGGAAAGCTACACCCGCTACTAATTCATGCACGGGAGATGACCGAGATAATGTAGAATGCCACTAGTAAACTGGATTTAGATGAAAAATGCCAGAATTTCCAATTGCTGGTAGAAATTGCAAAGGTACAAGCACTCCAGGTAGGCCAACAAATCCTAGTCAGGGTAGATATCCCACAGCCCCAACGAGTTGCATTTGACTAACATAAGGTATACACGATCCCTATATCTATAGATGAATTTGGGTATCATGTATATGATCTGGACGCTGAATTTGTGGCAGCCAACAGTCATGAACGACAGTATGTCTTGCTGAGTTACCAACAGTACCAGAAGTGCCAGAGGTTGTTAACCACATCAGACTACACGCAAATCTGATGCCCACAATTAGCCCCAACTATTACTGCTATTGGAGAAAACTGTGTGCTGAACCTTTTCCTGAGCTTCAACGTAAATGCGAAGGCCTGTAAGGAAAGAGTTACAGCAAAGTGGAGCAGCTTAGTGAGAATGGTAACGAGAAACCACTGGTTATTTGTGATGTCTGAGAAGACCAAGCTGGAAGTAAACTGCCAACATTCACCAACTTCCATCGGTGAGCTGGAGCACACAGGGATATTATTCATCGAAGAACATTGTCACCTGCAAATCGGTGACCTACGAATACCAACTGAAGATGCCGCACAGCGAAATATATCTCTATGGCAGCCCAGACGAATGGAGTTACCAGTCTGGAACAGCATCGCAACACAGACCGACAGGCAGAGAGAGGAGGTAGTAGAAGGCAAAAAGGACGAAATACGATTGCTGGCTAGTGACAACTTTAATCAAGCATGGAGAGAGCAGGATGCCGCTATAAAGACGGTTGAAGACAAAATCAGCACGGAGGAGTCAAGTAGACGTGCCATTCCACATTCAGTACATTTATCAGCGACAACTACTACCGCATGTTTAGCCGTCATCAGCTTAGTAATCTTGATAGGAGTATTGTGCCATTTGAAGCGCTGGAAGAGGAATACCCAAGCCGGCACTAACAGAGTGATTCTACCCACAGTTCATAAGTCAGAGTAGCGACACAAGGCCCAACATGCAAACATAACCATTGAGACAATCTTGCCCACGACAGCGAACTTGCCAACTACTAATCTACCAACTATTGTGGGGAAACAACTTGTGCAGCTAGAGTAGCCGCCATAGGTTTAGTTAAGTATATATATTGTCACAAAACCACTCACCTGGACCAAATTACAGCGGCACATTGAACGCAAGTTTCTCCTGGCCACCCATCCGTGTTTTAAATTTGTACCCTTGCAAATTCCATCAACATATCAGCGACCATTTCTCCAAAAAGTGGCCGCATATTATTTTTTTTTTATATAGCAGCTATGCATACTCGACATATTTTATCCAGTGCTAAATTTTTCATTTATGGTAGCTCCATTGTCCTGTAAAAATGTTATTTACCACATAAAAAAGCACAGCAACGTCAATAGGGAATCCTTAGGATTCTGGCAAAGAATGCCGTACACCTTTCCCCAATTGTAAAGGCAATGCACTTTATAATTTAAACAAACAAAAACAATAGTGATATACTTAGTAGTAAATTTGCTATTACATTGGCGGTTAGTATATTTTGAAGGGAAAACGCAAGTAAACAAATTTCTGACTCCAAAATGTGAATTTTTCGATGTACACAAATATCGGAATGTCATCGTACCACCTACTTGACATTTTATGAGAGAAACTGCCAGAAAATAGCCACTGCACTGTAATGGAATCTCAAACCCAAAGTAAGGACTCGTTTCAATCCCACTCCTAGCTGTCACTACAATTCTTCTTCATATCTGCTCCAAGTACGTACCAAAATGAAAGAGGAACATTTTGCGGGAATTGTGCTTAGACATGTCATCACAAGAAACTTTGAAAACGAACTACTTTGACCGATCTCAGGTAGGGAATAAATGTTGCTCACCCTATTGAAAAATAAACGAGAGAATGTCAATAACCTCTGAAAATGAACTACCTTGACAGATCTCAGGTAGGGCATAAATGTTGCTCACCCAGCACTGCCAATAATTTCGAGATAAACTATTTTGACATATCCCGACTAGAAAATGAATATTGCTCACCCAGGAGTAGAGTAAATAAGAGAATCTCAATAAGTTCGAAAATGAACTACGTTCACAAGTTATGCAATAGAGATGAATTCTTTTAACCTAAAAGTGGAAGCCAGCAAATAGAGGTAACATGTGGTAGGAATCGATTCAGTTAAAAATGAAGTTAGAAATTTTGGAATGTAATAAAAAGAATTAGAAGTGAATAAAATGAAATATTTATTAGAAAAGAAGTTAGCAAATTTTGAAATGTAATAAAAAGAATTTAAAAGTCACTAAAATCTAAACATGCATTAGAATTAAAATGGAAACAGTGTAAATAATTCAA
This sequence comes from Dioctria linearis, assembly GCA_963930735.1. Lineage (NCBI taxonomy): Eukaryota > Metazoa > Arthropoda > Insecta > Diptera > Asilidae > Dioctria > Dioctria linearis. The sequence goes on from OZ005742.1 coordinate 225,890,729, forward strand.
ACATGAACGGATAAAGGTCAGCCCAAGCTAAAATTGTAAAAGAATAGAGGAAGAATGAGGAATAGTTTTAGGTCACGTAGGCCCGCCAAAAAAGAGATGAGATTTAGAGGTAGAAGAAGAAAGAAAAGTCTTGATCTGCTCTGCAGCGTTTTGAAAACCAAACTTGTAAAAAATTATTTTTCTGTAAAATAAAACGTGGAATTAATGTATTCAGAGTCCGAGTTATTTTTATTTGTTGTTCCTCTCATTTATCCAAAAGAGGACATTTCCACCTGGGATCTGAAATAAAGAAGCCAGAGATTTGCTGCTAAAGGAGTCTGAGTCCGGCGTCGTTTGACAGTGGAAGTAATCCTCGACGAAAAGGGGCCGCAGTATCCAACCGAAGGAGGTTTTTGTTTTGTTTTCCAGTTTCGGCTGATCGAATACTTTGCACCGGGGCGAGAAAAGCGCTGCCAGTTGACTCGAGGTAACATTTTGTTTGTAGGTTAAAGGCTCCATTTTCCGCTTTGCTGGAGCATCCCACTTACTTTGAGCCGGCCTCCGTTAACCCGGTGACCGCTCGACCAGGTAACGGATTCAACGGTTCGAGGAATACTGTAACCATCTTGGCGAGCACATAACTCAACCTACAAGGAGAAGGAAGATTTGCTACATTGCGGTCATTGGTGTTTATTACATGCAATATAATCTCTACTTATCATTTCTTTTTGTTCTTATATATTTCTATATTAATCAAACATTACGATACAAAATTTCACATACTTACATAAGTTTTCTACTACATGCAATATAATCTATACTTATTGGAAAATACAACTATATATAGCATTCCATAGGTCCATATCGGTTAAAAGCAGATTTTTTCTCTACTGCAAGCGATATAATTTAAATTAATCGAAAATTACGGCAAGTTAAAAAGTGGCAACGCCACGTGCTAAGGAAGATAGCAATATTTATTTGAATAGCGGCGCAATATTTGTGGAGACCTCTATGGTTGCTAGCTAACGATTTATAGAGAGCAAAGTAATTTAGAAACCCTCTATAATTATCTATAGTTTTGTTAAATTTGCCATACTGGTGATAAGTTCAAGTAAACTGTCGAAAGCTATATCTTGAGGGTGAGCAATATTCTCTAACTGCACCCAATTTGCTAAAGAATTTTCTACATTTTTATATATTTTGAAAAATAATCGAAAGCTACATCCTAAGGGTGAGTAATATTCTCTATTTGTTAAAGAATTTTCTACATTTCTATAAATTTTGATAAATAATCGAAAGCTATATCTTGAGGGTGAGCAATATTCTCTATTTGCTAAAGAATTTTCTAAATTTCTATAAATTTTGATAAATAATCGAAAGCCACAACCTAAGGGTGAGCAATATTCTCTATTTGGAAAGAATTTTCTACATTTCTATAAATTTTGATAAATAATCGAAAGCTATATCTTTCTACATTTCTATAAATTTTGATAAATAATCGAAAGCTACAACCTAAGGGTGAGCAATATTCTCTATTTGCTAAAGAATTTTCTACATTTCTATAAATTTTGATAAATAATCGAAAGCTATATCTTTCTACATTTCTATAAATTTTGATAAATAATCGAAAGCTACAACCTAAGGGTGAGCAATATTCTCTATTTGCTAAAGAATTTTCTACATTTCTATAAATTTTGATAAATAATCGAAAGCTATATCTTTCTACATTTCTATAAATTTTGATAAATAATCGAAAGCTACATCCTAAGGGTGAGCAATATTCTCTATTTGCTAAAGAATTTTCTACATTTTTATAAATCTTGATAACGATCGACATATAAAGTGCCTGAAATTTTCAATATTTTGGAATTTAGTAGCAACAAATCACTAAAACACAAAGCATTTCGTCCCACATTGCTTTAATAACTTTAAATGTGTGATTTCGCTTTGATAAAATCGAGGTATAAAGTGTCCAAAATTTCCGGATTGGCTTTTAGTCTGATATGTTCTAAGACACGAATAAACGCTTTCCATATCGTTTTACTGGCAAACGACAACATCTGTTTTATTTCTGGGTGCATTTTAAAAATTCAGTTAGGGTTAGATTGATCTACTGGAGTGGTGTATTGCAAAATGCGATTACTGCCTACAGTAGATGGACCTTAAATCTGACAATCGATAATTTGACCGAATTGTTAACTGGAGGGCTAGAGAGATTTAAAGTATTTCTGTTTTTGGTATCTAGCTACATGCGTCAACAGAAACTCCAACTATTAGGGAACAACACTTTGGTGTAAATTCTTGGTTAAACTATAAGAAATCTTTTCGGTGTTTGTCCCTTACCGTGGATAACATACAAAACCATTGCTGAATTTCTCTGAAATTGCCGACAAGCGATTTAAATTGTGAATTGCGCAGGCGAGAAATATTTCTGGCATTTCGGTCTCCTTGCCACTTTACAAACGCGAACTACACTCTGAAGTGTCGATAGTCAAACGAACAAGTAAAATTCGACTCAAACAAGAGAGTAAGAAGTATTTCAGGCGTCGCCCTTTCGGGAACCTGGCTTCGACCGTGTACAGAACCCGAAATACTTTCTTAAAATACTGGGCGTAGTTAGCAACAATTGAGTTACTAACGAGAAAGGGGGTAATAAATTCGTACGTGTTATCCTTTCGGTTGGTCGGCGGTGTATAAAACCAAAGAGTGTTGGATTTTTGACCACTAGGGGGACGCAAGATAATCACAAATTTCTCTATACTGCCAAATAACTTTGAGTGATAGTTGAGAATCGATATTTGACACGAAATAATTTTCAGACGTTTAGTTATTTACGAATGGAACAGTGACAAGTAATAAAATATTTCTTATAGTGGGTATATCTTCAGGTGAATGACTTCAAAAGAGCAAATTAAGTGGCGTATTTTCAATATTTGCACCAAACACACGAAGTAGTGTATACAATTTTTTTGTTGTTGTTTTGTTTTTATTATACCCGATAGCTAACGTTTGCTACAGTGCTAATTAAGTGCTAAAGTTTTATATTTGCTATTCGACGGTCTACCAAAAAAGAAAGACTTTCCATATTTGTTGCAGGTATAATCGAGAATAGCGAGCGATAAAGTGTTAAGCCTCGTCAATATTTGTTCAATCTTCGCACATCAACGATCAATAAAATACCAAATGCTTTCTAGATTTGTATAACACAAACGATTTGTTGAAGTTCTAAATATACTCATCTGCCATTGAAATCTTCAACCAACGAGAGAGATAGGCCGGCATTTTATTTTGTCGTTGGTGCACGGAAAATAGCTCCGGTATCTCCTGATAATTTTCATTCCTCGCATTTTGAATAAGCTCCCACTTAAGGAGGGGAAATATCTTCGATCTTCGTCTTAACGGTGTGTAATACATACACGAGATATTTGCTAAATCGTTCGCTTTAAACGGTCAACGATCGGCGAGAGGCTTACCTACGTCAACTTGTATACTAACGCGTAGCCAAGGCACTAATTGCTCCGATTCCGAAATTAAATCATCATTAGAAACCAAGCACAATGGCAGAGGAGCAGCTGGATAAAATTCTGCAGAAGCTCGAAGAGTTGAGCGGCAAATTTAGTGCTCAGTCGAATACAATCGCGGAAGTTAGCAATGAGGTAAAAGTTCTAAAGGGGCAGCATACGTCCTTCCAAGAAGAGTTAAGGCAGATGTCCGATATATCAGTCCTCAGCGCATCTGCGTTCCCAAATAAAGTAATGGATGATACCGAGGTGCAGCAAAACGCACCATCCGGTGATAGGACAGTTGATATCCCACCACCGAGTAGTCAATCCACCCCGACATCCCGGAAAGTTCCAGAAGAAGTTAAAGACAACTGCATGCAGAAATCGCCTGTGACAAATACTGCGGCATGCTCATGCTCTAATCCTGCCGAGCCTAAGCCATCACGAGAGCCGTCGTTGTCACTACCTCCTCGACCACAGGATACAGTTAGTGACAAGCCCATTAGAAAGCCGATGCTTTCGCCGACGGAGTACGACGGTAAGGCTCAGTGGAATCACTACGAGTTGCACTTCGAAGCGATTGGGGAAACGAACGGTTGGGACGACGAGACCAAAGCACTTTACTTAGCTGCCTCTTTGCGCGGCATGGCTTTGGGCTTCTGTGAGACACTGAATCAAGAGGCCAGGAAGTCGTATAGCAAAGCGAGGAATGCACTCTCTATACAATTTGGTGCGGAATATAAGCAATCAGTAAGTCACGTACAGCTTAGCACCAGAGTCCAGAAGAATGGGGAGAACTTTTCAGAATTTGCCACTGATCTTTTATGGCTGACTAGGCTCAAGTTCGCATATTGTCCGGAGGATGCAAGGGATCAGATCGCTTTGGAACATTTCCTAGATGGAATTTTTAACTTAGATGTCCAAGAAAGAGTTCGAGATTTTAACCCACCTACTCTGCAAGACGCAGTACAAACCGCCTTTCGGATAGAAGCGAATCATCGAGCAACCAGAGCAGCGAGACGGAGTATACGAGTTGTAGTCGCAACTAGTAATAATAGACCACCACCGCGAGAGCCGCCGGACTTCAGAAGAGAACAGTTGGGAAGAAACTCAGCACGGATGTCATCGGGAAACGCGAACGAGCTAGCGTGAGCGAGCCGCAGCTAGCTCAGCCACATTCAACAGCTCCTACATCCACCAGCATCTCCTCGAAACCCAGCCTGTTAGCCCAAAACGTCACGGGGATCATCCGCCGGTGCGAATTTCGAAGAAGGTACGGATTTATCGTGCGAGATGAGAGTCAAACAGACGTCTTCTTCCATTTTGCCAATTTTCAGAGTTCAGTTGTAAATCCGGAAACAGAAATAGCTCGTGGCAACAGAGTAGTATTCGACCTGGTTGAAGGCCGTCCTACTAACAGAGCAATCAACATTCTGCTAATACCTATCGAAGAAGGGAGGAATAATACAGCACCTAAATCTACTCTTGGAACGCGAAACGACTCACCGTCTAACTTGCAACCCACACAAACACAGCAGCTACCCGGAAGCACAGAATATACCAGGAATATCACTTCGTCTAACTTAGCAGGAACTTTAAACGCAGGTCAGCTGATCTCAGGGAGCAGAGACCAGCATACCTCCCACACGCTCCCAGTTCTACTCGCCAGTACGTCCTCGGCCGAACAGGTATCAAAATTCCAGTTATAACTAGCCTCCGAGAACTGATTAGGATTATCGGAAGTACTACACATACACCTCCCACCAGCACTTCGAGCACTAAAACACCAACCTGTCATTCCCCAATCAACCTCCCAATCCCCACTAACACCCTAACAACCCAGCCAACACCCACTAACACACTAATTAACCGTCCTCTTCCCGCTAACACATTAACCAGGTCCTACCTTCCCACTAACACACTAACTCACTCCTCCTTTCTCCCTAACCCTCTAATTTACCGTCCACTTCCCACTAAGCCTCTAACATACCACCCACCACCCACTAACACACTAACTGACCCTCCCCCAACTAACCCAATAACAAATCCTCCACCCAACAACACACTAACCGCCTGCACACCTGTCACGAGCACACTACACCACAGCCCCATACCCAACACACCGAACCTTATCGTTACACAAATAGTGCTGAACGACGTCAAAACACAAGGCCCGAAGGAGTAACTAGCTTCGAGGCTACCAGCCCCACCTATAATAACTGTGAGCCAAGGTACGATTTGTAGTACCATCAGGATAAAAGGAAAAATTGGAGGACTTGTCTGCCACATGATTGTGGATACCGGAGCGACGCATTCTATCCTCCACAGAGGAATACTAGATCGCTTTCAATACCCTTATAGTCTCCACCCATCTTTAACGCGGAATCGAAGTGTCACTGGAGGAACCAGTATAGTGGACGGCGTCATTTAGCTACAAGTAGCTATAAAAAATTTTACGACAAAACACACCTTCTACGTAGCTGATGTCTTTGACGACTGCATCATCGGGATGGATTTCCTCGCAGGCAACAGATGTTCAATCGACTTAGCAAGGCGCACAATTAAGATAGCTCACGAACTGGTTCCGATAATCGAAGAAGAGGGCACTGGCATTCTTGTTAGAACAATACAGGACTGTACCATACCAGCTGATTCATCCTGCTTCGTGGCACTTTTCAACCCGCTAGTGGGTGAACAGAAAACCGTTTTGATAACTCCAAAGAATGTCCCACCTACACTGTCGATGGAACCAGCAGTCGGCTAGTCCAACAATGGAAGTGTGATAGTTCGTGTGACAAACGCAACAAGATAACTCAATCGAACTAAAGGCTAACACCTCTCTCGCAGAGGTGGAAGTAGCTGCGGACATGGTCAGTTCTTCGGAGGAAGGAATAGTGAACTTCAATAATCTACCACCTGAATTACACCTATTGCTGGAACCCACAACTGTACGCCTGAATAATCAGCAGAGAATAATGCTGGAAAAGCTACTCGTAGAACATCAGGATGTCTTTGCGCGAACAAGAAACGACTTCGGTCGAACCACGATTATGCGGCATCAGATCGACGTAGGTAACAACAAACCGATTAAACAGCCTCCCAGGCGGCTTCCATTGGCCAAACGTCAGGAAGCGGAAAATCTAGTAAACGAGATGCAAACCCAAGGCGTTATCAATCCATCCAGTAGCCCTTGGACTTCTCCAGTCGTCCTGCTGAAGAAGAGGGATGGCTCGAATAGATTTTGCGTCGACTATAGGCGGCTAAATGAGGTCACCAAAAAAGATTCATATCCGCTGCCACGTATTGATCTGACTCTTGATGCACTCGCCGGTTCAACTTGGTTTTCGACATTAGATCTACAGTCGGGCTACTGGAAAGTGGAAGTGGAAGAAAAAGGCAGTGGATAGTGGGAGTTTTCAGTTATGCCATTTGGGCTAACCAATGCCCCTACAACTTTTCAGAGGCTCATGGAAATCGTTCTTCAAGGAATTCCACCCCAGGCGTGCCTATTATATTTGGAAGATGTTATCGTACATGGCCCCATGTTTGAACAAATGGTAGAAAATCTCCGCCTTGTCTTAGCCCGATTAAGGGTAGCAAATCTAAAGGTTTCACCGAAGAAGTGTCAGTTGTGTCAGCGAGAACATCAAAGACCTTAGCCCAGAAGTTAAAGCGTATTGGTCAATGTGGTCTGCTCTGAAATTAGTAAATAACATCGTCGTTCGAGTCATTAGTCAAGGAACAGAAATTATCAAGCAAATCTTAGTTCCAAAGTCCCTTCGAAAATTTGTCCTCAATCAGGTACACGATTCTCTAGGTGGTGGACACTTCGGTATTGACAAAACTTTAGGTAAGCTTCGACAGAAATATTATTGGGTGGGTAGTAGTACGGATGTAAAGGACTGGTGTGCTGGATGTCTACAGTGTCAAGCAGGGAAAGGGCCGCGGCCAAGACGGCGAGCTCCTCTACAGGTATGCAAGGTATGCAAGGGTTGCTGTAGACATATTGGGACCACTTCCAACGACCAATAAAGGTAACCGCTACTTGGTAGTCTGTATGGACTATTTCACCAAATGGCCTGAAGAAATCCCAGTACCAGACCAGACAGCCGAAACTGTATCCGATGCACTGATATCAGCCGTATTCAGCCGACATGGAGCTCCGCTGCAGCTCCATTCAGACCAAGGCAGACATTTTGAAAGCGCCGTCTTCCAGGAAGTAATGCAGAAGTTCGGGGTAGAGAAAACGCGCACAACAGCTCTACACCCACAGTCAGACGGTTTATTCTAAAGATTTAACCGAACAATTCTTGACTACCTAGCGAAATTTTTGAATTCGCACCAAAGGGAATGGAACCAGTATGTGCCTTACCTACTACTATCGTATAGCACAAGTATACAGGATAGCACTAAACAAACCCCGGCGAAACTCCTTTTTGGTCGAGAACTTCGTTTGCCACTGGTCTTGGGGAGTCCACCTACCGAAGTTATGTCGATTATCGACTATCTGGACAATCTAACCACGACATTGAACACGATTCACGAAAATAATCGAGCTATGCTGGACACTGCGAGCCAGAGTATGAAGATATACTATGACTTGCGGACGAAGAAACCCAGTTTCCAAGTAGATCAGCTTGTTTGGTTATACTTCCCAAGACGCGTAATCGGGCGGTGCCCAAAATTTCAGTGCGCCTGGGATGGGCCATACAAGATCACCGAGGCTATAACCGAAGTGGTGTTCAAGATAAAAAAGTGTCACGGTGGAAATATGCGAACTGTCCATGTCGACAGACTGGCCCCATACCGCGAAAGAAACGACCTTTCCATATAACCACGAATACGCCTCCTGGTAGCCCTAAGAAGGCATCCAGCCAGCTTAACTGGTAACTACAGGATACCAATGTGCCGCTTATGACCTACCCAGCCTAGCGGCCGGTATACCTCTTGAAAAGTAGTCCACTTTTTCACACTCCCTCGCTTGACAGTGAGTCAAAACCCCTCCGACATGGTACCCTACGTAGGCCGCGCTGCCGTAGGAATTTCACATTAAAAACTATCTTCGAAATTTTAACCCCTGCTGTGCTAGTATTCGTGCGGCGTAGGCTACCAGTTCGAAGACTCGATCCGGGTGTGGGGACTTCGAGACACACCCTCGAATGAATGTCGATCTGCGGTCAGAGGGAAATGCCCAGTGCGGAAGAGGTCCTGCAATCAGTTGGTTAGGTTACTGGTTGCAGAGGCTTTTCTGACTGGTCTTGGTGTCCAGGATCGGAGGTTTAATGATAGACCCGATTTTTTGGGTTGCTGGGCTGCGAGTGCACCTTTGGTTTTCGATACCGAGACCGATATCGAGCTCTGACCAAGGACCAGCGAGACTTCGGGGATGTGTCTCTGACTCACCATGCACGGAGCAAGTCCTACAAAGTCTTAGGGGCGTTTCTTCATTCTTTCCACAATATGTGGTGGCTGAGTAAAATTTATAAGGACACGATCCTTGTTTAACCTGTCTCTGCATGAAATGAGCAGATGATTTCTCACTAACTCCCTCTGAGTTAGCCTTCGCCAGAAGGTTTTAATTTTCCTATCTCTTCTTCATTCTTTCTACAATATGTGGTGGCTGAGTAAAATTTATAAGGACACGATCCTTGTTTAACCTGTCTCTGCATGAAAAGAGCAGATGATTTCTCACTAACTCCCTCTGAGTTAGCCAACGTTAGAATGTTTTAATTTTCCTATCTGTTCTTCATTCTTTCTACAATATGTGGTGGCTGAGTAAAATTTATAAGGACACGACCCTTGTTTAACCTGTCTCTGCATGAAATGAGCAGATAATTTCCCACTAACTCCTACTGAGTTGGCCTTCGTTAGAAGGTTTTACTTTCCCTACCCCTTCTTCATTCTTTCTACAATGCGTGGTGGCTGAACACAATTTAGCAGGACACGATCCTGGTAGACTCCACAGATAAACCATCGACTATACGGCCAGAGAATAATAAAACCATATAACACGCTTCTCGTTTGGATTGACCGCACCACTGGACCCAAAAAGCTCCCCCCCCCTTCTTAGAAGTAACCGTGCGAACCAGGCCCACCGGGCACCAACGAAGGATAAGTCAGCTTGGACGGAGCTACAAGCTTGCGAGGAGGCGGTAATGTCACAAAACCACTCACCTGGAACAAATTACAGCGGCACATTGAACGCAAGTTTCTCCTGGCCACCCATCCGTGTTTTAAATTTGTACCCTTGCAAATTCCATCAACATATCAGCGACCATTTCTCCAAAAAGTGGCCGCATATTATTTTTTTTATATAGCAGCTATGCATACTAGACATATTTTATCCAGTGCTAAATTTTTAATTGATGGTAGCTCCATTGTCCTGTAAAAATGTTATTTACCACATAAAAAAGCACAGCAACGTCAATAGGGAATCCTTAGGATTCTGGCAAAGAATGCCGTACACCTTTCCCCAATTGTAAAGGCAATGCACTTTATAATTTAAACAAACAAAAACAATAGTGATATACTTAGTAGTAAATTTGCTATTACATTGGCGGTTAGTATATTTTGAAGGGAAAACGCAAGTAAACAAATTTCTGACTCCAAAATGTGAATTTTTCGATGTACACAAATATCGGAATGTCATCGTACCACCTACTTGACATTTTATGAGAGAAACTGCCAGAAAATAGCCACTGCACTGTAATGTAATCTCAAACCCAAAGTAAAGACTCGTTTCCATCCCACTCCTAGCTGTCACTACAATTCATCGTCAAATCTGCTCCAATTCAAGTACGTACCAGAATGAAAGAGGAACATTTTGCGGGAATTGTGCATAGACATGTCATCACAAGAATCTTTGAAAACAAACTACTTTGACAGATCTCAGGTAGGGAATAAATGTTGCTCACCCTATTGAAAACTAAACGAGAGAATGTCAATAACCTCTGAAAATGAGCTACCTTGACAGATCTCAGGTAGGGCATAAATGTTGCTCACCCAGGACTGCCAATAATTTCGAGATAAACTATTTTGACATATCCCGACTAGAAAATGAATATCGCTCACCCAGGAGTAGAGTAAATAAGAGAATCTCAATAAGTTCGAAAATGAACTACGTTCACAAGTTATGCAATAGAGATGAATTCTTTTAACCTAAAAGTGGAAGCCAGCAAAAAGAGGTAACATGTGGTAGGAATCGATTCAGTTAAAAATGAAGTTAGAAATTTTGGAATGTAATAAAAAGAACTTAGAAGTGAATAAAATGTAAGCATGTATTAGAAAAGAAGTTAGAAATTTTGAAATGTAATAAAAAGAATTAGAAGAGAATAAAATGTAAGCATTTATTAGAAAAGAAGTTAGAAAATTTTGAAATGTAATGAATAGAATTTAAAAGTCACTAAAATCTAAACATGCATTAGAATTAAAATGGAAACAGTGTAAATAATTCAAACATGAACGGATAGAGGTCAGCCCAAGCTAATATTGTAAAAGAATAGAGGAAGAATGAGGAATAGTTTTAGGTCACGTACGCCCGCCAAAAAAAGAGATGAGATTTAGAGGTAGAGGAAGAAAGAAAAGTCTTGACCTGCTCTGCACCGTTTTGAAAACCAAAGTTGTAAAAACTTATTTTTCTGTAAAATAAAACTTGGAATTAATGTATTCAGAGTCCGAGTTATTTTTATTTGATGTTCCTCTCATTTATCCAAAAGGGGACATTTCCACCTGGAATCTGAAATAAAGAAGCCAGAGATTTGCTGCTAAAGGAGTCTGAGTCCGGCGTCGTTTGACAGTGGAAGTAATCCTCGACGAAAAGGGGCCGCAGTATCCAACCGAAGGAGTTTTTTTTTTGATTTCCAGTCTCGGCTGATCGAATACTTTGCACCGGGGCGAGAAAAGCGCGGCCAGTTGACTCGAGGTAACATTTTGTTTGTAGGTTAAAGGCTCCATTTTCCGCTTTGCTGGAGCATCCCACTTACTTTGAGCCGGCCTCCGTTAACCCGGTGACCGCTCGGCCAGGTAACGGATTCAACGGTTCGAGGAATACTGTAACCATCTTGGCGAAGCACCTAACTCAACCTACAAGGAGAAGGAAGATTTGCTACATTGCGGTCATTGGTGTTTTTTTTGTACTGGTTCCAGTTTCCTTACAAATAAAGTAAAGCGAAACGTTTATAACATCAGAAGATTTGCTACAATATATATTTTTTGCACTTGTATAACGTAAAAGTAATTGAAGGGCAACCTATAGTTAGAGATTAGCGTGTAAATTTATATAGAAATGAAAATATGTATATATGGTCTATAATATTTACTCATGTTCAGTGGAAAGGAATATATTAATTATTATAAGGTTCAAACGTAGGAAATGATGAGTATGATAAGGTATTTAAGAAGTGGAGGAAGTTTCAAAGAAAAGACATGTGAAGTAAAAAACAAACAAAAAATATATATATATAGAATGAAGGAATATAACAGAAGAATGTAAAAAAAAAAACATAAGTATGCACTTATCCATATTGTTATTAATTAGTAAAAGAAAAACAGTAAAGAAACAGACAAGTAAAAAAGCTAGAATTGGTCTAAGACCAATTCTTATGATACGCTAGATGAATGCCCGTATTAAATTTCATATGGTCACCGATCTATTCAAGTTTGATTTTGAAGTTGTTTTTCGCATATATTTCTAGAACGGTTTGTCGCACAGAAAAAATGATTATAATCAATTTTATAGGATTTCGTATTCTGCAGAGGTTTTTAGTACAATAAAAATGTCTTGGACTTATCGTTTTCAAAGTATACGTAAAAAACCTAAATTTTTATATGGCAACACCAAGAAGGAGTTGCCCGATTTTTTCCATTTCAGACATTTTAATTGCTAATGTAGTAAAACCATCATGTACGAAATTTCAGCTCTCTACGTCGACGTGTTCTCAGACAGTGTCGAAATATATAGCGGAAAACGAAATTTTTATATGGCAACCCTACGAAGGAGTTGCCCGATTTATCTCATTTTCGAACTTAATTTTACTTTTTTTTTTAAAGTCCATGTACAAAATTTCAGATCTCTAGATATACGCGTTCTCGAGTTATCGTGCGCACGGACGGACGGCCGGACGGACGGCCGGACGGACGGACAGACGGATATGCAAAAATCAAAATAACTTTTAATATTATGAATGGGTGTCCAATCCATTTTGCTCTACCATCATTATTTCGAGGTGTTACAAACGGAATGACAAACTTAGTATACCCCTTAGATTTCATCTAGGGTATAAAAATGAACTAAGAGACAAAATAGATATGTGGTAAGAACAGAGTAAAAAGAAATGAGATGAAAGTAAGAAAGAAATTTAATGTGAAAATGAAATATTGAACTTAAAGAAGTTAAATGTAAAATAAATTAAAAAGAGAAATGATGTAAAAAGATGTAAAAATGAAAATGTAAGGTTTAACTCAGCTAAATTATTCCTCCACCGGAAAATACATTTGTGAAAAACAAAAGTATCAAATAACATTTTTAAGTCATTTTCTCACACCCGCATTTTGTAATTTTGTAGAAGCAAGCATTTTTACTTACTCGATGAAGAACTTAATGAAAAGTTCAAGTTAACAAGAGAGTCAGTCTGTTTTTTAATTTACGTACAAGTCGGTCGTAGTCGAGAAAGCTTTATTTTTTCTAATAAACGTTTAAAATCAAAGTTGTGTTTTTTCTTTCTAATATTTTATTTTTTTATTTTTTTATCTTGCTGAAAAGGTAAAATTCTAAAAGTGGCGCAGTCGGTAGGATGTTCGCGAAAGGACATCCAGTGCAAAAAAAATTATAATTGAAACAAATTTGTTATTCAGTGCAAATTCTATTAAAATAATTCTGTGCGAAACAAGTTTTTGTGAAACAACATTTTTCATTTCCGAAGTAAGGGAACCATCTGAAAATTGTTAATAAAATTTGTTAGTTTGCCATCCTTTCGGAGTACGTGTAAAGTAGAAGTGAAAATTCCAATAATAAAACACGGTTAATTTTAATTATTTAACTCCACGAACCTGAAAGAAAAGAAGAAAAACGTTTTATAATAAAACAGCATAAATTAATTAAATAAATCTATTAATCAATTAAACAAATAAATAAAGTAAATTAATTGATTGCGAAATTCTGAAACGAAAAGTAAATTGTCCAAAATTTACAAAAGCGGAGAATAAAATCAGGAAAAATAAAACAAAAGACCAGCGACATCGACTAATGAGCAACAACAGGCCTTGCTGCCAGTGGAAGAGAATTCACAGGACCAAGTAAAACAGAAAGAAGAAGAAGTAAAATCAGACGACAGCTACAATATCATCATCGATAATCAACAACAACCAAGAATTAATTCCCAAATCAGCAGCAACCTACTAAAAACCGGTCAATTAAATCTCAATGTACACGAAGGAGGAATCAAAACAATAAACACGATGACACAAGTAAGCCTAGATCCAGTAAAATATTTGAGTCAATTGCCTACTTTCAATGGTGATAGAGATGACCTTTATAATTTTACAAGTTTAGTAGATAGGGTTTTTCCTTTATTAGCTAAGTATAATGATCTGAGCCAAAAAATATTTTTTGATATAATTAAAGGTAGATTAACCGGAAAAGCTCGCGAAGTGATCGAAATAAATAATTTCGATGAACTTAGATTCATAACATTTAAAACGAATTGTGTAGATTTTTATAATGAAATAAATGCTATGCTACGCAGGTTAAATAATAAAACAAAATTTGAAAATAGTTCCGAAACTGAAACAAAAAATAATTGCAAAACAGCTCTTAGAATTTTTCAAAACAAGTTACCAGAACCAATGGGGGGTTTGTTATATTGCAGGCAACCAGATAGTTTAGAAGCCGCTATGCAAATTTTATACGAAACTGGCTATGCTTTCACTAGGGTTAATGTGGGTCGAAATAGTAACTTCAATCAAAATACAAATAATAAAAACAATCGAAATAACTATAGTAACAATCGAAACGATAACTCAAATTACGACAGAAATAAAAAGAATCCGAATACAAATAATAACAATAGTTACTGGAGGTATCCGAATGAATCAAATCAAAGATTTGAACTTCCTAGATCCGACAGGTACAGACAAAATTATCAAAGTCAAACCAACAACAATACGAATATTAACAGAAACGACACCGTAGAACCGATGGACGTTGACACATCGACAATCAACAGACGTAATTATAACTTCGAAGAAAATCAACACGATAGTAACGAAAATTTTCAATAAATAGCCTCCAATATCCGGTCCTACCCTATATAATAATTAACACAGCTGTTCGAAAGTTAAGATTTTTAATAGACACCGGCGTTACATCTAGCATCGTGAAGCCGGGCGTATGCAATCCTAAATGGCAAATCCCCATGCAAAAACTCATTGAGCTAAAAACGATAAATCAAAATGTAAAAATATTTAATAAAGTTAAAATACCATTATTGAAAGAGTTCACGAAATGGCAGAATTTTTAGAATTTAATTTTCGCTCTTAATACGACGGTTTAATAGGAAAAAATATTTTAAAACCCTTGAACATTAATTTAAGTTATAAAAATAGAACCTTAGAAACGGAAGAAGCTAAAATAAAAATATATTTTGATAAATCTGAAGAGGATTATGAAACCTTGATAAACTCTTTAGATACAGAAGTAATTTATAATTTTGATCTTCAGAAAAATATTTGCCTACTTGATCAGATTAGAATTGATCATTTGAATAGCGAAGAGAAACAAGCTATTACAAAGCTAGTAAAAGAATTTACATCCATATTTTTCCAAGAACGAACTGATTTGTCTTTCACGCATGTGATAAAACATTCTATTAAGACGCGAAACGAAGTTCCAATCTATAACAAAAGTTACAGGTACTCTGAGGTACATAAAACTGAAGTACCTACAGAAACAAATACAAGAAATGCAAAAACAAAACATTATACGCCCTAGTGATTCACCATATTCTGCTCCAATATGGGTGGTATCCAAAAAAACTGGATGCATCGGGCAAGCAAAAATGGCGTATAGTGATTGATTATAGAAAATTAAATGAAGTCACGATAGATGACAAATTCCCGACACCGAACATAGATGATATTTTCGACAAATTAAGGAGGGCACAATATTTTACGACCCTCGATCTAGCAAAGGGATTGCACCAAGTCGAGATAGAGGAAGAAGATATCAAGAAGACTGCTTTTTCTACTAATGAAGGGCATTTTGAATTCACACGTATGCCTTTCGGCCTTAAAAATGCGCCAGCCACCTTCCAACGGCTGATGAATTCAGTACTTTCAGAATATTTAGGAAAAATATGTCTAGTATACTTAGACGACATTATCATATTTTCCACTGGCCTAGAAGAACATGTTGATTCTATAAGGAAAATATTTTCAAAATTAAAAGAGGTCAATTTAAAAGTTCAACTAGATAAGAGTGAATTTTTAAGAAAAGAAACGGAATTCTTAGGTCATGTAACATCCAAATCCCAAAAAGATTGAAACAATAATAAAGTACGAAATCCCAAAAACCACCAAGCAAATAAAATCATTTTTAGGAATTACGGGCTATTACCGGAAATTTATAAAAGACTATTCCAAGATAGCAAAACCCATGACGATTTATTTAAAAAAGGGTAAGAAAATTAATATCAACGATGCGGAATATGTTAGAGGTTTCGAAACTTTAAAAACTCTAATTACATCTGAACCAATTCTCAGGTTCCCGGATTTCAATTAAAAATTCACCTTAACAACAGATTAGCTACGCAAGTAGGACGCTTAATGACCACGAAATCAACTATTCGACAATAGAAAAAAAAAGAATTACTTGCCATCATATGGGCAGTAAAATATTTCAGACCGTACCTTTACGCCAGGAAGTTTTCTATTCAGACTGACCACCGACCTTTGGTATGGTTAAGTTCGCTCAAAGAACCAAATAATAAGTTACAAAGGTTGAAAATAAAATTAGGAGAATATAATTACGATATTGATTATGTTAAAGGTAAGGATAATAATGTAGCAGATGGTCTTTCTAGAATAGAAATCCATAATAATGAAATACACGAGGACGAGAATGAAGGCAACGAAATAGAAAGTAATAGTAATTCTTCGACGGGAGCAACAATTCACAGTGCGAGAGAGGATAGCTCAAATCATATCCCAATCGTTTATAGTCCGGTGAATATCTTCAAAACCCAAATTATATTAAACAAAACCGACAGAATTAGCTGTCACAAATTACGTAAACCATTCGGTAAAAGAAGACTTCTCATCGAATTAAAAATATTCAATGAAGAAAGTGTAACTGATCTCTTGAAAAAGTACTTGCCATTCAAGGTTATCGTCGTAGTATACTCAAACGATGACCATTTATTTGCACAATTTCAAGAAACTTATTTGAAATATTTCAGTAGTAATAAACTACTAAAATTCGTCAAGAGTAGCAAACTATTAGAAGATATTGAAGACGAAGAAAGGGCATTAGAAATAATATTCAATACGCATGAAGAATTTAATCACAGGGGAATAAATGAAACATATGAAGAAATCAAGGACGCTTACTACATTCCCAAATTAAAAGAAAAGATAGGTAGAGTTTTAAATAATTGCGAAATTTGTAACATTTCAAAATTTGAAAGAAGTCCGTATAAACCCTTGTATAAAGTAACTGAGACACCAATTAAACCTAACGAAATTTTACATATTGACGTTTGGATTGCAAATATGCAAACAATGTACTTAACAGTAATTGATAAATTTATAAAACACGTTACAATGTATAAATTAAGAAGTAGGTCTTGGGTAGATTTATTAGAAGCAATGAAATCGAGAATAGCAATGATGGGAGTACCGAGAAAAATCGTAACAGATGGAGAGCTTGGTTTCACAGTACAAAAATTAAAACAATATTTCGCTGAAAATAAAATAGGAGTTCAAACTACAACCGCGCAAAGACACACAGGTAATTCAGACATCGAACGATATCATTCGACTTTAAATGAGCATATTAGAATATTAAACACTAGCACCAAAAATACAGACAATAAAAATTTAGATAACTTAGTTCTAAAAGCATTAGAAACTTATAATAAAACCATTCATTCTACCACGAAATAGAAACCTTCAGATTTTATTAACGGAAAAATTAAAGCAGAAGGGTATGAGGAAGTAGCTAATAAGGTCCAGAAAAATAAAAAAGGTACATTGATAAAATAAATGAGAATAGGGAAAATATAATTTTAACTGATAATAATCATCAGTATGTAAAATCAAGAAACGTAATATCAAAGACATTTAAATTACAGCAAAAGTACAAAAAGTTAAAAGATATAACAAGAAAGAGATATAGATAGAGAAAGAGAAAAACAAGCGGTGACTATTACAAGGACAAGAACGGAATTAAATACTATAAAGACCAAGTTAAACGTAAATACAAATACAAAACTATTACTATTACAGGTGACAGTGTTGGCAATAATAATAATACTGACGGCAACAAGAGTACAGGCGCAAAAAATTGAAGTACTTAACTTAAACGAAGGGCAAGGATACGTGATGATTCAAGATCAAGAAGTACAGGTTATAACAAGTTACAAGAAAATATTACATAGCATTAACTTAAACTCATGGTCAAAAACGTTAGTTATTATTGAGAATAATATAGAAAATTTAAGAAACGGAAGCGGATATTTAGCGATGAAGCATAATTTTATGTCTTTAGGCCAAGAAATAGAAAATTTAGTCCCACATAATAAAAATAGAAGAGGTTTAATAAACATAGTAGGCAAAGGATTCAGATGACGAAAAGGAAATAAAAGAAAAATTAAATGCAATAGACAAAGATAACAACGAACTCATACAAAACTTAAATAATCAAGTCCATATCAACGAAAATGTTAACGAAGCCATTACAAACATAAAAAAACATATTAACATACAGCAAACGCAAATAAATCATCAATTATCATACTTAGTTAATAAAATAAATAAGGAAACAATAGAAATAGAAAATATGTAACACGCATTTCAAATTCAATACGAAATTCAATTGCTAAGAGAGCAAGTCAGGAAAGTCAAAGAAAATCTAATGTTAACCAGGCTAGGAGTTATAGGTAGAGATATTTTGAGTACAGAGGAAATTGAAAAATACAACATTACAATTAAAGATATGATGTACGTACTTAAAAACTTCAGTAATCTTGTATAACGACCATGTTGTTTTCATATTAATGCTACCAATTTATTCTGATAGTAAGTTTCATAGAGTTTTCATTGAACCAATACCAAATAAAAATAATCTTGAAGTAGACTTAGAAAACAAAGTATTTTTAATGAATGTAAAGAAATTGTTTGAAAATCAAGAAAATGTTATACTAAAGAAAAATCTAAAAATTGCAGAAAACTCATGTCAGGTGCTCCTGGATAATGCCAAATGTAATTTCAAAACGAATAACAAAACCGAAATAAAGCAGATAAGTAATAATATTGTAGTTACAAAATATGCGAAATACAAGGATAAGTCATAATTGTAATACATTTGAAATAAACATATCAAAAAACAATTTAATAAAATTCGAAAACTGCGAACTTACAATTAACAATGTATCATACGATAATTATGTATTTAACGAAAATTTCATAATACCAATAATTTAACTATCAAAAATATTGTAATGAACTTTTCATTAGAAGATTTGCACATTAAACATTTGAATAAAAGAAAAGTAATCGAAATCTTAAAACACAGAGGCGTCTTTCATGAACGAATTACGTTCAGCACGATTCCCGTAATAATAATAATTTCAATCATAATGATTATAATTTTCCTAATTAAACAATATCGTAAAAAGGGATCAAATGTTAAAATCGAATTAAAATCTTTCAGTTCTTCGGAGAAAAATCTTAAAGGGCGGGTCACGTCCCCACAAGATTCACCCTTTTTATTCACATAATCAAAAGCACGCAGACTCAGCTAAATTATTCCTCCACCGGAAAATACTTTTGTGAAAAACAAAAGTATCAAATAACATTTTTAAGTCATTTTCTCACACCCGCATTTTGTAATTTTGTAGAAGCAAGCATTTTTACTTACTCGATGAAGAACTTAATGAAAAGTTCAAGTTAACAAGAGAGTCAGTCTGTTTTTTAATTTACGTACAAGTCGGTCGTAGTCGAGAAAGCTTTATTTTTTCTAATAAACGTTTAAAATCAAAGTTGTGTTTTTTCTTTCTAATATTTTATTTTTTTATTTTTTTATCTTGCTGAAACGGTAAAATTCTAAAAGTGGTATATAATCAAAAATGTAAAAGAATCTGAACCGTACGAGGATAAAGATATTTTCAGTTTTTAATTAAGATTGTTGCACTCTCCAGTAGGGTGATTCTGTGTGTTTTGTCGATCTTGAATGTCAAAATAATCGACTAAATGAAATGAACATTTCTACTGATTTTTTCGTGTTTTTATTTAGCTCAGCAAGCCTTGCATGACGTAGAATGAACAGAAAATGACACTTCAGATTACAAATTCAAAATATTATTTCGAATTTAAGCACTTGAATTGTTCTAATTAGGTGTAGAACTTCCATTTACCAGTGTAAAATTTTTGTCACAACCTCTGTGAGCAGTTGACTAATTTGTCGATTATTTAGTCGTGTTTTTTGACGTTTGTTCATCGAAAATTCATTAAATTTCATTTGTGGTATATAATAGTGAAGACACAAAATGAACTGTGTTAAAAGAAAAAAATCGACAAAATATGTCAAAATTCACGACTAAATAGTCGACAAAGAGATCAGAATCACCCTCCAGGTCTAGTTTCCGTCGGAAGCTAGTTTTTCCAAGGGGGAGGGATGTTATGGCCCAATATACGGAAGATTCTTCCAGCAGCCAAGGGCGCATTTTAGTGAAATAATTAGCAATTGCTAAACAGTAACCTCGCATGGTGCTGTTCTGCAACTGTCGGCTATTTTGCTGATTAGCTCAACAGCTGGCTGCGATGAGCGCTTAGTGGAGCAATCGACGATTACAATAATAATTAACCTCGCATGGTAATTATTATGTAAAGCGATTGTTTACTACTGAGCGACTCAGGTGCTGCAACCGGTAGAACAAACGGCAAGGTTGTTGTCGTTTGTTTACACCCGCGTTGTTAAGTAAAGTTTACTTCCGAATATTGGTGCATAAAAGACCAATGACTGGTCTGGCGAGTGCCGTTAAGTGTACAGTCTTATCGTGGTTAGAGTCGGTTCAGGTTACCTAAGCGCCAGGTAGCTTAGTTATATTATAGTTAAGATAGGTCAGTTCGGAATAATAAAGTTTAGTCTTAAATGCAATTCGTGTGTTTTATTGTTTGATTGATTCTGATTATTGCTAGAGGGGCACGACATCCTTTCTGGTTTTTATTTTTAATTTCTATTTTTATAATATATATTCTTTCGGGTTTTTATTTCTAAGTTCTATTTTTACAATATATATTTTTTCTGTTATGAAATCTATTTTTTTATGTTTTTATGTTCAAGAGCACAGAACTAGATCTGAATAATTTCTCTACAGGGAAATCTAGCCAAGTCCTATTTGTGTACTTATATCCATAATACATTTGGATATTTATGACATTTAATTATTTACAGTGTTCTCGTTTATGCTACTACTTAATTAAAATCTTAAAGCTTTGGTCTATTTTATTATAATTTATTTTTGTATTTATTTACAATTATATGTAGAACGCTACATCGTACATTTCTTTTACCTAAAGAAAGAGGGCGCTGTAGTTTTGTTTATTTGACACAGCAATTTGAATTATAAAAAAATATCCCCCTTCAAAATGTCACGATTTCACTACTTTCATAACGAAACAAATACAAACACGGCGCACTAAAGCGTGAAATACAGTACTGGCTTTTCCAACCTGGCCGGCCTCACCAACTTGACAGTTCTGTAGAATATATGAGATCAGGTTATCAAACTCCCAATGGGGAAGTTTGTGAGGCCGGCGAGGTCTAGGTTGAACTCGAGTAGGTCTACTTTCTACTCTACTGGTACTTTTTCAGCTTTCACAGCTAAGTTTTGTAATCATTTACGGAAAAAAGTGTACAGGAAATTGGTTGAAAAAAAGTTTGGGAAACATATTTAACGTGAAACGTTATTCCTGCTGTAGTAAATTATTACAAAATAATTTCAATTTTCAAGCCAATAGCCCCCCAATTAACTGCTTTCATACAGAAGTTGTGAAAGTTCGTATTGTGCGTTGCAAAAGTTTGCAAGGCTCATCAGGATGAGGTTCTTAAAGTTATACTGAGGTCGAGGTGTGTTTGTCGCTTAAAGCGGCCCACACACGATACAACTGTTGGTCCAACTGTTGTACCAATCTGTGTTGGCATACAGCCGTTGTATGGTGTGTGGGCCAATTGTACGAAGCATCCAACGATCGCAAGCTCGGTTGGATGGTTGGATGTGCATGCAGGTAAACCGCTGTTGTATATGAGTAGTAGAGCTATGGCGTTTCTGCGATACTTTTTCCATACAAAAAGTGTCCGGAAAATTCCAACTATTTCGGTGGTTCTGGGCCACTGGGGGATTCCGTCTAGTGGCCTACGTCACAGGGCCTGCCTGGGGAAGTCCTTTCCTACCATCTGGCTGACCAGGAGATGACGTCATCTGGTCGACTGGTTCCTCGTCAGCTGATTAAGCTCTGTCTTAGCTGATTTTTAATAAAATAATGTTGGCTCTTTGTTGGAATCGAACCAAGAACGCTTCGTTTCGTAAAAATCCGACACGATCTACCATGAGGCCATGGAGGTGTTCCGTGGATGTTCTTTAAAGTTGCTATATACACGTAGAGTTCTATACTTTTGCGGGGCTGGAACAAAAAGTGTCCGGTTAATTCCAACTTTTGAGAGATCTGGATCACTAAGGGTTCTGTTGAGGGGGAGGGGGAGGGGCCTGAGGTCGCTTTTGTACTGAAAATTTGACATAATCTAGAAGTTTTCTTTTAGGAGGATACTGAAGCCAACAACAACAACCAATGTAGGTAGGTATGTTGACTTGGATATGTCCGTCTTCAGGCCGATAATCAAATTCAAATAGCCGAATAGTGTAAACAAAATCGCGGCCGAGTAATGTAAACAAAATTCGCACTAATTAATAATTCCTAGGATATCTTTGTTCATGCCAGTACTAGGGAGTAAAATTTTCATCAGAAATCCTCTACGGTTCAAGATATTATTGATTTTACCTTCTCGGTGAAATTAATATTAGTAGCTGAAAAAAACAAAAGCAACAACAACTATAACCTAAGTCGTGGATTAAAGATTTGATGATAATAATCTGTAGGCGTCTTTTATGAACAAGATGGCACCATGTGATGATATATATGTAAAAAAAATAGGTTAGGCGAAGGTGGTTGGAGTCAATGTATGTAGATATGTTGCCTTTGCCTAATTTTGGTCTTCAGGTGTAATGCTTATAATTTGGTTCCTTGCATAGATATATTCGGCCGGCCGAGTAATGTAAACAAATTCGTACAGCCGAAAAAATGTAAACAAAATCCCAGTCGAATAATGTAAACAAAATTCGCACAGACCCGAGTAAAGTAAACAAATTGAACCATTCCCAATTTCTTTAGCTGGAAAAAAACAACAACAACTATAACCTAAGTTGTGGTCTGAATGAATCTTTTATAAACAAGAGTGATCATTATATACGATATCTAAAAAGAGATCACGGCTGCTTGGGATGGTAAGAATAGAAATTAAAGCCGAGAAAATTTTCGGTGTAGGGGTGTGCGTGTACTGAAAAGTCTTATCAGAAATCCTCTACGGGATATGGCTTTCGTAATATTAGCGATCATACCTTTTCTGATGTAATTCATATTACTAATAATTCAAGTCAAGGCTATTTTTGTAAGCATTAAGTTGAGAATTGGTTAAAAGCTTTGATGAGCTATAATATTAATGTAGGATGACTTAGATGAGTAATGAAAATTGTATAGGTGCAGCCTTGTTAGAAAATTTTTAGTCTTCAAGTGTAATGGCATGACTGGTAATTTTAAATCAAACAAACTCGCACAGCTGAGAAAAGTAAACAAGTTGAGCGATTTTTTTGTGTCTATTAGAAAGTCTTCCGCTCAGTGTTGCATCAGGAAGGCACGGCTTCATGATCCAAGGCTTAAATATAACTGAAATTCATTAAAAAATGTTGAATCGATTATAATAACATTACGCTGCCGTAGTATTGGGATGGATTTAAGGGTTTAATAAAAGAAGGCGGTAGTATGATATATTGATTTGAGGAATATATTAGATGATTAGTGGTAGTTCTATGGGTGCAGTAAAAGCCTTATCAACAATTTTTTTATGATCAGGTGTAATGGCATGGTCAATGTTGCCACTTGAAATCTTTCTAGAGTATCTTTTTAACGTAGCCCGAAAGTGGTTTGCGTAGCCACACCTTATTGAATATGTAAAATCTTACCAATTTAAAGCTTTGCAGGAAGATATTGCTATGATATTAATATAGTATGATATGTGGACTTAGATCAGTAGTGGAAGTCATATGGGCGAAGCAAAAACCTGATTTTTGGTGATCTGGTATAACGGAATGTTCAGTGTTGCCATACGAAATCTTGCTAGAGTAACTGTTTAGCAAAGTGATCTTTTCTGGTTAGGCGATGAGAGTTCGACAGCAAAATCCCATGTTATTTCTTATGGATGTCCAAATTTACGTTTCCAATTATCTCGCCCTAACACATCATCTGACTCTCTCTAACACATATGCTTGAGGTGGACTTGGTCATATTCTTGCCTGCTTGGAGCTTAGTATTATCAGTTGTTTGCTTTATTTGCTATGAGTACAGTGGGCTATACACATTTTGGCTTAGGTTGAAAGTGGGTTAAATTAAAAGCATTGATGATAGAAGATAGTGCTATGACATTAAGTAATGGAAATTGTATGGGAGCAGTAAAAGAATAATTTTTGGTTGTCAGGTGTAATGGCAAGCAGTAAAAGAATAATTTTTGGTTGTCAGGTGTAATGGCATGA
The DNA here is from genome assembly GCA_963930735.1 of Dioctria linearis. Taxonomy (NCBI): domain Eukaryota; kingdom Metazoa; phylum Arthropoda; class Insecta; order Diptera; family Asilidae; genus Dioctria; species Dioctria linearis. Next base: position 225,915,288 of record OZ005742.1, read on the forward strand.
CTTAGCAGGTAATTTGATATTACCTTTTGCCAAGATCGTGGTGGTTGAGATCGGGTTAAGCTTAGGGTGCTCGAAGTTTATTTTATGGGTGGTGGGCGTACATAATATACTAGAAAGCTTTAGTGAATACCATACTTTTCAACCAGCTGACTCTGCCAAAATATCTGTGTCGCTCTAACATAAATCTGTGTTCATATTTTAGGTGGACATGATAGCTTGAAATTATCTAATGGATATTGGTCAATGAGGAAGTCTATAGTGCTTGGATTAACAAATATTTGAGAATAGGTTAAGTTTGGTGATGCTTGAAGTTTCTTTTATGTGCGGTGGGTGCGCATAATCTAGTAGGAAGTTTTAGTGAATACCATACATTTCAACTATCTCGCTCTAACACACAACATCTGCCTCGCTCTAACACACATGTCTGAGGTAGACATGATCGTTTACATGCCAGCTTGGAGCTTTGTGTCTGGAATTATCAGCAAGCCGGCCATTTTGAAATTGCGAAATTTCTGAAATTTCTAATCGGACGGCTGTACAGATGTTTATTTGCGATTTGCGGTGATAATATAATAATGTAATAATCATTACGTGTTGTGAATTTGTGATACAGTTATTGTTTATATCAAAAACTCTGACTTAATTGAACACACACACAATTGATTCCGGTAATCTTATAAGGAACTAAGCGAAGCAACAAAACTTGCCGCTGGTCACGAGCCATAATACGAAAAACTTTTCGTGCCTGACCTAAACAACAAGGCACACATCCAGCCCTGAAGAGGCCCTTACACCACTTACCCTTACCTTACCTAGAGTGAAGACATGAATCTGTCTTCAGGCTGTGCCCCATCAACCCTGAGACATTGGGGGCAAGATTTTACAATGCCCGTAATGACTGACCTGCAGACCTGTAAAGAGCGGAGTAGTCAATCTTACACGACCTTTACAGTGGGAGGTCTCCAGGAGAGTGAAGAGAAGGAAAAGTGTTACATTCGCCTAACGTGATAAAAATCCATCTTTGTTACGAGCACTAGAGGTGTAACAGAGCTAGCTCAGGTGAGGGGTAGGTTCTTCATTATTTCGTTTCTCGAATTAACAAAAGGAGAACTCCTGTTCACTTCACACAAATAAAAAAAAAGGAATTAAATATGTTCGGCGCCACATGGTTTTAAGAATCCATAAACTCAAACGAAAATTAAATAAATGACAAAATTAGGAGCAAACGTTATAATGTTTATTAAATAAAAGAAATGAGGAATCACACAAGCTCGGCTCAAAAAGAGAAAAGAAAATAATAGAAGAAAGAGAAAATTATTTAAACCAGCAAATTACAAAAGAAAAAGAAATTATTAGCTAAATATTAATTGAGATTGTTATGGTCGTAGCGTACCGCATGTAGCAGTATGCTACACTGAACAAGTTGCACGCCTAGCACATGAGCGGCGAAGAAAATGTACGGAATGCCAAGAACGGAAAAGAAGAAGAAGAGTCTGACAAAAAACGAAAAAGTCAGAAGAAGTGGTTCCAGAAGGTTAGAGAGAAAAATCTAAAAAGATCAAAAAAGTAGCTAACCATCGGAGGACAAAGACGTGTTTTTTGTGCCTTTTCCTTTTTAAAGTACCGATTTAGTAAAAACGTCGTAAATTGTCGATATAAAAAGATACTGGAGAAAGAACAGTGATACAGACGACCAAAAAAACCTAAGCAAATTAAAAAGAAAAACCCTTAAAGCATTACGATTACATCGAAGGAAGTCGAATTTATGATAGTCTAGTCAAAAACAAAGATAAGTTGGTGGGAAATATTATCCTGAAGAACGCCGTCCACGTTTTGGCTGCGCTATTGTTATCCTATCCCGCCAACGGGAGCACCAATTAAACCTCATGCCCGGACACCCGTTAACAGGGCGAGACTTGTCGATGTCGGAGCTGTGATAGCAGCAGCATATGCTACTTCATGCACAATCTTATCCGATGATGATTGGATTCCTTTATCTGTAAGCCAACGCCAGTTTAGAGACATTCAGGTTAAGCTCGTCTCGTTTTTGCGAAACGGACCATTGTGGTATAATTCGGATGACCTTAATTCATTGGTTCACGTCCAAAAAGTATTGGAATGGAACGGCAGGGTTCGTGCACACACATCTGAATGGAGACGTAATTCCCGCCACTTCATAGTATAAGCATAGTTGTGAGGGATTTTGCTTTGTAATTACGATTTTTTTTAGATCCTGAAGTTAGGAATTGCCCAGACCAAAAGCCAATTAGTTAGCAAGAGGATCTTTGCTCGTTAATCGCAAGACACTTTATTAATATCAAAACTTTTACATTAGAATCTCAAGGCATAGCGGATCAGCTCGGAGGCGCCTCTGCGTGGGATCCCCAGCACCAGGAAATACGTAAGCGATGCCTTTTGTTTTTTTTTATTTAATAAATAAAGTTATATTTAATGAAAATTTTGAAATTGTATAAAGTAATTGATCGCTTTCTCTTATTGTCAGCGGGTACTTAAGTGTTGCATACGCTGTTAAAATAAGCGCCTCTTGTGTCATTATTAATGCGCCGCTTTTATATATTGCGTAAATAAAGTTACACTCATTTTTTTTAAAAGAAAGGGAGACAAGGGAATAGGCAGTTTTGCTAAGTTGAGCGGACTATTGCGCTTCGACTCCGGAAGTTGGAAAAGAAATGCAATGAAAGTTTAGTTCTGATTGTAGCAAATCACTACGAACATGATTTGAGTGATAAGAAATGTGCCTTGAGAATATTAACGAGTTTAAAACTGTGAGTCAATCTAGAAATTTCTCTCGTTCTTTTGTTCGATAATGTTTATATAATAAATTTTGTTATTGATTTTGCTAAACTTATATGTGGTCGGACAGGGCAGTGAACTATTAGCGTATTTAACTACCTTAAGATTTATTAGTGTTCAGCCACACCGGGAAAGAAAAAACAGGATCTAAAATCGGTCTGCATAAAGGTCAACGATAATAATCATGTACCTGGACCTGGGAAAAGCGTCAGGTCAATGGCACGCAAAAGGCTGAAATAAAGTAAAGCAAATATTAGCCTGTAGATATTTTAATAAAAATGAATAAAACAAACAACACATTTAACTTTGAACTAACGAAACATCACCCTTATACCTTATGCTACCTAGTTTCTATATTTAATCACGTTCCCGTGAGCTGCTCAGGTAAAAATCGCAAGCAAGATCACCTGTTGACAGCTACCGCGAAGTAGGAGATTAATTATAGAAATTGGTAAATTATAGCAATTTCATCAATTTCAAACACATAAGGCACGTCAAAGGTGTCAGTGGACATGTTAAATTGCTATTAGTAGCAATTTATTAATGAAATTCAACATAAATAAAGAAAAACATAAAACTCACAACAAAAAAAACACACGAATCACATTTAACACACACTCATCTGGAATTTGCACCTGAAAATACACGAAAATCGCGACGTTAACAACCCGCGAAACGTACACATAAAAACAGCGAGTTGACATTTCTCCAATTGCTGTCAACATACGATACACGAAATTGGGGTGTTTTTCCCGAGGAATACACTAGTGGTGATAAAACTGTCAAAAACAGCCTCCGTAAAAGATAATGAAATTAAATTGCAGATTTCTTAAGTTTGGTTTCGTAAACAACCACTGATTTTCCAACCAATACAAAAGTTCACGAAGGTAAAATACAATAGTCTAACGTATCGTGGTGGACCCAGCCCAGTAAAAGACTTCCAGGTAAGTTTCCTCTCATGCAACTTTGCCATATAAAAGTACGGAAACTGAACTAATTTCCATTCCTTCTTGTCATAGAATCATAGAATCCAGCTGCTGTTCGTGATATAATCGTATATCCTGGGATGACAATTGTTAAGTTACTTAATAGGTTTGACATCATTGACCAAAATAATAAGTGATGGTGTTAACTATCTTTCCGGCAATTTGTAGTCGGACGCCGCCTGCTAACAATGCTTCTCCTGCTACTGACTCGCGTCCAGCTGAAACGTCTGCTGGAATTAGTACAGCGATTCCTTCATTTGATCTATTCCGTTGTGGACTTGTAGGCAGTGAGAGCTGAGATGTTGGAGATGAAATCATCTGCCATTAGGTGGACAACAGGGCATCTTGATTAAATGCTCGGGCGATCGATCGATTGGCTATCGTGCCCGTATATGTAAGTACGGATTCTTGGAAAAACGCGCTCTTCGTGTTAAGTTCAGTTAAGTTTATTGACTGGGAATAATTACTAACAATTTGATAATACGATTTTAAAGTATACTTTGATAATTGTTGCGGATGATTTGGAATTTGGTTTTCGCTTCTTAATGGATGGAGTCTCTTCTCTAGATGTTCGCTCGAAGCTGATTCTCTACTGTCATCTTGTCAATTCGGTAACCGTCAGTTCAGTCGATTGGTTGCGTTTATACTACGTAGGCTGCGTTCAGTCCCTACAACTCGGCCATCTTGATAGGTGTTCGCCTCGAACACGTGCATAGTCATGCCATCGCTTATGATATAGACTCGTCTCATTTATTACATATCTTTTCTCGGTGATGTCTTCTCTGGGTAAAAAAGTTCGTCTGAGATATCATCTTCATCGGGATTCGTCGCAATAACACATCTGGGATACGTCATGTTCATTTGTCTTATCGTCTTTATCGGGATTTGCTACGTAACACGTCTGAAGTCATCTTTGGCATCGTATTAGTTTTTATCGTCTTTGTCGCAATCAAACTTCGTAAGACGTCTGAAATCATCTTCGGAATTTTATTGGTTTTTATGGTCTTTGTTGGAATCAAAGTTCGTAACATGTCATCTTCGGCGTCGTATTGGTTTTTATCGTCCTTTTCCATAAAACATTTTTGATTGGGATAGTAGTGGTGTCATCTTTGGCATTTGTCTTCATCTGGGATATCGTCTCCGTCAGGATATGTTTTATTGGTGCGCCTCATCAGCGCCTTCTTCTTAGAAATCGCTGTGTACTTCCAGAACGTCTTCAACTTGGTCTTCGTAATCGTCTTCAGAGCCATTGTAGTTCTCCTTGTAGGTACTCCAGAGCTTCATGTTGTCGCAACTGACTGTGGTTTCCTTGGGTCCTTCGTGCTTACCAACTGTCATTTCTGCCAATTCTTGCAACCCTGTAAGGACCAAGAAATTTCGGAAATATTTTGAGGACATTACCGAATTGAGTGCGCTTCACTGCTACAAGATCTCCAATCTGGTACTCACTGGCTTTCGCCTTTTCTTGATAAAGTTTCTGATATTTTCTTCTTGGACTTCCAGTATTTTTGTCTTGGCTTGTTGACGCAGTTCTCGTCGTTCTTCATCAAATAAATCCAGGGTTTCTTCTTGTATGGCTTCTAAGATGCGAGCGTCTTCAGGGTTTCTCAGTGTAGTTCCGAACATTTCTTCGAAAGGTGATCTGCCGATATTTCTTTGAAATGTGGAGTTCAAATGACTTTGAACATTTCCTGCATATTTAAACCATTCCTCGGGGTTTTCTACTGAAAGTTTGCCTAGTACTGATATTATCACCCTATTGATTCTTTCAACCTGCCCGTTTCCTCTGGGCACTCCGGTAAACGCTGTCCCTCTGTCCTAGATTATATGCTTCGGACTGCCAAAAATTTCTTTCTGAAACTCGAGTTTGTTAACTGCTTCGCTTGTCGTTAGTGATTTAACTGGATAGATCTACGTGAATTTGCTAAATGCATCAATTACGGTAAAAATATACCGATAGTTCTTCTTCGTAGCCGTGAGAGGACCGAGGTGGTCAATGTGATAACATACTAGAGGATACTCTTATTTTGACAGTGGGTGCAACAAACCTACTTGTTTGCCTGATTTCCTCTCAGCGAGGTTGCAAGGGATGCAATTTCTTCTGCAGTTTTCAATCTTCTCCTTTATCTTTGGGATGCTGTATTCCCTCATGAGAAGTTCTTCCATTTTGCGTTGACCAAAATGACCTTGGTCATGCACGATTTTAATAGTTTATCTCTGCATACCACCGGGGACACATAGCTCCATCTCTTTCTTTGTACAAAATTCCTCTATTCCTTTTTCTAATAAATAGTCTTCAATTTGACTAGTTTCCAAAAGTTTTGCGATTACTCTTGAGTCTTCATCTTTCACCTGAGCTGCTTTTATTCTATCTAGCAATTCGTTAGTGACAGTCATAACAATAGCGCAGGGGCTTAGCGCGTCTACGTGTCTCATTCGATGACCGGGCGATGCATCAAATCATAATCAAAGTCCTGGAGATAGATAGCGCACCTGGCTATTCGTGGAGGGAGATCTGCCTTTTCCATGGTCATCTTAAACGCTGCGCAGTCTGTGACTATCTTAAATTTAATTCCCAGCAGGTAGACTCTCATTTTTGTAAAGCGGACACGATAGCAAGGACTTCGAGCTCGTAGCTCGGGTATTTCTCTTGGATGGTGTAGTTTTTCGACTATGATATGCTACTGGGTGTAGTTAATTATACTCGGAATTCCTTTGAATCAATACAGCGCCAAAACCTATTTTAGAAGCATCTGTATGAAGTTCAGTTTCAGAATCGGGACTATAGATCTGTAAGGTAGGTCTTTGCGTTAATATTCCTTTAATTTTTTTAACAGTTTCTTTCTGTTGCTGGCCAAAATAAAACTTAGTTTCACGTAAAAGTAGATCTGTAAGCGGCTTCGTCGAAAATAGCTTATTAGGCCCAAAAAACTTTGTAGTTTTTTCAAGTCTCTAGGCTCTGGAAACTTCTTAAATGTAGCAGTTTTTAGATGTGACGGCCTAATATTGGTCAAAGATATCTCATAACCGCGATATTCAATACGGTTACATAGAAATTGACACCTCTTCCATTTTATTCTTAAGCCGTGTGTCGAGGCGCCGTCCAGCGTTTCTGTCAAACATCTCATAGCTTCCTCTTCATCATTAGCAAGCCCTACGATGTTGTCCATGTATACTAGTACAAATTTCTTTTATACTAATATGCGGAAAACTGCGTTAACATATTTCTGGAATATTGTGGGGATGTACATAGCTCGAACGGCATTTTGAGGAACTCGTATTGTCCTGTTGGTGTAACAAAACTCGTATATTTCCGGCATTCTTTCACTATGGGCACGTGGAAAAACCCGTTTTCCAAATCCAGTGTTGAAAATAGTTTAGCTCCGTGCAGTGCATCTATCTGGTCCTCGATTAATGGGAATGGGAATCTGTCTCTTATTATTTGTTTATTTAACTTACGGAAGTCAATGCATAATCTTTTAGTGCCATATTTCTTGTCGACTAGCACAACCGGACTCAAAATAGAGAGTTACTGGCCTGTATTATGCCATTCTTTAACCATTGGCTAACCTGCTCGTCAAGAATCCTTTTTCAAGGGGGGCCATTCGTCTTTGCTTTGAAATAACTGGTGTTTCATCTTTCAGTATTATCTTCATCTCGAAATCTGATGGTGTGCTCTGTTGAGGTTCTGTATAAGGCCTGATATTGCGTCTTCGTACTTGGATTTTCCTATGCACGGGGTGTCCGTATCATCAACGAAATAGCAGTGTCCGATATTCTCACAGTTCTTTGTTATTACTACCTGACCATTTTTGAAGGAAATATCCGTGTAGTCGAAAATATCGCGACCGGACCGGCAATCGTACCGATTTCTTGGTACTTTTTCGATAATACGGGAATAGTCTTGAATAGTTGGCCATCTACTTCAATTTCGCCTTTAAATGCGCCCAAAGTTTCTGTTGTGGAACATGATAACCCTCTTAAAGTTGTCTGTCCTCCTGTTAGCATAGGTGATCCTACCTTTATATATTCATCTGCTCGCAACAATGTTAAATCACTGCCAGTGTCTATTAACTCTAGTACTCTTTTTTCGTTTAACAATACATCTTTACTTCCTGAGTTATTAGTTGAATTTGTTGCAAAATTGCTCTGGCTCTGCTTACGTGGACAATTGGGTGCCTTATGCCCAAAGTATGAACAGCTGAAACATTCTGATCCTAGAGCTCGCATTTTACAAGCATTTGACTATTGTTCCTTCAGTCTGGCTGATTTCTCTGCCTGAAACTACGATAAATATCAAGTTTTGATTTAAAATCTTTGTAGTTCGTTGCTTCACAAAGTAGGATTTTATTTTGTTGCACATCGTTGATATACTGCACGATGGATCCTTCATCTACATGGCCCTTTACACCGAGTTCTCTCATATTTAAAAATTATTCGTTTGCTGCTTCACCCCTGTACTGCTTCCTACTTGCCAGTCTTCGGTGTACATCGGCGCTACTTATCCTTTCTGAAAACTCGTTTAGGAACCTTTTCAACTCTTGCCACGAATTTAAATCAGATTGAGATCTCAGCCCTAACTTCGCTGACCCAATTAAGTCTTCGAGAATACAATAACTTTTCTAAAGGCGACCAATTCAAAAGAGCAGCCACGCTCTCTACGTCTTGAATCCAATTTTTTACATCATAATCATCGCTTCCCGAAAACTCTGATAATGCGTTAGATACATCTTGAAAAGACGTCGTAAGTTGAACAGATCTATTTTGTCTTTCAGTGTCCCGCTCTGTAGTGTTTTCTGTATCCGCTCTTTGTTCCCCTAATCTATGTTCCCTCTGTTCCAAAACACCTTCCCGTCGGATAAGAGAAGGGAATCATCCAACATTCTTTTGCCAGTGTAAATAAATCCCGAACATTAGGTTCTACTGGCGTACTAGTTGACGCTTTGTCCATTCTTCTACCCTTACCCATATTATGGAATAATATTTAAGACATGTGCTTCTATTTAATTACTTCAATATCATAATTCAATTCTCGCAGGGTGTTGTTAGTGCCAAGCATAAAATTACTTGCCTTGCCTCTACTGTCACTAATTATATTCAGGTCGTACTTTGAAATTCAAGCATATGAGGCATGGAGTTACTCAATAGTGTTGTTGTATAAATTCCAGTTCACATTTATGATAAATAGTTCAGCATACAATTTTCAGAAAATTACTGCATAAAATATTGAAGTTATTTGCTGTAACAATTTAATTTAATTTAAGGCAATACTCAACCCGGCATCTATTTTGAAAAATTATTTGTGCGCCTAAACATAGGCAATTAGATACGTGTAGACTTCCAATTGGAATTATTGACATCAAAGAACATAGAAAAATTGAACGCTCGCTATGTTCACTCTTTTTCTTTTTCTGCTGTTAGAATTACGAATTTTTTAAAAAGACTATACATCAATGAATTCCGTGTATTTTATTATGTACTTGTGCCCTGGTATGCTATCATTGATTACTTTTTTTAGATATCAAATTAAAATTCTCGTTTCACCCTTTTTGTTAAAATTTTATTTCGTGACAAATATCTTTTGTTGTGACTTTAATGGCTTCTTAAATGTTGTCTTTTCCTTTTAATTTTTTATATTAGGAAATTTGTTGAATCCCCCGCTGCAGCGCCATCCATCCTATCCGATCACGGTTGTGCCCTCAAATTTTGTAGGGATTCTTAGAAAAAACGCGCTCTTTGTGTTAAATTCAATTAAGTTTATTGACTGGGATTAATTACTAACAATTTAATAATACGATTTTAAAGTATTTGGGGATTTGGTTTTCGCTTCTTGATGGATGGTGTCTCTTCTCTCGATGCTCGCTCGCAGTAGATTCTCTACTGTCATCTTGTCAATTCGGTAGCCGTCAGTTCAGTCGATTGGATGTGTTTATACTACGTGGGCTGCGTTCCGTCCCTACATGTATAAAAGTCAGTTTAATTGAGGAATAACCTACAATTCGGGGAACTGGCTTTTCCTTGATCCATTTCTGGAGACACTTCTTGTGAAAGATATGTCCGTAATATGTGGACACCGCTCGGGACTTAATAACCCAGTCTGTGCCTTGACAGATAGAGCATATCTCTAAGGGAACCGCTTCAGATGGGACTCTAGCTGTAGCCATTTTGGTTAAGAGCATAGACACGGATCAAAGCACGATATACAGAGTAACAAGGTATGATTGTCCTGGCTGTCAAGTGCATGTGACGTCACACGAATCGACTCTTAAAACGGGAAAAATAAAGTGCTAATATTTATGTAAATTTATTCCACTGGATCCATTGAAAATGTTGCAATAAATATAATATGAGTTACTTACCATAAATATACATTGAATTTGTTAATTTAAAGCTCGTTTCAGGGAAATCAGTTCGAATCAAAACAAAGTGCCACACAAGTTTTATTGATAAAAAAATGCAAAATAAGACTGAAATACTTGCGATTTGCACTCCTAATTGATTATTTAAGATCTTTTTATTATTTCTATAGTGAAATTAGTCAGGGTAATCGAAATTTTCTCAAATAGAAGGCAAATTTGCAATGCATCATAACGAAGTGTAAAAAGTGGGGTTAGCGGCAACTTAAAATGTGGAATACAATTCTAATAATCTTCCTTCAATTTATCTTTCTGTTTAGAAGGTAAAATGGTACCTATTTTAAGATTTTAAATGGATCCAGTTGAATAAATTTACATAAATGTTAACCTTAATATTTTATCCTTTTTTAAGAAACGCGTCATGCGAATCGATTAACAGAGAAAATAGCGAATCTATGGTGCCGGATAGTCATACTTGTTAGTATGTATACCGTGGATCAAAGCGTCTGTCAGGAGACTCCTGGTCACAACAATTTACCGAAACCAGAAAATTTATCTTCTGTTCAGAAAAGCGATTCGCAAAAATATATCAGAGATTCATAAGATTATCTTTTTTCTTCTATTATAACGTACGAATGTCAATAAAATATTCACAAATTCAAAAATGTCTCTTCTATTGAGGAGACGAGTGTCGCAAACAATTATTCAAAAATTCAAAAATTTTTCTTCTATTATAACGAACGAATGTCGGTAAAATGTTCAGAAATTCAACAATGCCGCAAAAAAAATTAACAAATTCTCTTCTTTTGAGATACGGAAATCCGCTGAAGTTCAATAGCAAAGTAAACCTAATGACAAGACAGGAAGCAGGCGAGATCGCCGAATGTTTTACTACATTTAAAATGCATACGACAAGAAAATTAAGAAAGAATTAAAGAAAATCGAAAAAAAATCAAACTCTCCTTAAAACTTTTATGAATAAAGTTAAAAAATGTGAAAGCGCAAGTTGCATGCAAAGAAACAGAGTGGCAAATGCTTCATTTTCGTAAATAAATGAGAAGGGGCGGAGTTTTCACATTTTACTCTCATAAAATGTTCCCGCGCTTTTGTGAAAACCGGTTTTCATGAAATATTGACAATGTTGGTCACATGTTGTTGTTGTAAATGGAAACAGGTTGTTGCTGTAATTCTATGATATTTGAAGAGCACGTGTTTCTGTTTACATTCGTGTTGCTATGAAAAGAATAAGTGGGAGAACTCATGCTGGATTTCTGATATTTTCGGGAAAAATAAGAAGAACTTTACATCTCCTTTCAGCATCTTGGCCAAGGCGAAATTTATCTTTTTCTTAAAAATGGGAGGTAGTGTGACCTGATGTACATTACTATGAATAGCTCGAAAGGATTTTGAGTGATTTGATAAGATTTTGTCGTTCGGGTAACTTTTGTTTTTAACTCGTTGTCTCAGTTGCACTACAATAGTGCATAGCCAAGTTCTTTTCCCCCATTCATGCAAAAGACGAAAGTATATGAAATTACTTGTTTCATTCTAAAAAATACCGAAAATTTTCTAATTTTGCTCTACTGCTTCTTAACTTACCATTA